>CM057007.1:6589956-7789956 GCA_029891345.1 Dryococelus australis | reverse complement strand
AAAAAGCAATCCAAACTACACTTACATACAATAATGCAAGACAGTAAATATCCATGTAAATCATATCTAAATATTATTTAATACTTGATCTAAACACTAAAACTCAAGTTCTATTCGGAATACATGAACATTTAAAGTGGTTAACTGGCTAATAACTGGCATGGAAGCCAACAAGACTGCCTGTCCGAATTTCTCTAGTTTGGTGCCAAGGGTAAGTGAAGTATGCAAAGGATGCAAGAACGCAAGTATGTACCCGAGTTCGGACACAGCCATAGTCTCGACTTAGCTGACACGTATGGAGTTTGCCGTCACGTTACAAGCGGGCCCGGTAATAACAAGGGCGTATGCGACGAGAGATAGTCGCAAATAACGTAGATTAAGGGGGACACACACACACACACAAACGCACTCACGCGCACGCGCGCACTATATAGCTGCTTCGTTCACATGAAATTTAGGACTTTTTTTTAAATATAAATTTCGCTTCGCTTAGGTTTTATGAAGTAATTACAATAAAGCCCACCATCGCTTCACTAAGGTTTTATGTTTAAAATAGTAATATTTCTTCTTTCAGGTTTAATAGAGTTATTAAATTACACCCTGCCATTGCTTCGCACATGTTTTATCGTGTTAATGAAGTAGATACATATATACCTAGCCACTGAGCCTCTGTGGTCCCACTTAGTTCTATCCACTAAGCCACTACTACCCCGCTTGGAATATCTCTAGCCACTGGGCCATTACGGCTCTCGAGAAGGAATGGAAGACAACCCATAGACTTAAAAAAATAAAATTAATAAAATAAAAATTACGGAACTTTTTTTATCAATACCTTTATAATGCAGTAATCCTAAGAAAAGTTTAATCCAGTACCTATGTACATCCACGATCACCATCATATTTTCGAAACAGTTTGAGATATCTCGATGAAACAAAGACTAAGTTAGTCCAGATGTATTTATCTATAGACTATGTAAATTTGATGCCAATACGTTCCGTGGTTTTCGAGTTAAATCCGGTCGGACAGACAGACATGAAAAAAAAAACATTAGATACGGTGCGAGGAAGTACACCTAGCCAGAGAATAAAGTCACCTACACTACCTCAGCGAGACTGATTGTAGAGAATTATATATAATTATATTACATATATGTGTGTGCGTATGTGTGCGTGTACGCGTGTGTGTACATGTTTATGACATTTATAAATTAAGTTCACAACAATAAGCTTCTTAGCTAGAATTGTCCGCTTTGAAGAATGATCTGGTTATTTATGTTTGTGTTATACAAGTTTCGGTTCAGGAATAGTTATCAACAAAAGGTATAGAGGACATGTTAGTATCGAGTTTTCATTGGCTCTACTATTGTCTAGAAGACGTAGGTAGCTCCGTAAGAGAGAACTGCGGTTAGTGCATAATTCTTATTCGTAATTTTCCAACCGTAAACCAAGCTTTAGACTAGTTGGAACACGGCCTCAGTGCAGACGTGGGTACCTCTACACCCGGAAGTCTACATACACCTCTACGTCGTTGCTTAGCTCCTAATACTTGCAGCTCGTGTGACAAGTACACACCTCTACGTCGTTGCTTAGCTCCTAATACTTGCAGCTCGTGTGACGAGTACACACCTCTACGTCGTTGCTTAGCTCCCAATACTTGCAGCTCGTGTGACGAGTACACACCTCTACGTCGTTGCTTAGCTCCTAATACTTGCAGCTCGTGTGACGAGTACACACCTCTACGTCGTTGCTTAGCTCCCAATACTTGCAGCTCGTGTGACGAGTACACACCTCTACGTCGTTGCTTAGCTCCCAATACTTGCAGCTCGTGTGACAAGTACACACCTCTACGTCGTTGCTTAGCTCCTAATACTTGCAGCTCGTGTGACGAGTACACACCTCTACGTCGTTGCTTAGCTCCCAATACTTGCAGCTCGTGTGACAAGTACACACCTCTACGTCGTTGCTTAGCTCCCAATACTTGCAGCTCGTGTGACGAGTACACACCTCTACGTCGTTGCTTAGCTCCCAATACTTGCAGCTCGTGTGACGAGTACACACCTCTACGTCGTTGCTTAGCTCCCAATACTTGCAGCTCGTGTGACGAGTACACACCTCTACGTCGTTGCTTAGCTCCCAATACTTGCAGCTCGTGTGACAAGTACACACCTCTACGTCGTTGCTTAGCTCCCAATACTTGCAGCTCGTGTGACGAGTACACACCTCTACGTCGTTGCTTAGCTCCCAATACTTGCAGCTCGTGTGACGAGTACACACCTCTACGTCGTTGCTTAGCTCCCAATACTTGCAGCTCGTGTGACAAGTACACACCTCTACGTCGTTGCTTAGCTCCCAATACTTGCAGCTCGTGTGACAAGTACACACCTCTACGTCGTTGCTTAGCTCCCAATACTTGCAGCTCGTGTGACAAGTACACACCTCTACGTCGTTGCTTAGCTCCCAATACTTGCAGCTCGTGTGACGAGTACACACCTCTACGTCGTTGCTTAGCTCCCAATACTTGCAGCTCGTGTGACGAGTACACACCTCTACGTCGTTGCTTAGCTCCCAATACTTGCAGCTCGTGTGACGAGTAAACACCTCTACGTCGTTGCTTAGCTCCCAATACTTGCAGCTCGTGTGACGAGTACACACCTCTACGTCGTTGCTTAGCTCCCAATACTTGCAGCTCGTGTGACGAGTACACACCTCTACGTCGTTGCTTAGCTCCCAATACTTGCAGCTCGTGTGACAAGTACACACCTCTACGTCGTTGCTTAGCTCCCAATACTTGCAGCTCGTGTGACAAGTACACACCTCTACGTCGTTGCTTAGCTCCCAATACTTGCAGCTCGTGTGACAAGTACACACCTCTACGTCGTTGCTTAGCTCCCAATACTTGCAGCTCGTGTGACAAGTACACACCTCTACGTCGTTGCTTAGCTCCCAATACTTGCAGCTCGTGTGACGAGTACACACCTCTACGTCGTTGCTTAGCTCCCAATACTTGCAGCTCGTGTGACGAGTACACACCTCTACGTCGTTGCTTAGCTCCCAATACTTGCAGCTCGTGTGACAAGTACACACCTCTACGTCGTTGCTTAGCTCCCAATACTTGCAGCTCGTGTGACAAGTACACACCTCTACGTCGTTGCTTAGCTCCTAATACTTGCAGCTCGTGTGACATTCGTTGCAGCAGCACGATAAAAAAAAAATGTCTCTCTCTGCAGTGGCGGTTGCGAGACGAGAAAGACACTTTACTAAGCCTCCTTGCGACTTCTGGACTCCGGATACTAGCTGCTCTGAAAGGACGTGTGACGTTCCAAAATAGTCGCTTTTTTTTGTTATCGTACCTTATCTGCCTACCAAACCGGCAGTCGCGCGCAAACTTCAACTTCCTACCTACGCATTGCGTTAATTTTTAAGACAATTATTTTAAACAAAAAAATAAAAAAACACGTTGACGCGATTTTCTCAAATAAATTAAACAGAAAAGAAAAAATGGACAAAATATTTTAACGTAGAATAAATACTTTTTGTTTGAAATCGTTATCTTTAAAACTGGCGCAATGAGAAGGGATTTCGTTTAACATTGATTCCCCATTTGAAGTTCGCGGCTGCCGGATTGGTAGCACTGCAGGCCCGTTAAATAAATATAACATTTTCAGGGCTTTCCTGCGAAGTTCTCGGCTTCACATATATTCAATAAATGCTTTGTTTTCGCATCATAATTTCAGTTTCAGAGATCTTATTGGGGAGGTTTGATTACAGAAAATTAGCTACGTACGTATACATAGAATTTTCTCTGCTGTGTTATTTCCTGCAGGAAGGAACTTACTGGTAAAATATACATATGTTACTCAATTTTTGCAACTAACCAATGACACACAATGAGAATTACGGACAAAAATATCAAACTACCTAAAATGTTAAATGTTCTATAATCTTACATTATTCCGATCAAACCTAAGATAAAGGAGAAAAGTACGAAAGCGACTCGCATAGCGTGTAATAACGTCTAATTCCGGAGAAATTATTAGTTTCCCGGGAATGTATGTACATCGCATCACAGTCTAGCCCCCTTCCCCCCTCCCCGGTTTTTCTAAACACACACGTGTGTGTGTGTGTGTACACACACACACACTCTCTGTTAACTTCCGAGTGCGATGGGATGTACACACCGTGTTTATTTATTACTTAAGGTGGGTTTACGATTAAAGACTGAAGAATTACGAATATTGTACTTAATGACTCGATAAGCACACGGAAAATGAACAATAAGAAGATTTGCAGTTTATGATTGGATTAGCAACTGTTAAGTCTAGACAATCAATATCGTAGGAGACATGAAATAACCTGAAAAAAAATGGACTATTTATATATTTAATTATCTCTGGTTACTGCTAGAGTAATCGTTTTAAAAAAAAAACTCGCGAAATCGTAAAGATAGGGAAGCCGATGTTAACATCAGGTATTTACATCAATAAATATGTAAAAAGTTAATTAAAGCGAATTCAATAACTTCTTCCGCAAAAGAAAACATTACAATGAACTATTGTTTAAATTAAGAGGATACCCTCTCTCGATATAAAATAATTACTTTCATACGATTTCGAATACGGCATAACCTAAATAGAAGTTGTAAATACAGTTTCCCGCCAACAACAACTGTTGCTGTGCTCTGATTGGGTACTTTGTCTTGACTTGTATTCAAAGATATAAAATATAACGATCTCTTAAGTCACGCCAAGATCGCACACGACTCGTCAAGACCCCACATACGACAGTCATAAACTAATTAATACCCTTGAATACATTGAATCATATCTTAAGCACGCGGCGCACTTATTCTGTTACCTTTACATGCCAATATTTATTGAAACTTGTGGTTAAAGGATAGAAGATGGCTGAAAGTATAACGTAACAAGGGCCTCAAAAGTGCTCACTTTATCGTGAACATCGTGATCTCCAATTGACAAAGGAAGTTGGCGAACCTATATTTTTGTTACTTATTTCAAATCGTTTACCGTAGATATATTTCAACTAATTAGTTCATTGAAGTAAAATTTTATTCTATCATTAAAGGCTGTTCACGTAAAAAAAAAAAAAAAAAGTGAGCACTTTTGAAATCAACCTTCGAAATAAGTCACTGCCCCGCCCCACCCCACCCCGCACATATTTAAACGAGCGCCCTGAGTGACATGCGCCCAGTAAAGTCGGTAACGATGGATGGGAAGTAATTTCGTATCTTAACGTAGAAGAAAAAGGGTTAGGTAACCATTTCTGATAACTTAAATTATTTCGTTCGCTTTCTGTACATTTTGTTAATGCATCGAAGCATAAAAAAGAGCAGATTTGTTAGATATTTACTTTTCGAATAATTTCACAGTTTCACTTGACCGACGCATGAATTAAGTGATGAGGCCCACGATAATGTTAAATTTACATTAGGCAGAAGAATACACAACGTGCATACAAGTAGATTCTGAGCAGGAATTAAAAAGTGCTTATTTTACCGTGAATAGCCTATACATTTATCTACCCCAGTATTTCCTTGTTTCCCAAGAATGTCCACACTGTAGTTTTACTAGCATTTCAACATCACATTTTACTATTAAAATTTGTGTACGGAGACACCGTTTTCCTTCCTTGACGCAAATACTTAATAAGGAATTTGCTTTATTTTACACAGCGGAACTGAATTGAATACTTCGGGTATAAATTATGATAATCAAGAGTATTACACGTGTTCAGATACCTAATGTAAACCATTATACCCCACATTCTCTAAAACACTAGTTCAAGAAGTTTGAAAATTGTCAAACAGATGGCATATCACTGTCGCTTCAAGAAGTGTGTACGTCAACGCCACTTTACTCGAAAACACATACCTCTGCGTCGTTGCTTAGCTCCTAATACTTTCCCCAGCCCCTTCCTTGCACGGCGGCCGGGCGGGCGGGCGGCCGGGCCAGAAGGGCCGCAGTTGTGTGGTGGCTAGACCAGCTGCCATTGTTTCTTGTTATTTTATTAGTTAAATATGCATATTAACAGAGGGGCCACAGTTGTTTAGTGGCTAGACCAACTGCCACTTTTTTTATTTGTTATTTTATTAGTTAAATATGCATATTAACAGAGGGTCCGCAGTTGTGTAGTGGCTTGACCACTCTCGATATTTGCCAATGGTAAGTAAACTTTGGTGTTGATTGGTGACCCGGGCAGATGGCCACGTCCGGTATTGTTTAACGATGTGTTGGTTGCTGTTGCAGCGCGCTTCAAGGTGGGGCAGAATATCGCGTCGACATGGACAACACGCACTAATCCTGAGCCGGCGGCAGACTTCCCCCGCCAGGTGACAGCCTGGTTCAACGAGGTGCATGACTTTGGCTTCTACACCACAGGTTTCTCCCACAAGACAGGACACTACTCACAGGTGTGTTGTCTCACTGATGCGCCTGCAGTCGGGGAGCTACTCAGTCCTCGTGTAGTCTCACCACTGCTTCTACTTCACACGAGGGAACTACATTTTAACCAAGTTTAGAGTATTCAGAAATAGTACACTACACTTCATCTCGCTCTTGAAAAGCACACTGGTTTCTCAAACTGGTGTTCATAGTGCGAAACAGCGAACAACTAGGCTGGCTGCACAGGTTATTTACTCTGGCAATCCGTCTAACCTCATATAGCAACATTGTTCTATAACGTTAACGTTACACTGAATAACCTCACAACGTTTGCAATTGTAAAAGTTAGTGTTTACTAATGTCGTATATTAATATATAAACCCACATATACGTACGTAAGTTACATTCCTCTGTTTATGTGTGTGTGTATACTATATACTGTGTTCTCGATTGAATTATCCTTGCTTTTAAATAATCAATTGAATAATTGAGCCAAATCAGAAGGAAATTAAAATTATTTCCGAAACACCTTAAAATTAATGGAATAATTCTTACCACAAGTTGCATATCACCATAATGTACAGAGAAATCTGGCATTTTCTGGAAAGAAAATATAAAAAAAAGCATATTCTTATCTTTATTTAAAGTGCATGTGTCATGTTAATAATTTGCCACATGTGTGTTTGTGGAGCACAACACCAGCACATTGACGTGCTGCGGGCCACAGGGATGGTGTGCTGGGTTCGGGGCCCGGCAGATATGTCATGCCGGGGGGGGGGGGGCAGGAACTAGTGAAAGTGCCCGGCGCCACGTTCTGTAATTACGATGTTGATGGTCGTAGGCTGATGGCCTAAAGGCCATTGTGATTTCTTCACACTTTTTGAATCGAACTTTTGAAAAATCACCTTAATTATGGTGCGTTCTATTGTTTCCTTAATATACTACATATCACAAGTGTTCTATTCCTGAGCTGACATTAAACTATCATATTTTGATTGAATTGATATTTAATTTATATTGACTAATAAGTCATAATTTTTAATTTATAACAAATTTGAACAAAAACAGTGGGAAAAGAGGTGTGTTGGTAAAGCCTAGTAAGAAATAGTTCTTATACAAAATATTACTACACAGTATGTGCACAAATGTGGTGTGCTGTTTCTTTGGTTTAATTTCCTACATTCTGTTAAGCTTTGTTTGCATGAGGTGGAGGAATATCCTGGAAGCAGAACTTCAGCAGTGCTATAGAAACATTGGAAGTAACCAAGAATGGATTGTATTCGAAACCCTGTATTCAACCCCGATCTTACACTTTCCTGAATTTTACGCTGACGCGTGCTCCTACCTCGAGGGATAGTGGTTAAGATGCTGATTAACCTCCCCAATTCCTCAAGTGGTCCTACCACGGCTTGTTAGAGTTTATACTGGCCCGGTGGGTCGTGGTAGATTTGGGGGGAGGCCACTTAGCAGGAGGATACCGTCAGAAGAGTCAAGCCCCAGAGTGAGGCGAAATGAGAATGTTTCCCGAACGAATGCGGGAACGTAATCCGTAGGGGAAGACACTATGCAAGGCTTGGGGACTACCTTCGGCAGGAGTCGAACCCGGACCATCTTCCCCGAAGTCAACTAGATCAAACACGTGTTCGGCTCATCCTTCGGTGGAACTACCTTGGGTGGGGTAACGCTGGCTACCTGTGGTAGAGTTTCCTGCTGGGAAGGGCGTGTCTGATCTGGATCGTATTCTGGCCAACAAGCACCCGAATACTTATCTAACGGCGACCATTGATCTAAGTGGACGAACGGAGATATCAGCCTAGGTGTGCGTTCAGGTTCCGTAGGAGGAGGTTCAACATCACTCGTGGCTTCATTATTACAGTTAGAATTCAAAGCTCTTTGTAAGGCATGGCGTTTCTCTACGTCGTATGCGACACTTAGTCCCACCCTCCTTATGGTGCATCTATACTGTCCCCTGACCCTTCCGCAGATGTGCAGCCCTGGGGGCATGACTTGTGCCCCCAGGCCCAAGGCCCCGACGTGTAGATGTGCAGTCTGGTATTGGGACGTCACCGAAGGTAGGCGCGGGAGCACTGGAAACCCAGGAGCAGCGGCATGTCTTGTGCAGACTAAGGCTTTCTGCAAGCTCCGTATCCTGTTAGTTCGGTGGACCTCGCTGCTAGTTTTCGGCGGGGTTTTGTTTTTACACCTGCTACAAGATTTACTGACATACAAGAAGAATATTTAAAATAATAATTGTGGCCCAGGGACTACAGTTAAAATGACAGTAAGCAAACAAGTTAAATTCACGAAGATTTATTACGTTACAAGGAAAATGGAAATGTCCCGATTAATTTATAAACTAGCTAAACAGTTAATGAAACGAGTTCGCAAGTACGCAGCCGAAGGTGAGCCTGCTAAAATAATAATAATAAAAACAATAGATTTTAAATTTACGTTAAGTACACTCTTTACAGCGTCTCCAAATTTACTGGGAATATCTAAAAGGGTAAATTACGTTGCGACGAGTTGCTACCGCGGAGTCATGGATGTTGACTGTGGTAAAGGGTGCAGGGTACAAGACATTGGGGTTACCTCTGGAGGTGAGCTGCCCTTGCGGTCGGCTGGTGCAGTTGCCTTCTTCAAGCTGTAGGGCTGGTGCAGTTGCCTTCTTCAAGCTGTAGGGATGGTGTAGTCTTCGTAGTCTGCAGAGGTTATTGAAGCCGTGTTGCAGGCCTCTGCGGAGGTTGAGCCGTGTCGCAGGCTGAGGAGAGGAGAGAGGTCTTCCGCAGACCAGGAATTGCTCACTGACCTATCCTACGTGCTCTTGGATTTTTATATACTGAAAAATCCCTTGATCAGCTATCTTCCGGGGGTGTGGGGTACAGTAACCTTCCAGCGCAGGGGTGGTTTTATCAGGGTTGCGGCGGCGCCGCTCATTTATTACCTCCCTGCATGGAGGCGACGACAAATTTAAACACCTCGTCCTGAGGCTTGCAGGATGTGATGTCACAGGGCAGCCAGCAGAGATGCTGCTATCTCATGTTGTCGCAGGAATTTCTTCCACAGCTAAATGGAGGGTAGTGGTTCGTCAAAAATATTTAATTTATTCCCGGGGGTGGCGCTTGCAAGCGGGATTCTGGGCGAGCCGTACATTCCATAATTAATTGCGTTAATCACTACCAGGCTGTCCCTCACGTGAAGTGTGTCTGCTCAGCACGTGAAATTACTTTGACACTGTTTCTGACTCGCCCTGAGCTCTCATCAGCTCGAGATAGGGCAAAGTCACCCATAGAAAGCGCAAGCACGCTGCACAGCATGTTGGCATAAAACACACTTTTTTTTTGGCAGCAATATGTGTTCTTACAGCATAAGTTTCCCACTTATTACACTTTCCTGTGTTTTGCAACATATTTTCCTCAGTCCCTTGAAAAGTGTAAAATAGAGGTTTGACTGTATACCTAATGAGAGTATGGTTTGTTCCAGCTGGTATGGGGTGATACTTACCTGGTCGGCTGTGGATACTCCTACTACTACGACCCAACCAAGGGCTACACCAAGCTGTACGTCTGCAACTATGGCCCAGGGTAGGCAATCACTGCCCTATGTACCAGTACTGTACTCGAAGTATAGGCTTTTCATGAGAAAGTGAGCACTTTTGATTCCCTAGTTACTTTTTTCTATCAACGATTTTTTATCCTTTAACCGTCTTTTTAGATAAATAATTGTCATGTAAGATATGAACAGTGTGTGTATTCCACCGCACTTGGAAGTTAGCGTCTAGGGCCAAGATAAAATATATTTATTGACTATTATTCCAAATGAAAGGGCTCCCAAAAGTGCTCACTTTACTTTGAATAGCCTATGCACATCTACCAGAACTGTGGCCTGTGTTTGAAGCATAAAAGCAAGGGCATGATAAGGGTGAAACTGGCTCAAGTATCATATGCTTTAATCACCTCTATGTGGAAGACTCTCAACCGACCTGAAGTCCTAAGGCTCATTAACAATTAAATTTTTAATTCTGTAATGCATTATAAGCAGATTTTGTATGTAAGCTGGCATCAATCAAGACTCCAAAGCCCTCTACATGTTCGACCAGAGGTCACTTGTTCATTTGTTGCTGCTACTGACAGCCCTCTCTCCTATATAACCCGGCAACACAGAATTAAGTCACCAGAGTACAGAATGTCTACCATCGACTGTGAGCTGTATAGGGTGTGTCAGATGAATGAATGCAGGTTAGTAGACAGATTGTGGGGATTCTTGCATAATGGATTTAAATGGGACAAAACTGGGATCTGGGATAAGAGAGACGCTGGCCAGCCATCATGTTCTCTCATCACCCAAACATCATATTGTATTTGGGTGACCTTGACCTTGTACCTATGACATTGGATAATCTTAAACCCCCTCCCCCAAAACAGAAAAATTATAAAACCAAAAAAAAAAGTATTTAAAAAATTGAAACTAAATGAAAAAATTCTAGGTGGTCTGGGATTCAATGACAGGTGGAACGACTAAGCTCCAGACACGACCGGCCCTTGTCAGCCATGTTGGATGTTGATGACCTTGACCCCAATGACCTTTTAAAAAAAGCTTGAGAAAAAATTGTAAAAAATCTAATAAATTAATAAAAAATCTGCCAACATATTATGTTGCTAAATACAAACCTCTTGTTGGATGTCTGTGACTTTGACCTTAACCTTGGATCGCCTTGTACCCAAAAAGTTGCAAAATTGTTTTAAATATTCTCAACAATGTATAAAAACTGCTAAAAAAATTGTTTAAAAATACAAAAATTTTATTTTAAAAATTACGAAAAAAATATTTAAAAAAATTTAAGTTTTGAATGTTTTAGCTTAGAGGTGATAAGGGGGGACTGAAGCAGACCAGCCACAACATTGTGTCATCATCCAACCATAATGTTGAATCCACATGACCTTGATCTTTAATCTTGACCCTATGTTCATAACTTAGAAAAATAAAAACCAAAAATAAAAAATGTATTAAAAAATTTATAGAAAAACTTACTCTACCCATTATTACAGACATAGTATATGAACTACTAATGCATATTTATGAAACAATTAACTTAATAC
Source organism: Dryococelus australis (assembly GCA_029891345.1). NCBI lineage: Eukaryota > Metazoa > Arthropoda > Insecta > Phasmatodea > Phasmatidae > Dryococelus > Dryococelus australis. The sequence goes on along the minus strand of CM057007.1, from coordinate 7,778,462 downwards.
AAAATGTTATATATTAATTAATGTTCACCTTTTAATTACAACCAGAGAACACCTATCAAAAATAAGGTGTACAAATGTACACAGAAACATGAAATGTAATGCTTCTATGACACATTTTCAGTAATGACCTTGACTCTCCAATTTTGACTCAAAAAAGGAATCATTTCTGTACAAGGGATGATGTAGCCTCTTAATACTTGTGCTTCTGGGGTTACAAATTATGTTAATTTTACTTTCAATTGTGTTCCAGGGGCAACATTTTTGGCCTGAAGCCATACACAGTGGGTAGTCCATCGTGTACCATGCCCTCAACTCGGTACCAAGGACTCTGTGGTGAGTGGCCAGTGACAATTATCGTTTGTTCCATTCTGCCTGGCTGCGGGTGCGCTCCTCCATACAGTCTTCCTTAAGATTGCTCTAGCTTGATTTGACACTGCAAACCAAGTACAATTTTCACTGCAGTATTAATATACACTGTATAGTACTTACTGTAACAGATATTTTTTAAGATGTGTTTAAATAGCCTATTCACCAAATACTGACGTTTTTATGTATCACTGAGAGTTGAGGATTATTTGTATGCATGTGGTTTGACTGCAAGGCACAGTGTTCCACACCGCAAGTAGCCTCCTCCGTAATGGATATATAGATCAGCCACTGAATGGAATTATAGATAATGTTGGTGTGTTGTGCTAAGTTAGCTTCACAATGAATCAAAATGTAGGCCAAAAACTATCAAAAGTTAAAAGATAGGGTTTATGTTGCATGGCTACACACACACAGTTTGACAATGATGGAATCTACTATTTATGGTAGGCTGGATAAATACGAACTCAGATCTAACAAACCGTGTGATGGTGAAAATTGGGCTTTAACCGCTCTGAGAATGGTTAGTGTGAACCCAGCTTCCAAAATGGATTGTACTCTCGTAATGGAAAACATTACTACCAAATCTGTTTAAAAAATTCTTAAAAAATCTTTTATAGCATGTCCCTTTCAAAGTCATTACCGTCTTATAGTAAGACCAATACGGTATGTTGCAACTTTCTGTGCGTGAGAAATGAAGTGAGCATCGACAATGGCTGGAGTATCTTGGGTGTTCACGTTTCCCCCACAACTCAGTTCATTGACTCTCATCATCTTACATCAGTCAGTCATCGTCCACGCAGGGAGGGAAGGACCCTGTGACAATCTCCTGCCTCACAGGCAGCAAGTGCTCTATACATGATGTTTGCCTAAGTTGAGCAGAGTTGTGCAGTATCTGTACTTGTGTGTGTAGCGGCAGGCAAACTGCCTCCCCTGGGCGCTACCTGCAGTGGTTTCAGCGTGCAGACAGCGTTCAGCACGGCCAGCCTGCCGCCCACGCAGATCTTCAAGGTGACAACACCTGCGTCCACGCATCACCCCTTCTGGCAGGCGCTCTTCTCTGGTGCCGCACATAACGCCACACAGTACTCTTGGTACTTCTACGGCTGAGCGCGGCCACAGTGAGAGTGTGCTGGATTCCAGCACTGACGAGGTCTCCCTGCACGACGCTCCTGGCTGGCGTGTGCGTTCAGCTCCCGCACACGGCAGGCACTGCCTTTCGCACCAAGCCATCGGCAAACATGTTCTCTTCCCTCTGCTCCACATGTACTATCCTTGGATCAAATACCTTTTTTACAATTTCAAACTGTAAAAACTAGTACTCGACTAGGGAATAGAGTTTTGTACTTTGTCAACACAGTCTGTTGTACTCACAAAATCACTCAAACTTTGCATTTCATTCTAAAGCATACAACCATAGCACATCCACAAACTTTATTTATTAAGTAGTATAGTGGTTGTTAAAGTTTAAATGCTACATCATATCACTTCCAGTTAAACAAAGAAGACGAGTCTGCATGTAAACACACGAACAGCTTCTTACAACTGTTTTGTCCATATTACAACTAATGCTGTATTTTTTTCAGTTTGTAATAAATTACCAAAAACTATTAAGGCATAGCTACTAAAACGCAACACTGTTGGAACACCAGAGTTAACTTCCCACAGACCATTGCCGACAATGTAATTATGCAAGCAGTCTTTCTGCTAAAGTAAATATTTTTTTATCAAATTAATTCTTTTTACTCATGAGATATTTCTAAAAGAATATATTTTAATCAAACAGCATTTGAATTCAATAACCACTATTTGAATGTCTTATTTTGAAAAATTATTTGTTACTCATGTAAATATTTTATTTATCTTGTGTACATATTGTTAAAATGTATTCTTAAATATTCTCTTTTATTAAAATATTTTTTAATGAAAATTTGTGTACCAATCCATTGTCATTAATATGTATAGATCATTGTAATTAATAGCTAACAGGTATCATACAGAGTTCTACAAGTAAAATCTTGTATTTAAGAAGATTACTTTCTCACTGTATGTGAATTAAAATGTATAGGCTATTTGCGGTAAAGTGAGCACTTTTCAAAGCCCACTTATCTGGAATAGTGGTTACTAAATATATCTTGTTTTAGTCATATACATTAACTTCTGAACGTGTGGGATTTACACACTGTTATTACTAACAAGGCAATATTTGATTAAAAAAAAGGTGGTTGAAGGACAAAAAATGGCTGAAAGGAAAAAGTAACTAGGGCCTCGCTCACTTTACCATGAATAGCCTATAACCACTTTCACTGCAGTAATTTCATGGTAAATACACACAGAACCACCCCACAGTTGAGGCTCTGCATGGTTACAAGGAATAGGATTGTTGCCGAGGATGTCCTTAATAGAGGGTTTGCAAAATTTTGACAGATTTTGATCCATTCCGACATTAAAATTGAGGTGATATCTACTTTTAGTTATACACTGGCTAGAGTAGTGTTAAATTCAATGCATACTGGTTTTCCTGATTTCCCCCCCTCAAAAAGGAGTCTCTACATAAAGATGGTCTTAATAAAAGGGTTTGCAATAGTCAGGTTCTACCACATTAACTTATATCTACTGCATAGTGACAATATTATCTGGTCAAAGTATGAACATGTAACTCAGAGATACTTGTTGCGAATTTCTGCAAAGGAGAATTCATTAATAATTTGAGTAGGCAGGTAGTTTGCTGATGCTGAATTAAGCACGCCACATAACCTTGTAAGTTTCTTTGTTATGTTTTATTGTGCCTTATACGCCACAGTCAACACATTTAGCAGGGTTGGTGGTCAGGGCCGTAATAATGGGGGGGGGGGGGGGGGGCATAAATTATAAAAATAAAACATATTGTAAAAATTACTATTCTACATGTTACAATAATTTGACTTATGAAACATGTGGAAAAATAATTCAGTTACGTTACAAATTCAAGATGCCGAACTTTCTCTTCAGCAAATCTATAACTTTTTCAAGGTCAATTGTCAAGTCTCTATGTACATGTAACAGGCATAGATCATTCAACCGCTCCTCGGTCATTCTTGATCCAACCCAAGTTTTGACTCGCCATAGAGCAGAAAAACAGACTTCGATTGTAGCAACACTGTGCGGAATAGTACACACAATTTACAGTAGCACACGAATTGTAGAGAATATGTCAGCGTCACAGTCATCTATACTCCAAACACTGTCTCTGGTATTTACTTGGTCTTTTGGTCTCCTCTCCATTTAGCTCCCCATAGCTTAAATTCCCCAAGAAGATAACTCTTGGATACTGTTGATGCAGAATATTTTTGCAAAAAGAAATTGTATTTTTTTTTGCAAGTGACTTCATTTCTTGCTCCATGCATTCATTTTAAAATACAACTTGGCATAAGAAGTATTAAGTTGAAAGACTGTAGAAATACTTCAGTAAATCGAACTGAAAGACTGGACAATGGAAACACAAGCACCTGTAGCTAGACACTATCGTTGTAAACAATATCGATGAAGGTCATAAGGAGAAGGGAGTTGAACATGTACTTAGTGTAACCAAATACAATACAGTTCTCTGCTGTATTTGGCGTAACTATGTGCTGCCGGACTGAGAAAGGGAGAGAAGAGAAATTGGTAGGGATTAAGGTCGAAGGAGGAGGGTGAACAAGGACAACTGTGTGATGCTGGAAATGGAAAGAACGAGGAGGGGAAGGGGTTAACCTTGTGTGCCATGTGAATTTTACCATCAGAGATAAATATATTGTTGCAACAAAAAACAAAGTAACTGCGTGTGCATTACCTTTTCTAAAGCACTGAGTAAAGTGTGAATTTAAAGTAGGTACTGTTTTTCAATTTTTACTTGGTATTTATTTTGTTTTAGAGCAGGTTCAGGAGGGGCGATTGCCCCTATCCCCCCCCCCCCCTTTTTGGATCTGCCCCTGACATTTAGTGGACGTGATAGCGTCATTCACCACACCATCAAGAAGTTGTGTCGCGTCATACAGGAATGTGCATAAATGAAATGTTTTTACACGATGGGGGCGTTATACAATTAGACTCGCAGTCAAAAACCAGGTTCTCTGTTAGTTCTAGCCACGAGCACTTACTAAGGGTTGTTCTGGTTGGTTCTACTTGCATACAACAGGGCGTCCTGAACGTAACACAGCCGTGTTGGCTGACGGCTGGGTACAAAGTCTACGACGGCCTTAGCTACTGGCCATGGTGCTGGCTTAGGGGCCTGTGGTTTATGTTCAATGACCTTAGGTCGGCTGAGAAACTGGACAGGTTTACTGGCTGTGCTTGGTTTGCTGGAGTTAGTGCTGTTGTTGCTGATCCGGCTGCTGCTCCACAGGCTGCTCGTGTTCTTTGCAGGCTAGGATGATGGCATATCGAGAACCAAGGGCATGCAAGGCCGACTGCTACCCTTTCTCCTCAATGAATGGCCGCTGTCACTGGATGCAGGCACGGGAACCATCCGGGGAGGCTGAAACAAAGAAGGGGACGGATGGCGGGCAATTTGAGCTCATTCCCATGGGGTTATTTGGCAGAGTGCCTTATTGGGTTGGGTGCAACCCCAGGTAGAACGGCAGGCAGTAGCTGCCTTCCTCTAGTTCACTTGCCTCCCATCTCTCTTGATATAGGGCATCGGGTGTGAAAGCTTAGCCCGGTAGATAGGAGCAGGTGACGTGCGTTCCCTATCTAAAAGTGTACTGCCATCTAGGCGCATCAGAACAACGCACAGTACAACATTATTCCTCACCTGGCAACATAAATGACGTGGTGGTTGAAGAGCGGGTTCCAATAACCTCAAAGGGCAAGCCTCTTGAGTGGACAGGTCTGACCCAGATCCAACCAAGAACTCCTACCAGCAACATAAATGGTGGGGTGGACGGGTGCAAGTTGGTCTAGCGGCTTATCCTCTTAAGCAGAGGTATGACTAGTAGTTGTGGCCCTACCGTTCAGTACACTGGGTGCACAGAATGGGTGGCCGTCGAATGCTGTGTATTCTAACGTATGAACCCCCCCCCCCCATCGGGAAGAACTCTTTGGCCTACACTAAGTGGCAACTGGTATAGGCAAACCCGGTCTCCTGCTCCACTCTGCGGGATGTAGGTGATTACTATGGTAGTTTGGAAGTACTCTAGGGATAATGAGAGATCAGTTAGGATCAGAATGTGTTTATTCATTAAGGAATAAGACACGGTGGCCCGTACTCTCTCTTGTCTACCCAGAGTAGACCGAAAGTAGTAAACTACGCCAGCTGTCCAGATGAAGGTTCTAATCTGACTGGGTGCAGTATCGACTAGGTAGCTAATTGAAAACTTTCCCTGTCTAACTGTGTACACGTGCCCTGAAGGGTGCGTGGGGGGTAGTCGTTGCCAGGGGAAAGTGACTAGGGTTGGCAGTTAACTTCTGGAAGGTTTCCCAGGGGGAGGACTTGTAAAGTTCTGCAGTAGGCGGCGGTGAGCTGAAGATCTAGGCAGTGGTTGGGCAGGACTCCGGCAAGAGAGCAAGTGCGGTGGACCTATCTGTCCAACTGGTGATGTGGCTTTCAGAAGAACAGAAGATCAACTGGAAATTCCAGCCTCTGCACGGGAATATATTCTGCTTTGACTCCCGGTGGTGGGAGGTGCTATGCGCATGCATCTTGGGTAGAGCTAAGGGTGGCCATTGTTGACTTGCGATATCTCTCGGCGTGCCCAGGTACTTCTTCGGGGTTGTAGCTGTAAGTCGATCACTAATAATCTATTGTTGACATCTTCTCGAGGGGAGGTAGCATTTTAGATGGCTTAATGGCCAGCCACATTTTTGAAACGTAGAATTCTGACATGCCTGTAATTATTCCCGGTCCAGGGAAAATCCTGTAGATGCTCTGGTAGAAATTCTGTGCTTCCGAACCCCATTCATCGTTGCTTGTAGATGAAGCGTGCGGATAAAGCAAAGTCGTACATTCTTAATAGCCAGCTAGCGTCACGTGTAACACTGATCACTAAATTCAAACTACACTTTTAACAAGACAAAACCAATGGCTGTCCATATTAAAATATATAAGTTGTCTTGACTGTCAAATATGAACAGCTGAAAAATGTATATGCTGCAAGGTTTCACTAGAGAAGGTAAGCACACAAAGAAGGTGACAACCACGAACTCCAGCAGTACATGCCAGCAAAATGGTATCGCTGACCAGAAACGTCTCGTAACCCTGATCACCAATCAGAACCTGACGACTTACTCGCCAGCCAACAGCCTAACCAATACAGATCTCTCACAGTAGGAAGTAGCCAGTTAAACTTAGGCGTGTTCCCCGAGTTTCATGAAGCCAACGAAGAGGGTAGTACAAATATTCGCTACACAGAAATTAAAACAAAAAAAAAGGAAACCTTTCAGATTAGTTTTGTTAAGAGATTTGGTTGCCCAAGTTGTACAAAACAAAAATTCTCGATTTTAATGTAGTGTTACAGAATATTAATTTATAGCACTAGCAAATTTTTTTTGCCTGTAAACAGTTTTGATTTCATTATTTTATAACTAAAATGACTACATTAAAATGAAATTAAAATTTATACGTAGGCAAGAACCCCAGTTGTAAATACTAGACATCCTATAATTTTTTGGTTTGATTTTGCAACAAATTTTTATAACTTACTAAAATGTTATAAAATTTGTTAAACTTTCGTTAAAACTGAGCTCTTACGCAATTATTTGTTATTTTCATTTCAGTTTCACATAAGTTTATAACATATCTTTCACTTTAGTTTTGTGAGAACAAGAGTCACATTTGCACAACTCTACCAACGAGCGGATGGGTACATCTACGTAGCAGAAACCGTCGTGCCTTGCCCCTGTATACTCACCTACTGTTGTTCACAGTATAGACAATGGAAAGGCTCTTCCTAGCACAGGTTATCTCTCTGCCTTCGCCGTTATGGACTGGGATATTTTTCAAAGGTTGGCTGCAAACCAGCAACATAGTTTACTCAGAAAGGAAAGTATTATGATTTTTGTAAACGATCTTTCAATGTCTAGTGAATCACAGTCTGGCCTATGTCATTTTTTCCATTATATTTTTTCCCAAGAAGCAAATATTTAGTGAACCACAACCCATGCATCTTTTAACACAAAGTGCAAATTTATACTAAAGCATGATACTGTCTGCGCTGGCATTTCTGAATTTGTAAAACATGTGTACTAAATAAAGGCAGGGACATCTGTTTTACATAGTTCTTTGCAACATTTTTGTTTATTGTACAATGGTGCAGTAGTACGTAGTACAGTACAAAAAAAAAAGCTACTAATTTCTGTATCTGTTTAATAAAATTGTTATGAGAAAAAAGTATGAAATTCGATCATACAATACCTTCAATACATAACTTTAGGAGAGAAATGGATGATTACACAACCAGCATTTTGACACAAAAATAAGTATTCCCTGACACTTAGCTCGTTGTTCCAGGCAGTGGCACAAATTTTGAAGTGGGTTTAATTCTGGAAATGTTACGACTCATTCAAGATTTATGCATGCTCCTGTATGTCAACCATGCCAATTTGTCAAAAATTGCAACCCTGTGAACACAGCAACAAGAATTATATATACTAAGCTTCTTCCTAAGATGAGTAAAAGACAAACTATGGTAGTTCAGCAGCTCAATATAACTATGCATGGTGGTTCGAATATCGTGTCATCTAAACTAAAGAAACCATTTTCAATGTCATTAAAACAGTCAGAATATTAGAGCGCCACCTTCATCTTGAAGAGACACAAATTGGCTGAAATACAAACTGAGCACAGGTTTAAAAAGTGCTCACTTGATCGTAAATGACTAATATGTTGACGTGCGTCTCTCTCTATAGTTAAGTGGTTAGAGCGCTCAGTAGCTGAGCCTTCCGCTGTGTGTTCTCGATTGATTAGGCCCGGTGGGTCGTGGTAGGTTCACAAGGGGCTGCTTAGAGGAGGGATTGCCGAGTGGAGAGGAATCAAACACCAAGGTACGTTGAACCATGATTGCCTCCCGTCCGGGCTTCTACAATCTTTCTCACTGAAAGGGATGCCAGCAGTCCCAGAGTACGTGTCGTGTTTACTGATTAAGCAACGGCAGCTGTGGGAGTGGAAGACTATCCGTCGTGGCCATGTAGGAGGATGGCTGGGGATGTAATTTAAGGGGGTGGAAGTTATGGGGTAACTTTAGGCAGTAGTCTGACACGGATCACCTTCCCAGAAGCGAGACATATCGTACATGTGCTCTGTGGGTTCTTACTCTTATCTTCCTTAGGTGGTGTTATGACTGCGGCAGAAAGGTGTGTCCCTGGCTGAAGGTAGCTTATGTGATTCAGGTCTTCCGATGGCCAACAAATACCTAAGTATGCATCTAGTTCAGATGTGTGATCGAGTGGGAAGCTGGGTGAAATTGGTCATGAGTTAGCCTACGGATTCGTCGATGGGGGTGTGTCCTGTCCTCACGCTTAGTTTCTACTTCCTCATGTGCTCTAGCTAGCTAGCCTCTGTAGAGCCCTTCACTCTTTACGCCAATTATGGCTCTGAATTCTACCTTTTCTACTATGCATTTAGACTAACCTTCTGCCCTTCTCGCAGACGTACTGTCCTGGAGGTGCCTCTTCTCCACAAACACCAGACGCACTGACGGTGAGCTGTGCGGTCGGGAACTAGGGTGCCACTCAGGGTAGGCGAGGGAGCAGCCGAATGTCTTTTCAGACTCGCAGCCTTATTCAAGCCCAGTCTCCTGTGGAGTTCGGCATGCCTAACGACTAGTCCTCAGTGGGGTTTCAATACATACAATAATCCTTCAATAAACAAGGATATAACACAGAGATCTGGGAAATATTACTAAAAAGAAAACTAGTCAACGATTTATAAGTTTGACATAATACAGCGAAACTCTGTAACGAAGTTCCCATTTAAGAAGTCTTCCTACCTAATAAGTTGAATAATTGTGCATCTTGTCTATACGCACATGTGTAATTTGACCCTAATAAGAAGTTTTCCTGGTTAATAAGCATTATTTTTTCAGACCCTTTAGAAATGTCCTAACAGAGTTTTACTGTTTTTATTATTACGTTGGAAGACAGTAGGGAATCCCAGTTGGATTTCACACACTAAAATAAATCTCTAAATTAGTTACAAGATTACTCAGGCGAAGGTAAGCCTGGAAAAGAACAAAAAAAAAATAGTAGGTACTGTGATCTGAGAATTCTTACATTCTACGCAATTTACACAGTAACTTCCCGAGGTCCTGAGGGGTGGGTGTCCAGAAGGGAATGTTGCGACACCTACTACCGTGGGGTCAAAGGAGTGACTGAGGTGCAGGCGTCAAGGTTACCTCTGGAGTGATGTGCCAGCTCCTGCAGTTGACTGGTGCAGGAGCAGCCTTCTCAAGCTGCAGGTGTTTGAGCCCTCGCAAGATGCTGGACAGGAGGGAGGTCTTGGTCAGACCAGGGAGAGAGCCCGGCGACCTCTGGCTAGAAGCATATCAGTGCCTTCGTATATAGTCAAAATCCAAGCTTCGGGGCTCTTCCAGGGGTGTGGCGGCGTCGCACATTCCTTATCGCCCTGAGTGGGCGCTGCTGACACCACCTCCGCTAGAGGCTTGGCGAGTGTGACGTCACGGGGCAGCAGGGGTGCTGCAATCCTGTGGTGTGGGTTGAAACTTCCTTCTCTGTTATCTTTGGGCAGTGACTCATCGGGTAAAACAATCTTGGTTCAAGGGGGGTGGCGACAGCATGTCGGAATCTGGGTGGACAGTACAATTATTAATTAAACGCGTTAATTATTTTCATGTCTGAAGTTGTCCAACGTGTGGAGTCAATGCTGTCGGCACGTGAATAGTAGTCTGCCAGTGTTGTGACTTGCCCCGAGCTCTTGCTAGCTTGTTTGTGGGGCGAAGTCGCCCATGGTGTGCGCAGGCACGTTGCGTAGCAGTGTGGCATGCGCCAACGTAACACCACTGCTCAAGAAAAATATTGGTGACGACACACTGTATCTTGAAGTGAAAATTAACTTTAAACCATAGTTTTACATTCATGTATATAAGGAGTAAATTTACGAACAAAATGCAGGCTTTTTATACTGTTACTGTTACTGCTAAACCCAATAAAAATTTAATTTTTAAAAACCCAATAAAATAAAACAAAAAAAATTAACAATTTGTACTCTTTAATCAAGATATAAGTATTTCTTTCTTTGCACAGATTTATGAAAATTTTTCTATTAAAAGAAAATACATAAACATATAGGAAAAACTCCAGAATACAGTATATTTATTTTACATGTACATATGCATGTATTAGCACGAGACTAAATATTTTAAAAAAATCAATTGTATAATATTAATATTTACAGAACAAAAGTTCAACAAACTCAAATCACTATAGCAAATAATATGCCAAGTCTCCACAATCCCCAAAGAAAGATGGTAAACGCAAAATTTCCTCTAAACAAAGAGACTCAAACATTAACATGATTATTAAAAATCAAGGAAAGCTTCCTTTTACAATAACATAAACATTAAAGTGGATAAATATATGTATCCATGATATATATATATACATATCATGGATACAGACTTATCTGCAGAAATGTTTTAAAACTAACTTTTGCATTAACTAACAAAACAAAAATAAATATCCTATTTCTATCACAAATATCTAGCACCAAAACTTAATGGCAGTGGAGTACAAGCAATGCTTATCGATGAAAAGTAATAAACTGTTTTGCAAATAAGAAAAACAACTGGGTGTGAAGAAACACAAATTGTTTACAAACTGTCAACATTTATTCACATTTTTTTTCTACATGTTTTATGCTCGGAAAAGAGCTGATGCTATCGATTGAATGGAACGAACATAATTTTCGATATGGAACTGCCCAAACAACATGTCCTGTGTGTACATAAATAAATCGGCATTTGCTACAACCACTCTTTGCACTATGTCCCCGTACTCTTCCACAATGCAAGCTGCCAGTTCCAACCCTCAGCTCAACAGCGCGAGGAATTCCGCAAGCTAACTTTCTGCTCCTTGAAATGTCAATCTTACAAATTACCATAAACAATTTTCAATTTTCAGAGTAATAAATCTTAAGAGGCATTATTAATTTTATGACATTCCCGTAGAGGCCCATAATTTTTTTGTTATATAAAGAAAAACCTTATAACACATAAAAGGGTGATTTCAACACGAAATGTAAGTTCTAAGGATAAAGATTATCAGCCAGGTAAATGTTGCCGGTAGAAATACTGTAAAAGGGCTCCCCTTTTTTACTTAGAAGGTCATTTGATCTTGACTTCTCTTCAAAGAAAAATATAAACCAGCACCCATGCTGTTACAGTTTCACAGCAATCCAACAAGTGAACAAGGTTATACCAGCAGTGCAGTGAAATATCTTTCTTTGTAGAAAAACATCAAATATTGAAAGAGAGACAATAAGAAATACCTAGTAATAAATACTCTTATTACATCATGGTATGCAAATGGCCCGGTTCAAATATCTCAAAAATTTCCGAATATGTTGTATTTCAAATTTTTTTTATTCCTGAAATATTAATTTTTGTTGTGTCTTAATTTACAGCAGTTAGGCATTTCTATTACTTATCAGGAGTAAATCTGAACAATGTTACGATGACAGTGTTTTGTCGGGATGCATCGTAAACAGACGCACGACTGAGTTGAAATGAGGCCTGCAGTGGAGTCTCGCCCGGGCCGTAAGTGCAGACGCCCGCTGCCTTGTTTGTGCCCACGGTACATTACTACGACAATCACGGGGGAGGAGTTAGGACCGCGCCACCTGGTACTTGGGCAGGCAAAGGCCAAACTTTGTCTCTATGCCACTGAAGATGGGCAGCGCAACCTGGTAGCCACCGATGTGATCTGGGTTCGTCGACTTCATCTCTTCTGCAACTCCTGTCGCTGGCACCTGCAGTTCCGATCCCGCCGGTCTCCTGAAATCAAAACACTTATTAAAAGAGAGTTTCAAGCTTTCAAAAACTTAAAACATTCTGAAATAAATGTGACCTGTACCAACTTCAAGAGGGGGGTAGAAAAGAGGGGGGACGCTAGGTCACTGTAAGTAGGAATTAGTGTCTTGTCGACTGCAACACTGATAGTATGCGCCATTGCCAGACTTTCTACCTCATTGCGACGTTCAGAAGATAGCTTGGTTGAAATTCTCTGTGTGTAAATAGAACATTTTAAGAAATCTAAAATCTTGTATTATCGTAAATTAAAAAATTTTAATATGATTACTCAATTAAATTTGTATGCATCTCTTATAATCATTTATCACAGAAATGCACATACACACAATCACACTTAAATTGACAAATAAACAAGATTTTTAATTTCTTAAAATGTTTTATTTACGCACAGAGAATTTCAACCAAGCGATATTCTAAATGTTGCAATGAGGTAGAGAGTCTGGCAACAGCACACGCTATCAGTGCTGAAGTCTAAGTACCTACTGAACTGCAATCTGCACTGAGTTTAACCTTGTACTTTTTATAACAAAAACCACTGGCTCATAGTTGGAAGCATTACGCCAGTCTGGCTGTCTGTGGTATGGAAAACATTTTCAGTTCCTAATGGAAAAGAGGTAATGATGCTGTTTCTTGGCACGTATACTGTAACTCAATTAAGGTGTACGGTTTATTTCGTACTTATAACTGTGTTAAATACAAAAAAGGGCTGCAACACATGATAATACAAGTGGTGGTGTAAGTAAAAATATTTGCATTTACATTATTTTTAATTTTGTTTGTAATATTAATAGTGCCAACACCAATAAGAACGCTTATTAACATGACAAGAGTAGTGATAGCTGAATCTAAAAATTGCACACATTTATGAAAGACAATTCTAACTGTAATGTACATCGCAGTGTACAGCATTGAAAGTACTAGTTGACCCCATGTTTTAAGAGAAAATCTTAGCATGTTGCTATAAGAAAATATGAGTGCTGTTAGTACTATAGTCCATTCATGCTTTCTTCGGCCTTTTGGAATAGAACCTTTGAAAAATCACCCTAGAGGTAATATGTTTTTCCAATAACTTGTATTCCTCCAATATTTAACAATGTGATTAACTTTAGAGTACTGTATTATTGAATAAATGAAACATTACCTTAGTATCTTATATAACTTGTAATATTTATTACGTATTAAACATGGATTAACAACTACTGTAATAAGTAAAAATGTATCAAATACCAACAATTTTGCTTTGTGCATATTTGCGTTACAAAAATATATTACATTATATTGTAAGACAGGTTTGAATTTGCAGCGTCTGTCAACTGTTTCTTCAGCGATCTATTGCTAGTAACTCTACGCACTAGCAGTGATCATAGAATGGCAGTGGTGGTTGTACTTCGACTTGAGTTAGGATGGGGAAACGGCATCACAGCGGTTTTACTGGAAGCTCACGTTTAAAGAATAAGAATAGTTTTAGTATGTTGATAAAGTGTGTTTAAGATGCTGTGCCTGGAGTAAAAGCGCTGCTTTACTGCAACGCACACTGTCACAGACATCAAGCGTGCCATCGTCACTAAGTGCTAGTCTCTGACTGATGCACAGTGTTCCCGTGCTGTCTCTACCTATGGCGCTTTAAGACGTAACATTATCATTTTATTGGTAGAAAGACTGTGGCAAGGTTCGATCCTCCACTAGTTTCGCACAAATTCTCTAGGAATATTTTAAGTTATAACAGTCTGAAAATGTTGTTGTTTGGCCATATTGAAAAGACTCAGGATAGTGTTAGCAATTGGTATAGATGCATGTCGCACATTCTGTCTATACTACACACAACTTCGCCTCATCTGTACGTGTCTTCATGTCACCCCAGGCATGGTTAGAACAGTGCTGTTAGTCGAGTGCCTAAACGATACACCCTTTGTCGAAGAGCGCTATTACAGACTCATCAACTTTTACTGTTCACCAGAAGTCGCACGTCACATCAACCTCATCCCATCGTCTCGGAGGGCCAGCGGACAAAGAGAATATAAGTCAGTGCGCAGCTCACAAACGGCAGTTGTTTCCCGGAGTTGACCTCTGGCAGCTCGCTCCACCACTCTTGTGCTTTGTGCTGGAGCTCTCTGCCGACCTTGAAGTCCTAGTGACCTATCAGAAGTTCTTCAGCGACTTTGCCAGAGACCTACCAGAAACTCTTCAGCAACCTTCCAGAAGCTGTTCATCACTGCTCCAGCAATAGTCGCAAACGCCTTCAACACTTGCCTTACCAGAAGGTAACAGCAACTGCACTTCCGCTCTGGCAGTGTAAGCACCACCACTACCCTCTGGTAGTGGCCCTCAACGGATAGAATTAGTTAGGGTCAGTTATTTCCATAGCTACCTATCCCAATCGCCTTGTTCAGTTTAGAACCAGGTCTCCTTCACCTGGATACACACAGTCTTAACTTCCAATCAGTACCAGTTAGTTAAGAAGTAGTATGGGCCACCATGTTTATTCCAGATGGAATAAATACGAGTTTATTTTAAACCTCTGCGTACTATTTTATATGGTGTTTGTTCCTTCCTTGCTAGACGACGACCCGCCAGAGCAAAGCAGGAGACTGCACACTTGAATCTCCATTTTGCAAAAACTTTGTAGGACTGGCTGGTTCCCCCAGGATGAACGTATGTCGACAACCCACACATTCAACAGCTACCTGGACGGTACACCTAATGTGCCGCAAGGTAGAGCCAGCCCTAACCACTAGTTCAATACAAGAGTCATCAGACCTCTTGTCCAGTTGACTCACTCCATTCACCGCTCTGAACTGTCGCTGGAGGGAGTGACATACTGGGTCTGGAGATCTGCCAACACTCGTTACCACACCCACTGCTGTTGTCTGGTAACCAGAGGGCACGCAACGCTCTATAACTACCGCGTTTCATGTCGCCGGTTAGAGGATCACTGGATACAACTCTAGTCTGTTCAGCTGCAGCTTTGGTTTTACACATAGCCTGGGAACTTCGATGCCTGCTCTCCTCTCGTGAGGCTGTCCGTTGTGGTGGCACCACAGAAAGGTAGCTACTACAACAGACGCTAACAGGAGCTGCAACCCAGTTCCAACTGCACTTTGCAGTATAATCCCACGGGAACGAGCTCAAGCCACCCACCCACCAGCTGGAGATGACTTACCTCCCACTCTTTATTCCAGCCTCTCATCAAGACTGCCGGCCAACCTCACCCAGTGGTGACTGACATCTGGCAGGGACGCGAAATACCACTGGTACTCGCCAACCCCTGGTTCGCCAACTTACATTATTCTCATTAATATGTAAAAACTTAAATGACTTTGAGTACACATAATTTTAATTTTGCAGCATAATTGTAAGAACTCCAGTAAAATATTAGGTAGATAATTTTGGCTAGTGTATTAATAAACATGAGACTTTACAAAGTTTCTCTGTACAAATACTCACGAGCCTCCGAAATCCACGAAGAACAATCTCTGAAGAACTTCGTATGTCAGCAGTGTCACCCCAAACTGTGGAGATGATCTGAACACTCGAGCTGCAAAGAAACATGAACTGCTTGCAATACACTTTACAGATTTTTTATACAAGCAAAACAAAAATGCTTCATGGTTTATATACATGTGTAGAAATCATAAGAAATATCAATCTTGTGTTATTCTTTGCTGTATGATGATTAAGCCTTCTGATAAAATGTGTTAGACACAATTTATTTTTCACAATATTACACAGAAAATTTACTAATTCAATTTTGTTTAAGTGTGTTGGATAGTGTCAATTCAATCGGGTATACAACTGTGATGTGGGAAGCATGACTGTGAGTTGGCGTTGCACAGGCGTGAGGCATGGGTGCAAAACTGGTGCCCACATTCTGTGCGGGCTAACATTTCCATGCAGTATATCTAGTGACACTGATGTGCTAGTGCACTGATTTCGTTACCAAATGAAAGCTCTCATCTAGAGCTGTCAATTGAAGCCATGAAAGATACGCACCCATCTCATTACTTTCATTTCATTACCAGATCTCAAAGAAAACATTAGCCCCTAACGTAGGCATATTCATGCAAACCCACGAATGTGTTAACGATTCAGCCATGCCCCCATTATTTCACCAAGTTCTTACTGTGGACAATTTTGCAGTTGGAGAAAAATGTAAAAGTGTGTATCTTATTATCGTAGTAATGTTTATAATGAAATAAATAAAAGTAATGCGTGTGAGGCACCCACTCTAGGGCGAGGGTCAACAACCCTCTGAAATAAAACCTTTTTCAAGGTCAGGCCCACAAAGAACAAGACCTTATGATGGAGGGTTACATGCAGCAAGCACAACTCAACATCTCATTCACAGAGAGGTCATTATTACAGACAACATCAGATACACAGGAATAGGGAGAAAAATGCCCATGGTACATACATATTACGGAACCATCCCAGTACATGTCTATAGAGATTTGAGTTGAGGCTCCCTGTCACCAACTGTCAGATTATTTCATTTCCTACTAATATAAGTTTCTGTGATATAAAATTTAAAAAACTGATAATACAGAAGTTTAGTTATTTGCCTTACTCTACTGTACAGGCGGCCACGATGGCTGAGTGATTAGCAAGCTTCCCTCCCACCAAGGCGAACCGGGTTCCATCCCCGGCGGGGTCACCGGATTTTCGCAAGTGGGAATCATACCTGACGATGCCATTGGTCAGCTGGTTTACCTTGCCCCTTCATTCCAGAGCCTCTCCATATTCACTTCCATTTCCCTCATAGACTCTCACGACCTCGCTGTTAAGAGC
This sequence comes from Dryococelus australis, assembly GCA_029891345.1. Classification (NCBI taxonomy): domain Eukaryota; kingdom Metazoa; phylum Arthropoda; class Insecta; order Phasmatodea; family Phasmatidae; genus Dryococelus; species Dryococelus australis. Next base: position 7,761,312 of record CM057007.1, on the reverse strand, counting down.
CACCCAAATCCACTTCACTTCTACTGTTCTGTACATTGAAAACTGAAATTTAAGGTGGCTGGATTGCAAATAAAAATTGTCCTACCCAATGGCAGTCCAGAGTGTTACTACCGTGCAAACTTAACTCCTACAATGAAACTGTGCCAAAGCAAAATGTGTGGAAATGAGAGTTCCTAGAGAAAATCTCACTAGTCACAGGAGACTCTGCAATTTTCCAACACGTAAAAATTCAGGGTGATCCCGCAAGGTTAAACCAACCAAGTCACTGTGAAGGAAAGGAAAGAGCAATGAATATACCTACTCAATCATTACACAATTACACATTACCAGTTGAGATGTACATTTATGTACGTACTGCAGGATAAAATATACAGTATAGACTGTTCACTGTAAACTAAGCACTTTTGAAATGAACCTTTGAAAATTATCACTGCCCCTAACTGCATTTATTTTGACGGGAAAACTTAGTGGAATGAGCCCAGTAAGGTTGGTAACTACAGTGGGGAAAGTAGTTCCACGTCTTAACGTTGAATTAAAACTGTCAGGTAAAAGTTTGTAATTACTGAAATAATTTCTTTTGCTTTCTTTTTTCTAAGTGCATATAAGGTCAAGAGTTAGCAAATTTGTAAAATTTTATACTTTTCAAAAAATTTCTCATTTTCACTTGACAACGCATAAGTGATCAGGCCGACATCAATGTTAATATCACATGTGGTGAAAGAATACACAATGTGCTTACAAGTAAATATTTAGCAGGGCTTTCAAAAGAGCTTGGTTTATCGTGAACAGCCTATAACTGAATCACTTTACTAATGGGGGCAGCAATTGGTGAAGTGGCTAGAGTGCCCGCCCGCATCCCACCAAGGTGAACAACGTTCGACTCCCAGCAGTGCCACTCCCAGACTTTGTCACGTGGGAATCGAGCAGGATGATTCTGCGTGTCTGGAGGTTTACTCTGGGGTCACCCATTTCCCCCACCCTTGCATTTTGGCATTGTTCCATATACACCTTGCTCTACCTCATCTGCTCTCTGCATCTCATCCTTAAGAGCTACCTAAACATTTACAACTACACTAAAACAAAAAATAAAACAAGTACATAATACGAATTTTAAAATTTATATATATTTTTGAACAAAACTTAAAAACGGCTCAAAAGTTATGTTAGGCTGCAGTTCAAAATAATTGTTCATATTATTTGAATGTTATGGAATATATTTTATGGAAATTTCTCGTGTTGATGTCTGTGTAGCTACATGGCACAGATTGATGTAGATTGTAATTTAATTGATCAGCGTTGAATACTTGGCACACATTACTGCGTTTGTCTCTCGTTTACTCTTGTGGGGCTCGGCGCTACCCACAACTTTTGGTAGGCAGGGCGAACTACAGGATTGTGATCTTCGGTGGTTCAGTGACGAGTTAGCGTTTCTCCCGCTGTTGGGCAGTTCCTGTTGGGTTCTGCCCCTCTCTTTGTCTATGACTAGTACCTTAGGCAGGTATCGCTTCACCTGCGAGCTGAGGGGGCTGGTTGGCTTTCACTGCTTTAATCCGCTCTCCCCCTCAACAGGAATGGCATACGGCAGTCTGTGTAGTAGGGTAAGGGTGGGGTTGTAGGAAGGTCGTATGCAAGGTACATTAGTGTGGTGTACTAACGGACTGCGCAGCGAGGAGAGTACGGCCACGAGTGCGGGCTGGCCCAGCTTTGTTACTCGCTATTTTAGGCACTTCTTGCCAGGCTTCACAAGAGAACGAGAGAGCTCTGGAGCCCAAGGTCGCTGCAGATGAACTACAGGCAGCAACTCAATATATAGGCACTGTGCTATGCCAGGCGTGCATGTGCGGGCGTTTCAGCTTGGATGGTCAACACCACTCCGCTGCAGCTGCGTGGACAGGCTGCGCATGAAAGAGTGTGGTGGTAGGCAGTTTTTCCAGCCAGCTCTGTGTGCACTCAGGGAAGTACACTAGCATGAGTATAGGCTATTTACATTAAAGTGACAACTTTTGAAAACCCTCTATAAATATATTTTATTTTAGTTTTAGATGTAAGCTTCCAAGTGCTGTGGAATATACACATTGTGTATATTACTTACATGGCAATATTTATTTTTAAAATGTGATTAAAGGATTAAATATGGCTGAAAGAAAAAAGTAACTAGGGCCTCTCACTTTACCAAGAACAGCCTATAGTATCAGCACTCAGTTAGGGGCAACATTAACTCGCCTTCCCACGGATGTCTGGTTCAACTGCTTGGAATCTAGGGGATGTCAGCGGCAGGGGATAAAATCTCACTGGCATGACATGCATCAAATTATTCACGATTCACCTGTATTTCAATTTTAACTTGAAGTAAAATTTTAAATCAAAATAACTCAAATAAAACCCTTATCGGAAGTGAACCAAGAGCTGGAGTTAAAAAACCTGCAACAAGTCACTCCTCAATAAACACTACAGCTGTAAACAAACTTTGTGTTAGAATAACATTTCAAACTGAGATTTTAAGTTGTAATTGTTGTATTTTCATTGGACTATATGCTGTTACCAGCACATATTTTCCCTGAGGCTGATGTCAAAAGAGCTCCAATGAATACAAACTAAGCTGAACACTGACACTTGATGCACACTAGCTTACCTTCTGTAACTAACATAATGCAATCATTGTTTTTTTGCTGAATTGCTAATTACTTAATTACTGCAAGAAATACATGTTATAAAACTCTAATATGAGATAATTACAACATATATACATCTTGCACTGCAACAAAACAAACAGAATTTCTTCCCTATATCCATACTGCATGTTTTTATAAGTAATGCTTCCAAGTAATATTCTGAGTTTAATTTTTACAATGAACTTTAATCTATTAGTGTCTAATGCTACATTTCAAAAAGGTACAGCACTATTCAATGGCAAACTAAAACAAAAAACATGCACAAGTGCACACAACAAATTACATTATTAGGAGGTGACATATATATAGCACTAGTAAATATTCACTTCAACCTCTAGAGCAATATTACCAGCACAAACATATTAGTAGCTCTACTTAATACCTGAATTAACCACTACACATTAAAACAAGGTTTTCCAAATTTACAACACACAGCATGTGTTACTACACTAACAAAAACATACAACAAGCAAGTAGCCACAGCTTTGCAATTAGATTCCTTAGTGTTCAAACTATGCACATAAACACTGCTGGATGTTAATCAAAATATGTAGTTATTGAGGTAGAGGCTGTGTTTTGAAAACAAAACACTTTCAAATATGCACAGTGCTGTAGAACTTAAAAAAACTTGACAATGAAAAATATATAGTACGGCAAAAGCTAACAAAGTCTACATATATACTTTATTGATGATGAAACTACAACAAAAAGTATAAAGAGAGCAACAACAATTGAAGATGAACAACAACTATACGACAGTTACATAGACCAAAAGAACCAAACTTCCAGATTTTGTTCATATTTTGTATAGGCCCACACATAATACAATAAAAATAATAAAAAACATCAATTAAAAGCTTTTAAAAAGTGAAAACTCAAAAGGTGAGAAATATAACATAATTATAAAAAATATAAATAATAATAAACACGATATTCAAAGTTAAAACATAAAAAAATAAAAATAAAATCAAAAGTTGAAATAAAAAATTAAAAACAAATTAAAACAAATATATTTGTAGGCTTATACAAAAAAAATAAGAATTTTAAATACAAATAAAGATAAAATGCAAAAAGGAAAAATAAAATTAAATATCCAACCTTACCAGCAAGTACAGTACATACTGCAAAAATGCTGTCTAGTGCCACAGCAGAGACAAGAAAAAATATTAATATGCATTGACATATCATGCCTATAATCATAGAGAAATATGCAACAGAAGTAGTATCAGATGCAAACAATCCCCACTGTCTCCCTTTTGTAGAAGAGTTGTTGCCAAGTGGTATCAGTGAGTGTGTTGTGTCTGCACACGCGTATACCAAAACGTAACCTCCTGCTGCACGGAATCAGTTCATTTTGGTACACAACACTTGGAAATATAAACTGCACCATCTAAGTAAAAGTGTAGAATCACTCAAATGACAGTAATGACTTGAAATTAGAACTTGGTGGAGCATGTCATTTCCAGCTGGTTTTAACATCATGTTTTTCCACAATATCCATGCAAGATGCACATTTAAGATATTTTGGGTAGAAAAATTTGTTATTTTATAGTTATGCCAAACACTGCTTAACTTGTACACATTACACAGAAAGAAATTTCCTGTAAATTAAATTAATTTAATTCCACAGTTTTTGCAGAATAACATGTAAACATGACCATTTATCATGGTATCTAGAAGGTAGAAATAAAATAAACCACATGAGTATGAGAGCGATTCAAAAACTGAAGTAGGTACAGAAGAACCCTGCTGTGGAGGCTCCAGAATATTGTCCACGTGATATAAAGGAAACACTCGCAACAAAGTGATTTTCTATTGAAGATTTGTTTGTGGACCAACAGAAGGAAGCTTAACAACAACTCGGGCAGAAGGCTGACTTCAAGGCTGACCAAGAGACATAGGAACAGTAGATAAAAGACATGTGAAGCAGAGGAGAAGATACAGAGAAAATGTGGAGAGGAGAGGAATAAAAAGAAAAAATTTGGGGGCAATTTACGAGCTGATTCACCAACAGGATAGAAGTAATTATGTGTCCGATGATTAATAAAAATGTCAAAAAAGATAGGAAGCCCAAAGGAAGATTCTTATTTATTTTAAAATCTGCATTCCACAATTAATTTTTTTGAAAATTAGGGACAAGCAGAAATAAAAAATTATAAAAGAACTGGCTTGCGGAAATAATGCAAAACCTTTCCTCAACGTGATTACACATACATACATCTTGGAGTAGCTCTAATGTATTATTTTTTTTCTGCAAATTAAACATTTTCATTAGTTGCATGTTCTGAAGAAAATAAAACAATGATTTCAACATGTCATTAAGCAGAAAATCTGAAACCAAAATTGTTTTGCGTTTGCTCGACAATGACATTGCATTGCATGTAATGTAGACAGCTGAACAGTGTTTGCCATATAAATATAAAATAATGCAATTTTTGCTTCCCAAAGCTCTTACGAAGAATCGAGGAAGTGGGGTGCTTGATTGATGTCATTTGTAAATTAATAAGGGGAAGGATGCATCCATCACAAATGACAGCCACGCAACCCACAAAAATGGGATATATTAAAAAGAAAAAAAAAATTCTAATCTACTTGTTTCACACCCCAAGCTCCCAATGATAAACAGTACTTACTGACAAGGGAAGATCAAACGTGGTAATGAGCCAGGGCGCACGGCCCCCATAAATGCACGAAAAGGAAAAAAAAAAAAATTGAACATCATTACTCCTGTCAGCGATACACGGTAAGACTTCAAAAAAGATGCTGACACAGCCTACGAAAAATTGTTCTATCTGGTGTCAGGCTATGGAGATTACACAGAACCTGGTACCATAAATACTACAATATACGAAGTCAAATTTTCTAGGATGCAAATTACCAACAAAATATAACAAAACACTAATTTCATTACATTTAACACACACCTGATGCCAAATGCAGTCGTAAACTACATGTTAACACATCATATAAATATTTCTTACTAAGATTCTATAAAACTTTAAAATTAAAATACTAGAACTAACAGAGTTGCATGATTGGAACAACTGAAACAACCAATTACATTTTAAACTAGGATAAGAGCATTTACATTTGGACTGTAACAAAAGATTAAAAATAACACTACAAGTTAATGACATTGTCACGTGACCATGCTACAGCCAAATAACCAAAACTACGAGCGAGTTAATTACTGCATTTTACAAACTCCATTTCCAAACCCAATTCTTCTGCTGTATTTGACGCTTCTATTTTACATGTATTCCAAGTAGCTGAACATAATTAAAATGATGCATATTTTTATCTAAACTGCAACAAAAACACATGTTTATGGTCAGCTCTTATGACCTCGCTGTTAAGAGCCGCCCAAATCTCTTCACTCACTCACATGTTTATGTAAAGATAGAAACTTAGTTTTATAATTATCAAAATACCAAAATTAATTAAGCATATGATGCGTGATGTTTTTTTCCAACTATCAATACAATTTCGCCACATCAGTGCAAACCTAAATAACGCTACCAATGGGGTCCGGGTTGGCTTGATGTGCTGGGCTCCCCTAATACAGGCGTTTGCTATACCATAAGAGACTTCTTCACCACTTAGGTAGGCTATAATCAAGGGGAGAGTAACCCCTATGAGTTGGACTGGTGGTTCCAATAGATCTGGTACGGGAGTTGGTGAGACTTGCCTCTATATGACGTGCCTGGACAATTACAGTATTTTGGCGTGTATAAGCCGCACACATAAATAGGCCGCACCAGCAGTTTTTGATGAAAAATTACGGATAATTAATATTTCAAGTATAGGCCGCACTGAATTTTGTATTCCTGTAAATGTTAAGTCACAATTCCGTTCAAGCATGATAAATTCCGACATAATTTCTCCCCAACAAAACATTTGTGATAGAGAATTAGTGTTACGCGGCAATGTTTATGAATATACATCATGCAATTACTATTCCACAGATGGTAACGTGACTCGACAAACCAAAACCACAGCAACATGTTACACAAAATTGTGTCTTATCAGTGTGCTCTTGTAGAGCCACGGCGGACATACAAACTATGTAAGATATCTTTCTCTTGTATAGTAGAAAAATTATTTTCTCATGTATGACCTCAATGGGCGAGCTCAAACATGTTTACATTTTACACGTGTGGGATGAAGGTTATTTTGCAAATGAACGAATAACTGCACAAGTGTTTTTGCCCCCCCTTTCCATCCTTCCTTTAAGAATTAAAACATTAAAATGTACTGTATGTTGACAAATTTCTAAACATGTTTTAAGGAAAAAAATTCATACATTTTTATGCGAATATCTCGTATATAAGCCGCACCCCACTTTTTGTAGTAATTTTTTTTGTGAAAATGTGCGGCCTATACACGCCAAACTACGGTAGGTTGCCAAGGACAGTTGGGTTGGTGCTAAGCTCTTGTTGGTATTTAGAGATGGTACCAGCAGTTTCTAGTGGTTGTGGCTCTTTCGTTCTCTATACCGGGGCGCATAGAAAGTGTGGCAGTCTAATGTGTGTGTGTGTGTGTGTGTGTGTGTGCGTGTGCGTGCATGTGTGTGTTTCCGACGTACGAGCAACATGCACTCCTACACTAAGTTTGGCAACTGGTTAGAAAATATCCCGGTCTTCTGCTGTCCCTTGACGTACCTGATGTTTACCGGGAAAGGTTCTAATACTACGGGGATTGGATTTTAACTAGGTAAAACATGTTTATTTCTGTGAGGAAATAAACACTGTGGTTTGTACTACCTCCTATCAACAAGAGTTAACGGAAGGTTGCTACGCTAGATAGGTGAACGAGACATGTTTCTAAGCTAATGGGGTAGGTAGGTAGGTAGGTAGGCAAAATGGCTACGAAAATAACTCAACTCTAACTAACGCTAGGTGATTGTTCTGAAGGGACCGAGGGGTGTTTAAGTGTACGACAACTCAAACATAGGGAGCTTCTGGAGGATGTCTGCGAGATGCACAGATGTCTTCGAAGGTGGATAAGGCAAGGCTGCCACCAGCACTGAAGCTGAAATCCTGGTTCCTGTATATAAAAATTCTGTAAAATCTTTAAAGCATTGGGCTAAATCCTGTAAAATCCTTGGAATTAAAAAAATTGCAAATTACAGAAAAAAAAGTGGATATGAAAGACATTTACATATTTAATGTAGTTATTTTGGTTTGGCACATACAAACCACGTTAAATCTTTTCTCCACTCACACTCATACTTTCGTTTATACTAAGAGTATCTGCGATAATTTTCATTTCCTCACCATTGTGATATTAACGTCAAACGTGGAACAGAAATATGTAGAGGTGGGGGGAAAAACTCTCCTCTTTCAGTTTGGGTTAGGATTTTTCTAGAGAGTTAAAAATCAGTAAATACAGATAAAATCTGTTAAAATGGCAGGCCTGGGATAAGGACCTCAAGACCTGTGCATCGGCACCAAAAGTGCCGTGAAGACCAGGCAAGAGCAGATGGTTCCTTTGGCACCAGGAGTGCAGTGGAACAACAGAACATGTTTTGAGAAGTATGCCATAACTTTCAGAATATGTACGATCATTTAATAAAGTATACCATAATTTAAGTACAGATGTACAACAATATACCATACTTTATTCATAACATAATATTCACACAGTTGGAGCACCTTGAGGCATTTTTAGGTGACCCATACATACCACAATTTTGATTTATGACAGCATTTACATTAATTTTATAGTACATAATTGAGGTACAATAAAAACGGGTTGAGAGTTGTGAGCATGCGCTGATAGGCATGAGCGAGCAAACTGAGTAGTTATTGTACATCCCACACATTCCATAATTATCTGCTGCAACTGCATTATTAAATATTCACAAAAATAAGTGCCTTAATTATCTGATACACCTGTTGTGACCTAGGCAGTATATTCCGCGGGCTAGGCCATGATGGATGCATCAGATAATTACGATATTTATTTAACATTACAGTAATTTCCCTGAAGTCGTAAGATAAAATTTAAAAAAAACTGTGAAAACGACAAATAAGTGTGTTCTGGGCTATCACTTTCCTGAACGTTTGATTACAGCTTTTACTCTGAAGCCAAGTTGTTTTGTGTTCATGACAATTTTAATTTGGTATCGAGTATCGTGAGAATGTTTCTGTATTGAAACTGGTATCGAGTATAGAGAAAATGTAGTATTGATCCATCCCTCCTGGCTCGCCCTTTTTCAGGTGAAGGGGGGTGGTAGCAAGATCACCGGCCGCCTGAAGTTCCAGCTGCTGCCATGTCTCGGCGCGCTATAGTACTAGGTAACCTTGAAGCATCATCTCGGTGGCTTGGCCGGTGAACAGTACCATTTATTCTGGATAAGAGCGTGCGTCTTTTACCGCTGGGTAAACTATACAAGTTCTTGGCACCTGGAAGATTGTACTGGCAATCGAACTCCGTAGGAGTGGAGCAGAGTGGTCCGCACTGATGAGCACAAGTAAAGTTGAAAAGACGTCATGCATCATCCTAATCAGCTTAGTCTTTTCATGGTTGATAACACAAGATTACAACTAGCAGAATTAGATATGTATTTACGAAACGTGGCAGAAAAGCACTCTCAGGCTCGCAACAGTTTATCACAAAAATGTATGGTCTGTGGTTGATTATGCAGGCCTCTCTATTCTCACCAATAAATTAAACATTTGTGTAAAGACAAAATCACAAAAATATTTACTTCCCCAATTCTGCAGTAACCTTTATTTATTATTAAGTAATATTATGCACAAAAATAAACAATTTATAGTAAATTTAGAGTCACGCACTGTTACTTTATGTGGCCCAGCAAAATGTACCTTATATGATCATGAATGACTACAGGCACTTGATTCAGCCACCAACACTACCACTTCTACCAGGGCCTTGGAAATATTTCATACACATGATTATGGGATAAAGGCAAGAATGGAATAAGATAATCCAGCAAAGTCATGAGGAATATAACAATACCGAGCGAGCGATACACAGAAACACACAACTAAGTTGCCATACATATTGAATAGTCAATATCTGTGTCGTGCATTGAGAAAACCATAAATAATACACAATCATTTGAACACTTCACATGCCTGGCTCAATTTCTGAGGGGTGACAACTCTAGAAAGCCCAAATTAACTGGCAAGAACCGCATACGCTTGCAGACTCCTGCTGCATCTGTCCAAGAGGGTTGCATTGCAAATGCTCACAAATATGCTCAAAAGTTGCATGTTCAGAGACTCGTAAAATTAAAACTTAGCAATATAGGTTAATAGGACCTACGACACGTTATTGGTAAGACAGTTTAATGTGGCGGTATATTCAAAGATCTGGGAGACTCGTCACAATTTTTTTTTTTGCTATAAGCCTTCAAATGTTGGATTTTGTTCACATGGGTGCTCCAAAGTCGCAGGGGTGAGCAAAGTCCTATGTTTGAAGTCTAATATATATATATATATATATAAATCCCCAGACCATATACATACATTTCTTCACTACACTGTGTTGCGAATACAGCGTGGTAGGCCCTATTAACATACTCAGCTTAGTTTTTATTTTATAAGCCTCTGACTCAATGTGCGACTTCTGTAAGACGTGAAGCAAATGAGAAAAATTTTCAAAAATTATCTTTTTCCCTTATCACTTTTCCAGAAAATCCCTATTTTTAATTCTGTGACTTTTCCCAGTTTTCTATACCTGTAGCAACCCTGACAGACCTCTCTTCTCTCTCTTTCTCCATCTATAGACCTCTCTTTTCTCTCCTTCTCCGCTTAGACATCATCTCTCTCTCTCTCTTTACAGACATCTTTTTTTTCTCTCTCTCTCTCTATCTACAGAACTCTTTTCACAGACTCTCTCTCTCTCTCTCTCTCTCTCCTCCTCCGTCCATCTTCAGACCTCTCTTCTCTTTCTCTCTATCTCTCTCCATCTACAGCCCTCTCTTCTCTCTCTCTCCATTTACAGATGTTTGTTTTCTCTCTCTCCCCCTCCATGTTCAGACCTCTCTTCCCTTTCTCTCTCTCTCTCTCCATCTACATCCATCTCTTCTCTTCCATATATTTCCATCTCCTCTCTCTTATCTCTACACATCTCTCTTTCTCACGACATGCTAACACTTACCTAGCAGTCACACAGTACAACCCAGGTGGAGCACTCTCCATACACAACTATACAACATACTGACTAGGCCTGTTGAACAATAAAATCACTGTCTTCAATATAGCAACTGAGTTGCTGTAAACAACATATCTTTGAGGTCTAAAAAGAGCAAACCTACGTACAGTCAACTCTCGAATCTATGACATCCAGAATAACGATACATGGGAGAAAAACTTCTTTCGGGAACCATAACAATTTTAGCTGAAAAAATCAAAACATTTGAGGGAAATAGGTAGAAAAATAAGTATGTTGTGAAGTGTGGTGCTTACTGGCTAATGAGATAAACGACTTTGCGTCATATACGCGCTTCACTCTACAGCACATTGCACGGGGTTTGGAAGCATACAACTTCTACCAGAGTGCCTACAGGATTTTCCCTGGTCACAGGGATGATTACAGACGCAACAGAATTGTACACTTCATCCGTATCAGCTGGTCAGTAAGCATGCTCAGCACAGCCTCCCCTCAAGAAGATGCCAACAATCAATTGTAAGTAATAGACTCTTCGCTACAACCCAGAGCACGTTCAAGGGCACGCTGAGAGATGAAGCCACCTGCTAACAACGGCCGCACTTAGTTCCATCCAAGATGTGTGCGCATAGGACCTCCCACCACCAGGGTTGGTGAGCCCTCTGTGAAGCGAATATATTGCCATGCACAAGCCGAAACCGCCAGTTATCTGGCTCTTTTGAGAGCCACAACCAGCCTACGCAGCTTGCTCCAATGTGCTCTTTCACCAGAGCTCTCTGACCTAACACCGTCTAGAAGCTCTTCAGCCTTACTGCTGCCTACTGCATAACTACCAGAAGGCCTCCTGAGAAGCCTTCCAGAAGTCATCTGCCATCCTTGCCCATGGCAACAGCTACCCCACGCGCTCTTCAGGACGTAGATCCCATAAGTCCCTTCAGAACACATGACACAGCGTAGACAGGGAAAGTTGTAATTAGCTACCTAGTCAAACCTGCCCCCCCCCCCCCGTCAGTCTAGAACGAAGACCCCTTCACCTGGACAGCGTAGTTGACTACTTCCGGTCAACTTAAGGCAGGAAATAGGAAGGGTTATGAGTGTTTTATTGGTCTTGGAATAAACACGTTCTAATCCTATCATGTTCTCTCATTTTCCTGTACTCCCAGGCTTCCATAGTAAACACACGTCCCATAAGTGTAGAGCAGGAGACCGGGTTTGAACATTACCAGTTTGCCACCTAGTGTAGGGACTATGAGCTCCCCCTCAGGCGCTTGTACGTTGAGAAAACATACACCATTCGATGGTCACCTGTTTGGTGCACCATGTGTGCCAAACGATAGAGCCCCAAACACCAGGCATACTCTACTAGAGAGGACAAGTCGATAGAACAGCTTATATCCGTTCACCGCACCATTTGTGTTGCCGGAGGGAGTGTTTGGTTGGCTCTGGGTTGGCTCTGGGTTGGAGCTGTCCGCTCTAGAGGCTCACCGGTCGAAGCTATTTGGATGCCTCCAAAGAAACCCACTCTTTAACCATCGCACCGTTTGTGTTGCTGTGTTATACTCGACACGGATCCAGTGTGCCTACACGGCAGACTACATGTCGCCTGCTTCTATCTCACGAGGTACAGTTCTAGAACCTGATGTCCTTTGCACAGAGGTATTAAGGAGAAGAAGTCTACCTCAGCCTACCAGTGTACCTGGAGCTGCACCCAGCCCTGTAAGTCACTTTGCCAGGAGTCACCCCAGGAACGAGCTCCAGCCGCCCATAAGTCGGCGAGGCTTCACCCCCTGGCTCCCTCCCGTTCTCTGTTTCAGCCTCCCCGGAAGGTTCCTGGGACACCGCTTCCTGTGGTAGAAGCCTTTAGATGAGGAGCGAATGTGCCAGTGGGGTCGACGTGCCCTTGGTTCAACATACGCCGCTACCCCAGCCCGCCGAGAATAACCGCCAGCAGTCCTTGGAGCGGCAGCAGTTATGCCAGCAGCCATAACACCACCAGTAAACAGACCAATTGACCCAGTGTCGGAGTATGTAAGCCTCAGGCCACAAAGCCAGTAGCCCAAGCAATAGTGAACTTTGTGCCCAACCGTCATCCGATATGGCCCACATTATACTCATGACGGGCACCAGTACACAAGTAAAGTAAGTCCAAACCACCCATAAAGTGCTCAGTGCATTCAACCTGAATAACAAAGTCACTGCTTCTGACAATTGAGGCACATTGCCAGATCCAGATATCGTCATGCATCAGTTGAATTAATTTTTGTTGCGAACCATTGCAATTCTCTTTGCCACTACTACACAACTCAGAACCAAGAAAGACCTATCTCAAATACACACCACCATGCTAGCACTTGACTGTATGGCACTATATCAAGGTTGCTGCTACTAATGCTACATACCAGAGTGTTTTAGTCCAGAGACTGCACTTTGTGAGACAGCAGAATAATTAAAACACTACAGTTCATATCCAAATACAGTCTTTCTTCCATACCTCAAGGTTAAAGGCAATAGACAAGGCAGAAACTTTGTGCAGTATTATGGCCAGTTTCGATTTTATGACTGAAGCTATTTTACAAAGTCATTCTCTGAAATTGTATAACATCTAAAATTCAGGAGTTTTTGTTTATACCAAGATTTAACAAATGTTTGATACAACCTAATTCTTTTTCATAAACTGAGAATTATTCACTCAATTATTATCAGTGTTTTGTACTTACCTGTATAAATACCGGTTTGTTTAGAATACAAACCAGTTTTAAGTAACACATTAACATTGCTATTGTTTAGTTTAGTAGATTTTGATTTGAGTCGTCAGATGTTTACAGTATACTTTCACTCTGGAATCTACACTCCAGTACACCATCTTGTCAACTGGAGTGGATTATTTTGTCCACTCCTGTCTTATTTCAGTCCAAGTTAGAGCAAAGTTTCAATTGTGATTCTTCACTCCATTCAGAGTGCAATATGGCATGGAATTTCCATCTAAATAGGATATACATATGTGCAGTTATTTCATATTCCTATAATATGTAAAAACTTGCAACACAAAAAATTTTGACCATTAGTGCACATAAGCAAAACCCTTCCCAGAAATTTTTATTTGGCAAGTTGTTCCTGTTACGAGTTATTAATAACTTTTACAAATTTTTAATTAACAAAATTATAGAATTATACATTAGTAATTAATAATTTTTCTACATAGCCTACATACAAGCTCAGAGTTCGAAAGTAACAAATTTCTCCCTTTTAAGTATTCCCTGGACAATCAGATTAAACATTTTCGTACCTTCTGAAGTATCTGAAAAGGCTTTGCTGCATTCTCATTATTCCAAAATCACGTAAATAACAAACTTATTAAAATTAATAAATATATTAAATAGCTACATAACTAAATCACAACAAACATTAGCATGTTAGATCCAGTAGCTACGAAGCATCAATTACAAACTCCTACAGATTTTTACATAAGGCAGCATTCCTGACTGACATTGGCAAAAAAAATGCACACAAATACAGTTGACTCTTGTTGTATCGTAAATGCATGTATCGATAAACTGTATTCAAAGTCAATTTTCAGTGATCCCGGCAAAACTCCTATATAAATAATGGTAAAGCTAATTGCCGGTATCTTTTGTCGGATGTTGCGTCAATCGAAGTATATTTTGTGTCCCATCACCTAATATTTCTCACGAAAGTTTTTAAGCAGGTTGTTTATGCAAACGTCCATTAACTAGATTTGAAATACATCACGCTAACGTGTGATGGCCTTCAGCAGGTAGCAAGTCACAGGGCAAAGGTGTTTTGTTGGGTGCTAGGCTAATAGCACCTGGAAGCAGGGGGGGGGGGGGGGGGAAGCACACTAGCACACTACTCTTTGAGTGGGACTGGCGCTTGGCCGGTGTAAAGCTCTGGCTGGGTTGCTTTCCTGTAAAGAACAAAGTCTGGTTCTGCAAGCACTATTTTATGTTTTGGTGGGACCAATAGTATTGGTATACCTCGGCCATGTAAGACATGAGGCTGCGGCGGTGCCGGCTGAGGCTCGACTCATAGTACACTAGGGGCTGCCCCTGAGATGGGTGTGCTGGTCAACCTAGGTTTGCAAGCTTTGGCTGATGTCGAGGTATGTGGCTTACGTGGAGTTCCCCAAAACCAGAGATTGTCAAGCCCAAATGACTTGTCTTGGCCACTGAGATAGGCCTCAACTACTGGCTGATGTCACTCAGTGAGACTGGTTGGTGGTTCAAAAGAAACGGGCTCGTACGTCAGTGAGACAGGTCTTGATTGACGGCGGAGTTCTGCGGCACGTTCTTGTGGACTGAGATGCTCGAGTCAGTTGGGGAGTGGGTTAAGCTTTGGTGGATACGTAGAAGCAGTATGTATCTGTTTTACTCTCTTATGAACACCACTATGATGGGAAAAGAGCATGAGGAAAGATATCCTATGATCAGATCTCGCACAAGTGGAGCAGTTGACACGTAGCTAGTGTTAATTGTGTGTGTATTGTGTCTGTCAGCCGAGTGCTGTATCTCACTCTCAAACTCCGGCATCAGGGGTGCAAGGGTTAAGGAGAGCTGTGTAACACTAGTGGAAGTCCCAGCATGGGGAGCATGGGGAGTGAGTTCCTTATAGGTCTGGTCTCCCCATACCTGGAGAAATACTCCTCTCGACACCAAAAGCTTGGTGAGAAGAGCAACCTCCAGACTGACAAGCAGACACTAAAAGGAGTGAAGAGATATGGGCGGCTCTTAACAGCAAGGTTTTGAGAGCCAATGAGAGTAATTGAGACGAATATGGAGGGGCGCCGGAATGAGAGGGTGGGGAAACGGGAGATTCCCGAGAAAACCCGCTGACCAACGGCATCATCTGGCACGATTATCAATTGCGAAAATCCGGTGACCCGGCCGGGGATTGAAACCGGTTCGCCTTGGTGAGAGGCGAGAAGGCTAACCACTCAGCCACCGTGGCCCCCCCACCAAGAGGAAGTAGTACCTAATGCTGTGGCTCTACCGTTACCCTACACTTGGTGCAGAGAATGGATGGCCTTCCAAGATTGTACTGTGATAGCTGTTTGGTGTTTTGAAGAGAGAAATAAAACCCCAGTCACCTGCTGTCCCTCCTACAGGTCTGATGTCTACAAGGTGAGGTACGACAACTACTGGAGGGATATTCGTGAGGTAAAATTTTTGTTTATTCCGTATGAATAAACAACAGTGGTGGTTGTACTACCTCTTATCCAAGAGAGCTTACGGAAGTTGAACACCCTATGTGGCTATGTAAATAACTCTGACACACTAATGCTACTACTGTTGTCCTGAAGGGACGTGTCTCAGTGTTTAACGATGTCAGACGTAATGCGTAGGTTCTTCGATGGAGAGATTGGCGAGTACTGTGCAGGCCAGAAGGAATCTTTGGCACTACTAAGATGCAGTGAAGACTTGAGGAAAGGTAGAGTTTTCGGCATCACTAGGACACAGAAAAGACCACGAGTGCATTGAAGGAACAGGACAGACAACAATTACTTGCAGACTGGTCACGAGTCTCGGTGCGGTCCTATATTTATACTCTGGCGGTCACGGCGTGGCCCTTGGCCGGCCACATAGGGCGTTGTCTTGGAGAGGGGGTAGCAGCTGGGAAGGTGTGACATGGATCCCCGGTGTGTGTGATGTCAGTGGCCAGCGCTGGATCCAGGCTCATGCATCGACGATAGTACTAGTAGTGGCATCTGGTGGCGTGCTATTGTACTTGGATGATCTCGACGAATAGCTGTGGTGGCTCGTCCGGTGAATAATAAAATCTGGCGTGGAGAGTCTGTCCTTTGTCTTGGGTAGACAGTACAAGTCCTGATGTCACACGGTTTGGGGCGGCAAATGAAACTCCATTAACAATGCTCCAGGTTCGTTTGCTTGACAAGTACAAGCTGATTCAATAATACGCAGAAAGACGGCACGCGTCAACATGCATCACCATTATCACTGCTCTGCTGTGCTTTGCCTGTCTTCTTAACATGTCTTGACACTGCGCGTGCAGCAAATGGTTTCGAGTCTGGCTTGCTACTTCCCTTTACACACCTGACAAGAGGGGAAATAGTTACCTAGCAACCAGCATGACGACCTAGCGTCCTCTCTCACCCTTCTCTCTGTTTCTCTGACCCGTGCACCTTCCTTCCTCCCCTCATATGCCATCCAGAAGGATAGTAGTTGTCTAGTAAAAGGAAAAGCAAGTCCTCTCTCTCATTCTCTCGAGACTACGCACGCCTGCATTCGTACGCCGGCCGCGGAGAAAATGTGTGCCTGGCAAACGTAGAAATTCTATCAAGATTAACCAGCACTCAAAATAGCTGCACCACCTCACCACTAGTACAGTAAAACTTGCTTAAGACGTCCCACATAATAGGTTTTCCCCCCTAATAGGGTGATAGTTTTAATTCCCTAGATCTCTTTTATTTAGCTCTATGTTAGTAAATCCCATTTATAAGGTTTTTGTTGAAGAAAGATAACCTTGCATTTGGTGTCGCATTACTATAAATTATATATACAATGTTTTAAGATGTTTTATTTAAACGAGTTTAGGTGAAATGTATTTAATGAATTATTTACAGTAATACAAATACAGTAATATTTTTTTCTAAAATTTCCATTTTTGTGTTTATTAATTAAACTTCATTCACAGATAGTCTACAGGTCTTATTACATTCAAAATTATGTCTAATAAGGTGAGAAGTAGTATTTTATTTATGTACAGGTCGTAACCCTCTTTTACTGAAATCCTGCATGTAAGGAAATTTTTTGACAGGCCCCTGAAAAATAAATAATACAAAAATCTCGTAGGCGGAAGCGGTGACTAACTCCGTTGACAACTGCTAGCAATGTAGTTGCATCGATGAGTAGCAGTCGTTTAATTAATAAGCATATAAGACGTTGTGCGTCAATTTGTCCCCCTCTCCTCCTGCGATGGAGACACTTCTGGGCAATGAGTAATGAAGAGAAAAAAAATCTTATGAGGGAATGTGGAACTGTTCCCTCATCAACAATTAATTCCTCTCTCGCTGGGCTTTTGTAGGATCTCCAGCTCTGTACTAGTTGCGGCTCGCTCTCACTACTCGATCGACGTGCTGGCAGGCGGCGTGACGCAGGTAACTGACTTGGATGTATTCTTGCAGTAGCGCAGTCCATTAGACAAAACCATCTCTCCCTGTGTCGCATACAAGGCTATCTTCTTTCTCTCTCTCTTTCTTCCCTGCTGCTGGTGGACTGGAAGCGGCGTGCGTCTTCTTGGAGTGTAAGGCGGGTGTCGCGAGGGGTATCCGGTGTCGTCAATAACCCCCATAAGTTTTTTCCATTAAAACTTGTATGTGCAATGACCAATGGCAGTGTCATGAAACGCAAAGGGAATGGCATTCCCTAAGAAAACAAAGTTCTCTGCAACAAAAGTGTGTGGCATAGACTGCCAGTGGCAAGAGTTTCCTATCCTTATTTTTAATGTTTCACCTAACTCCAGTGTAACATCAGTCTGCCTTCATGCTGGTGGTTACCCACAGTGTCTACTGACTTGCAATTTTGAAATTCTAGTATATTTCCCACACCAAAATGCACCAAGATCAATAAAGGATAAGATGCAGTAGTACTCACAAGTTAGTACTTGACACAAACAGATGTAAGAAACATATTTGACATCTATAAGTATGGCGGAAACTCTATCCATCGAATTTCATAGGACTGACATAAAAATTCTATAGATGCAGACATTCTGTAGATGTGGACTTGACATATCAGTCACCCAAAAAAAAACTCATTAAACTTCATGTTGAACATTTGTCAAGTTTAATTAAAATAAAAGAATGCAAATGGAAATATTAAGGAAAATTATTCCATTACACTCACACTCATACTTAATAAACTCCGTATTTAAACACCTCTTTTAAAATCACTTGCTCAGAAATTCATATTTTGGTGTGTATAGGCCACACTGAATTTTTGTATTCCTGTAATATTGTTTACGATTCCATGCAAACATAATAAATTCTAACTTAATTTCTCCACTATAAAAAATTTGAGACACAAAACTTGTATTATGGTGACAATTAAACGTTGCGCTATTACTATTCCACAGATGGTAGTGTGACTTCAGAAAGCAAAAATACGGCAAAATGTTGCACAAAATGGATTTATGAATGTGTACTTGTGGCTCTGCAGTGGTGGCCATGCAAAGTATGTAAGATATCTTTCTCTTGTACAGCAGTGATATTATTTTCTCATGTACGACTTCAATATTGTTATTGATAAAGTGCAGTGAATAGGGTTTCCTTAATTTTGAGTTGCCTTTTTCTTACTTTCCGGGCATATTTATAAGAGTTATATTTTTTACATAATGGATTCATAATTATCATGAATAAATATTAAATATTCATGTGAAAAACGATAGTTACGAGTGTTGGCAATGCCACATCATGAATCGATTTCTCAAAAATATGGCTCCACTGTTGTTGGTGTCGATTGTTACCAACTTGGCTGTCACAGTAAACAATGCAGTTGTTTGTTGATAATCTAATAAACTTGAGTATATATTTCTTATTCATATGTACTGTATTCACACATTTTTCCAATTTTTTTGTATTTCCTGCTCTCTAAATACAATGTATAGTCTGAGACGTGTGTTAATATTTTTTGTTGCACAGTAAGAGTTACGTGCACATAGCGACTCAACACGTTATTTCGGAAGTTACATAAATAGGACTAAATGCAGGGCAGTGAGACGCAAGGGAAACAACGTGTGTTGGAAATGTATTTTATTTGTGATTTCTTCTCGTATTACTTGTGTATGTTTACATAATGCACCATGTACTGAATTCGTATGCCTCGAGTACAGTTGAATTACACTTTTTTGTTAATATGTCGTCGTTTAATGATAGGAAAATGTAATTTTCGGCGATGCAACAGAAATTTTTCTTCGATCAATGCGGATTAAATTAAATTTTGAGTTCGGCAAAAACTGACTTTAGCATTGTTTTACATAGGAATTTGGTTGGGACCACAGAAAATGCTCATTGGACACGGACTTTCGATTCTAGCGGGTTCGATGCTACGAGTTTCGACTGTTGATATACATAAGATATATTTTGCAGATGCACAGTAATGTCATTATGCTGGCTAGACCAGGTGATCTTTGTTGAAGATGGTCAGATCCCTCCGTCCTCCAAGCCCTCTTGCTCCCTCTCTCAAGACCTCGCCATCGTTTGATTCCATATCTGATAAGAAAGGTGTGGAAGCACATTTCAGACCAACTAATTGCAGTGATGGCCATATTGTTTTTTTTTTGTACCATGATAACTCTCCAAAAGTGAAGAGCATCACACAATCCAGTATGATACTGCACGTGTGTCCAATTATGGTCACAAAAACAAGGATGTGTAAAAACCATTTGTCAAAAAGTTTCTCGACCTTAAATTCTCACATTTTTCCTGGAGCTTCTCTTGCCACCACCCCCCACCCCACCTTTTTCGCCACCACACACACACACACACATATGCTGCACCTCCGGTAATTATACTTTGAAATAGTCTGTGAAAAACAAAAGTGTTCCGAAAACACTTGCAGTGGCGAATAGATGAAGGATACATACAATCCATGCAATATATACTAGTCAGTCAAAACTGTGCCGTTCTGTGAGTCAACTAAACACCAACTCATAATGAGAAAGTCGCTAGTTTACTAGAGTGTTAAAAACAAAGCAACGTTACCAGCTACTCTCCGAGTTGAAACAAAAGTGAAGTATGCAAACAATGCACGTTGGTTAACAGCATTTCCTCAAAATATGCCGAAATAAAATTTAAAAATGCCAGCAAAATAAGTGCATGAAGAAGTGAATGCAGAATAGGAAACTGGCCATGGAAAAGGGCATTAAACACACCTGTTGCTCCCTTCCAGAAGGCCCTGAAGCCCTCTTCCCGGTAGATCTTGCGGGCCGCATCCACAACTCCCGTGTAAGTAGTCTGACCGGCTCTTGCGACCACCTGAACACACGTATACATCATGTGGGAGGAACAACAAAACAACAGCAATTATTTTGAAACTGTGACAGAAGCAGGCTCGGTTGGTATCACCTGTTCACAATAACCAAGTGCTTTTCACAGTTCACAGCCACAACTACCACTGCCACTATCGCTGAGCCGATAAACACTTTTACCAATACCTAGAGGTGCGCCAAAATTGTAAATGCTATAAATGCTAAATAGATGCTACAATATTCAATTACTGCTATAATTCGTTAAATTTTCAAAAAAACTCATTCTATAGGGTAACTCTAAATAAAATTCCTTCAGCTATATGTTGTTTCAATCAATATGCCTTCCAATATAAGACCCCTAATGTAGGTGATCAAATACAAGCTGCCCCAAATTAAGATTCACTCAAATTCAATATGCCCAAAAAGTGACTCAAAAATTATACCCTGAAATTGACTCGAAAATAAGACGTGTCTAAAACATCCCAAATCAAGACAACACTCTCCCCATCCCCAAATAAATGGCTATGAAAGAAAGTACATAATTTCTCCACTTTACTTTGATATAGGAAAACTGGGCTTCGAAATATTTGAGAATTTATTTTAGTCTATTGTTTATTTTGACTTTTTGAAATATTTTAAATATCTTTATTCTTGACATTAAAAATGAAAGTTAAACATAGTGCTTTTATTTAGTAGAAAAAATTCTGAACTATATTCTACACAGTAGTTAATAAGAAATTTTTTGTGTGCTACACTTCATAGGCAGTTAAAAGTAAAGGAAGACACATTTCCTTCCTTCATTTGTGTATGTTCTGATTATGAAGCCGTACCAGTTAATTCTAACCAGTTTTTAAAACACCTCGTACTCTAATAAAATACACATGCTATATAATGTATCAACATGAATTACTACACTAAGCAAATATATCAACTGCAGATTTCTTAGTGGATATATACCAACCAACGGAAAATAAATAAATAAATAAAAATTGCCGCATACCATGCGTAGTGGTAAGCAGTAAAAAGAAAATAGGAAATCTGCCGCATACCTGCATTAAAAGAAGCAAAAAGAGAAAAATAAGTCCGTCGCCAACTCCACCACGTTGATGTTTCTCTTTCAATGACAATACAGCATGCCACAACGTTTTAGCTTTTAGCGCAGCGAGTTATTTAATTAAAGTGTTTTCCAAACATATCACAATCTCCACCACAGATTAATATTAAGATAGAATAATTTGTTACATACTTACTAACAAGGTGCCACAAATTTTTGGTGCATTTTTATAAAAAAAAAAAAATTTTCCCCTGGAACGTGTTGCAAATCATGGTGCGCACTATACATGAGTAAATATGTATACGAAAAAGAACCAAAAGAACCCATTTCAGTACTCGCACATGTTTACCTAACAATTTTAATTCACTGCAAAGACAGAGCAACTTTCTCTCCACCATTACCAACTCTATCAGAGGCATGTCAGTGTTCCTGTTAGAATGATGTAAACAAGTACGGACAATGAGATTTTTCAAAATAATTTCCAAAGTGCTTAATTAGCGGTACACAGTCTATAGCAATGAACGAGATATGCAAAAGTTGGAGTGCCGTACCTGCAGCCTGGTCTTGATGACGTCGGCAGGAGTGACGAGGGATGCTGCCGGCATGCCCGCGATCGCTCCGGCTACCAGCAGTGACAACGGGTGGTTGTAACCATTCTCGTCTGCAAACTTCGTCTTGAGGTGCGCGTACGCTGGGAAGTAGATGGCACTGAATGGGATGTCCCGCAAGAAACACGCCTTCGCTCCCTTCACATACAAAACAGCATCTTGTAGGACAGTGAGTCTTGCCAATCATATTGAATTTAATGGTGGTGGTTATAATTATTCACAGGTAAAATCAACTTTTCAAGTGCTCAATACTACCAATTCTGTTGATTAAAAAACATGTTGGTGTAACTTAGTTTCCATAGCATTATTTTCAAGTGTTTAGTATTTAACATATATTATATGCTTGCGTTGCTTTTCTTGACTCTCTTACATTTTGATGTATCTGATGAGATTTATCATTTCATAAATCCCCACGATTATTCCTACTACAGATTTTGCGACAATAGTAATTTTATAACAGCGATCTCAAGAGCCTTCAAAAAATCACAGACATGTGCATGCGCACAAAAGATAATCCTAAAAGAAAAATTCAGAACGTAAAATACCATACTTCTATCTTATGCAATAAATTTATTCTGGTTTCCTTCTATTTGTGTTGTATATTTTACAAACTATTTTCTATTATGCATTTTCGTAGTTCATATGTCATTCTGCATTGTTTTTAATTTAACTCTCTATATTTTACAAATATTAATTACGATTCTCTTTACTTACAGTATGTTTAATTTTTCAAAACAAAAGTTAACTGTATATTTTAATGTAAAGTACTCGCTCCTTGCACAACCTCATTTGTTAGTGAGCACTCAAATATAAAACAGTAACTACATATATAATTAAACAAGTAAGATACCAGAGTCGAGTCGGTTACAACTACCGCAGAATGTAGCATAAAGAGAGAAACAGTGCAATTCCTCACCTTGTACATGCCGAACAGCCCGAGCTCCCTAACGACTTGCAATGCGCTGACTTTAGTCGCACCTGCTATTTCTCCTGCTACTTGCAGGCGGATTTTCACTATTTCCAATGGATTTGTAAAAATGACTTGCGATCCACCAGCCTTAAAAAAAACAAAAATTTATAAAATTATCGAAGCACATAAATGTTTTGAGTAAAATTCATTTCAATTATTTAAATTACAAAGCATGCTTACTTACACAACCTCCTGCAATAATTTCTCCGTACATTTCAATATGTCCATTCTTGTCCATGAACTTGTCTCTGACTAAGTCATTTACCTGCAATCACATAACAAAAACATTAAAGAAAAAACAGCCATACAGAAAAAAGCATAAGTACTAAGTCTAGTGCTAGTACTTATCAGCAGGTACACGTACATGTACAAAACACAACACATTTTTCATGTTGTTGCGTGGTCGCAAAATTTTGCTAGGTAGGTCAGATCCATCGCGTGGAGAGTTGTGAGGTACTCCTGGCAGTACGCTATGACTCTCCACCCAATGAAACTGGTCTAGCCAGAGAAACATTGCGACCACGAGTAAAACGTATTTTCCTTCTTTGTGTGTGCACCTGGTGACGAGTACTAGACTTGAGTACGTTCGCTTCTGCCGTTTTTAATAAATTATTGGTAGCTTCACCTTAACTACTCAGATGAAAAAAACAGATGCACTAATGTTCTAATGACAAAATAATTTCATTTCAGTGACTAGCAGGTTTTCTCACAATCACTCAACATTTTATCTAAATAATCTTCAACCAGGCAAACAAGCTAGTTTCACCCACACCACACACAAACAAGCTAGTTTCACCCACACCACACACAAACAAGCTAGTTTCACCCACACCACACACAAACAAGCCAGTTTCACCCACACCACACACAAACAAGCCAGTTTCACGCACACCACACACACACAAGCCAGTTTCACCCACACCACACACAAACAAGCACAGCACAAGTAAAAAATGTTGCAATGGCGTACCGTGAGTTTTATGGCCTTCTCGGGAGCCACACCCATGAGCTGTGGGACGAGCCCTCTGTACAGCCCGAAGAAGCCCTCGTGCCGAATCACCTTCTTGCAGCAGTCAAAGCTGTTCCGGTACATCAGCTCATCCATGTAGGAGCCAGTTCTCTGGTTCTGCATACGTGTTTTCACGAGGTCGATAGGGTACACAGTCGTCGCTCCCACCGCTGAACAACAAGTGGCACACGTGGACTGGCGAATACAGTAGAAACTCACTTTTGCAACTGTATTTATTAAGCATCTATATCTTTTAAGACCCATTTTTGAGGAAATAAAAAATTTGGTGAAAAAGAGGTTTTTGAGGGAAATCTGTTGACAAATAACTTTGCTGTACTTTTTTTTATCACTGGGCAATGCATTTCTCTTGGTAAGCAATGTATTGTAAGCTGGGCATATCAAAAAATAAATATCAACCCCCCCCCCCCCCTTACGCTGTCAGCTAGCCAATAGCCATCGAATATGACTTCCCCCTCCCATTCAGCCTCACAGTGTTTCCACGCGCGAGGTGGCTATCGCATGTCAGCAACTGTCTTGTCACTGCGATGTTGGCTGCTTGTGGATACCTCTTTTCTCTCTTTGCATATCAGAAACTTGGATTTGACCCAACTTTTTTTTTTTTAATTTTGATTTGGCAACAATCTTGACTTGATTTTGTGAATAATCGTTGATTGTTGACCCGTGGAGTTTTGTTTTGTTTTATTTTATACAGACGTTCAATTTCAATCAAATGGGTGGAAATTAAGTCAGTTTGGTACTCATTGAAAAATACCTCCCCATAAGTCACAAGAAATAAAACAAAACTACACAGGGCTCAGCACTACCACCAAGTCACAAATAAATGTACGGTGTTAGGCGGCTTTTTTTATAAGTAAATAAATAGCATCCAGCACGGCCTGTTTTATTTACAGCCAGTCCTGTGTTGTAAATATCAGTTATTTTGGTAAACACAACAGTGACAGTGGAACTGTAATGCAGGTCATCTGTCGTCCAATATTGCACAACTGTATTATTCCCCATGCGTACACAAAACCCACCCTCAGGGCATGGGAATCGTTAGGAAGGTATACTGAATGAAAAAGAGAGGTAGAGTGAAACAGTATTTGGCCCCTGGCAGGTAGCATGGTGTCGCTGTGCTGTTGCCAGCCTTTGGTGATGATCCTCAACTTTATTACACAGTATTCTATAGTTACAGCAAGTAAGAAACAAAAGTGACCTGTTTTTATCAAACGAGTATTTATATTTATGTACACTGTACATATTTAGTACTGCCCATCACAGTACATTACTAAATTATCCCTGTACCGAATGTATTGTAATAAACAATATTAGTGCATTTCACTGGAATATTTTTCATGGTAATAAAGTCAGCCCGCCTTATCTGCGGTATATGGTTTCTGACTCCCGTGGATGTTTAGCACAGTTACGTAAATTGCATTACATTGCCACATACCATATTTCAGCACATGTTTATGACAGTTTAGTAATTTTCTGCACAGTCAAATACTATATTTGTTTGAGTGAAGATTGTAAATGTGTATGGGAAAGACCACAGTATATCTAAAAAAAAAAAAACCCTTTAAGTCAGCAGGTTTTCTCTGGAATCTTCCATTTACTCTGCTCTTTCATTCTGGTGCTGCTCTATACTCACCTCTCTTCACCCTCGCCGGCTCTAAGACCTCGATGTTAAGAGCAGCTCAAATATCTTCACTTCTCTCTAGTAAATGTGCTAGTTTCTGGTACTATCTGAATATTTTCACAGCAGTTATTAATAATTAGTGTATTTGCTTTTATTAAGTATACATGGTTCATTGTAGCTGCTTTTTCAGTGTCTCTTCAGTAGAACGTAATATCGGCACACTGTTTTGCAAACTAGCTTGATTCACCATTGAAGCACAGAAAAAATCTATATTCCTAAATTTAAATTGGTTTGTTTTGGTAAACATGAATGATTCTGCAAGTAAATGATTTTGAATCAGTGGCAGACAAACATCATTTCAGAGAACTATTCATCCACTGATTTTCGTAGGACAAGTGTTCAGGATATATTAGGATTATTAACAATAAAGTTGTGCAGTTTGTAAACAATATATTTAGAAACAGTCATGGGTTCAGAATGTTTCAAATGCGAGTTGCAAAAAATAAAACTCCTCAACTGTTTCATAGTGCAATAATAACATTTTATTTTACAGAATATATGAGAGTGAGGTTAACATCACAAAGTACTTTACAGAGTTTACTTGTATCACACGAACAGCGACATATTTATCACATTTTATTCTCTTGGCAAAGTTAAGGCTTTCCAAGTTTTTTTAACTGTTATTTCCGTATAATTGCCTCGTAAGACTATATTGGAGGAAACACAGAAAATTATCATGGTTACAGACATTCAATCTGCCAGAGCGCCTACAGGATTTTCCCTGGACCAAGGACAATTACAGACGTGTCAGAGTTCTACGTTTCAACAATACTGTCGGCCAGTAAGCCATGCAATATGCTTCCTCTCCTCGAGAAGACATCAACAATAAATTATCAGCAATCAATTATCAGCAATCAAATTGTTGCCACACCCGAAGAAGTACCAGGGCATGCCGAATGATGTCGCAAGCCAACAACGGCTGCCCTTAGCTCAGCCCAAGATGCGTGCGCATAGCACCTCCCACCACCAGCCCGGCGAGCCCTCAGTCAAAGCAGAATATATTCCTGTACAGAGGCTGGGATCGTCGGTTGATTGTCGGCTCTATGTAGAGCTACATCACCAGTTGGACAGATAGCTCCACCACACTTGCTCTCTCGCCGGAGTCCTGACCAGACACAATTATACGGCCTAGAGATCTTCAGCCCACAAGTCCTCCCCCCTGCGAAGTTTTCTGGAAGTCAACTGCCATCCTTTAGTCACTTGCCCCTGGCAACTGCTACCCCCATGTGTTCTTCAGGATGTGGGGCCCCCTAAGCCCCTTCAGGGTACACGTACACAGACAGGGAAAGTTGTCACTAGCTACCTAGTCGATATTGCCCCCAGGCAGATTAGAACCAGGTCCCCTTCACATGGACAGTGTAGTTTACTACTTCTGGTCAATTCTGGGTAGACAGAAGACAGTACGGGCTACCGTGTCTTATTCCTCACGGAATAAACACATTTTGAACATAACTACTCTCTCATTATCCCTTGAGTTCGTCCAGATAACCATAGTAAACCTACATCCCACAGAGTGGAGCAGGAGAGCGTGTTTGCTAATACAAGTTGCCAATTAGCGTAGAACTACGAGTTCTTCTGGATGGGGGGATCCGTACATCGGAACACACACCGTTTGACGGCCAACCACTTGGTACACCAGTTGCATTGAATGATAGAGCCACTACCTGCTTGAGAGGATAAGTCACTAGACCAACTTAAAACCATTCGACCGCACCGTTTGTTGCCAGAGGGAGTGATTGTTTGGCTCTGGTTTGGACCTGTGCACTCAAGGGGCTCACCCATCGAAGCAATTGGAGCACCTCTGATGGAACCCCCTCTTCAACCACTGCTCCATTTGTGTAGTAGGTTGAGGAATAAGGTTCTACTCTGCGTTGTTCCGGTATGCCTAAAAAGCAGAACACGCTTAGATAGGGAATGCACGTTGCCTGTTTCTATTACCAGGACAAGGTTTTGTACCTAATGCCTTTCACAAAGAGAGGTGGGAGGTTAAGTTAGGGAGTGACAGGCAACCACTGCTTACCAGACTACCTGGGGTTGCACCCAACCCAGTAAAGCACTTTGCCAACTAAACCAACAAGAACAAGCTCAAGCCGCCAACAAGTCGGTGGGGCTTGTCTCTCCGGCTCCCTCCCCCTCCTTGTTTCAGCCTCCCCGGAAGCTTCCAGGCGCCATCCATCCCATCACCACCACCTTCAACCAGGAGAGAAAGTTTCAGTGGAAGCAGCCTGTACCAGATGCTATCCCAGCGCACCCAGGTCTTTCAACAGCAGCAGTGAGAGCTCCAGCGGCAGAGCAGCCAGCCGGAGGGGGAGTCAGGATCTACCAGCAGCCGCACACCAGTCAGCAAACCGACAGCACCGGTCAGCTGCCCCAGCAGTTCCTAAGTCAAGCAGTATCTGACTTTGCGCCAAGTCTGACGGCAGCCAACGCGACCCACTCTATACTCAAGTCGTGCCCCTGTCCGGCATTAATTGAGAAGCATGTCACCCCAGTAAGTGCCTCCGACAAACACTAACCAAAGTTGCTACTTTTAGACGTATCACTATACTACCCTGAACAAGAACCCGTCACGCGTCAGTATCATGGTACAGTATCTATTTTTATTTAATTTCTCAGCTACTCATGTCTATCAGTACACTCTACACTGAGCTCAAGGTTAGGTCTTCTATTTATTGGATAGTCAAGTCCATGTTTACTGTTTTGTCTACATGTACAATACTTTTCTATTACTCAGCTAAAAAAGACACACACTTTTTCCAATTAAATTAAATATGTAAAACTTGAATCATGTTTCACATATAATACAAAATTATGGTCTTAGCAATCAAAATTTCAAAGTTACATTGAAACAAGTCACGTTTTACAATCAGCTAGCTACCATGATTAAAGCATTCAGTTTGCAAACATTTTGAACAGAAGTTCTCAAACCATGGTCTGTGGACTACTAGTGATCCCTGCCTAGGTCCTACGTGGTCTGTGAAACTTGCTGAATGTGTAATTAGTTATTTACAATAATATGCGACTAACAAGGATATGTATTTTTGATTTTCTAGACCTTGGTTTGCCTTCCAGTTTTATGTTGTATTCTGTAATTCACAAGTACAACTTTGACTTATCTAATTTCATTATAAACAATTTGTTAAAGATATCTCATAAATATTTATTAGCGTTGTGCAAACACATTTTTGTCATGAAACAAAAACAAAAAATATGTTATAAACTTCCATGAAACAAAAATTTTAAAAAATTTCACAACTTTTTAGCAGTTTATTTTTTATGACAGATACATTTAAAAATTGAACCAAACAATTTAAAGTATGAAGTTCTTACTACCATGGTTCTTGCTTACATTAAAATTCTTTTTTTATAATTACAGTATTGTCATTTTAAAATTATGGAGGAAAAAACAACCACTTTTTTGCTGATGCAATAAATTAACATTCATTAACACCTGAATATTCATTGGAATTAAAGATTCTTGTTTAGTTACAACTTTCAAAATTTCTTACCAAAACGAAAATAAAAGTAGTAGTTTTTTTTTTTTTTTTTTTTAATACCGAATATTCACACAACTCTAATATTTACGATAATGCAATACATACAATGATTTGTATACTTCAGTGCTTTAATGAAGAGGTGACAGGTAGGCATGTAATCCATGTTAGATTGAAATTTCACCCGGCTAGTGGTCCGTGGCAGAGTGAAGTTTGAGAACTACTGAAGTAACGGAACTTTGTGGTTGACAGGGTTACTCACCCCAGAGGATGTTGAGAAGTGGAATACTCACCACCACCTATTGAACCCAACGTGAACCTGTAGGCACTCTCCAGAACCTGTATTATGATCCCTCTTTCTTCTGGACTCTGGGAAAGAAAATTACATTATTATATAACATAAGAGCCTGCTATATATATATATATATATATATATATATATATATATAGAGAGAGAGAGAGAGAGAGAGAGAGAGAGAGATAGATATATAGAGAGATAGAGAGACACACACACACACACACACACACAAGGTTTCAAAACTATTTTTCCACTTTCAAAAGGCTATATATTTTTTAATTAAAGAACAGAGAGCCATGAGGTAGAGTGAAATACATGCCTGACAAAGTTTTGTTTACAAGATTGTATCACAAATGCTCAATATGCCCCCCCCCCCTCCAATCCCTGCCAAATACGCTCTGAATCACTCGGGTGCAGACTCGGCGCTCAGTTGAGCCATGCCAGGTCCCACACATCAGCAAGTATATCCATGCACTGCTAAGAGAGGACTGAAAAGTCTCTCTTGGTTGCCGCTAGGTGCCTCCTTGATGTGTAGACGGTTCAACAATTTCAAGTCTGTGATAACTTGGCAGCGTGACACAGTACTGCACGCCCGCTATTGCTGATAGCATTCAACGTTGGTATGAGCAGTTTCGAGAAACGGGTTGTTTATGTAAGACTGAATTAACATGCTTCTGACTAGATATTGGAGGCAGCATCCGGAGAACTTTAATAAGAAGTCCACAAAAGTCAACTAGTCGTTCCAGCCTAGGCCTAGCCATTCTACATACGACTGCCTGGCATGTTATGCTACAGCATTTGTTATTCATTCAAATAATACAGGATTTAACTCTTTCACGCCCTATGCCACTGTGATAAACAATGACGTGTGGTGTTTTATGCATTCATTATCAAAAGGAAATGGAAGATGACACTAATCTTTCACTGTTAATGTTCAATGAGAAGGCCATGTTTCATCTCAGTGGTACGGCGAACGGTCACCAAATATGGATATGGCGATCACAGCAGTCATGTGCTATGGTCCGTTCTTTTCTCCTGACAACACTGTCATGTGACACTCAACCTACAAATGTTGCAGAACTCTTTCTTCCTGGAGTTACAGGCAGATGTGACTATTTTATTTTCCAGCAGGATGGAGCACCTCTGCATTGGCAAGTTCAACAATCCTCTACGAGCTTCCGCACAGATGGGATGGCTATCAGGGACCCGCTGATTTGGTATTACACCACAGGGGCTAACAAGGTCGCCCAATCTTACTGTTTGTGAAGGATTCCGTTTATGTTCAAGTTTATTCCTTCAACAACGGACAAACTTCAAAACCGCATAACAACAGCAGTGGCTGCAGTAACAACATACATGCTTGCTAATGTGTGGGGCAAGTTTGAATATCGTGTAGATGTATGCTGTGTGTCTGCAGGGGGGCATATTAATAACTTATGGTAAATGTTAGCAAAACTTTGTCAGACATGTATATAACACTTTGCAACATGGTTCTCTAATCCTTAGTTTAAGATATAGCCTCTTGAAATTGGAGGAATCTTTTTGAAATATCTTGTACAAGCTCAAAGTAAAACTTTTTTCTCACAAATTAATTAATTAATGTCCATATGCAAAGTTCAAAACAATTCTGTTTCAATCAACATTGTTTTAAAATAAACGAACATGGAAAAATAAGATAGAATAAAAAAAAAAGTTAAATTACTTCTTTCTTAAAATGACTAATTTCACCAACACCAAACAATATTTATAAATGACCAGAATAACAGATAACATATACATTTTTTTCAATATAATTTGGAAAAAGAATAGCATGGGGCAAATACATATGGTTTGGCTATGCATTAACTATATGAAGTCTGAATAGTTTTCAACTTAATAATATAATGACAAAACACTAAATTAAAATGGCAGAATATACAGTAGTGGTCTATTACCTACTTAAAGTGAGAACAAAGTACCAACAAGTTGTTAGAGGCCCCGTGGTCTGTATTTCCTCACTCCCTTGCTCCATCACACACATGTCCCACGAGGCCTCTTTTATAGGACTCATCCTGTATATAGGAACACTTCTAAACAGACACATTTTTTATGCAGATGTACAACCACAATGTTCTGCTGTCCATTTGCACAAAAAAAATGTACTACCAACCTAAAAGTACATGTGCTTGCATCTTTAAACAGGAATTCAATTACTTAACTTGACATGTGACATCTTTCCTACTTATTAAGTACTTCTACTCATCAATGTGAATCACTCAGCCACCCACCCCAATGGAGTTTGATTAGCAGCACAAACTACCTGAAGTCAACAACTTGTACTGTTTACCCATAGTAAAAGATGCATGCTGAATTCCAGAATAAATTGTACTGTTCACCAGCCTAAGACACCGAGACTATGCTTCAAGGTCACCTAGTACTACGCACGCCGAGGGACACCACCACTAGTATCAATCACAAAGACATGCAGCAGCTGAAACTTCGACCGGCCGGTGACTTCACACACCAAGATTATCCAGTGCCACCACCCCCCTCCACCTGATCAAGGGCGAGCCAGAAGAGTATAAATATAGGGGCACGTCCCTTGGAACGCCAGTCTGTCCCGTTCCGTCACCACACTTCTGGTGCCGAAGGAACCATCGGCTCTGCCTGGTCTTTACCACGCTCTTTGGTGCCAAAGCCCAGATCTTGTAATCCCTCTTAGCTTCGAAGATCACCACCAGTTAAAGTCATTGAACACTTAGACACTTTCTGGTCCCTACAGGACATACAGCATGGCATTAGTTAAAGTCGAGTTATTTTCATGGCCACTTTGCCTACCTAACCCGTTAGCTCAGAAACAGGACGCCTTCACCTGTCTAACGTAGCCAGCTTCTGCTAAGTGCTTGCTGATAGGAGGTAGTACAAGCCACCCTGTTTATTTCCATTCCGAAATAAACATTATTTTCTCCCGCTTAGGATACTATTCGTGTAGTAATAGAACCCTACCATGTAAAAATCAGGTTTGTCCAGGGACAGCAAGTAGCCAGGAATTTTATTTTAACCAAGCCGCACATAGATACACATATCTACATTGGAAGGCCACCCTTTCTAGGCACCCAGATGTATAGAATGGTAGATCCTCAACACTAGGACAATCCAACCCCTTGGGGTTGGATTGTCAGTCTAGCATGTGCTATTTCCACCGTGTTTCTGGTGCCCAATCCCAATGCTGGGATAGGGGACAACCTTGGCCTGCGATTGTGGTACTTGGAAGTACACCTGAATAGGGACCGAACGTTACCTGCTCCACCTCCACTGGTCTGGTATTAGAGACTCTTTTCTCATGCATTTCTCCCGTCAAAGTGGTATCCTTAAGCGGGTTAAAAAGGTCATTCCTATCTGTAAATTACCAACATGAGCTTAGCACCATCCCAACTGGTCTCGTGGACCTCAGTCCCCGGGAGAAAGCTCAAGCCATCCGCCATCTAGAAAGACAAACCTCACCAGCACACCCATTCCAGATCTCTTCTCACCACCCATCAAGCTCGAAGGAGATACCCCATCGTACTAGCCTATTTGAGCGGCGAAGAAATCTCATTTGGTATAGCCAACCAGTGGTTATAGGGGTTCCTGCTCACAGAGACAACCAGCGCAGACGATCGCCTGCTCACCAGGTTCCGGACCCAGCCCCAGCGCATCACATTCCCAATCACAGCAGATCTAGCAGCCTCCTAAGGCCATCCGTCGCCCAGGTATTTCCGTGAAGATTATACTAGCCGTCCCAGATTTTGTACCCAGCCAGAAAGTCGCACCACCAGTCCTCTACACTGGCCGGGCTCCTGTTCTGTGTTGCGAATAAGAACCAAACTCATCTCCGGGGTTGTGTGCCCTCACTCTCACAAAAATGCTTGGGGCCATGACTCTGCTCATAGGACGTCACGCGTCAAACTTTATTTCTACATAACTTTATAAATTGGAATGTGGTAATAGTTTAAAATCTTTATTTCTAAGGTTTCGACTATTTTTAGAAAAAATAATCCCAGCTCAAACAAAAAAGAAAGTGGGGGGGGGGGGGGGGGGGGGAGCTAACTCCCAAGTTTGGAAGGGGTGGAAAAGGGGCTAACTGGCTGACGCCCCTTAGTAAAGTTTTGCTTGGTGCATTATTTTGTGGATAACAGTCCTAGGAGATAGGCATCTTAAACCTCATTTCTGATTTGTAAAACAAAATTACTGTGTTATACATATAAAATTTTGGTGGCCTTTGGTCCCCGGGAGTCTTTTATCTGAATCCCAAGAGTTGCCAGATCTATTTGGCATAATCCAGGTCTTTGTAGGTGGGAAGTTTCTAAATCTGAGAGCCTACAATTTTTTTAGTTTGAACAGAGCCTGAGCCTACTGGAAAATTCCCAAGCTTAAAGTTGAGCTTAAACTCAAGCTTCTTTATTACACACAAAAAAAATAAGTTTACAATGAAGATAATAATTGTGTTTGAAAGTAATCTCCGTTCATATCTCCATTTCTGAAGAGTAACAGGAACACACATACTTTTTAAATTGTTTCATGAATGAATGTGTTACTTGCAAGAGAAATAAAACTCTCTAGCTGAGTGCTACATCTTAAGCCAATTCGCAGCCCCGTGGTTCTAAATAACAATTTTAACTACAACATGTCAACATTTTAACACATTTAACGAGTGCCGCTTCTACGTCTATTCAAATACGATTATGGCTCATTGCCTACAGCACCTCTTCCATCGCTACAGGCATGAACGGCACGTTGCCTACCCTACAGGCATGAACGACACGTTGCCTACCCTACAGGCATGAACGGCATGTTGCCTGCCCTACAGGCATGAACGGCACGTTGCCTACCCTACAGGCATGAACGGCACGTTGCCTAGCCTACAGGCATGAATGACACTTTGCCTACCCTACAGGCATGAACGACACGTTGCCTAACCTACAGGCATGAACGGCACGTTACCTACCCTACAGGCATGAACGGCACGTTACCTACCCTACAGGCATGAACGGCACGTTACCTACCCTACAGGCATGAACGGCACGTTACCTACCCTACAGGCATGAACGGCACGTTACCTACCCTACAGGCATGAATGACACTTTGCCTACCCTACAGGCATGAACGACACGTTGATTACCCTACAGGCATGAACGACACGTTGCCTACCCTACAGGCAACGGGAACATCTGTATTTTTCCATCTCACCTGGAGGATACGCAACCCAGCAGGCATGCCCCCCCCCTTTTTCGCATGCCGGATGCTTACAAGCTGCCCAGACCTCAGGCAAGGTCGAGCACCACAGACGAGGCACGAAGCAGAAATGCTGACCAGAGTATTCTCACACCAACCAGGGCAGGAGGACGTCATGCCTCCCCCACACCCCGTGCCGGCAGCCTACAAGCTTCCACTATATAAGTCAGGACACTGCCGAGCTCGAGAGTCAAAGTAGTTGTTCTCTCATGACTTCCCACAGCACTGCTCAGTTCTGGGACCTCTAGAGAACTTCGAAGCAATGAGTACACCCCCTGCGGCTACTTCTCCATCGACCATCAGTCAACCACCGAACATGCTCACTAACACGTTAAAATGACTTTGTCTCTTCAAGACACTTTCCTTAGATCAGTTTAGAAGAATTAATTATTTTCTTGTTTAGATATTTCTTTCCCGCTTTTCCATTAGAACCAGGTCGCCTACACCTGGCGAGCGTAAACCTTCAGCACTCAATTGCCTGGTAGGAAGTAGCATGCGTCGCATGTTTATTGAACCATCAATAAACATACTTTTGTTTCCTACCTTACCACTTTTATTTCTGAGAGTATCTATCTGTTTGCCTGCTATACACAGGTTGTTATGTACACCAGTGCCAGTGAAGAGGAACAGAGGAGCCACAACCACTAGCAACACCTTCACCCAGGGAGAAGCTGGGATATGTGTAGCTTGAGACCTGCCACCCATCTCTGTGTGAACGCACATCCAGTGGCGGCATTGGTGACCCAAACAGCTCCCCATCTCTGATCAGCTCGCATGCACGGGGGATCAGTGGAGACTTAACAGAGCCTGGTCAGCAAGCCAAAACCTGACACAATAAACTGTGTTTAGTTTGTTCATGTCAAGGTGTACCTAGCCTACTGTAAGCAGAGCCTTACGACAATAGGTAACGGTCGTAAACATAGGGAATGAAACACAGCATTCCTTGCCGCCAGACAGTTTAGTGCACTTCCTCAACCCACTCCGGAGCGACAGGCGGAACAGAACCGCTCTGCCCAACTCAGACATGAGTCAGTATCGGCTGCTCCGGTAACCATCTTATTTGTATCCAAATTCATCCCTCGTGCCATCCCGTGGTGAAAGGACTGTTAACCTGCACTGCTACAGGATTCGGCTGGGATAATGTCCACTTATGGATAAACGAATCTCACATGTGGAATCGCCAGTTCGGAGTAGGTCAAGCTCATTACGTCTGGATAAAACCCACTACGACCACGGCACCCAAGAAGCAATAATAAGTACGTGCTAGCCAACACCCCTTGTCTCTCGCAGTCTATTTGATCTAGACCACCCCGCTTTTGGTCTAGAGGACAAAATCCTCGACCACCGTGCCTAGTAGCATATCTGGACATGGATAAAATTTCTTGACCCAGTGACAGCCCTGACTACCCACTTAAGTCCCACCCAAAAATTCAAATCCCATTGGCACATTGCATCTAACAAGAGACCCTCCCTCAGCAAACGACGGCACACCAACTAACCATCTGTCTTAACAGCCCTCAAATATTTTGTATTTTAGAAATGTCAAACTTTTACTTCTACATTATTTTGTATTGTATAACTAAAAATATTTAGCCTACATAAACTTACAGAAACTGCTTTTATCTCCGTTAGTCGTTTTGTGATTTGTTTGAAGTACTGTTCTGGCGCTATCGACTGGAGATCATTGTACACTATGCGACTGAAAATAAAAAAAACTTAATTACTTTCTTCTGAATCACAAAAATAAGATCTTCAAGAGCTCTAAAAAATGGAGAGTCGAGGAGGGGAGACACTGCAAACTGTCCTGCAGAAAAATTACACACACAGCACAAAAACTTCACATGACTCAGATCGAAATAACTTGTTCCATACAAACTATTCCATTGCTTTTATAACTTATAAAGGCACATTTTTTCACAATACTGTATAGAAAAACCTTATATCAACAGTAATTAATCTAAATAGCATTGATAATGTTTCATCTGACAGTTTCAGCACATCATTCTGTACTTACTTTTTTCTGTATTAATTTTGGATAAGCATCACTCCTAAATACACTAACAAATAATTTTTGTGATTTATATAGTTTTTTTTCTTTAAGCTACACATATCACATATTCAGAACACACACACAGTTTAAAATATTTTATATCAGTATATGAACACATAAAAAATTTTAATTAAATTTCACTTTACTGCTAATTAAAAATTGTAAGCTGACTGCCAATAAGTTCATTAGCACCAGGAGGCAGTGATGGTGCAACAGTCAGTCTACTCACATCCCACCAAGATGACATTTTTAAAAAATTTCACAATGTGTTATTTGAGTTTGATTTTTTTTTTTGCAAAACTGTGTCTACTTCAGAGATAGCAAAATCTGTGATGACCACTCCTAACTTTGGTTAGACTTCACATAATAAATTCTACTTTTAACATAGAAAAATACTTCTCTTAATATGCAGCTAACAGTGAGAGAATATGAACCAGAGTTCATGTTTGTGTTGTAAACAGTACTATGTGACTTCTCCACTAAAATTGTCTGCTACAACAGTTGGCAAGTTTGACTCAAGCAAAGAAAATTGTGTTTTTGCTAGGTGGTGGCGAGTCATCAGTTTTTAGAGAGAAACTCAAGCAAAATGTTTTATTTCAATGGTCCTCCGGGTTCTTCCGACGTTAGTAAAATCAACAGTTTAACAGGCAGTTTTATTTTTCAAATGCTGATTTTAAAAAGAAATGTAGATTGGTGCAGACGCAGCACATTTACGTGGAGAATCTGAAAAGGGTTTAGAAGCAAATTTGGCCAACTAAACCAGCGCAGATACTATATAAAATACTGGGGGTTCCAAGTTCGAATCTCATCATGATGGCTGCACTTTCTACTTTGTATTTTAAAAAATTCATATTCATTGATATTACTGAAGGTTGAGAAAGTATTTCATAAATATACTAACAATTATCACATATTCTTCAATATAGCAAACACCATTTAAAATTTTTAAACTGAAATTTCACCAAATTAGTTTTCTTTATTACCCATAATGAAAAATTCAAATGTATACATTACAACATAATGGCTTTAAATTGCTGGAAAGTTAAAGTGAACTTCAAAAGCTGATTTCTGGATGTACAGGTGAGCTCAATTCTAAATCAAATTTCTGTCAAGTTGAATTTTTACATGTAAAATAATAAATTATAACACCCAATGACAATAATTTTACTACTAGAAATTTTTTTAGAAGCCACTACATTTGACATCTTAACTCTAAAGCAGTAACAGCAAAAGCCATAGTTTTACGCTGTGCAAGACCCAAGCACAATTATAAAACAGCAATACAACAGAATCATTTCCCAGCGTAATTGTGTACATTGCTACAATGACATACAGCACAGTGAGACAGTAATTTATTTGTTTACAAAAAAGCAACCCAGGGTAATTATAGAAAGTAGAGCAAGTCAAGGGTGTGGCATCGCAAAGGAATTAATTAATTTGTATTTCTGCCAAACACTGTTTACCTTACCTTTAAGTAAAAGAAAAATTACGAGCAATTTTTTTTTTTTCTTAATAACATGACAAATTCACAATGTTCATACCTCTGGAACACACAAATACTGCACCATAACTACATAACTCACATTCAGGAATGAAATAATTTAGGTAAAAAATTATGATGAATTCCCCCAGAAAATCTATGACAGATTACTGTAATTTTTTTGCTGTTCTTTGGGATATATAGGGAAATATTTGCATATTTATGACACGTGACGTCCTATTGATAATGGAGGCACGCCACAGTCCCCAGTGTTTTTGGGTGGCGTGAGGGCAGACACACCAGGGTGAGATTGAACTTTATTTACAGCACGGAACAGGAGCCCGGCCAGTGTGGAGGACTGGCCGAGTGGCTGGACGCAAAGTCGGGGAAGGTAAGCACAATTTGACGTTTCAGTGGAACCACTCCCACAGACATACCTGGGCGACTACTGGCCAAGGGAGGATGCTGGAGCTGCTGTGGCTCTGCTGGGGCTGGCACCAGGACTTGGTGAGCATGTGGTCAGCTGGTCATCGGCAGGCACTAGTAGTTGGCTCGGTGAACTGGACCCCCTAATCCACGGGATGGCTATACCAAATAAGGTTTCCTCACCACTCAGTTAGGCGAGAAGTATGGAGTGAGTAACTCCTCCGAGCTCGAATGGCAGTGTGAATACTTCCGGTACGGATGTTGTTGAGGTTGGCTTCTCTAGATGCCAACGACAGTGGGTTGGAGCTAAGCTCTTTTTAGTATTTAGAGTTAGTAACAGCCCTTTTAACCCTCTCAGGAGGAAGTGACACACTAATACCAGTCCCATAGAGGTGGAGTAGGTTACGTTCATCCCTATTTGTGTACTTCCACGCACCATCGTCAAGCTGAGGCCAACCCCCCTATCCCAGCATCCGGCACCAGAAGCACGGTGCAAGGAACATCACCAGACTGCTAGTTCAACCCTAAGAGGACGTGACCTTCAACCCTAAGAGGACGTGACCTAGTATCGAGGCTCTACTGTTGTATACATCAAGCGTGGCCGTCAAAGGTATAGGTGTGTGTTTGGCGTAAAAGTTTCCTTAAGGGAAACTTGCAGTCCTCTGCTAGGTTCAGCAAGCTGCTTTAGAATAAAATTACCCATTTCCTGCTATCCCTTGACAGACCTGATGTTTACAGGGGAAGGTTCTAGTACTATGGGAATAATATCCTGAGTGGGATAAATCTGTTTATTTCTGTATGGAAATACACAAGGTGGTTTGTACTACCTCCTATCAACAAGAGTTTAACAGAAGCTTACTACGCTAGACAGGTGAAAGAGACATGTTTCTAAGCTAATGGGATAGGTAGGCAAAAAGGCTATGAAAATAACTCAACTTTAACTAACGCTATGCTGTGACTCCTGAAGGGACCGAAAAGTGTTTAATTGTTCAACGATTCAAACTTGTAGTTATCTTCGAAGGCAAAGAGGGATCTCAAGACCTGGGCTTCGGCACCGTAAGCGTGGTGAAGGAGCTGGACAGACTTGCATTCTAAAGGCCATGCCCCGGTACTTATACTCTTCTGGCTCGCCCTCTGCCAGGTGGAGGGGGGTCGTGATCCAGCTGCTGCATGTCTCGGCTAATTATACTAGTAGTGCCATCCCACGGTGTACTACCAATCAAACTCCGTCGGGATGTGCGGCTGAGTGATTCACACTGATAAGTAGGAGTTAATTGAAATAAGTAGAAAGAAGTCACACATCATTTATTTGTGATTATCTCTGGATTTTAATAAAATATTTTCTATGACATCTCTCTCCCACTCCCCTTTGTGTGAATACAACAATGTTGTTAATTATCTGTGTGTGGCAAAAATTATAAAATAATAATTTAGACGATTATGCACAAAAACCATGGAATACAAATTTTGAAAAACTATTTACTGAAAATGTTATATGTTAAGTGCACAAGTTGACACGTGACGTCTTTTCAACCTAGTTAAATCGACTTCACTTTATCAATGTGAACCTTCCTGTCACACCACAATGGAGTTTGATTGATAGTACAATCTCCCAAATGCCAATAAATTGTACTGTTTACCCAACAGTAAAAGATTCAAGCTCATATCCCAAAGAATAAATGAGATACTGACTGAGCTGCCAAGATGACAATTCAAGGCCACCTAGTACCATAGTGTGCAGAGGGATGGCACTAGTAGTAACAATCGCAGACTTATGGAACTTCGGCCGGCCGGTGGCGTCACACACCCTTAGGATGTCATGCCACCCCTCCCCCCCCCCCCACTTGGACAAGGGCGAGCCAGGAGAGTATAAATGGCCCTTGCAATGCCAGTCTGCTCCTTCACCATACTCCTGGTGCCAAAGGAACAATCACGAGCTAGCTCCCTCCATCACCTCGTGTGCTGGCGCTCTCTTCTGCCACGTAGGTCTTCCAGATCTTCGCCCAAGCCTTCGTAGATGTTTATTCACCTTGCAGACAACCTTGAGAAGCTTCCCTTTGTTTAAATAGTAAAACACTTTAACACTTCCGTTCACTTCAGGACAACACGTAGCGTTAGTTATAAGTTGAGTTGTTTTAGTAACCACTAAGCTTTACTACCTTGCCAGTTTAGCAACAGGTCGCCATCACCTGTTTACCATAGCCAGCTTCCATTCAACTTGCGTTTGATACGAGGCAGTACAAACACCACAGTGTTTATCTCCTTTCACGAATAAACACTTTTTTATCCAACTTCTCGGCAGCTAGACAATCAGCAATCAGTCCAGGTTATACTCCGCCCACCCGCGCTTCTGGTGCCGGAGGGAGTATCTGCCTGGGTCTGAACACCTGACCCCTTGGGGACCACACCCACGTCGTCAGCCAGTGTGTAACCCGACCCTCGGTGCCCACCGCACTTCTGGTACCGGACATGAGGATAGGAGGCGGCCTTGGTCTGTCAGTTGCGGTATGCGGAAGTACACCTAAATAGGGACTCATGTCGCTTGCTCCACCTTCGCAAGGCTGGTAGTAGAAATATTTATCCTCATGCCCTACTCCCATCTGAGTGGTATTCAAAAAAGGGATAAAAAGGCTGCTACCGCCTCTTAAATACAACAAGGGCTCAACTCCAATGCAACTGTACTCGACAGTCTAAGTCCCCGGGAATTGGCTCAAGCCGCCCGTTGCCCGGAGAGGCCGGTCTCTCCAGCTCCACTTCTGGCTTTGTTTGACCTCCCACCAAGACCAACGGAGGGATCCACCCCCATCACTCGGCCCTTCCTCAGGGGTGAGGAAGTCCCCTACGGCAGGCCTGCCATTTTAACGAATTTTATCAGGTTTTATAGATTTATAACACTTTAGAAAAATCCAAATCAAAAACTAAAAATTTAATTTTTTTTAACACAGCATTATGCTGAAAGTGGCAACACTAGCCCTCACAGTGATGTGTGTCGGTTTCACTGAAGCATTCATTTGAAAGATTCTCATAATGGAGGGGAATAATTAAGCAAAATATTTTGGACATACGGCCATTGCTTCAATAGTGTACGTCCAAAATATTTTGCTTAATTATTCCTTGGTGAAGGTATACAGTTATCTACATGTTTCTGTTCCTGGCTGTATGATCACATGCAAAGGCCAAGGTCATTATTCTAAACAACCTTTGCCGCGAATTGCAGTTTTTACGCATGCAATCTGAATTTGGTAACTGTGTTTTCCCAGCCAGGACGACCAGCAGTGCCAGCCCCAACAGACCATTCAGCCAACGAGGTCCTGGTGCCAACGCCAGCTCATCATCAGTGCCGCAGCAGAGTCAGCGACTCCACACGCCATCAATTGCCCAGGTGTAAAAATGGGAGCGGTCCCAGCCAGGCACAAAATTGTACTAGCCATCCCCAACTTTGTACCAAGCCATAAAGCCATACAGCCAGTCCTCTACACTGGTTGGACTCCTGTTACACGCTAAGTAATTAACGCCAAACTCACCCGGAGTGTCTGCCCTCACATCCACCAAAACCACTTAGGCCATGACCAGCCTCCTTTGCTAAAAGTACGTCACATGTCAAGGTTGAACAGTGTTAGGCACAAAAAAGACCAGCTGTGATGAATTATTTTTATATTTCTCTATCTAACAGCCTTAAAGTGACATCTCTCCAGTGCCAACTGTAATGCCTGCTCGTCGGAGTTGATGTCAGGGGAAAGTAGGAAACGCACTGGAGACAAGCAAAGAGAAAAAGAAGGAAGTTGCGTAGCATACGCAAATATCTGAGTATAAATAATCACCCCAACCACGTCCGATGCTCCGTCCCGGGCCTTTGGTCCAAGTAACTACAGTCCAGGTAGCATAAGGAAAAAAAATAAAAGAAAGAAAACATTAGTCGAGCTTCAGTCTTCACTTCACAGTGGCTCTGCACAATCAGCTATGGGAATTCCAAAACTGGATGTTTACATATTTATGAATAGCTGAATGGTTAACAGAATACGAATTATTGCCTGAGAGGAAAAAAAGAAAATTTATGAAAAGGTGGAGTAAAATTATGTGATGCACATCCAAAAATTCAACGTAAAAAATTGTTAATACATCTGTTCAACCACTCCAGTTCAAGGTGTGAGATGTACTCAAATCCTTGCAACATTAACAGTTAAAATTAATCACTGTTTTGACACTGAAAAGCAGTATGTATGGTTAATCACTCAAGTAAAATATTATGTACACCACTATCAATAACTAAAATGTATAAATCACTTGGGATAGATACCAACACACTCATCAACGTACATTTTAGTACACAAAATGTGTTGTATTCCATAAAAACAGTTAGGTTTCCAGACAATTTTCTTATAACATTACTGTACTTCAATATTTATACATACGCTAGTGCAATTTTCCTTCTGCTTGCCACTTGTAACATATGAACACTGAATAACGTGAAGAGACAGCTAGATACTTAATGTGGTAACAATCACTGTGTGCTAAATAATTTGCATCTTAACCACAAAAAAGTAATGGTGTAGGTGCTACATCAAGAAAGAGCTATGTGAAATCAAAATACTACAAAAAATTACTAAAAACTAGATGGGGGGGGGGGGGGGGCAGCTTATAATCTCCTCGCAACAATCTTAAATATGAATTATTCAGGAGTGTTAGTACTCCCAGGTTGGTGATCTCAGGTAAATATAAATAATCACATTAGTATATACATAAACAGCATACAACAACACATTTCTACACAAGAGTGCCTTTTTTTCAAGTATTGCTAGACGCACCAGCTTCTTCATAAAGAATGGCACCTGTTATCACTAGTTATACGGTTGCTGGTGTTACAAACT
Source organism: Dryococelus australis (assembly GCA_029891345.1). Taxonomy (NCBI): domain Eukaryota; kingdom Metazoa; phylum Arthropoda; class Insecta; order Phasmatodea; family Phasmatidae; genus Dryococelus; species Dryococelus australis. The sequence goes on along the minus strand of CM057007.1, from coordinate 7,717,290 downwards.
GTTTTCAGTTGGATTCCCATTTGTTTATTACAATTACAATAGTACGCATATTAAAACATCCCTAGTAAAAAACTTTATACATGACGCGTAATAGACAGTATTCTTTTTTGACTCAAACTCACCATGCGCGGTGACACGTCACCCTAACAGAGAAACAAACCCTGAGTCTGCTGGATCCTGAGACAATGGGCACACTCCTAACCTGGGCAGCCCAAGCCTGACACGTGACGTCTTTATAGACTTCGCCTCATCAGTACGGACCTACCTATTACCCCCATCAAAGTTAGAACTGAAGTACAATCTACCAGAGCACATACAGTGTACGCCCCTACTAGCGGGGGATATTAAAAATACTATTGTACTGTTCACCCAATGGTAAAGATGTACGCCAACCCTCGGAAGTATGAGCAAGCTGTCTGCTAAGCTACCGAGATGGCCTCCCGAAGCCAGGTAGTTCTACAGCGCACCGAAGGATGGCACCCTCTACCTGGTTCGGCCCAGTAAGCAAATGAGTCTTGGCTCCGCCCTCGAGCGGACATCACTATCCAGCAGACGTCACTACCCAGCAGACATCACACCACCCACCACACCCCAGCCCAAACGAAGGCAAGCCGGTAAAGTATAAGTACCTCTGCACAGCCCATAAACATTGGTCTTACTCCAGTAGCTTGCTTCATCACCTCGAGTACCGGGGCTCTCTACTGCTAGCCAGATTCTCATGATCCACTAGAAGATCTTCAGTGACTTCGCTAGAGCTCCCAGATCACCAAGAGGTCCTTCAGTAACTGCACCAGAGGCTTCTGATCCTACCAGACTCTCTACAACAGGTTACCCCCCACCCCCCCCGAAGAAGTCATCAAGCCCCCATTAGTAGCCCACCCTTCTGGATAACGGTGTTAGTATAGTTAGGGAGAGTTTTCATAGCCACCTAGCCGAAACTACCATGTCCTCCTTAGACGTAGGTCACCTTCACCTGGCAACTCTTGATTGGCTAAGAGATAGTACGGGCCACCGGGTTTATTCCTACCAGAATAAACCTGTATTTCAGATAACCAACAAGTACTTACTTCAATGAATATTTGTGCTATTTCCAAGTAGACACCATGTTCGTCGGGGATAAGCAGGAGACCGTAGAATATTTCTCAAACCCAGTACGAACATAGTGTAGGTCTGCGGACTCCTCCTCAGCGACACACGTACGTCAAGTACATACACGATCAACGGCTAACAGTTCTGTGCACCCCGGTGTACAGAAAGGCAGAGCCACTACCACTAAACAGACAATCCAAAAGGCAGCTGGTCAATCAGCCCACATTGTACTTCATCCACCACACTGAACTGTGCTGGAGGAAATGTTCACCTGGATCTGGCGGTCTGATCCCTTTTGGACCAACACACAAGCGTCGGTGACGGGCAGCCATAGTATATAACGCTCTGTGTCCACCGTACTGAACTGTGCTGGACACGACAGGGATAAAGAGTGCTGCTTTGGTCTGTTCGACTTCGGGAATTGATGGAACACCTAATTAGAGACCTTCATCGCCTGCTTATCCCTTACAAGGCTGGTAGTAGCTCCTTCCCATATGCCATACTCCTGGAGGAGTGGTACTCAATGGCGAACCAAAAAGGCAGCTAATGCCTCTGACACCAAGCAAGGCTGTAACCCAGCGCCAACTGTACTCTGCAGGGAACGAGCTCAGGCTGCCCGACAGATGGAGAGGCCTCACCTCCCAGCTTCCCCTCTCCACGGTTCCTTGTTTACAGCCTCCGTTAAGGACACAGGCATCCAGCACCCGATCGCCACCACCTTCCTCAAGGAAGAGGACATACCATACGGCATTGCCAACCCCTGGTTCAAGGGAAGCCGTTACACCAGTCCATCTAGGGCCATCATGCCCAACGTCTGCGTCTGCAACATCGCCGCCACCACACCAGGTCACAGTCTCAACAGCGGCAGGTAAACCCATGGCAGTGTGATCACCCATCCGAAGAACAGCAAGTATGGTAACTGACTTTGTGCCCAGCCAATTGGCCACACGCCAAGTACTTTACACCGGCCAGGCTTCAGTGCGCAAGTGAACATCAGACTTGACCAACCCCGTGTTCCTGGTCAGCATGACCACAACAATTCCCAACTGTGACGTCGACATCAGCCAGTAAAGGACATCGCCCATCATGCCACACACATACGTGATACAATCCCCCCCACCCTGCAAGCAGAGCGAAGCTAGTTGCTCCTAAGAGAGCACAAGATACCACCCACACACAGGTTAACTACCCCACTACATTCCTTCTCCACGAGATTGCAGCAAGGACTGTGCAGGGCACGAAGGGAGGAGCAACCATATCAAAGATGCCTGAACCGAAGGCAGCCGATGGAGAGCCCCGAAAAGATGAACATATATGGCCGGACGTGCCTCCATAACGCCAGTTTTCTTGTAAACTCAGCAGCTCTCTCCTACCATCTTCCTAACAAAGAACCAACTGCCTAGAAGTCTTCCAGACCAGCTGCCAGCTAGCCCCAAAGTCTTTGACCTCAGACATACACATTCCACTTTCGAGCGTTTCCCCAAGGCCCTTAGGGATGGGATCTCTGATGCTGATATCTCGGTACCCTCGATACTTTACAGTATTGAGTATCGCATGAGAAGATCCGAAAGTATCAAATTTTAACATTGTGCTAATGGTATTTACTATGCATATTTTTCCATTAAACAAAAAATTACAAAACGTCCATAATCAGTAGACTCTCAAGTATCGTTATTGCATGTACTGATAAATCACATACACCAATAATTTTTTGTGGTCACTGCGAAATTCCTATTTAAATAATGTTAACATAACACGCTTGTATAGATTATCGCATGTTGCGTTGATTGAAATATATTTCTGGTCCTGTCTGCAATTTTGTAAATATTTAAAATCTCTTTTCACCCCTAAAAAGTTTTCCCTAGTAAGAAGTTTTTAGTATCCAGACCTTTGAAAAACGTCTTAACAGAGCTCTACTGTACTTGACAAATTATTTTCAACGAGTGTTGAAGTTATGCATTTCTTATAAATAAATGAACTATGTAATCAATTAATTAATCCACTAATTGATATGGTAAATTATAATCGGTACTTTAACAAATTCAAAGCTGATGAAAATCAAAATGCAAATTACAAAAATATGCCATTTCATTTGTAGACAAAACCAGGTCATGCAATTGTTTTGTTAGAAAGAACTACCTGAAATAAGGTGTGAAACGAGTATATTGCTGGATTACATAAGCTCCTGTTACCTTAACGTTTGTATTTTTTCTTTGCAGCAAGTATTCATAATAGTGAGGTTTTAACACTGCATATTCAATTCAGAGGTTTTTTTCCAATACTGAAAAAATAAAACAAACCTTGAGAGGTGGACGTGAAATTACATCAAAAGTTGCTACTCACCCTGTCTGATGCAGAAGATCACACAGTAGGAAGAGAATATCCACTTCAAGCGGAGTGATTTGAGACATCATTTGTGCAGAATGTAAAAATTCCTCTGCACAGAAACCAACAAAATTAGAGAAATTGTAGAAAGTTGAACAATACAAGCAAAATTAAATGACAAATGATAGGAGTCCACGAACAGAAAAATTATCTGGTTAAAATGATGTCTCAAAAAGACTGTCAACAGTTTATTAAAAATATACACATTACAAGGTACAGTTACAGACAATTTTAAACTAATGTAATCTGAGTGAGTTACAAAGAAAGAAAAACATTACTATTACAGGAAGGATCAAGTTTGAGCTTGCACATAAATACATTCACTAACATTAGTTTTAATCATGAACCAATAGTAAAATGATTGTAAGAAAAAATGTCATCAAATCAAAGAGAATAAAGCAACATGTGAATTATTTGGATTAAAAATGTAAGGAGGTATGTAGAACTAAGTATGGAAAATTGAAACATGACAATTCCTTAAAATATTTCAGTTATAATACACAACAAATAAATATATCAGAACTAAGTGTGCACTGGATATAAATTAACTCTTTTGAGGTTAATCACATTCTGCAGTCTCGTGAAAACCAATATAGAAAAAACAGTTTCTCCAAATTCGACAGGAACTCTTTTCCAAGATTGTCTTTTCTTAGCTTCTCTATGTTAGCTTCCAACATCGTGTTGACTTAAAATTGACGTATTAAGAGTTCATTTAGGTTGCATGCCTTCGTAAAGGAAAATGTAATAGCAGCTATGCCACACCTGAAATTGAACCAGCAACACTAATCTGAAAGGATCGCTATCACATCAGTCAACAGACATACATACACACATTGTAACACACACTCGCTCACAAAGACATTTGCAACAAGAGATACATTAACACGTACAGTGGAACTTCCTTAGAACAAACCTGAAGGGATCCAACTTTTTGGCACAATTTTTAATGATGAGGTTTCTATTAAAAGGTAACTGTGAAAACCATAGAAATTTTAACAAAAATTTCAATTCTTACCACCTGCATGACTTAATTTTATCAGTAGATGTGGCATTACAGTGTACAAATATTTTTTACTGAGCATTGAAATTGTGAATTTAATGTTAAAGTCATTTCCATTTAGAGATAAGACAGCTTTGTATTAAACCTTTGCACTCCTACGCTGAAGCAAAAACAACATTTTAAATTCTTTATTCCAGTCTGTTAAAATATCTCTCCAGTTGCCCAAAATTGTGTTGCATTGCTCCTTGGATGTTTCGGAATGCACCATCACATTTCTATACATTAGAGATGATGAACCTGACTTGACATAGGAGTTTGAGATTAATGAAGTTCATATTAACATGTTCACAAAGGACACACACCTTTGGTAACCTCATGGTTGCGGACACCATTGGTGGCATTGAGGTATATCCTCTTGATGAGCTCCATGTTGTTGAGGAGGGAGTTGAAGGCCATGAAAAATGGGAAACTAACCCGCCTGCCTCCTTGGCCTCCTCCCGCCGCCTGCAACATCACAACACAACATCTCACACCAACAACAAGTCCACTGTGCTCAGAAGTATCTCTCGTACAGCGCTCGCAGGGTGGCTACCTGACGTTTTACTTCGTTACAGTTCTGCAAAGTCTACCATGGTTTCCAAAGCCAAGCACAAAGATAGAACTGCAGTGGTATATACCTTAATGTTTAACCAAGGGACCTGAAATGTGGAATAACATAACTGTGATACTCACTGCTACTAGATTTTCTCGTACTTCTTTCGTCAACAGATGACTCTTGATGCTTATCATTATGTCCTGGAAGTCGAGGGCCGAGATGAAGCCTGTACCATTCTTGTCGTACCTTTTGAAAGCTTCCATAGCATATGCTTCATGGAAGTCCTGTAAAAGGAAAAAGACAAATGTAAAATATCAACCAGCATTAACTAAATACTGTGAAATTCTATTTTACCCAAGGATGACACTTGTATTCAAAATAACAATAGTAAATTGATGGAAGTCAACTGTCTGAAAACAGAGTTAACCAGAAAGTTCTCTATTGCATACATTTTTCTTGATTATGTTTTAGTTTTCCACAGTAAAAACTAACACTATCAACATAAAATAACTGAAGTACTTTACAACCTGACCTACATACTACTATGTATCAGAATGCCTACGGACCATAAAATTCTACAACAAATAAAGCAACAGGAAAATTACACAAAAGAATTCTAAATAGTTTGACCACCATTTTTAAACAGCTACATATTTTCACTAAGAAATGCAGTGAAAAATAATACACAGTGAAATTTTTATAAATAATTTAAGTTGTGAAGTCTTTGACAATTATTTGAGAAGTAGTTTTGACTACAGTTTCTAAAACTGCACATCTGCCTGATAAAAGAATTTTCTTCACCATGAATGTATCTGAGTGGCAAAACTTCCCTAACATACGTAGTAAAAAGCTCTGCAAGTTCAAAAATTTAAATAAATATTAACACTTTGTTATGTGGGTAAATATTTACTACTCAACTCAAGTACACAGCATATTCAAAATACTAAACATTTGAAACAATTCTGTCGACACAAATCTACGCAGCATAAAAACTTCCCTCTAGTACAAACAAATTATTACAATATTTTGAAAAAGAAAATTGTAATTAGAAGTTTTTCGCACTTAACATTAAAAAACTGATTAAGTGAGTTTAAAGTTTTCTTTGATTCAGATAAATTACTTATTGCCAGAATCTGCATAACTTAAGAATCAACATTATCGACAATCAATATTTACTCTACGTTATGTGCAAGTATTTTATGCTCATTTAACTAGATTCTCAAACATTTTTAACATTAAAAAAATTATTAGAAGCTCGCAATCCAGGGCCAGTCACATCAGCTGAGCAACTTTATTTAATGTGAAAATGATCATGACTGGGATTGACAGGGGTCTGGCGCGCCCGGAGCTCTGGGAAGTACGCCAACAGAATGAACTTACATGCAGGAATTGGCTGAACTCACTGTAGTTTATGAGTCTCTTCTTATCCTTGCCAAAGTACAGCTGCACAAAGCCGCTGTCCATGTTGAAGGGGATCTTCTGGAGCAATGCTGTCTTCTTCATTACCTCGACAAATTCATCTGCAACCCCACACCAATAGTTACTAGGCATATGCACGCAAACTTACACTTGTGGACTTGTAACGATAAAGGAAACTTCCAATGAAAAATCAGAAAACCGAGGACTACAGTGCCTGCTCTTCAGGAGCTGCATATATGAGCCATACAGGCGAGAAGGGGAACACACACACTTCCTCTCTCTTAATTTTGTTCTCTTTCGCATTCTCCCTCTTGTTCTCGTTATACATTTCTCTCTCATCGTTTTCTCCCTCGTTCTTACTATCCCTCTCCCTCAATTTCTATCTTATTTTCATTCTCTGTCATTCTCACTCTCTCTCTATCTCCATTGTTCTCTCAGACAACCTCATTCTCTCTCTCAAGCTCTGCTTCTTTCCTTCTCTATCTCTCTTTACCTCTCATTATCCATCTTTCTTTACCACACACACACACATTCTCTCTATCTATCTCTCTTGCTTGTTTTTGTTTCCTAATTCTAGCATTCTCACTCCCCTTCCCCATATCTCTCTCTCCATCTCATCCTCTATTTTATTTTATCATCTATAGCCATCGTCCCCCATCTCTAGCTCATTTCCCATTTCTATCTTGTCCTCCAACTCTTTTTCAATATTTATCTATATATTGTTCTTTATCTTGTTTGTTCTTATTCTCTCTCTTGTTCTCTATTACATTTCCAAGCTATATCTCCCTCGTTCTTGTTCTCTATATATCGCTCTCACATCTCTCTCATCTCTCTCTCCCCTCTCTATCCCCCCCTCTCTCTCACACACACACACACACGCATGCGCGCGCGCACACACATGCCCCATTGTTCCTCCACAAAAGTCACTGAACTGTCATGCAGTCCGTCATATTGCTTGCAACTATGGAACCACGCAGTGACCACAAACAATATAAATCCACACACAACACTACCCTTACATTTTCACTTTCAGCTAGAGCAAAGAATTCTTTTCCAATAAATTATACCAGGTTATGAAAATATGAATAAATCCCAGTAAATAAAACATTATTTCATAGGTAACACCAAGAGCAGACAGACTGTAGGTGTACGGACCTCCACTGGATAGTGTCGGATACAGACGAGTTGTTTCAAGTGGGGAAAAAGGGAGTAGCACCTGCTAGGATGACTACCACAGGAAAATGATCAGAACGATCCTCGGTAGTAACTTCTTTTATCCAGCGCTTTTCAAAATAACATATTGAAGTCCCGTAACATCACTTCTCCAGACTCTTAACCTTTTTCTGCTAATCATTTCCTTTGTTTTATTCATGCAAGCTTAAGTGACCTTCGGTTGAGAGGGCTTTGGCGGAATTCCCTACTTACACAACTCTAGCCTGTCCGCCCCTGGGCAACACATTTTAAACAAGTTTTCCCAATCAATAAGCCAGATCTACATAAAAGAAAAACATGAATTGTATTGTATGAAAAAAAAATTATTTTCAAGGCTGTTCATCACTCCAGTCATTCACTAACCACTATCAGGGTTCTAATACTCATTTAGCCACAAAAAATTTACTTTTTAGCACCTTCCCATCAAAATGCTTAGTAATATATTTTTTAAAGTTCACACACCCAGCTCTGGTGAAAAAGACTGAACAAAATAAAATAAGCACATTCTGAGGAAATCAATAAATTGACAGTTTTTTTAATACAACAATTCATTAAGCCTTACCTGAAGAGAGATTGTTTTATGAACACGTTAAACACTCAAAAATTGACTGGAACTGTGCACTTTCCAGCACATGAAATTAAATGTTTTTCAAGTTGAACTCGTCCCTTGCACTTTTTTGCTCTCTCATGTAGTGGCAGAATCAACATAAAGTTTAATGTCTGCAGCATTACAATTACACAGTAAACAACAAAATCGTGAAGCATCTGTGGCTGCGAGATTAGCACACCGGTCTCCTATAATGCCAATCCCAGGATCATACCTGGCGGATCCAAGTTCACATTTTTCACAAGTGCGAATGTAACAGATGTTGCCAATGGCTGGTGAATTCTTTCAGGGTACTTTCATTTCCACACCACTGCACTTAGGCCTATTCACAATATCCACCCACACCTCGTATCAATTCAATCACTCTCGAGGGAAGCACAATATGCCTCTCACGGCCAGTTGCCGCCTCCTTACACTTCGCACATGTTGACCTGCTTCACAGATTGCAACGACATGCATACGTTAGTTTACTTTTATATCAAAAGCCTGTCTATGGCTACGCGAGTGTTGCACTGACCAAAAGCAACCATTCCATTTCCATTAGTATCGAAAAGCTGGAAGGCTGTCTTGTAGAGCGCATCCGGCACACACAACAGTCCCTCAAATGCCTGGAACTCTGGAAACGAGATGAGCCTGCAACAGACCATTATACAATATGTGAGATTACCAAACTCCTACATAAAATAATTCTAATCATAAAAACCTGGCACCACTTACATCCCAACAAAATTTCTATCTCTCTTCATTAAAAATAATGTAACATTTTTCCCCTTGCTATATATAATATTCTTGAAAAACGTAGAGTATACTCAGTTTATGAATAATACAACTGAGGGAAACAAATCATTGAACTATTTGTAATATTTATAGTTGCTTCACATTTCACAAACTGGATTACCTACAGATGTTGGCAGCAGAATATGAAAAGTTGTTAATTTTAAAATCTTATAAAATTGTTAATGTTTAAACTGGTGGGCAATGAAATTGATACTTATTCATTTCAAATACACAGTAAGAATTGGTGTAGAAGTTATGCATTATTTTTCTAAAAATATCACAGCGACACAATTATCACACAAAGAGGACAGCACAATTATATAAAGACGAAAACAACACGAGAACTGTAACTATCAGTGATGGCACAACAGATATGGAACAGAAAATTGTAAGTAAAAATAGACACATAAAGGATCAAAAAATATAATGATCCAATCTAATAAACACAAAAACAACAAAGACGGCACAAATGTACGATGAAAATAGCCAAATATACAGCAAAAGTCATGACATTTCAGAAGCTGTGATCTGCTTCAATTTTCAGATGATTAAACACTGGGAGTTCAATCAAATTATAAAACAAAACATGTCTCCCATTCTCTCTCAAAAAATAACCCAGCAAGTAAATGATCTAATAAATTAAATAATGAAATACATGGAATGATAAAAAATATACATGCAGGCAATGGTACACAACAAAATAACAATCATATATTATTATCTGGTGATTTATTATTTTAATGTACAACTATTACCATACTACATATCAGCCCACATGGGTGAGGTGCATAGATATACGTGTGCTCGCGTCCCTCGCCTCTAGCCTGTTTGCCCGGCCGTATACCTCTTCACCGCCGCAGCGTGCACCAACACTACCAGCGTTTTGCTTCGTGGTGCTACGAGTGTAACAGAGCAGCGTCTGTAGGGGGATGCAAGTGAGTGCAACTTTAAAATAGGGTGCCTTGCAAAAAAGGGCTTGATAGTTGATGCCATATGAGCCCTGGTTCAGGTAACTGCAGAGACGTCCCTATAAATCATTATTCAGTGTTATTTTTTTGTTCATATGTTTATTGCAAGAGGTGAATTGCTCCCATTCCCCACGTGTGTCAACCTCATTTCATTCCATGAAGTGTGGAAGTGTTTCGGTTTCTTTAGAATCATACAGACTTTTGTTGACCACGTTAATTGCAAGTGTTCAGTATATTGTTCATTTTACGAGCAAGTATGATACGAAGTAGTTCCGTGTATCACGCCAAACCCACCAGGGAAGGTTTGTGCGACACACGGAAGAAATTAGTAGCATCTGAGACTCGCAAGGTCAAGGCTGCGTCGCACGCATGCTCCGGTGGTCAGCACTGTTTGCGTCAATCATTTAGTTTACAATAGTTTTTCATTCATTTACCGGAACCCTTTTACTCTTTAGGCACCACAGACATCTGCCCTCCTTCCCCGAAACTTAAATTGTCCAGGGAAGCTTAATTTCACTTTAAGTGTTCATGTAGGCTTTCGCAGATTTTTTCTGTGTAGCCTATGTCAGCGGACTAGGCCCGACAACTTCATTTCAAGTATTCACATTAGTGTGATGTATAGTGTTTACTGCAATTAAAACTACATCAGGTGAGAACTGTGTGTTTTTCTTCGCAGTGCCCTTGGGCGTTTAAAGGTACGGGCCCCTCTTAAACCAAGTTTACCTCTCTTATTATGAGCAAGTATCAGTGTGAGAGAAATAATTCAATAACTTAACGCATGTAGGTCAGACTGAATAGGCCTACAGTTTAGAAAACATCATCACCGTTAAACATTCAGTACATAAATACAAGGGGCAGCATGCAGCAGTGAAGGAAAATCTACGTCCAGGTGAACGGCACGCAACAATTCGAGTAAAAGCAGTCTCCAGCTCCAACATCATCGTCATCTATGCTGCCGCTTGCAGACGTCTGGTGCCTAGTTGGGTAATGTTAACACACTCCAAAACTCCTTTCCACAAATTTAACATCCCTTAAATTCCATCTCATCCTTAACCACTCCACCATACGGCGTCATACACTATACCAGAGCAGCACTGCCAAAGTAGACTTGTAGTTTACCAGAGAACAAAACCCTTCTAAAAATGAACCACATACCATCATGAGTACAATCAAATACAATAGAGACTAATACCAGACAGCTGCATTTGAACAACACAGGCAAGCGCTGAACAGTAGCAGCAGCAGCGAACCTAGCGGCTTGAGGTGGCAAACATCTGCAAACTTTGAATCTGTGCATTTGAACAACACAGGCAAGCGCTGAACAGTAGCAGCAGCAGCGAACCTAGCGGCTTGAGGTGGCAAACATCTGCAAACTTTGAATCTGTGCATTTGAACAACACAGGCAAGCGCTGAACAGTAGCAGCAGCAGCGAACCTAGCGGCTTGAGGTGGCAAACATCTGCAAACTTTGAATCTGTGTATATGCAAAGTGTATATAACGAGTGCATTTGTGCATGAAATGCAGTATTCCTACAAAGTATTTAGTTTGGAACATTTTTCTTTTTATTTTATATTGTAGTACAGGTGTCTTAATGCTTGTATAGTAGGTTTTATTTATTTTAATAATAATAATAATTTAAAAAGCAGTATTTAATGCCTAAAATCTCTAATAATATGTGAAATCTACAATTGTTCCAATAATAACTGTAAAATTTTTCTTGTAATGTTCAGGATGCATCTGAAGATCTGTAATACACCGTGATTAAACATGATTTGTTTTTAATTTTTGTACATGTGTGTAAGCTACAGAAATACCTTAAAAATATATGCTTGTTTTTCCTCACTAGACCTAATACCTAACCTACTACACACACACACGTTTTTGACATACTGCTTCGTAACATCTATCACGAATTAATACTATTGTGTTGGTAATTTTTGTATAAGAATTATGTTCTAAAAACAACATTAGTGTCCTTCAATACAAAAATAATTAGTGATAAAACTAAATTTGTTGCTTTATTAATTATGAGTAGGCCAGTCTCTCTAGCTGAATACTGATTTAATGTGCATCTCCAGTGTACAAGTATCAAAAAATTTAAATGAACAAATAGCTTTAGTTCCCACGCAGTAAGATACTTTTGGAAATTAGCTTCTTGAAATCTGCTGCTGTGCTGATTGTATGTTTGTGATCCACGATTTTGTAGTCCCACACAAAATGGGAAAATTAATTATAAATATTTATCACTACCCCTTTTTTTTTTTTAAATCAAAGATATATTAATGCCACACATTTTTGTTTTACTGGCCAGTGCTGGATCTAGTCACGTTTTTTTTGGAGGACGGGGGAGAGGCTAAGTTGGCACCTTTTTGATTTTCAATTCTAAAGTAAGGTTTTGTTTATTAAAGTGTTTATACCAGAACATGGATGTCAAACTTCGGAAACTTGTGTTTCATGTTATGTATGTGCTGGAAATAACGAGTAAAATATTACAAAGATTGTTTGTGGAAAAGAAAATCTGAAAATGAAATGAATTTGCAGAACTAATAATGTAACTGAAACAATTATACACAATGTAAATGCCACCTGCTGTGGTAATTCAATGAACGTGAATCACTATATAAATCATACGCAATTCCCAGTTTAAAACGCACGACGGTAAACGTAAACAAATGTGTCACCACCTCAAGCCGGTAGAGCGCAGGGCAATCACTTTTCACACGGAAAATTGCCAGCTGTCCAGTATTAGTCTCTGTAGTATTTGGAACAATCCATCTGATAGGGCATTCAGTGGAACATCAACAGTGACTAATATGATCAGCTTGTGTTCCTCCATAAGTTCCCACGGCTAGTGCAGAGTTATTCATTTAGCTTTCTCATCGGGCCACTTACAAATTATTACACTGCACGATAGGCAACACTCACTTCTTATGAAGTTGTGGCCCACCTACATAGTTTATTTGTGTAGAGATGAAATAAACAAAATAATTAATAATTTTATTCGCTACCGGTTTTACACTCGTGAGAGTTACAGCTCACAACAAATTACGTAATTTTTATCACCAGCATATACTGAGCATTAATCATCTTTCAAGGAGTGCAGGTGAAAGAAGGAGAGTTGCTTTCTTGGCAGTGGAGGGGAATGAACCCTGTCTTCTGACGATCCCTCATCACTGTAACTGCATCCATCCCACACCCACTTGCAGTCAATTGCCCACACCTGCAACAATCTCCAGACAGTACGCCAAGGAAACCCACCAGCAAACTGCGAGTCTGCTGCATTTCTCACTGGTGTAAACCTAGGTGTGAGTGAGTGCGATGGATATTGAACCCAGGTCACAGCAGTAGGAGTAGAGTGTGTAGAGTTATGGACAGCTCGTATCGACAAGGTCTTGAGAGCCAACTAGGGTGACACTAGGTGGCTATGGAGCAACATCGGAATGCAAGAGCAGGGGAAACTGGAGATCCCAGAGCAACCCTGCCTACCAGTGGCACCATCTGACATAATTCCCATGCGACGGACTCCGGGAGCGACCACACTAGGAACTACGCCCAGTTCACCTTGGTTGAAGTCGGTGCAGAAACCCCCCCACACACAGCAGGATGCAAGTGCTGTGTATACCAACAACACTGCAGCCTCCTTCCACAAAGGTGTGATCAACATTTGATGTTCAATTACTCACCCATCTTTGCTGGTGTCAACGATTCCAGCCAATAACTTCACAGAATCTGGATTAAAATCGCTGTCCGTGAAAAGACCCAAGTAACGCTGAACGAAATCAGATGCATTCATAAACTTCTCTCCAGTAACCTCCTTTGAAGCATACTATGGGGAAAAAAGGAACAAAAAATTAAAATACAAACTACGGTAAATATTTTACAACTATTATTTTTGGGTCAAAGTACAATACAGATTTTCAGTTTAAGGAATTTTTTATTACACTTTAGTTTAAGATACATGAAACCCAAGAAACTTTTGCAACATTAACTGTACAAATTAAACTCATTTACCTATGGTTCATCTACAGAGGCAGGGGAGTGGTATAAATTAAAATACAGTATTGTTCTACTGTGTAATCTTCAAGGTTTAGGATATAAAAGGTTTATTATTTCATAATTCTGCCTAAACCAATCCAACTCTAACATGAAATATAATATAATTCCAAAACATACCATTCTCTTAGCAAGCAAGGTAGCACAGTGACTTGAGGAGCTCGGTTTGATTACAATACAACCATTCTCATTTTGGTTTTCCAAAGTTCCAAATTTCACTCTAGGCAAATGTCCATGATGGCACTCACCACGCACGTGTCACGTGTACATACACGTGCGCAAAGAGGCCAATATTTTGAACTTTCACATATGTATTATTTTGCAGTGTAAAATGTGTCTTGTATTTTTATTTTTCAGGGTTTGAAATGTTTTAAAGTGTTTGTTGTTGCGAAAATGTTTGGTTATGAAATTCAAAGTGTCCGCAGCACCGAGATTAAGAACACTAATATTCTGGCATGAACGCCGACATAAAGAGACATTAAATAAATACGAAAAATTCACAAGAGAATTATAAAATGTAAAACAATATTTAATTTATTTGTGCCACTTTCATTTCAATAATATAATATTTTACTTCCGCTTATGTGAACCCCGTAGGCAGCCATAGTAGGTCCGTATGACACTTGCCTCTAGACAGTCTGTCGAGGAGAGCTGGCAAGGTAAGACACTGTCATGTATGCAGTACAACCTTTTGTTCACTGATGTAGATATCAATAGCACATTTAGTATACTGGTCAACCTTTGCTTGCATACGTTTTGCCAGACATTTCCCAGCATTATGCTTCCGCTTAACTAATTTATTTCACCCTTGTGGTATTTTTCAAACTTAATCAAGGAGAGAGGAGAAAGGTGTCTGAGAGGTCACGTGACCCGCACAACTAGAATCTGGCACCATCCACCTATGTTAGTGACATTCCAGCGTAATTTCTGTATTACTGCTTGACACAATTTTAAGGGCTTTGTTTTTATGTATGTATTGTAGGGGTATTTTCATGTTTGATTATTTTACGGCAATTTCATGTACAATCACATGGCTAACCTATGCCAAGTCTATATCTGCGCCATCCATGCAGTTTGAGAGTAAAATCATGCACACTACAATTTTTTCAGGGTTCTATGTATGTTTCATTCAGGGTTCAATGTATTTTTCATGTAATTGATGCTTTTCGTACTTGACCACGCGGTCATGTTAATGTTAGATTTTACCGCCATCAGGCATGCTACATGCCTGCAATCACTTAAATCGTAAAGAGGATAATTTTCTCTCTCAGAATAATATTTTGTCTGAATTTAATTTGCAGTTTTCAAGAAGAAATATTGCAATTTCATCTGCATCACATAGTCCGCTACGAGCATTATCCAGCAGCATCCGCACAACTTAAGCTTGTTTTCACACATGTGTGTGTTTATTATGAATACTCATATTGTGCCCCATCATCTTTTGAGGGTCTTTATATATTTTGTGTAATTTTGCAATTTGTGTACGGCGCAATTACTTCCGTCCTAGCCGGTTCTGTGTATAGGCCGTCACCACACTATCCACGTGCTGCCGGGCAAGCCCAGACGTGTTTGCGTTATTGATGCCAAGTAATCACACGTGTTAAAATGTTTTCATCAAGGGTTTCATTTGTAATTCACAGTGTCCTGTCTTCAGGGAATAAACCATCAGTACATCCTAGTGGCTGTGGGCCCTTCTCCCTTGTGAAGATTGTGTTTTCATACACCGCGTTGAGATCCTCCATCTAGGCGTGCGCTGGATTAATTGCGGGCTGGGGAGCACCCAAGTGGAATTGGCTAGTCATGAGAGAGATTATCTTAATTTCATTGGCACATTGATCTGTATGTGCAGTATTAATAAAAGCAAGTCTACAGTGAGTGAACGTACCTTCTTTTATTCAGTAGTGACAGTGTCCTAGCCACATGAATCTTATCAAGTGCTTATTTTCAAAGTGATGTTTAGTAGAAGTTTAGTATTGCCAACGAGTTTGTAAGTACGCACAGGGTGAGACGAACACATAGTACCCCTGAGAACCCTGAGTCTCAATAGTGCAGTGATTGGGAAGCATCGCTGGCACCCATATTACCAGTAAGTATTTGTGTATCATTTGTCTTAGGTCTCACCCAATGGCGTCACATGCAATGTTTACTGTTTGAAATAGTGAAGAGATTTGGGCGACTCTTAACAGCGAGGTCTTGAGAGCCGATGAGGGTGACTGAAATGAATATGGAGCAGCGACAGAATGAAGGGGCGAGTGAAACGGGAGATTTAGGAGAAAACCAGCCGGACAATAGCATCGTCCGGCACGATTCCCACTTGTGAAAATCCGGTTCGCCTTGGTGGGAGGCGAACGTGCTAATCGCCTGTTTGAAATAGGATTGGCAGAAACACAGGTAGTGAATTTACTTGCCATCCAAAGCAATTAAAGTAAGAAAGGAACACTGCATGTGTGCGTGAAGCAGGAAACATTCTCACACTTAAGTAGAGGTGTTTATGAGTTTATATATGAACACTACAGAACCCTGTGGTAGAACAGTGAGATGTAATACTGAAGAGTGATGTATGTGAAGCTGCACACAAGCTGGCAAGTAAGAAGCTGGGATTACTGCTGAAGCTTATCTTTTGTCCCTGTAATGGTTCTGGTGATGAAGGCAGGATTTACTGCACCGTATCGCCTATATCTTATCTATAGGATGTTCACAATTAAGTGAGCATTTTTGAAAGCCTTTTCATTTGGAATAATAATCAAATAGCCTTAACTTCAGAGTGCGCTAAAATATATACACTGTGTTTATTACTTAAATGGCAAAATTTATTTTAAATGATGGTTAAAAAACATAAAAAATGGCTGAAAGGAAAACGCAACTAAAGCCTCAACTTTACTATAAACAACCTATATATAACCACCCAAACTTATTGGCAATGAGCCAAAGTCATTTTTGTCTGAACTGTATTGTACATCTCTTTGTCACTTGGTTTTGTGTGTGTAGTCATCCATGATAGTTGTATTAAAACCATGGAGTTAGCAATAGACAGCAGATAGCTTGCCATAATGATACTGAAGCTACACGTGTAACTATCTTCATGTTGCACTACACAAAACATTGCAAATATAAAGTTTGCTTGTTTCTGAATCAGATATTTGTTGATTGTATGAGTTAATTTACAAAAGTTAATCTATATAAATAAAAATGAATGGCTAAATGTGTTCCTAAGCGCAAAACTCGATTACGGCTGGACCAAATCGGCTAATTTTTTTTTTCAAATATTCGTTGAAGTCCGATGAAGGTTCTTATGAGGAGAAAAATTGGAAAAATTGCACTGAAAAACGTAAAAACCACACATTGAAGAATCAATTTTTTGGGTTCATAAAGATCAATTTGAGCAATTGCTCGATCAAATGAATCAATCTCAGACACCCTAAAATCGACTTTTGATTCATTGTCTTACTGTTTTGTTTTATTCAAATAAAACAAAACAGTACCAAACCATAATATAAAGAAAAAACATTTAAAATTTAATTAGTAACTTTATATTTATGAACGCAACCTTAAAATTACTATAAACTACTTGAATGCATCCGTAGATTTGACACTTTCTCTTTCTATTTTAAACAGTTTGTCTTTGATAGTTTTTTCAGTAGATTCTCAATTATTTTCTTAGTTGTTTTTAAATCTTCGCTTCTCAATCGACAAACAAGTTCCTCGATTTATCTTTGGTTGATTGGTTTATTTTGCGTGTGTTTCCATTTATACTCAGTACAAGACTCATGCTGCCTATAAGATGTGGGCAGAGCAATTTGAGTCAAAGAACTCGAAATGCTAGAAATCAAGTTAATTTTCAGTCTAATCGGACTGCACAGCAACGTGAAGAGCGAAATGAAATTGAAAGGATTCGGATATCACAAACCCGTGCAGCGCGCCATTCAGCTAATAATCTTGCAAGTTTGAAACGAGCTGCTTTCAGTTACGATGTTTCAATTGACTACAGTGCCTATCAATGCGTTGCTATTGGATCTATGAACTCAGTTTGTCCACATTGTAAGGCATTGAAATACAAAAAATGAAGTCGCTGGATTTTGTTGCGCAAATGGCAAAGTGAAATTAGTGCCATTGGTTCCGCCACCAGAGCCATTGTACTCATTGGTTTCAGGAACAGGAACGGATTCCATACATTTCCTTACAAATATCCAAAAATATAACAACTGCTTCCAAATGACTTCATTTGGGGCAACAAATGTAGTTCGGGACAATTTCATGCCAACTTTCAAGGTAATATATAACAAACAGACTTAACCCCCATATTACTTTGTTTATTTTATTTTATAGTTTTTGTAGCAAAAGTAATAAACCTGTCTTTTTAATTTACAGATACAAGGCCAAATATATCACCGAGCAGGTTCACTGTTACCGGTGTTAGATAGCGACTACAAATTCCTGCAAATTTATTCCATGGGCAATTCAACACAAGCAATTGATCTGCGTTGTGCACATAATAGTTCAGTGAAGAGGTCTATTGTAGAAGAATTACAAACTTTCTTTCATCAACACAATCAGTTGATTACATTGTTCAAAACTGCACTCGATCTCATGCAATCTGATAATCACAAAATTGTAATCAAAGCTGATAAAACTCCTGTGGGCCAAAATGCAAGACGTTTCAATGCACCTACAATTGATGAAGTTGCCACTGTTATAGTTGGAGAATATTTGTAAGCCCGTGATATTATTTTACATCGCTGGAATGATCAGTTACAGCGTGTGTATGAAACACACCGCTCATATGATGCGCTACAATATCCCTTCATATTTTGGCAATGTGAATATGGTTATCACTTCTCAATCAAGATGATAAATCCCCTTACAGGTAATTAAAAATTAGGTTTAGCAATGGTGATTTTGTATCAGCTACTATATGTATTATATGCAAATTCAATCACTGTTATTAAAACAATGATTTATTTACAGGTGCCGAAACCAACAAAAAAGTCAGCTCAATGAACTATTATTCATACCGCCTGATGGTTCGTGAAAATGAAGACAATCACATCTTGAAATGTTGGTGATTATTTCACCAATATGCTGTTAATATGTATGTCAAAATTGAAACAGCGATTGACATTCATCAGGTTGAACCAGACCAAACTCCGTTCTGAACAGTATATTCGCCTTCGAGATGCGATTAATACTGATGGAAATGCAGAGAATGTCAGCCGGATTACAATTCTTCCAGCAACATACATCAGAAGTCCTCGACATATGCGTGAATATGCTCAAGACGCCATGTCGTATGTTCGTCATTATGGTACAGCAGATTTATTTATCACCATTCACGTGCAATCCGCAGTGGACAGAAATCAAACTTGAGTTATTCCCTGGTCAATCACCCATTGATCGCCATGACATTACGGCAAGAGTCTTCAAACAAAAGTTGAAATCTTTAATGGATTTCATAGTGAAACATAGCGTGTTTGGCGAGACGCGCTGCTGGATGTATTCTGTGGAATGGCAGAAACGTGGATTGCCTCATGCACATATTCTGATTTGGTTGGTTGAGACGATAAGACCAAATGAAGTTGATGAAGTGATATCAGCTGAAATCCCAGATATACAAGTAGATCCAGGCTTGCGTGAAGTAGTTATTAAAAACATGATTCATGGTCCCTGTGGAACACTTAATCAAAATTCACAGTGTATGGTGGATGGTAAATGTTCGAAACGTTATCCACAGGCATTAGTAGCAGAAACAATTACCGGAAATGATGGTTATCCATTGTATCGTTGCCGATCGACTGCAGACAATGGAAGATCAAACAATTGTCAAAGTGAATCAACAAGACATTGAAATTGATAATCGTTGGATTGTTCCATATTCACCGATCCTATCAAAGACTTTCAAGGCGCACATCAATGTTGAGTCTTGCCATTCCGTGAAATCTATCAAATACATTTGTAAATATGTAACCAAAGGAAGTGACATGGCTGTGATTGGAGTTGGTGCAGAAAATTCCAATGATGAAGTTACCCAATACCAAATGGGCCGCTACGTTAGCAGTAATGAAGCAATTTGGCACATTTTTTCTTTTCCCATTCATGAAAGACACCCCACTGTTGTTCACTTAGCCATACACTTAGAAAATGGTCAAAGAGTATATTTCACGGCACAGAACGCATTACAACGAGCTGTTCAACGACCATCTACAACCTTGACCAGTTATTTTTAATGTATCAGAATGATGATTTCACCCGAACACTGCTATACTCTGAAATGCCCAAATATTATACTTGGAATCAATCCTCAAAGAAATTTCAACGACGGAAACAAGGAAAACCAGTTCCAGGTTACCCAAATGTATATTCCACCGATGCAATAGGTCGAATTTATTCAGTCCATCCAAGCAATGATGAGTTTTTATTTGCGATTGCTATTAGTCAATTTTCGAGGCCCAACATTATTCCAACATTTATGAACTGTTAATGGCGAATTGTGTGGCTCTTACAGAGAAGCCTGTCAACGTTTGCAACTGTTAGAAAATGATGCTCATTGGGATCAAACTCTCAATGATGCTGTAATTTCTTCACAAGCTTATCAAATACGAACATTGTTTTCTATAATTATATCAACATGCTTCCCATCAAAACCAATTGATTTATGGATAAAATACAAAGATGATATGTGTGACGATATCTTGCATCAAATGCGCATTAGAACAGGAAATCCAAATTTACAAGTCAGTGAAGAAATTTACAACGAGGCGTTAATATCAATTGAGGACATGTGCTTGATGATGTCAAACAAAGTATTATCTCAATTAGGCATGGCCGCGCCCAATTGCCCGATGCAAGGCGCTTTTAATCAAGAGTTGCAACGCGAAGATATGTACAATCTCGATGCTTTAAGAGAATCAGTTCAAATAAATCTTCCGCTGTTGAACCAACAACAAAAGTATGTATTTGATACTCTTATGAAAGTTGTAAATGATGGAACTGGAGGGATTTACTTCTTGGACGCTCCTGGTGGTACAGGAAAAACTTTTTTGATTTCATTAATTTTAGCAACAATTCGCTCACACAATGAAATTTCACTCGCACTTGCTTCATCAGGCATTGCAGCTACATTGTTGGAAGGCGGTCGAACAGCCCATTCAGCGCTAAAATTGCCGTTGAATATGCAAAGCAACGAAACTCCGATCTGCAAAATTTCGAAGAACTCTGCAATGGCAAAGGTTTTGCAGCAATGTAAATTGATAGTGTGGGATGAATGCACGATGGCACATAACAAGTCTTTGGAGGCATTAGACCGAACCATGCAAGATCTGCGGAACAATCAAAACCGATTTGGTGGTGCGATGATTTTGTTAGTCGGAGATTTTCGTCAAACATTGCCGGTGATTCCACGGTCAATGCCAGCTGATGAACTTAATGCATGTTTAAAGGCCTCCGTTTTGTGGAAACATGTCAAGATATTAAATTTAAGCAAGAATATGCATGTCGAGTTGCAAAATGATCGATCTGGAGAAATATTTTCCAAACAACTCATAGACATAGGTAATGGCAAATTTCCTTCAGACGTTTTGACTGGCTGCATTACCTTTCCTGACAATTTTTGTCAGTTTACTGAATCAAAAACCGAACTCATTCAAAAGGTGTTTCCAAATGTTGCTCAAAATTACAGAGCTCATATTTGGTTGAGAGAACGAGCTATATTGGCTGCCAAAAACATGGATGCAAATTAATTAAATTTCAAAATTCAAAATGAAATTGCCGGTGAATTGAGGACAAACAAATCAGTTGATTCCGCTACTAACCAAGATGATGTCAACTATCCACCCGAATTTTTGAACTCGCTGAATTTGCCAGGATTGCCGCCTCACAATCTTCAATTAAAGGTCGAATCGGTGATCATAATGTTGCGAAATATCAACCAACTGCGTCTTTGTAACGGCACACGGATAGTGGTGAAAAAATCACTGAACAATGTGATCAAAGCAACCATTCTAAAGGGAAAGTATAAAAGGCAAGACATTTTGATACCTCGCATCCCAATAATTCCAACTGACATACCATTTGAATTTAAACGACTGCAGTTTCCAGTGCGGCTTGCTTTTGCTATGACCACAAATAAATCCCAGGAGCAGTCATTGAGTGTTTGCGGCATTAATCTTGAAAACCCATGTTTCTCGCGTGGCCAATTGTATGTCGCCTGTTCCCGTGTTGGAAAACCATCAGCTTTGTTTGTTTACGCGCCAGGTAATCAAACAAAAAATATTGTGTACCATAAATCATTACAATGAAAATATCATTTAACACAATATTACTAAAGTGTATTGCAGTGTACGAAATAGAAAACTGAATTTTGTAAATAGTTGTTGTGTATGATTATGATATTAAAAATACATAGAAAAGTATATTAACATTATGCAAATGTATTGTTGATATCACGGTAATTATTTGATAGTCAATAAATAAAGTGATCACTCTGAAATTCGTTTATATTAATTTTTTTACTTATATTACACATTTGTGACTGCATAGTATCACAAACTTATCTGTTCTGGTGACACCAGAACTTGACCAGAAAAGATACGTTTATAGGACTGCCACAGTCCAATAGCTTTTGACAGAACGACGTCTGTCGGGTCAGCTAGTATTTGAATAAATATCTGTCACAGCTGATCTATTAAATCACACATCAATTTGCTCTAAAAAATAATAGCCATATAAAATCTAGGCAATTAAATTTCAAATTTTTTGATTATCACAATGTGGTGGTGGTGATGAAACAGGCTTCATCATTTCTCACTATATTACTACAAACACAGCCATACCATGACTATAACACATATTCAGAACCTTGTTTCATTCTAATAATCGTGCAGCATAAAAAATTAATTTAAAAAAAAAATTGAAAACAATTGATAAACCAGTTCTATGGCTTGTTTTACTGTAGGAGGCATCTGTTTCTTGAGGGTATGTTTAACCACCTAGGACTCTCAGTAACTGAAATCTTCTGCCCAGCTCTCACCTGTGGAGAGACAAGGAGAGGACAAGTTGTGAAATGTCTTCACTGGCCCTACCTACCCTTCACCTGCAACTTAGCATGGTCATGAAGAGGACTACATATCCTCAGGCAGCAATGGTAACTTAAAAATACGGGGACAATATTCACACTTTAATTAATTTTCTTCCAAGAGCCTTTCAAGCCTTTTCATTTAAGCAGCATTTTAAATTTCCAGTTCTCAAATTACATTCCTCTCTGCAACCATGATGAAACATTTCTTAACATCACTATTTCTTTGCCAGCCAATCTTGTTTTGAAAGCATTATGCGAACAAACTCATTTTGAACCACGAAAGTGTCTACTGATATTTTTTTCAAGCTCTCAGAAGTATCTAAAGAGGTGTTATCATATCAAAGAACCACTGAAAAGATGGTCATATTTTGATGGAAAATGAGAAAAAAACAGAATAATGAAGAACATAATGATGTACCAGAAAACCTGAACACAAACTACATAGCATAACACCCTTATCTCTCAAATGTTAAGTCTACCTGCCATGTGCAAAGCTGGATTATAGTAACATTGCCAGAGCAATAGTTGTTTGTATGCTAGGAGTGTCTCATGTGAACATACGGATCATGATGCAGTATGTTCCAAAAGTAGCCTACAACTCAAGTCCTTGAAGTCTAATGGCAACATAACTTTCAACAACTCGTGTGGGAACTCTGCTGATCCTGGCCGTATAAACAGCAGCAGACAGTTGTAAATGCTCATGCAGATGTGTGTGCTATGAGGACGGCAGAGGCATGGTGTTATAGTCAGAGCATACATGATGGGTCATGACACTTTAGCAACATGAGCAACTTTTGAATTTTCACGTTCGACAGTTTTAACAGTGTACCTCAACAACAAGACTTCCAGGAAAAAACAAAACTCTGATAGCAGTGTTCCTGTTGCAAAATTAGATGAACATGACTAGCATCAGCTGTTAAGACTAATTTCAATCAACAGGAATGCAACACTGCAGCAAACACAACCATATTTTAATGTTTGGGTCACTATAAAAACCAAAATGGGGACTGTGCAACATCTTCTGTGTGATATGCACTTTAGGAGTCAATGCCCAAATTGAGTACAACCACAAACCACACAAAAGAGAGTTACATCTACTTGGACTTAAAAACACCATCATTGGACACTTAACTGGTCTGAAGATTCATATTTGCAACTGTTTTGGAAGGTAAGTTGGGCCTAACATCTCATCAACAGCAAGGTCTTTAAAGATGGAGCAAGTTGCTTAGCGAAGCAGAATTGGAAAGGGATCAGCCATAACCTGTATGAAGGGACCATCCCAGTGTTTTCTTGGAGTGGTTTTTGGAAAACCAAAATCAGGATGGCCGGACCAGGAATTGAACAAAGTCCTGTCCTCCCGAAAGAGAGTTCAGTGAGTTACCAATGCACCACCTCACACAGTGCAACTGATTTGGGCAGATCACAGAGCCTGCACAAGGTAGTAAACCCACGAGTCCATAGATCCCACACAACTGTATCAGATGACAGTGCTCAACCAGCATGCATTTGGACTCCTCCCACATAAACAAACATCTGTGACCACTGAAAATTATATGTATATCCTTCCTGATGTGTCCACCCATTCATGTCTTGCATACATAAAGAAATTTTTGACCTTCGCACATCTCCAGAAATTCCAAATCAAGGCTGAAGGAACATTCATAGATTCATCCAAGTTTTGGGTTATGCCATAGTCTCCTCACCTCAATCGAACATAACTCATATCTGGAATGGCCTCCCAACATGCCCTTGAAATCAGAGATCAATATTCTTACAATAACATGAAATTATGGAGTGTTCTTGACAAAGTATAGTATTCAATGTTTATGGATTATTTCAGAAAGATTGTGGTGTCCAATCCCTGTTGTTTTTGCAGAAATTCTATGATTCACAGCTGGGCCATTATAGTATTAGGCTGGTATTCCAGTCAGCATGTTTTCTTGGACCAAGCAATCTTACTATATCAATGTGACAACCACACCAGCAACCAGAAACCACAGTGACATGTTGCAGTAACTACGATGAGGCACCCTTGGTCACCTGCCGAGTGCACATTGTCCCATATATTGTACGCTTTCTTGGTGTCCATGGCGACTTTGTCACTTAGATGCTCTAATTGAGTACATATGAGGGCCTGACTTAGAATCTCCTCCCAGCCACACGTGTAAACTTCTAGAGTCACAGGTTAATAACACTTCTCTGCATGTAATAATTAGTGCCAAACGTCAAACCAGACTTTTATAAAATGTGATTACACAAATTTTTTGTTAAACAGCAAACCAGCATATCTTTATTAATAACACTATCAAACAAACAAAACTAAGTACTGGAGCCATCTCCATGGCCTGACACAAATGCTTCCATTTGTCTGAGGCACTACAGTATAGTGAGCAAAGTGATAATTTTCTTTCCCTGCCCCGACACACTGTAACAGCACTTTATATCCTCTCTGAAATAGGAGGAGCTACGGCTAACTGTAGCACAAGGCCACTACGGTCGATCAGAAGCAAGTGTACAGCCATTTTGTACCTGGTCAGGAAACTTGCTACAAAAATGTAGACACAACCTCTGATGTGTTCAATCCATTTACAGAATTATTTATATTTAATGCTACTATGGTACGGTAAGTGTGAAATGTAGGGCATAAACTATGATGAGCATTATCAATTTGTAAACATTGCTAATTAATGGCTTTAAATAGTTAAGGAACACAATCGGTGTACCAACACACATTACATTTATCATTTCCATCAGCACAATCACACGCACACCTCATGTGAAAATCAATTAACTCATTTCCTTCTCAACCAAAAAAAGGTATCCATATTTATATTATTTGTTGTTACCACAAACACTTCATATGCAAGAAGTGGCAGAAAAGTAATGAGACTAGCAACATTGTATTCAAACCTGCAACATTACAGCCCTCCCCTCCACAAAGGCAGTCAGGTGAAAACCTTCCCAGATACACTGTGACAGTTTCATCCTCCTACAGTTACTATGTGATTTGTCAGAGCATCATAAGTGAAGTTGAGTTTGTGAGGTGAGCTACAAACATAGAAAGGCAAAATTTTGAGCAATGTTGTACCATGAAATGTTGCGTGAAACTTGGCGAATCTGGCGTGATGAATGAAAAGTTGCAACGGGCTTATGGGGAGAATTCCCTATCCAGGGCACAAGTGTTCAGATGGCACAATGCCTTTTTAAATGACTGAGCAGAGGTGGTAGACAAACCTCTGTGATTGAGTGTTCCATCACATTTTCTTTTCTGTCACCAATTTGGATTAAGCGTTGCTGTGGCGTAATATCATGTCTGCATCCTGAAAGAATTTTCTTACATTGACAACCAGTGTCAGGACTTTGGTGAGTGGCAGAAGAAACCTGTTCCCAGAGATGACTTATGGGCGGAATCACAGAAAGATGTAAGTTCGCCTTGGACTGCTCAAACCTGCTGTGCTTTGCAGGGGATTGTGTTGTGCACCAATAGTGTCCTTGCTAGTCATGTGTGATTGGAAAATAATTATGCAATGTCCAGCCTGTACTGCATCCTCCTTGGCCATCCTAGTACATTTCCTAAGCATCTCTAGTCACGGCGTTCACGGGGGGGGGGGGGGGGGAGTCATGCATGTATATATACCTGGGGGCAGGTGCTTGTGCAGGGGAGAGGAGGGAGATGTCAGGTGAGATGCTGCACTTCTTGAAAAAGTTATAACAGTTTGGTGGGAATGCCTTGTATGCTCTTAGGAAGGAACTCACGGGCATGTTCTCAGATGAGTCATCTGTCGGGAGAGTGAGTAGTAGTGTCAGGGTAGTACATGGATACGAAGGACACTGTGCAGTGTAGAATTGCTGAGACAACAGGCTTTCTGTAGTTGGAAAAAAGGTGTAGTAGAGCTGTGAATCAGTCGAGCAGAGATTACCAGCATCGCAAGATATTTGGTGGGGAATGTATACCCTGCTCTGTACTGATTAGTGAATGTTGTCCATCACAGACATTCTAAGATGTCAGGACACGAGTACCTTCGTCTTCATGACTATTGTTTGGAGGCGTAAATTAAGTTCAGTGAGCACTACCTACACCCCATGTGTCAGGTGAGGGGAGTGCCCTCGGCTTCAGGACTGATGGGATGTTGCAATCAACAGGACGTGTGAGGGATGAGGAGCGTTTCTCTGGGAAGCCAATCGTCTAGACTCTAGAGCCTGCACAATTTCATGAAGTGATAAACGTAAAGAAGTTGAATATATTTACTGAATTGTATATTAATCTAAAAAAAATAGCTAAATTGTTATGTCTTTTGTAAACAAAGTTATGTGGCATTTTGGAATAAATGAAGTTACATCAATGTTGATTTTGTGAAATATTTTGAAAATACTTGATTGCTACACTATGTCATCACACAAACCAAATTACTGTTTGCTTTAACATTGCCGCCAACCTGGGAAAGCTAATACTGGGTCAAATGTCTTTTTCCCCTTCAAAGTTTATTTTTTTGGAATGAATGCTTCCCATCCCTTCCCTTGTCCCAGATTTCCAGTGGGGCGGGGTCTTGTGGAGGCAGAGATCGGAAGCTGTGGTTGACGTTGAGGAGGGAAAAATTCTTAAAATGGACCAATATGGAACGGATGAGGACTCTTATGAGGTTTGACGATCAGCAGCGAGTTGAATTTGAATAGGTTCACCGTCCATAAGATTTTAAACCCAAAATTAGGACATGAAAAATGTGTGCACCAAGATTGTTCCAAAACACCTCATGACCGAGCAGGACAAGCGCATGGCTGCGTGTCATGATCATCTGCATCACCCTGAAAGACACCCAGAATTATTGAGTCACATGATCACACATGATGAAACAATTAGTTTTGAGTACCACCCAGACCAAATAGTCAAAGTCAGTTAAGTTATAAAGAGATTTGGGCAGCTCTTAGAAATGAGGTCTTGAGAGCCGATGTGGGTGAAATGAGAAGAGTATGGAGCAGCGCCAGAATGAAAAGGCAAGGAAACGAGAGATCCCCGAGAAAACCCGCCGACCAGCAGTATAGTCGAGCAAGATCCCCGTTTACGAAAATCCGGGAGTGACTCGGCCAGGGATTGAACCCGATTTGCCTTGGTGTGAGGCGAGCAGTCTAACCGCTCTGTCAACGTAGCCCCATCAAAGTCAGTAGTGGCAAAATGTAAACTCACATCCTTCCAAGAACGTGAGAATGAGCAAAGTGAACACCAAATCAATACTAGTTTTTTTTTTTTTTTCAGGCAGGGTGTCCTGCAGAAGGAATTCTTCCCCAAGGGCAAAGTGTCAACGAAACAACCTATCCCGGAAGTCCTTTAGGCTCTAAAACAGGGCAGTACACATGCAACCAGCGATTGGGCACAGTTGTATGCTGAAACATGGCAAAGTTCTTTGAGACACTGCTATCTTCATCAATGAATTTTCAGCAGAAAAAACATGCCTGCGGTTCCACAGCCCTTCTATTTGCCTTATCTCAGCCCCAATTAATTCCTTCTATTCGCCAAGGTCAAAACCCACTTGACGGAAAGCATTTTTGGTACTGCGGATAGTTTCCAAAAGGAGCTGAAATGCATTCCAGTAGAATCCCTCCAGCACTGCTATGGAAAATGGAAGCAACACCACCTGTATGTAGCCACTCAAGAGGACTGCCATGACGGGGATAACCTTGCTGTATAAAAAATACATTACATGATATAAAAATCAGTTCTATTACTTTTCCGCTACACCTCTTATTTTAACTGCGAATGCCAATACTCACCTTTTCAAAAATTTCACGTAACTTTTCTGTTTTTGCCCTTTTCAGATAACCAGCACTCTGAAAAAGAAAAAAAAAACTATTAGGTCAAAATACAAATATTATTTCACAAAGTCATCTATTGGGCAAAGCTTGGTGATACTGTGATTTTACAAACGAACAACACTGTTTTATGAAATGCTTTATTGCAACGTATTATTCTATTGTTGATGCAACTTCTTAATGTTGTTTATATATTTATACCTATAGTTCTCTTATATTTGGGTATTATATGATGACATGTTGATGTTTTTTTTGACATGTTGATGTATTTTCTAAATTTGTTAGTTTCTTCTCAAATCCTGCAGCTATTTCATCTCAACAGTAGATACACAAAAATTAATGACAAATAAAATAAATAAAGTGCTTTAAAAATTTTTGTGCCAGAAAACCTGTGAAACTTAGTAAAATCTGATAAATGCTACCAATGTCAAAGGAAACTAGGGTTGAGTGTGCATACGAGCTGCACAGTAGTCGCACTCTATTCCAACAATTAACTGCTTTCCCGCCAACAGCACTGTCAGAAACAACGTGGACAGGACTTGAGGTAAGATTACAACACAGTTTACGTAATCATGTACTTTGAGGTGTTTGTACACTTCCTCGAACCTAGTTTCAAGCAACTATAGTCTACTCATGGTTACATCACAAACTTTTTTTAGTAGTACTTTCTAAAATAACCCCTAACATGGTATGTTTGGTTGACTCCCAAAATATTCAATGCATCGCAAGTGTTTTATACATCTGTTAAAGTACAAGTATCTTATTTTTGCTTAAATTGAAATCTTACTTACATTTTATCTATAAACTATAACATTTAATTTATAATACGAATAAAACAAGGAAAAAATAGTTGTGTTGATAATGCATTGCAAGAAATAGTTCTCATGTAAAATATTCTCGGACTGAGTGTGTACAAATGTGGCGTGTTAGTGTACCATCAACTATGGTCACATGGGGTGACTCTGGCCAAAGAAAGAAATGGCTGTAGGTTAGTAAAAACATATTCTACGTTCTTAAATATATCGCATATATTTTCATATTTAGGAAAACAATTTACTGTACAGTAAATGGCAAACTTATTCTAAGATAATATCTGTAAGTTTCACATATTATATGAAACTTAGAGATATTTATTTGTTCAGAATGTAGTGACTACTGCGACCACAGGAACTCCAGTTCGCTGTAATTTTCTGGGGGAAGCTTTATTTGCATGAGCCGGAGGAACAGCCCAAAAGTAGAACTTTAGCAAGGATTCAGGAAAGTTGCTGTTTATGGTACAACTAGCTCTTTTGAAAACCCTGCTTATGATCTAACTGCACGCAGGTTGTGTATTTATCAACCTTACATAGAATTAACATTGCCATGGGCCTCATCACTTTATTCACGCGTTGGTCAGGAGAAACTGTGAAATTATTGGAAAATGATATATTTTACAGATCTGGTTCATTTTACACTTCGGTGCTTTAAAAAAACAGAACACGAAAGAAATAATTCAAGTTATCACAAATGATTACCTAACACTTTTTATTCAACGTTAAGATATGGAACTACTTTCCATCAATCGTTACCCACTTTACAGGGCACATGTCACTCAGTGTACCCGTTAAAATATACGTTAGTAGCAGTGACTTTTTTCTTAGGTCGATTTCAGAAGTGCTCACTTTCTCGTGAACAAGTTGGTAAAGGGGTGGATCAATTGGAAATTCAAATGTGAAGAAACACATTACGGACGTGCACGTCACATGCACAACAGAGTCAGATCAGTGAGGCAGCATGTCAGGACTAGGAGGATTACATAGGCATCATTGTACTCGGAACATTTCTGATAGAACAGTAAAGAAGGTAACTTGTTAATTAAGGGTCCTAGCGTTCGACACTGTTGGGAAATTAAGTGACAATTCTATAAAGAATGCATTAAAAATGCAGTTTTCCGACCATTTTGAAATGGCTTTAGAGATGCGCATTGTGCACAAATTTTATTCCATCCTAATAGGAACAACATTCCGTTATTAACAAGAAACTTTGTCGCTTTGTTCTCCATCGTCACCACAAGTTCGAGTAATTATTCGAGAATGGGTGCACTGCACACACTTGTTGCATATTGTAGGTGCACAACAATGCTGTAAGCTGATGACTCGTTGCGACTTAACGTTTGGTACCATAAAATGGAGTGGTAAACGTATATTATTTGCCCCTTTTTTCTCCCATTTATGGTGTGAACGCACGCAAACACAAATGAAAATGTTATATAGCAGCTGAGTTAGGCCTGCTGTGATGCATGCTCTTAACCAGTGATGACCATGTGACTTGACAGTTGAATGGGCGATTCAATGTTGGGGACACTCGCAGAACATGAAAATCTGTCTACATCATCTACACGGTCATAGTGTGCCAAATCACCAGTAGCCTTCGTCAGACATCATCGTCCACTCACTCTAGAACACTTCTTTGGTGGAGTAAAGGGAGTATGTATATTGCCCTGATCAGTTCTGGATTGTTCAGCACATCCAAAGATTGTCTAGCAATATATTTTTATTTTTGGGTAGTACTGAAGGAAATATATTTCATTTTTACAGTTAAAAATATCAGCGCAAATTACAGAGCGTAGGCCCTACTGACATTTTTTTTCGTCCAAGGAAGAAAATTAGGTGGCGCGGAGCTTGTCACTCCTTTTTTTTCTTTATAACGATGAACTTGTTTTATTGGTTTACAATTGATATCTTTCATGCACAATGTTGTATTACAGCAATAAATATGAATTTAAAATTAATTTATTGCAGCATTCACTCTTACACTAACTACTGGCAAAATAAATTATATCTAGGATGTAAGTAAAAACACATGCTGTAATTTCATAAATGATATACATGATCTGCCAAACAATTTTGCATTGTCAACATTCCAGCAATGCTAATGCATGCTTAACACCAACATTGGCGGAAAAAATGATAATAGCACGAAAAATAACATTCTGACATTTCAATCATTTGGTTTTAGTAAAGTGCACTTGTTGATTGTTTGTAGAAGTTATCATTGGTTGTGCAAAATGTAATATAAATGAGGCAAGCTATTTTCAGAGCTACTTATGAGCAGCAAGCATAATATGAGGATCATTCAGCAGCCGAGACACACATTGGCTGTAACAAATAGACGGAAGGTTATACAAGCAGATATTTTTAAGAAAATGTAAAGTCTGCATAGAACTGAAAAGTAAGAAACAAGACAAAACCTCCCTTACTGTAGTCATATGATTCACATGGTAGCACTCACTATCCCACGTACTTACAAATATAGGAATGATAATCGAGCAAAATTTACAAATATAGGAATGATAATCGAGCAAAGATTCCATACTCACCTCTCTATATAGACACTGGAAAACAATAATTAAAAAGATATATAAAGAAATATAAATTAGAACACTTGAAAGGTAAGTTTGACAAATTTTTGTATACTTGCATACACTTTGTAGTTCTTATATTGTTGTTAACCAGTAGATTGTTTTAGCTCTTTTATTGTAACTAAGAAATGTATATAGGTACTTGACAAGTTAGCCGGCTAAGCCAGTTCCGTGTATCATTTGAGAGTTTAGAGATGTTGGGTGGCATCAATAGTCTTCCGTGAGAGCTCGGGAGGATGAATTTGAGAAGGATGTAGAGCAACGCTGAAATGCAATGCCAAGGAAAACGAGATACTGCCGAGAAAATACACCCAAGAGAGACATCTTCGAAACACTATTCTCACGTGCCAAAATCCGAGCATAACACCATCTGGAGTTGAACCGATATTGCCTGAGTGAGAGACGAGAGCCCTAGTCACTGTGCCAACCACGGACCCATGTTCGACCTGGAAAACACAACATTCTTCTATTTGTTTGTCAAATATTCTAAATTATATCATCATTCATACATTAAACTACGTTTAAATTAATTCATCGCAACTAGTGGAAAACATTTTTATGTTCAGTTGTTTGATAAATTATGGCTCGAAAATGTGTCCCTAAATATTTGTTCTTAGAAGAAGGTACGGAATGTATCAGATTGAAACTCGTCAGCAACCCAGTATTGCGAACAATCACGCTAGTGTTCTCTCGAGATGTCTCAACCCTCCAGTCCAAGACTACCTCCACAGACCCGTCCAAAGGTAATATTACACGATATCTGCAGGCGTAAAAGTTTGTGCAAGGTCCGCCATACGGGCTAATGTGGGGCCCATCATGGCATTTCCGACTTGTACAGTTCAATTTCTTACCAGGTCCTACTTTTCGTGGCAGATTTCATACCAGGTTTCATACCTGGCCAATCACATTGCAGTTTCAGAGCATAGGGCACTCCCCATGGCTACTACTTAAACGAGTTGATGAAGAAACTGAAAAGGATGATCCATCTTGATTATACTTCAGTGAGGTTGAAACTCAAATAGACTGAAAATACGACAATCACGAATAATGTTGGTGATGAAAACTTTTAATTACTATTTAAAACCATTCTAAACACTTAAAACATGACCTATTCTATGAATAAATTAACTAAGCGGTTCACAGTGCCTGCAATATATAAACACATCTATTGTGTGGAGTGGTAGCGTCGCGGAGTCAGTCATTATAACGTAACTTTTGGACGAGAGTCCAAAACTCCGTTGGACCCTAATTTTTATCACTAAATGTTACATGTGGATAATACCTTGGTACGTAAAAAAACTTTTATTTTGCAACCGGTTAGCAATTTTCGTCAAAATTAAAAATAACACTCTCATACTCTAGTGACTTCAAATCATTCTCAAGACAATGAATACAATTATACTAGTAAGCAATCAATTTTTGTAAAAGAAGAACAGTAATTATAGCAATATTAAGATGTGCTAGCTAGTTTTATTCATAGGCCTACACAAGTTACTAACGGGTAGCAGTTCCACAAATAGAATTCATATTTACTACAAATCGCACACTGCGCACCCACCGAGGGTGTAAAATGCTAGTACGCGCACTGCTGTCATGAAATATGAATCTTCCATGGTGGCTCATATAGTGGTTGGTATACCGGCTCGTGCACCAGGGACTGTAGAAGCTTGTCCAAGAACAAGTACAGCTGCCGGTATTGTGTAATATCTGCATAACGGACACGCCTGTCATTGAGAGCAGGCAATACCTGCCCTACTGTAGCAGGCCACTGCCAGCCATTTCCTCCCTTCCCAGCCAGCACTCGGGGCGGGACGAGGAAAATCTCGTAGTTAGTACGCAGCACCACGAGACAGCTACAGTGTTAGTTAAATTTCACCAATATTCAATACTGTGACAATACCTTATTTTGGCATGATTTTACCCGGAAAACTATAGCTGATTTCACTAGTATTTTTGTTTCAAATACGTATTTTCCAATTAACAAAAAATCATGCACAAAATTACGCAAATTCATAATTTTAAAAAGTATACTTAACACAGATAGAATGGAGAAGTATAACCATAGTTTGAACAATTCAAATTTTTACTTATACGGAAAAAATTTCATTGCCATATCTTTAATAGTTTCAAAATAATCATTATTACAAAACCACTGCGTGTTTGTCACTTCAGATGAGACTATATACCACTCTTAACATCGGGGTCTTGAGAGCCGATGAGGGTGAAGCGAGGCGAGTATGGGACAGCACCAGAATGTAAGGGCGGGGAAAACGGGATATCCCCGAGAAAACCCGCCGACCAGTGGCATCGTCCGGCACAATTCCCTAATGCGAAAATCCGGGATCGACCCCGCCGGGAATTTAACCCGGTTCGCCTAGATGGAAGGCTAGTAGTCTAACCACTACACCACCGCGGCCTCTTAAGAGGTAGGAGAAAAATACAACCGTATGGATGACGTAATTTAACCTGTGGGCTTTCAGAGCGAGTATTAAAGTCCCGCTCTTTCAGCTCTAGTTTGCACCGACGGTATCACAGCACCCCCATGCGCGTAGGGGCGAAGAGGCGCTAGACGTTCGTGTCAGTGTCGCCCGTATCGCTCTCTCGCTTCTTGACCTTGGACGCGTAAACATGGTCCTGCGCCCACAACCACTCCCAGAGGACAATGCGGGCGTCGACAGAGAGCAAAACAAGTGTATCTGGACACTGATGGCGGGACATGACAAGTCTACATGCCGAGGAACTATCCACATTTCATTTCCTAACCGGACATCACCCTTCGTAAACAACTCATGTATAATGAATACACTGTAATGGGCCTGAGCATTTTATTCATTCATGCGACGGTTAACTGGAACTGTGAAATTATTATAAAAGTACATATTTTACACATGCACTTATTCTTACTCTTACACGAATTTAACAACATTTCAATATTCACGAATGTTTCCTTGGTACTTTTAATTTAACGTTAAAGCATAGAACTACGTTCTATCCGTAGTTACCAACTTTACTGGTCACCCAGTGCCAGTGTGCCGTTACAGAGAGATTTTCAAAGCTTGATTTCAAAAGTGTTCAGACAGTCAGTCTCTCTCTCTCTCTCTCTCTCTCTCTCTCTCTCTTGTGTGTGTGTGTGTGTGTGTGTGTGCGCGCGCACGCGCGTGTGAATGTGTCATGAGCAGCCACAAACCACCAGCAGTAACACATAGCCCGCATTTAGTTTTATCTTTGAATACATGTATAGATTATTCACGGTAAAGTTAGAACTTTTTGAATCTTTCTCATTTGTAAAAAAAAGCCAATAAATATATTATGTTGTCTTAGACGTTAACTTTAGTGTCCGATGAAATATATACCCTGTGTTTATTACTTATATGGTAATATTTGAGTGGCGGAAGGATTAAAAAAAAAATGGCTGATGGCGAAATATAACTAGGCCCTCGAAAGTGCTCACTTCACCTTGAACAGACTATACAGATATATTCAATGATAAGACTAAATGCGGGCTGGGGTTTGTGGCTACTGAATGCGCACATTATTGCTCACTTGTATCATTGGCAGTTGATCCAGCAACACCTCCAAGGTACAGCACAGCCACCCCTATATAACTTACATGTGAGGGATGTAATTCGAAATGAAGGCCCTCAACCATGCAACCGAATAACATTTAATTCCGGAAACCCGTAATACTGCAACACATTTACTTACGAAATACACCACTTGACAAAATAACTGGATCACATTACATTCATACCGCTCCGCACACACGTGCTACAAAACTTCTCTCATCCGACAGCTGTTTGTATGTATGGTCCGTCGCCACTGCCGATTCCAAGGCGGCCTCAGAAAATAACTGAGGAGGCTGGTGAGGGTTGTGGAGTGTCACATTACACTAACACCTACATTGAAACTCACTAACACACCCCTACACTCAGCTGCACGCGAGGCCACAGGCAAGGTGAAAGCAATATTGCCCCTAGTTCTAAGTTTCCTTTTTATTTACCTGCAACATACTAATACTCTCTCCTGTGTTGCAGAAATATTGCTGGCATATATCTGGTGAGTGGCTCAGTTCTGTCCGGCGCGACCCTGAGTATCAATATGCTCCGACCTCATTTCATTTCACCCCACAACAAATTCACAAAGTCTATCTTCGCTAACTAACACCACTCTACTTTCTCCAGCCCTACTACAATAAAGGAACTACATTTATTCTCCGCGACTGTCGCATAGATTTTCCCAGGCCCTCTCCACTTTGCCTGGTTTTCTATGCCCGTTACTAGACTCTTCTTCTTTCGGGGTGTGCCCATGGCTACAATTGCGGCCATGGCACCAGACAACCCTGCTACAGCCGCGATGCATGCGCCCAATTTTGATAATTAAACCTGACCTAAGGCGTATAGGGCTTGCCCTGAGACGTATCCCATTCTCCAACAGTCTTAGCTACTAACAAACATGCCGGAGGGCGTACAGAACTGTGAAGGTGCTCACGCTGGCGTAGCGGGGTCTGGGGGCTCGCCAGATAAAAATAGAACAAGTTTTCTGCCAAATGAGGGTGTATAGAACTTTTGGTAATTAATACTCCGTCTTGTAATTATAATGAATCCTCAGGGCAAGGTTTATCCTACTAAGGTTAGGAACAAAACGAGACTGCTTATGGGAGAGTTTGACATAGAGAAAACTCCCGCCGTCAGTTGCACATTGTTCCAAAAGGTAATTAAACTTTAAGGGGGCCGCCTACCTGTCGCACATGGCACAGGAGCGAGCGAACGCTAAGGGCGACTCTGGCACGCGCATCAAGTGTCGCATCGCCACTATGCGTGAAGCACTAAACTAGCGCGTAAGCTTTATGTCGAACCGTTTTTTCTATAGGACTCTAAGCGGTGACCATATTATTTTACTGCTGAAAAGTCTGTTTCAAAGTTCAATGCAGGATTGTATCTGAGTTTCACGTAGATCCTGTCAGCACATTTTGACATACGGCAGTCTGAAAAGGTTGTTTTTAGCCATGTTGGAGGACTTGGAAATAGTGGTTCTAATATACGCCTGAAGTTTGTTTTCTACTCGTAAATTAGCACATTGGGTGCACGTGGAATAGTTTCGTAAAAAATACTGATTTCCCAACACACTGCGACACATTTCAAGCGCCTAGTAGGCGGCCCCGTTAACCTACGTGAATAATAAAGAGAATGATTTCACTTAGTTACAAAGTCATTTTATATTTGTTATACGATTATTCCAATTAGCCTGTTTTTTTAACTTAGTGAGTAGAGAAAATCTTATATACATGCGACACTAGCGTATACCTAGTGGCAAAAATTATCTATTTGCCAAACTTGTAACACTGATCTTCCCAACCTGTATTGCAAATAACCTTACTCAGGGCTATGCATAATTTACTGCTATGTCAGGGTAGCAACCCTTGTTTCTGAATGGTGATGTTATTGGCAGAGGTTGATAATAGTTTACTGATAGATCGGATGTATGTTTTTTCTTTCACCTCCGATAGTTCCCGATATTTTTAACTAAATGTTTGTTATTTTCCAAGGGTAAAAACACACCCTCAATAATTACCTTGGGCCACGTCATAAATTTTTTTAAATACTTGGTTTTCCACATGGGATCGCCTCTCAACCGTTGTATAACAAACTAATCATAAAGAGCGTGCTAGTTGCAAAATATTCGTACACGCATCGTTTGAAAGTCGTGTTCGAATAAATCAATTCGTTGGGTTACTTATTTGCCATCTCGTAGCCTTCAACTTCCGATGCTGTCGATAGTCACTTATTTACCATCCTAACAACTTGAATAATGGGGGACGAAGATAAGTAATTAAGTTGCTTTGCATTTGCCATCTGTTTGCAAAAAGTAAATTAAGATCAATTTAGTGAACATGTTCTTGCTAATTAATGTTAGTAACCCAAAGTAAAAATACTAAATGTTCTAGTGTCTAATAACATGCGAGGTGTCTGCTACAAGCTTGCAGAGTCTAATGTACAAATCAACAAGGATGTGCAGGAGGTGAACCGAATCGATTGAGAGGGAGAGGGGCGAGGGGGGGGGGGGAAGCAGGAAATTCATTATTTTATATTTCATTTTCCTGTCTGGTGTAAGAATTACTTCCCTGCCTGCCAAGCAACGTGATTTCTCTTCTCCAGGAGTAGTAATACATAAAGATTGATGAGACTAATAGTTCCCACGTACAAATATATAACAACGAAACTTGTTGCCTACTTCAGATGGAAAGTCCTGGCTAGAAAATACAAGATGCTACAGACGACTAAAACACATGTGAAAGTTTTACTTAGCCAAATAATGATGAACCGTAATATTAATGGCAGTGCACATAAAATACTTTAATGGATAACTGATTTCTTTAGAGAGCAACCAAAACTGTCGTACATGGGGTTAACTTTCTCTCAAAGGTTTAATTCATATGTGCGAAGATACAACAGACTAGTGGCTTCAGCGCAGTCAGGTTGGCAGTTGTGCGAACGAAAGACGGTCGATATTCGCGTCACGAAACCACAATGCAGACAACTTAAAAATTACTACCTCAGCATGTTCGTTGGGCAAACCCATTCCTGTTTGCTCGACCAACCAGTATCCATTCTGGTACCACAAAATATTCTTGCTAACAAAATGAATTATAAAATTTGCATACATTCATATGGCTTTCTTTACTTTCTCGAGAAACATCGGTTCTGCCAACCGTCCCCACATAAAACATAACCTCACTCCATACCGTACTCACATCTCTATTCGCCGAGAGTTAACAGTTTACCTTAGAGAGCAAACAGAACATTTAGCGTGCTCTCTCAGCATCGCGCAAACCCACAGATACAATTTAAGAAAAAGAGACAGTGAAGGTTTAAAGTGCAGGTTAAACATAGCTGATGTCAGCGTACAAACGCCAAGAACGAACCATCAGCAATTCTCTGACGAAGTATTATTTAAATCAAGCACTCTGTGAAAACTGTGTAACGTTCACACCATGTACACCTTACGTCATCAGTGCACACAAGCGTAGATCTAATATCAGTCACAGCATAACCGGTACAGCCAATAAGGCCCGTGTTACACGATGCACGGATACTTGAGAAAACCGACTCGGAAATGCAAGAAGGAACAAGCCGACTATTGGGGATGAATTTTAACCATCCTACAATACGAATAAACGTACGGTCTTGCAACTTACGAAAATTAAAAATACTCAGCTGTTGCAAATTACTGATACAGGTTTCATAATACACATTTCTCATTTAGTATATTTTTACAGTGTTTCAAAATACGTAAATACTACTGCCGAAACAATTGCACTTACATATTAAAACGTAAATGATAATGACCACGGCAAATCGAAGCACTTGTTGCAGTGTATACCACAATGGCCGTGAAAACGAGTATCAAAAATCCAAATACTCGTTTCCTATTGGCTACAGGGATTCATGGACACGCAAGTGTTGGGAGTTGCCGAGATTTCTCACGTGTATCCGTGCGTTATCCACGTTCACATGCGTGCCATTGTAGAATGTGCCTAAGACTTGTTCCCACAGCCACACGGCAACCAATCAGAGAGTGGGTACGCCCACATATGACGAACCGCCACGCCCCTTCATCGCTGTGAGCACTTAACGGCTCGTGGTTGGGTGCAGGTCACGGGGGCTAGGCCCCCTCTAGATGCACTGGCCGACACACACTGCAGTGGCTGGCGTGTTGCAAGCTAAGCTGGCGTTAGCTGTGTGCTATAATCTGTTGCTTGCTAGTTTGCACCAACATCTTCTCCGATCCGAGATAGAATGATCCTAGTTCCCAACCAGGATCCAGTTTGATCTTGGTTCCAATGTAAAAGTGTTGCACCAACGGAATTTCATGATTACGGATCTCCAATTCGTCGATTTTGATTCTAAAGTAAGAGATCGATATTAAGTATGAAACAAATTTTGTTATTGGTTTGTAATATATGACGTCATGGAAGGAGGTGTATATTTCATTATAGATAGATAAAACATTGCAACATCTAGTTCTGTTTTAAGTGAATTATTGTTGTACGAATTGTACTGAATAATGTTCAAGAGTGTATAACATTTTAATTTCCCAAGAAAACCATCACACGTAGTTCTCTCTGTTGGCGTATTTTAAAACTACATTTGTCGACGATGGCTGCTGATCTAGGATCGATATTTCGAACCGCCAAAATTGGCGGTTCGAAATGATCTTCATCTCGATCTCCAGCCCATCTCTGAACTCGAAAGGCGCAACAGTTTTATGTGTCGATCTTATATCCGATCTCGGATCGAGTTTCGAACCGCGATGATGCAACCGGGCATAAAACGTAGTCCCGGCAGGTGACGCCACAGCTGGACGCGTGTAGTGGCTCCTTAGCTGCTCGCTTGTGAGCGTGGGTACTAGCTCCTGCCCGCGTGCACCGAGAATGTACAGCAGTGAAGCTGCACACGAGCGGCCTTTCCACTGGCGAGAGAAAGGTGACGTCACCTTCCTCCTCGATCTCAGGCCCGCACGTACCTGACACACTCGCTCACTACACGCTGCAGTGGAAAGGCCGCTACACTACACTCACGCTCACCCTGCCGGAGAGTATGCGGTCGTCGACGTCCGCCATGGCCGACGGCCTTGCACACACTGCGACGTCGCGCTGCTCCACAAGGTCTCCACACGGCGACGTACTCGCGCTGTCAGTTTACGTAACGACGTTGGCGTCTGCCATGACCCGTACTCCGCCTTCCTCGCTATAACAGTTCCGCTCCTCGCCGACCTACGGTAGCACCTCCTGTACACACCTGACAATCGCTCACAGCATCACTGTGCGATATGGCAATCAATCGCGAAATTATCTAAGCGATATCCATAGTAAAAAAATTTCAACGTCACAATGACAAAGGCAATTCGCGTTAAACTGAGCACTTTTGAAAGCCCTGCTTAAGGGGGCCGCCTACCTGACGCGACATGGCCCGGGAGCGAGCGAACACTAAGGGCGATATTGGC
The DNA here is from genome assembly GCA_029891345.1 of Dryococelus australis. Lineage (NCBI taxonomy): Eukaryota > Metazoa > Arthropoda > Insecta > Phasmatodea > Phasmatidae > Dryococelus > Dryococelus australis. Next base: position 7,675,907 of record CM057007.1, on the reverse strand, counting down.
ACGCGCATCAAGTGCCGCATCCCCACTATGCGCGAAGCACTAAACTACCACGCCAGCTTTTCGCCGAACCGTTTTTTCTATAGGACTTTAATCGGTGACTGTATTATTTTACGGATGGGAAGTCTGTTGCAAAGTTGAATGCAGGATTGTATCTGTGTTTCACGGGAATTCAGTGAGCACATTTTGACATACTCGCAACACATTTATAGCGCCTAGTAGGCGCACACCACACGTGAGATTAACCTTGCCATGGGCCTCGTCACTTTATTTATACGTCGGTTAAGTGCAACTGTCAAGTTATTAAAATGGAAATAGTTTGTCAATTTCAATTTGATAGTTACTACACACACCTACGTGCACCAAAAAACAAAACAAATTAATTTGGTTTTCACAAACGTTCTTTCACGCCGTCGTTGTCAACTCTACCGGGCGCATCCATCCCAGTCGGTGTGTTTGTTCAAGTATACGCAGTTAGGGACAGTGTAATTTTTCAAAGGTTGATTTCAAACGTGTCCACTCAGATAACCGTGAACAGACGCGTGAGCGACGCTCTCCCAAAACTGCGATATGTATTCCCGAGAACATTAATTTACTCGCTTTAGTCCATTAACGGTTACTTCCAACTTTTCTGAAGCCCTGCTAGTAGAATAATTATGACGACTTTGGGATAACGGGACCTGGGACCCAAACTCTGACTCTGGGCTGTTCACGCTCTGACATTACGGTTCCCCGGAAGCCATTTTCCCCTCTAAATACTCCTTTTGCCCCTCAGAAAAACACCGAATCCCCCAGTAGCAAAATTGATTTCCCGAAAGGCACTTGATCCATCGGAAGGTTTAGTCGGAAGGGGGGGGGGGGGTATATTTTTCGAGGGCAGAGCAGTGGCAGCCATATTAGTTTTATAGGCATAGGGTATACCAAATCGATACACGGGGTCCAAGGTCCAGAGCCGAAGCCGACTGGCCGCCATGTTGTGGCGACATCCAACAGCCATATTGGATCCCGGGTGATCTTGACCTTTTACCTTGACCCGGCGACCTTTACCTTGAAAACGCCCAAAATCCCACAAATTTATAAGAAAAAAAATTTAAAAATATGAAAAATTATTAGAAATTTGAGAAATATTTTAAAATTTAAAATTCTGAATGTTTGGGCATATATGGGACTTGGGAAAGGAGCTGAGGCGTCAACTGGTTGCCATGTTATTACATCACCCAACCGCCACTTGGATTTCACTAACCTTGACCCGGTGACCTATGACCTTGACCCATTGACCTTGAATGACATTTGACTTTGGAACCAAAAAAATCATCAAAATATAAAAAATTTATTTTTAAAAAATCATAAAAATATTAATATAAATTTTTTATAATTATTTTTAAAAGCTACACTTCCGGAGGTCCCCCACAGCACCACATCCAGCAGACTGAACCCCCCCCCCCCCTTCAATCAATCACATTGTATTAACATTTCCCCCCCTACCTTCTGACCTTTGCTTATTCTGTCGAATACACTCCATCCGCCATATTGGTTCTTATTTTTCGTTTAGTTTGTCATTTGTTTACATTTTCGACACCTAGGTGGCACTGATGACTCCGACCAACATGTTAGATCTGGGTGACCTTCACCATGACTTCACATGTGACCTTGACCCCACGCCCATGAACTTCGATAACCTTGAACCCAAAAATTAATTATATATTATTTTATTAAATCTGGAAAATCAAACAGCACCGCAATTAGCACCAAACGCACCGCAATTAGCACCAAACGCACCGCAATTAGCACCAAACGCACCGCAATCAGCAATACACACACCAATCCACAACAATCCTTCGCAATCCTCCTCCGCTATCCACGATAATCCTTCGCAATCCTCCTCCGCTATCCACGACAATCCTTCGCAATCCTCCTCCGCTATCCACGATAATCCTTCGCAATCCTCCTCCGCTATCCACGATAATCCTTCGCAATCCTCCTCCGCTATCCACGATAATCCTTCGCAATCCTCCTCCGCTATCCACAACAATCCTTCGCAATCCTCCTCCGCTATCCACAACAATCCTTCGCAATCCTCCTCCGCTATCCACGACAATCCTTCGCAATCCTCCTCCGCTATCCACGACAATCCTTCGCAATCCTCCTCCGCTATCCACGATAATCCTTCGCAATCCTCCTCCGCTATCCACGATAATCCTTCGCAATCCTCCTCCGCTATCCACGACAATCCTTCGCAATCCTCCTCCGCTATCCACGATAATCCTTCGCAATCCTCCTCCGCTATCCACGATAATCCTTCGCAATCCTCCTCCGCTATCCACGATAATACATGGTGTTTATTACTTACACTACAGTATTTATTTGAAAAGGTGGTTAAAGACTAAAGAATGGCTGGAAGGAAAAAGTAACTAGGGCCTCAAAAGTGCTCACTTTACAGTGAACAGCCTACAGCCATTTGGCTGAAGTGCGGTAATCAAGTAGTGTTTGGTGCAGAGGACATCGGTGAAGAGAACGGACTACGGCACGGCGGAGGGTACGAGACGACGGCGGACGAGGTGTCTGTGGTGTGAATGGACGAGAGGGTGTGAAACCCAACGAGTGAAGGCTAATGTGCGAGAGGGCTCTCAGTGAACTGTAGATCATTGCGGACTGGTGGAACCTGGACTGAACTGTGGTGGCACTTTATTATTCAAATATGGGCATACAATTTTTAAAATAGATCAATATATTTTCATACCCTGTTTATTGAGACAGATTTTCGTAATTTAATTAACTTACATAAATTTCTTTGAGGCAACTGTAAATTGTATTGGTTGAACTTATTGTAAATAACAAGTGACATCAATTTTTTCAAAGAAACTAACTTTCGACAAATCTTAACAATACTGTTACACGCTGCTGCCCGGCACTGTGGTGGTGGACCCGCCTCATCCCTCCCCTCCCTCGGCAACGCCTCCTGACCTACCTTTTTGGGAAACCCGTGAATAATGGACAGGCGGTCGGGCTATCGCACTGCTCGGCGCCTTGCTTGTGTCGCTGTCGCAGCCCCTTTCCCCTGCTGGAAGTTTCGACGAGTCTGACGACGACACAAGAATGTTCTGGTGAGACTGGCTGGCGCCTCATCCCTCCCCTCCCTCGGCAACGCCTCCTGACCTACCTTTCTGGGAAACCCGTGAATAATGGACAGGCGGTCGGGCTATCGCACTGCTCGGCGCCTTGCTTGTGTCCCTGTCGCAGCCCCTTTCCCCTGCTGGAAGTTTCGACGGGTCTGGCGACGACACAAGAATGTTCTGGTGAGACTGGCTGGCGCCTCATCCCTCCCCTCCCTCGGCAACGCCTCCTGACCTACCTTTCTGGGAAACCCGTGAATAATGGTGAGACTGGCTGGCGCCTCTGCCCTCCCCGACGCATCTCGCGAGTTGGGGAAGATTCTAGGCGGAGGTCAAAGACACTAAAGGCCGTTCACGTTTAAGTGAGCACTCTAAGAATTCAACCTTTGAAAAAAAAAAAACACACTGTTCGCAACTGCATATGTATAACCAGGTGAAATTTGAAAAGTGGTTCTAAGAAATAACGCTGTATTGCAGGAGTAATGTTTAAATTGATGGCTACTTAAGTTGTTTGAAGTGTATTTCATACAATTTAAAGTAATTATTGGCGTAAGGATAATGTATTTACTGTAACTCATAATTATATCGTGTCACGTGATCGGCGCAACGGTCGAAACCAACGGCCCGTTGTTGTGGTTCCTTCATGCTTGTTGCTTGGCTTTGCTTGTGTGGAGTGGTTGCGAGGCAAACTACAAATTTGGAAGCTGGAAGTCGTTGTGTTTTAATATTTCTCATTGTTTTTCCGGCTTATCTGCAATCATCAGTGTTGTATTATAGGTCGTATAGTGTGTAATTGTGATTTTGTGTAGTCATGGGTTCCAGCAAACTACGTACAAATAGTGAGCGTCAGAAGACATTATAGATCTCGCCGAAAGTATTTATTCTTTAATTCGTCGAGGAGAGATGGCGCCCGTGCAAGGTCATCGAACGAGTTGCAGAAATGATGAAAATTTCAACCTGCAACTGTCCGGAGGTAAGTGTAAATGTGTTTTTACGACGTGTTTCCCCGAACAGGTTTTACGACATATTTTCCCCGCTTATCTCCAGACCGTTATTGAAGTAAATCGTTGAAAAAGAACAAGTAGGAATCGACAGATGTAAACGTGATATTATAACCTTTCTTTTAAATCTGTCTTGGTAACAAGTGCAAAATTTGCAGTCAATTATACATTAATTCTAAAAGTTTTAATTTCACTGTGTTGTTTTGTAATGTAGGCCTAACCTCAAATACGTATGTACGTTTCTATTTAGGCCCAGCCATGTAACCTTTCTTAAATCTGCCTTAGTAACAAGTGCAAATATGCCTGCCAATAATTATATATTAATTTGATACATTTTGAAATCACTGTGTTATTTTGTAATGTAGGCATAACCTCAAACTGGTGTTCATGTAGTTATTCATCCCAAGTTAACACTGTAAGTTTTACTATTATTAACATAACATAAACATCACAGTTTGATGCTACACCAAAGGTGTTCCAACATATAAACTATAAAATCGTAAAGATGATTTTGTTAACTATAGAACTATTGCTGTGCTTGTTGCCGACATTCTTTCTTGATACAAGTGTAGGGCTAGTTGTTTTATTTGGTAATGCTTGCCATAATAAGAATTAGAAAGTATTTACAATTAATTGTCAACAGTTAGGCCTATAGAATAATTCCATGTTTAGATTCCGAAATGGATGTTCGACAAGACAACATGCTACCTTTTGAGAAATATCAACGACAGTATACGTCCTTGAGTAGGGATAATTGTTTGTTATATCTGCCACTTTGGCTGCAAAAATATTGTAGTTATTGAAATTTAATGTAACTGTAAATTACACAGCATAGTCAACACCCCAGACTCCCAGAGCTCCTGTTTACATGCACGTGCATGTTTTGTAAAGGTTAGATTACATTATGCAGTGCATGTGTTAAATTAAGTACAGTATTTCTAAAGAAGCTGTATGAGCTAGCTTGCAATAAGGGCCAGACTACAATTGACATATCTAACACATTCACAGTTATAGCGATAAGCACATACAAAACACAAAAGCACAGTGGCCTGGCTACAATTGATATAATGATTATAATATTAGTGTATGTTGCAACATTTTAACCGAAGAAATTAAGGTCTGTACATAGAGTTGGTAGTGGGTTTTTCAAAAATGATAAATTATTTACATTTCAATTTTGGCTATAAATGTTTCCTAAAAGCGTATTGGTTTTACATTAATAATAAGACATTTCTTTCAGCTTTGTGTGTGTTCAGATCCCCTTGTATTACCACGCTGTTCTGCCTCCCTGCCTTCTTCCTTCCCCCTTCGTGCGTCGTTATTTTTTTATTTGTCATTTTTTATTTAAGGCCTTGCACGGCCTCGCGCTACGCTTCAGACGTCTGCTACGTTACGCCGCTATGCCTGCAGGATGTATGTTTTTTCCTGATGGCTTAGTTGCACTTCACTTCGGTCAGCTGAGGTCAAACACAGTTGTCATGCTTTCAAGCTGACATTTTACTAGTCACGCTACAGAGCGATGGGGCACTTAGAAAACAGTGCGTCATGGGAAACGTTAAGTTTGTAGTACAGTTTTTGAATGTTTTGGTAATGTGTGTAACAAGTGGTGTTGTACCTTCGGGGTGCAGTAGTGCTAGTCTATTTCAAAATCTAGATTTGGCTGTCTTTCAAATTATTTTTCGGCTTAACTAATTTGTGTCCTTTTTTAACGTGCCGTGTTGGTCCTTGTTCACCACCAAAATTTAATGTTTGCTATTTTACGGTTTTCATGACTTCATCTCTAGGACGTTCACTTTCCAATTGTTTGTTGTGTAAAGTTTTTTTCTATCGGAGTTTTGACATGACCCAAACTATATATATATATATATATATATATATATATATATATATATATATATATATATATATATATATATATATATATATATATATATATATATATACACACACACACACACACACACACACACACACACACAGTGAATCAACCTATTCTATTATAATTTATGCGTCCATATTTGACAGTTCAAATATTTACAATAAAATCCGTATTACACTTCCATTCAGTCCCACCTCGGTTCAGTCCATGTCCTAGAGTCCTCCAAGCGCCATCACGCACAGTAGGCTTCACTCGTCGGTTTCACACCCTCTCGTACATTCAAGCCACGAACACCTCGCCCGCGCACACATAATTGAATAGGTTGAGACGCTGTCTATTGGGACTGATCTTTAATTATTTAATTTAATTGATTTCTTTGTTGTTATAATTTGTATGAAATTGGAGTAATTAGTTGTGAACAGTATGTGGTATCAATTTATTGCGAGATTTTCAATTCAGAGAATTTTGCTATAGTTATTGTAAATAAAATTATAATTAATTATAATTAATTATTTAATTTAATTAAGACCTCCATCCCTTAACGAACTTGGTATAGGCCACTTAATTTCTAGAGAGAGAAATTGTAACAATACATATCCACCTCGGCATGGGGCGGGCCAGGGAAATTTACAGTATGTCACTCGGTAAACGTACTTCGTTTCTCGCATAAAACATTCTTAGACTGCATAATTTATCTCCGCGCCAACCTTAATGCAAATTTATTGGTGTGCGACCTACACCTGAACAAACCCATGACGCAAACTTAAATGTAAGGAGCCGCATTCACGGTTACTTCAAACTTTCCTGAAATTTGCCTGAAGTTCTGAAGTTCTTCTTCCAGAATATTTCTCCGTCTCATGCGAACAAAGCTCAACCGAGTTTATCAAATTACACCAAAGGGACAAAGCGCCACATTCGTGCGCACCCAGTGTAATATTTCGCATAAGAACCATTTATTATTTGGCATTACACACCTATCATCCCCCTGTTTTTAGTCATATTTATCATAATATGAAATATTAAAATTTATAGATAAAAATAAGTGATGGTTTAATTTGAACCAAAAATAAGGAATTCTACGCTAACAACGAAGCAGGCCATACATAGAGGCTGTTCGCGGTAAAATGAGCACTTTCCAAAGCCCTGCTTATGATCTACTTGTATGCACGTTGTGTATTCTTCCGCCTTATGTAAGATTAACATTGCCATGGGCCTCATCACTTTTTCCATGCGTTGGTCAGGTGAAACTGCGAAATGAATAGGAAATTAAATATTTTACAAATTTGCTTATTTTTACACTTCGATGCATTAAAAAAAAATTGAGAGCGGAACAAATTATTTAAATTATCAGATATTGTTACTAAACACTTTTTATTTGACGTTAAGATACGGAACAATTTTCCATTCGTCGTTACCAACTTTACTGGGTGAATGTCACTCAGGGCGCCCGTTAAAATATACGCAGGTAGGAGCAGTGATTATTTCTGAGGTTGATTTAAAAATGCGCACTTTATCGTGAACAGCCTTTAGGATGATACTTTCAAAGGTTTGTTTGAGAGAGAGAGAGACCGCGAACAGACAATAATATCTAAGTACATCAGCAGTGACTAGAGTAAGGATGTGTCGAGGGGCTGGGTATAAGAGAAGACGAGTGAGGAGCGGAAGTGTTGTGGCGAGCTAGAGGACGGCCTTGGACGATCACGTGACGGCCTACATACGTCACGTCGCTGCGAGCTGATAATGTAGACAAGGTCAAAGGAGCCGCCTGTCTCTATACGTAGTCTATACGCTGTTCACGATAAAGCGAGCATTCTAGGAACGAACTTTAGAAAAAAGTCACTGCCCCTGCCTACACAGATTTTAACGGACGTATATAGTGACATTCGCCCAGTAAAGACGGTAACCATGGCTGGAAAGTAGTTCCATATTTTAACGTCGAATAAAAAGCGTTAGGTAACCATTTGTGATAACTTAAAATTATGTCTTTCGTTTTCTGTTTTTTTTTTTAATACACTGAAGTGCAAAAATAAGTAAATTTGTAATGCATTCACTTTTCTATTAATTCCACAGTTTCACTTGATCGACGCATGAAAAAAGTGACGAGGCCATGGCAATGTTAATTTTACATAAGGCGGAAGAATACACAACGTACATACAAGTAGATCATAAGCAGGACTTTGAAAAGTGCTCATTCTACCGTGGACAGCCTATACCCACAGTAACTCCACACTTTGTTTGAAGAGCCACTCCAAGCATGATGTGTTCGGGAGCTCCCCTAATTTTGTCACGTGTCTCAGGCGTCTCGTACTTACTGGACTTTTACTTATAAAACAACAATATTTCATTTATAACTAAACATGTAGGATGAGACGTGTGTGTGTGTGTGTGTGTGTGTAATGCCTAGGAAGAAATAGATCTCATGCAAAATAGTTTTAAAACGAGCGCGCACAAATACGCATGATTTTGCATGATAACTATTTCTTACTAGGCGTTACCAACACACCAATTTACTTGCTGTTTTTATTCATGTTAAGTATAAATGAAATATTAAAATTTACTAATAAACTGTAAGTTACATTTAACCAAAATTAACATACGCACCTATTACAACAGAAGTATAAAAAAACTTGCCACGAATGATTTTTTAAGGTAACATCCAAATGTGTCATACATGGGGTAATTTTTCGAAGGTTGGATTCAAAACGTGGACAGACTGCTAACATAGACTATAGTAATAAAGTGTAACTGTCTTCAGATCTTGGTGTAACATGTACAACAAATGTAAATAACGAGAAACCAGTACCTCAATTTAAGAGTGGGATGGGCCCCGTATTTTTTGTGAAATAGTTGTTTGCGCGAACAGCGTTTCTCAGTAAATAAATCTTCTTCATATACAACTTTTTGTCAGGAAAGATCAAATACAATAATCAATGCCCCTATTTTTTTCTTTTTTTACTTTTGTCATATTAAGTGTATTCCTGGAGAAACAAAATTCGTGAAAATGGTCAAATATCGCATTTTTAAAGCTTGCCTATGAAGTCTCCTTAAGTGGTAAGAGCAAAGTACAAATATACGAGCGTAGTTCAATCTGTGGGCTTTCATCGCGTGCAATAAAACTCCACTATTACATATGTATTTTGCATAGTACAGCGTTAGGACGGAAACACTGCACGCCTTGCGCGTAGGAGCGATGAGGCACTAGGCGTGCGTGTTAGTGTCGCCCGTATCGCTCCCTCGCTTCTTGACCTGGCCCATCCCACTCTTAAACAAGGCCAGGAATCCGACCGGTTGTTTTGTTCAAATGTAAACTGACCTGGCAACATTCATTTTCAAAGTTTGAATTCAAAACGGCTTAAATAATCACGAGCCATATACGTACATTTCAACCACAAAAATGTCCTCTAGTGCTACCAACATGTTCACGTTATCTCTGGACCAGCCTCTTCATTTTGGTACTGGCGCTTCGGTAAATTTCGATCAGGGAGCCGCGGTGGTGTAGCGGTTACTGCACTCGCCTCCCAACAGGACGAGCCTGGTTCGATCCTCGGCCGGGTCACTCCCGGATTTTCGCACGTGGGAATCGTGCAGGGCGATGCCGCTAGTCGGCGGGTTTTCTCAGGGATCTCCCATTTCCCCCCGCCCTTGCATTCCGGCGCTGCTCCATACTCACCGGCTCTCAAGATCCCCGATGTTAGGAGCCGATCAAATCTCTCCACTTGCAAAGTTTCAATTAGAATACAGAAGAATGTATGAAGTGATATGGGATGGAATGAAGTGTGTGGAGGAAGAGTCCTGCACCACGGCAGTCTCACACGCTCCATACAAGAGGCCTGAGGGACGGGAGGATGGAGAGTAACAAACCCTGGCCCCGTCCGTACACTTCATATCAAATATTACAATGTGAAAATCACTACAACAAACAAACAATTCATTCTGATACTTAACGATGTAAACCACTCATTGCAGTCAATATACAAATGTTTTTATACAGTTACGCAGTCAACGGTTATCTGCGAAATTTAAAATCGACATGGCAGCGAGAACAAATTTCGTTCTCAGTTAATTCCTCACTCGGCAACGTGTTTCAAAACAAACACTGGCCACGTGTCAACAAACCTACCAATGCCAAGGTCGTCAATTCACTGTGTGAGAGAGAGAGAGAGAGAGAGGAGAGAGAGAGAGAGAGAGAGAGAGAGAGAGAGAGAGAGAGAGAGAGAGAGAGAGAGAGAGAGAGAGAGAGAGAGAGAGAGAGAGAGAGAGAGAGGCGAGGTCAAGTGGTGTATCAAACACACTGGTATATCCCCCTTCCCCTACATTACATTACACCTGGTGTTATTCGCAGTAAACAAAAAAAAAACTGCCCGTTAACTGCGGGGTAAGAAATATAAAAGATTGTTTTAAACACATACATATTTTGAGATTCAAATAAGGGGAGCCGAGAATATTGGAATCACGGAAACTCTTAAACATGTGAATTATTTGATGAAAAGGGGAGAGGGGAAGCCTACTTTTCCTCGGGTGATAGTAATCCTACAGAAGCAGTGAAGCGCCACCATCGCCTGGCCGTGCACAGCCTTAAAATGTGGGGGGTGAAAATGAAAATATAAAATTTCACCCCTTACCCTCCCCCCCCCAAATAAATTAGAAAAAATACCAATTTTTTAATAATATTAACGTTTATATTCACACATTTCATTGCAAATACGTACATTGAAATGTTCTATACATTACATCAATACACTTTGATTACCCAAGACATTAATAGTATAAAATATGTGAACCAGTTGACTTCTGGGAAATATCGCGAAGTTTGCTCTTTCCGCGAACAGAAAATATCGGGGCGAGCTCAAGTTTTGTGCGCGACTCGGGCAGAAACAGAGGACTGCTTCTGATTGGTTGCTCTAGATTCCTCTCTGTTTGTTCGGCGTGATCGGAGTACATGTGAACCCGACATTATCACCTAAACATACACCTGCATAGTACAGCGGTAGCCTACTTACTGAATATGACGGAAGAATGGAGACACAAATCTCACTTCTCGTACACAATACTTGATAAAACACGGAAACTAACAACGGTGGCGTGACGTTCCACGAAGAGACTCTTTCTTTCAACTGTTTAAAATCGGTGAGCATTTGTATTGCTATGATAAGGTTGTAGTACTTCAGATGACTAATTCAAAAGTCGTCCATCCTACTCTGTAAAAAGTTTCCATTAAATAAAAGTATTTTACACAATAAGCATCGTACTTATTTTCAAAAGAATGAGAAATGCCTGCAAATACCTCTTCTCAAACGTAGTTAAGTTACCACACACACTTTCTCGATTTTTCGCCACCAATAAGCACGGCCCTGCCTGCAGCATTGAAAACGCGCTGTATTCAAGAAAATATTGCGCAACTTGTGTTTAATTCCCGAGAAATTAACAGTCTTCTAGAATATGCCATGACTGTGATTAGTAGGAATTAAATTTTTGTCACTGCGCCCCACAATTGTGGAGGGGGCGAGACATTAATTTTCCCTATAGCCCCGGAGGCTGGGTTCTCGATGAGAGATGGCTTCTGGGGACCAACCAAGATAAGTAGATTATATTACTAAGGCCCTTCAGGCTCTATTAATATAATGCTAATGCAAGTAATGTTGGAAATACCAAAGTATTGGATGAACCGGCATTTAATTTTAAAGTATGAATTTTATTAAAGACGGTTTGAAATTATTTTCTAAATGTAAAAGTTTATCAGCCGTTGCAAACCCAGAAATGAGAAGTAACGTATTGCACATGAGGAAAATCTGTAAAGTCGCATTAGTACTAAATGGTTAACGTAACATTTTAAGTGTTACGAAAAATGTTTCTCGATGAGACTCTTTTAAAATGAAAGGCTGTTTGACATTGTAGAATGTGTGCCAGCCTTAAGAGAATACTAAGTATAGATATTTTGTAGACTTTCATTGGTAACGTTGAAACATAAATACACAATTTTCCTGGAGAGACTCTTTTAAAAGAAAGGCTAAATGTTTTAGACTGTGGATATGTTTTCCAGCATTAAGGAAATGTTAAATTTTAGAGTGAGGTATTTTGCAGACTTTTTACAGGTGTTAAAGCCCACGAATCACGAGACTTGATTGTTTTAACGTTACTACAAGAAAGTAAAGTTTCCAGAAAGGTTTTGCTTGGAGTGTCCTTAATATCGAGAAAGAAAGAGTATTTTCTATGAGAGTCCTTAATGTTTTATAAAGTAATTTTAGAGGACTTTTATATTGATTCTCTGTATTCTTAAAGTATTGCTGGTTTCCTACAGTATTATTATAAATGGTATTACATGGCATTTGTTGCATTAAGGATTTTGCCCGTATATGGAGGGCTGAATATTTGTACTGTAATTATGAATTATTTTCAAAATACATGGAATTGCCAAAAACGACTTATGGGTTTCTGTGTAATGGTAAAGACAACTGCATCAAAATTAATTCTCCGTTGGTTAGACGCCGTTCTTTTGTTTTGTGAAGTGATTATATATATACACACCTTGTGTATAACTGCCAGCGTCGGGGCGTAGCAATCTTGTATAAAGGTCGGGTAGCATTATGTACAAGTGTATAGAGTACGATCTGATTCGGTGCACGTGTGATACATGAAGGTGATACCATTGGACTATCTTACATTCGGAAAGCAGGCTACAAATCCAGCAAGGAAACATAAAGGGTATTTTCTGTTTGAAACCATTCGGACAAGTGCTCAACGAAAGTAATCTCACGCACGCACGCACACACAGTGGAAGATGACTTTCTTTGGCCCGATAACACAATAATTCGCTCGAGTGGTTGCCACTTTGTGAACCCCTGTCCACGGACTTGCATTAATTAGGAAGTCCTGTCGTTTACAGAGCCCCTCTGGTTGATTTTAATAATCCCAAGGTTAAATGAAGAGGGAATGTTCTCATGCAGATTGTTTTGTTTTCTCCCGCCCCTGACCCTCGGTTTACACAACAAGAAAGTTGACAGCTGCCTCGGCGAAGTGCGGCATGACCTAGGTCATGGCTTTTAGTATCCTAGTACATGCTATATATGTGACACGCATCGACTTGGCAGTATAAAAGTAAGCTTATTTTACGAAAAAACGATAAATACACAGGCTTCGGAGTTGTTAACCGGTATATCGCATTCTTTCATCCTCTGCTCATTTGAGCTTTTGTGTGGTTAGACTTTTAAAAAACGCTACCACAGAAGTTGAGCTATTTGCCTGTTCTGTAGTAAAAATGTGAAATGCCAAAGTAAAATTGTTATACACATGCAGTGAAAGTGGTACATCTAGTACGAACTGACATTAGATTGGAAATGAATATTCCCTCAGTAGATAGGCAAAGTATATTCCAAGTCATCAGGGATCAGAGAGTGGATCAGTGGATCTGCTGTCATCCTGGATTCTGGACTTCCCGCTCAGTCAATCCGGTCACGCACCCACCATATTGGATTCCGCTATGTTGGTAGCCAGTGCATCGCCGTCTTGGATCAGCCATTTTGGTAGCCAGTGTCATTTCGCCCCACACGCCATCCCTTAATCTAACATAAACTATCCATCATGTACGATTTATAGTCACTCCACACACACTTGTTTAGGACTCGTGAATATCATTTTTTCATTTAGTAATTAATTTCTCATCTTTACTCGACATCCACTTCACTTAACATAACCACCACACACTATTCATCGCCGTAACACGTATATTTTACATTTCTAAAATTTTAGGAAAAGGTGTACTTAATAAATACGTCTACCACTAATTAACCCATCTAATATATTATCCCGAGTATGCTCTGTTCACTGCCTTAAAATGAGATACTAAATCATTAAAGGGGAGAAACTTTACCTGTTCTGTACAACATAAAGGATATAAAACTTTCGTATGTAGACACGTAACCCCTCAAGAATTTCTTGGTGTGTATGTATGAAATACTGCTAATTGTCTTTAAGGGCGGAAAGACTATTATAAAAATGCCATAATTACTGACTAAACACAGATTAAGAAAACCAATCCGTTGTTTCACAACCGAGCTGCGTCGTGGAAACATCGCTCAAAATGCCGAACGCGGTCCCAACGAGATTCTTCACCAACTGCAAAGCTTCGTCTTTCAGGTATGCCATTAAATATTGAAACTTTTCAACATCGGGCCATTATTGAGTAGTATGAAGAGGAGCCTGGTACAGCTGTGAAAACATTCGCCATTCCTCCAACTGGATGGGAAATATTGGGGAGCCTCACGTGACTGACGTCAGCTGAAGTAGGTTCGGTCTGCACCACGTGTCTGGCGAGAAAGGAAGTTGAGTGTCCGACAACACAGCAGCTGTGGACCTAGGGCGTCCACGTCGTGACTCTGTGTGACGAGGGTCGGTGGCTACGGACAGAATCCTCTCAATTTCGTTTCCTTGCTGCGCATACAAGGCGAAACCACTAAACTATCAGGAAAGTGACAACTCCCAAAAAAAAACCGCGAAATGATATCAAAACAGCAGAGCACACAATATATTATCTTAAGACAGAGTTTAAACGCACGTTACACCTAAAATGTAAACTCAAAGACATGCATGGATTGACAAAACAAAATTTTCCTGTTTAATTTTCTTTTCTCTGTTTTCCTTTCCTACTCTCTAATACAATTACACAAATAATTAAACTTCTTCCTATATATATACACTAATTTTTCTGTCCAAATTTTATTTTTGATAAACAGAATTCAATATTATAGTCCTTCGGTTAAAAATAAACACACTAAATAATAATGAGAATATTAAGTACATGGGTTTTTCTGCAAACCTTGAGTACAATTACTAGTTATATTAAATACTCAAACCTTGAGTACAATTACTAGTTATATGAAATACTCAAACCTTGAGTATAATTACTAGTTATATTAAATACTCAAACCTTGAGTACAATTACTAGTTATATTAAATACTCAAACCTTGAGTACAATTACTAGTTATATGAAATACTCAAACCTTGAGTACAATTACTAGTTATATTAAATACTCAAACCTTGAGTACAATTACTAGTTATATTAAATACTCAAACTCGCAAAAAATGCGAGGAGGACCACCCGTCCTTTAAAAAACTATAAGTTTTCCTCAAACTTATCTTAAAAACCTCTCATCTTCGTGACATTAACGAAATTATTGGTTTTCAAAGATGTCACCATTTTAAGGGCGTTAAAAATTAATTTCAAACTCCTAAATTCTTTACATGATGGGAAATATGCCCACTCTATACAAATTTGAAGTATTAAAAAATTTCCTGACTAACGACCCGCACAGGGTTTAACCTCCATGACTAATTGCCTAGTACTAGGGCGCACGGGTCTCATCCCACTTTTGATTAATCGGATTATCGATTTTATATCAAATTGATCGATCGGATTGTCTTAATCCGACCAAACATTTTTCGCCAATCCGCTAATCTTAAACCAATACAATAATTTTGACTGGTACAACTAATTTAAGTGAATTAATCTTTTTTTTTTCCCCCCCCCCCCGGGGAGCTGCTCTGGTAGATATTGACCCTCGGAGCTCTGGCATTGTACTGAGGTGGGCTTGTGTTGGGGAAGGGGTATATATAGGTATTGTTTGTAATAAATATATATTTTCTTTAGAGTATTTAGTCTGACAGGCGACTGGGGGCTAAGACACGTCTGTTTCGACCGGCGTCTGGCAGGCGACAGAGGTTATGGCGTATTTAATGAAATTATTAGTAAATACATAATGAAACGAGACGTGAATACGATTTACGTCCTGTATGCTAGTAATATAATTTACACGAAGGACTCGTCGAATGGGAAATTTCAAACGGACCCCAGCTATCCTGGTGTTATTAAGAACGCAACTAGATTTACGTCAAATTACAAAACAACTGTTTCCAAATAAATTAAACCGCTGACGTTACCCACAAGAGAAATTTATGAAATGAAAGATTGTAATACGACAAAAGTATATGGAATGAACCAGAAAATGAATATATATTTCAAACAGCAGAATGAACGAACACAACTTCCTGGTCTTATAAATAAATTAAGGGCTAACTCACTAAAATATTTGCAGAACCTATTTCCCTACTAAAATGAAAACTCGCTTACCAGCTGCAGCAATCCTGCTAACTTAAAGATGGAAGCACATTTACTCAAATAAAGTGATACAAAGAAATTAACAAAACCGAATAGGTATCCTATATCCCTACTAATCTACGAGTTATAAAATAATTAAAATTTAACCAAACACAATAACGTACTAGACATACACATATGTCTCCCTCATCACCTCCGAGTTCTCCGCGTACCTTAGAACGTTAAATGATATTAAACCACGTCTAGTCGACTGCAAGGTCAGTGAAGGAATTATATAGACGCGGAGGTTACTGCCGATAGGCGACTGAGGTTATAGCTATTGGAAAAAACTCTGAATACGACTTGCGTACTTTAATTTTCAAACGAATTAATATCTCCTAGAAAATAAATTTCCACATCACAATGAAAACTCGTTTACCATCCGCAAGAAATTCTACACAGATGGGAGAAAAAAAAAAAAAAAAAAAAAAAAAAAAAAAAAAAAAAACGTAGAAGGGGACATCTTCGTTTGTGATTGAACGTAAATCTAGTTGCGTTCTTAATAACACCAGGATAGCTGGGTTCTGTAGGGAAATAGTATCGTATTTACGTCTCTTTTCATTATGTATTTACCAATAATTTCATTAAATATGCCATAACCTCTGTCGCCTGCCAGACGCCGGTCGAAACAGACGTGTCTTAGCCCCCAGTCGCCTGTCAGACTAAATACTCTAAAGAAAATATATATTTATTACAAACAATACCTATATATACCCCTTCCCCAACACAAGCCCACCTCAGTACAATGCCAGAGCTCCGAGGGTCAACATTTACCAGAGCAGCTCCCCGCCATTAATTAAAAAAATATTAATAAAGTGCCTTAGTACAGTCTTGCACCAAACTATACATTTATCAATTCACACACAATTCAAATCAAAAAGTTTGAGTGATTAACTCAATTAAATTAATTGGATCATGTTAAAAAAAACGTTATGTTTGCAACAACCTGTCTTCCCGGAGCAATTATTCCTCACATCAAAACAATGAACAATGAATCAATTACCCACATGGCATATTCTGTACTGGACGCAAAACGGAACCAATTTTTTGATAGCACTAAAATACAACTAAAATGCTTGTAGCGCCATCACTACTTCGTTAAAATTATTATACAACTTTAACTGCACCTTTCATTTGACGCAAGTAATGTGAAACACCATAATATCGTAGGACGTTGAAGCAATGAGTTGATTTCAACGATGTCTTCGGCGGGCGGCATCTAAATTTGCGCGGGAATATTACGCATCGCACAATAAACCAGGCCATAAATCGCTAGTCGTAGTTCCCACGGAGATCTATCCGAACCGGAGGACCAAAAATGTTGGAAAATATGGAGACATCACGAGAAAGGTACAAGAGCACACGAGCGAAACTTACCACGACGCCATCTTGAGCGCCACTAGCAATCCTTGGACTGGGGTAGGGATTGCTTGCAGCGTACGTATCAATCCGCGCACTAGTACACAATGTCCACGCAGGTGCACAAGCAGTTTATAGATGCAAATACAACACACTCCGTATGTGCAAACATGCCAACATCGCGCTTCAAAATGGCGGCCTTTGTTTTGCTCTCAATCCCAGTTCACTCATATTGGCAGTGTTTACAGTAAACTATCAATCCGGATTCTACACTCCAGTCAGTCTTGCCAACTGGAGGGGATTACTCACTCCACTTCTACTTCATGCCAGTCCGGGTATGTATACAGTAAATTTTTTATCCGGATTCTTCAGTCCACTCCAAGTTCAATCCAGGTTGAAATTATACTCTAAACGTAGTGTTTGTAAACGTTCTATGCAGACGTCTCTTAAATAAACGAAATTTGTATACGCGACCTTGATAATTGTGAAATTGTCAAAAACATTATGTTGATGAAATGCCTAATACTACTCTTACACACATAAAACAATTAGAAAAAAAATTATATAAGGTCAGCACCGACAAATTTAAACACAACTATGGTAATGGAATGTTTATAAGTGGGACTATTTTTCTTAATTCATTGCCAACTCTGCCAAGAGGATTTCCCTCAGCACTTCACAGTTACCGGCATTGACTTTTCCCGAAGGTTGATCCCGAAAGCGATCACTTTACCGTGAACAGCATATATGTCGATGGCAATGTTAATTTTATATACAAAATTGACAGAACACCACGGCTTTTCGAAAGTGCTCATTTTACCGCGAACAGACTATTAGAGAACATTCTCGTTAAAAAAAATCGTTAATTCCCGAGGACTTTTTGAAAGCGATAGTATTCACACGCTAATCAGCAGAACAACGAACCTGGGGCCTATTTCATAAAAGTTACAATTCGACAGGTGACAGAGAATTGTCAGACAGGTTTACATCCGACAAATGTGTGTTTAATAAAAGGTGGCAAGTTAGCAAATTTGTCATAATAAATTTGTAGAATTATATGACAATTTGACGAATAATTGTTTCACAGAAGTTTTGAGCTGACAGTTAAAAATCCGACAAATTTGTCAAATATTACATTACATACGGTTTTATGAAACAGACAAGTATAATTAATCGGTGACATTATCTACAAATTTTTAGAATTGTCACTTCAGAAGTGACAGGCAAGCTTTCCTATGTTACCAATAGTTTGTAATGTTTATGTAACATGGTAGTGCGATTGTGTTCCAATATTGTGTGAATTAACATTGCTTGCCAAATAGCACATTTTCCTCTCGGATTAAGTTTAATATAGTAATCTTATCCATATTACTCAACATTCTGCTGCTAGACTGAACAAGGTTATGTGAGAGGAATTAAAATTTACCGCTTAATTATTTGTGGTAAGAATCGATTGTTCATGAATCGCATATAAGGCTGCGATCGATTGTCGTAAACGCACTTGAGAACTATCTAGCGTGTAATAAATGAAACTTACGGTTTGACATATAATTGTCACGTTGATGAAAGCGTTATTTCAAGGCTGATAATTTGCACTTTTTCGCCTGTCAAATAAGAGAAACGTGTATTATTTATGTAACATAACATTGTTAATACATAGTGACAAATTTGTCGTATTTGACATAATTGTCGTGAGTATATGTCACACCTTTCGCGTTTTATGAAATAGGTCAGCACGACTGAGAACACGCGCATCTCGTATTTAAAAAACTGGCTTGCTATTTTTAGTGGCGTGTTCCGGCCCACAATAACTCGTGGATGTCTGGACCTTACCAACTCACAAGCCACCGCCGCGCTCTCAGCTCCTTTCCGCGTTCCTTGTACCGGGGGGGGGGGGGGGGGCAGCGATAAGGTCGACACTGCCACGCACATCAACTGTGCCATCGCCTCTACGCGCAAGGCTCTCACTCAAATGGCTCTCATCCTACCGCGTGTACCTACGGGACCTGTTATGTTATTGGTGGGAAGTCTGTAGGAAAGATCAGCGCAGGACCCTCGAGTGCACCAAACGCGTGTATCTTGGCATACAGCACTTTGGAAAGAACAGTTTTCTAATAGCCATTTTTGAGTACTTTGAAATGATGTTTCCACTGTGCGTGAAGCCTTGAAAGCTGTCCGCAGCCCTCGCCTGAAGCGCGTGTTCCTTTCGCAGATGATCACATGGGACGCATGTTTATTAGTTTCGTAGATAGAGTATTTCAAACACTCTGCAAAGCAGTTAAGGAGTACTGCAACGATAAGAAATCTCGCCCATTTTTATGTTTAACTAGCTGATCCCGGCAAACGTTGTTCCGCCTCTTTTTATATATAACTGTATATTTGAGATTCCCTTCCAATTATAAACCTAACCTACCGAATAAAAGGCACAATAAAACAATTTATTTTAGCTCAATAAAATACTCCAGCGCCACCTATCGGAGCCTAACCTACCAAATTTTACAAAAAAAAAAAAGTAACAAATGATAAACACTTGTTTAAAATTTAAGGTTGCAGCATTTCTAAAAAGTTTTTTTTATTTGAAACAGTTGAGGGAAGCTATACCCGCCATTTTGGATTCTTGGTTTCTCTTACTTATTTACATTTTTTAACACGAAGATTTTAAAAGTACGACATCCACAGCGAACTTGCTGTTGAATTTCTGCAGTACAGATACAGAAACTGAACTAAGAAAGCATAAATATGTTGTCACGATATCAATTCTATAAACATTTGGCAGAATCGATATTGTGACTGATGCATTGAGAAGGAATTGTTTTTAAACTCGGTGGTTGCAGACTTGGTAGCTAGCACCGGGGTATCGAGAGCCGATGAGGGTGAGCGAAGTGAGCGTGGAGCAGCGCCGGAATGCAAGGGGCGGCATCATCCGGCACGGCTCCCACACGCTAAAATCTGAAGGCGTTACGGGGTAGCGGTGTACCACACTTCACACGCCAAGGCGACAAAACAAATACGACGCGGCGGGCCGTAACACACTAACATGTCAAGGCTGTTCACGATCAAGTGAGCACTTTTGAAATTATCGTTGGAAAAATATCACTGTTCCCACCTGCACGCATTTTAACGGGCTCGCTGAGTGACATGCGCCCAGTAAAGTTGGTAACGATGGATGGAAAGTAGTTCCATATCTTAACATTGAATGTGCTAGGTAACCATTTGTGATATCTTAAATTATTCTTTTCGCTTTCTGTATTTTCTAATGCATCAAAGTGAAAAAATGAGCAGCTTTGTAAAGAATTTACTTTTAAAATAATTCCGAAGTTTCACTTGACCGACGCATGAATAAAGTATTGAGGCCTTTTGCGATGTTAATTTTACATAAGGCGGGGGAACACACAAAGGGCATACAAGTAGATCTTAAGCAGGGCTTTCAAATGTGCTCATTTGACCAATCCTCAAGGATATTTTGACGTCAAGTATCCATTCCACTTTATTTGTCAATGTCAGAAGATAGTTGAATTGATGACGGTTAAATGAACCCGTATCTTCTTTCTCAGCTCCTTTTACCTCGCGTGGTCATACAAAGAGGCGGTTATTGAGCTTCAGGATTGCTGCACAATATCACCATCAAACGTTATTCCCCAACTTTCCAAAATTCACTAGATAAAATAGAGAAATGTCCAGTCTTCAACAGTGCCCCACAAACAATTCTAACCAAGAGGCCCCACTTCCTGTTAAAACGCAATTCATACGAAACGCGCCGAATCTAGATGACATGTTATGGGGCCCGTGCAAGTTCGAGTGTGGCGCCCCTGGGGCAGAGAAACAGACAAACGAGGAGCGGCGAAGCTGGTTGGGCAGGGCGCGAAGACTGCAGGTCCAATGAGGTTAAACTGCAGCAAGAACGCCGCAGATACAACCAGTCCGCTGTCAAGTTCATCCACCAATGAGAGAGTAACAAATTGTAATTGGCGCATGGAATCCAAGTGACAAAAACCTTACTGCACTGGTGAAAAAATATATATACTAGTTAACTACTTGGATAGTAACGTAAAATATTTACTACAGTTAATTCACGGTTACTTCTAACTTTTCTGAAGCCCTCGCAAAGTTCTACTTCCAAGATATTCCTCCGCCTCGTGTCAACAAAGCTCAACAAAAGTATAGAAAATTAAGGGGCAACGCACCAAATTCGTGCTCATACTCTGTAATAATATTTTGCATAGGAACTATTTATTACTAGGCATTACAGCCAAACCAATTTATTACTAGGCATTACCGCCAAACAAATTTTCTCCCTTTTTGTTTTCGTTATAACTATAAGTAACATAATTTGTACATAGAATATATATAGCTAGAAGTTCAATTTAACCAGAAATAATGCACTTTTATGTTAACACAGTATTAAACTCTCGTAATACGCTGCACATTTTGGAAACAAAAAAAAAAAAAGGCAATACACAGGATGATTTTTCAAAGGTTTGATTCAAAAAGTGTGAAGAAACTGCGAATAGACTATATAATACGAGAAGTTCATCGCATATCAGTCGACGGTTATATAAATATTGTGCATAGCTGCTGCAAAGAAAGTTGGAAAATTTGATACACATTTAGCTTTTACCTGAAAAAAGTTAGAAAGCTATCGCGAATGTCCGAGGGAAGGAGAGAACTTTAGCCATCCATGTTGTTTCAACACGCATATACACTGATAAGTATGCATGTGCGAATCGTGGCGGACGATGCCGCTGGTCTGCGGGTCTTCTCGGGGATCTCCCATTTCTCCCGCTACTTCATTCCGGCGCTGCACCATTCTCACCTCAGTCACTCTCACCGGCTCTCAAGACCTCGCTGTTAAGAGACGCCGGAATCTCTTCACTCATTCACTTCACTGTTAAGTATGCATGTAGATAATGGAAAACTTTTTAGCTTTATAATTTCGAAATGTTGAAACTTACAGTCACATTTAAAACAGCCGTTTTGCTAAGAATGTAAAAGAGGATATCTGTTTATTGTACGGCCATTTTCGTCTCGGTATATTAAACCAAGCTCGTCTAAATTAAAGAAGTAGCAAAGAAAATAATGTGAAGAGGAATATTGATACTTCTCAATAAAGGAAACAAGCGAAATTTTTATTGTTTTAAATAAAATTCTAATATAAATTTTTAAGCACCTTTTAAAAAAAACAGGTAGGTAAAATGCATTACTGGATAATATATCATTGTTCACGTGACAAGATACACATTTTACAAAGATTGTGGAACCGATTTTCAGTTGTCTGAACTTTGCCTTTACTGTGTATCGGTGGTTTCGTTAAAGGGAAGGAAATGTTAAGTCAAATGCTAAAGTTTCTATCGTGTAAATGCTTTTAAGGCCAATGGTGCACGGAAACAGTATATTTTCCCGATATTCATTACAACTTGTTTTTCAGAAGGTTTGTATATTTTTGGCACGACAAGACGAAAATATTAATTTTTAACAGCTTCTTGCATTGTTAAATATTTACTACCTATATCATTACGTGAGCACCGATAGAAGATAAGAAATAAGATATTCTTTCTCATCTTCCACCAGTGCTCCGACAGTAGTAATAGTAGTGAATATCAATGTAAGAAGGTGTTCGAAATTTTTCTTTACACGTCTTGCGTCAAAAATTTTTGAAAAAATATCTGGAAAACAACTTTTGACCAAAATTAAGGTAAATACGCGGCTTTCGTGCACCATTCCCCTTAAGACCATCGGAGGCTTGTCGAGTGGCTAAGAGAAGCTGGATGGTAAAGGCAGTTCACGATCAAATTTCCACTTTTACAATCAACCCAAGAAAAAAGTCACTGCTACGAACTTCATTCATTTTAACCGGCGCACTGAGTGACATGCCCCCAGTAAAGTTGGTAACGATTGATGGAAAGTAGTTCCGTCCAATATCTCAACGTCGAATAAAAAGTAAAAAGTGTTTGTGATAACTTAAAATAATTTCTTTCGTTTCCTGTTTTTTTTATGCGTCGAAGTGTAAAAATCAGCAGATTTTTAAAGTAGGACTTTCTTAATAATTTCACAGTTTCATTTGACCGACGCATGAATTAAGTGATGAGGCCCATGGCAATGTTAATTTTATATAAGGCGGAAGAATACACAACGTGCATACAAGTAGATCTTAAGCAGGGTTTTGAAAAGTGCTCATTTTACCGTGAACAGCCTATAGAGACCACGGCCTACAGTAAGTAACCGACATGGTGATGTGCGGACCGGGTTTCGAACCCGGGACCCCGCACAGCGCCACCACGCTCAACTCTTTCTGCGACAGAGCTATAGGTTGTTCACGCTAACATGGACACTTTTGAAAGCCCTGCTTGATATCTACTTATATGCACGTTGTGTATTCCTCCGCCTTATGTAAAATTAACATTGCCATAGGCATCATCACTTTATTCATGCGTCGGTCAAATGAAACTGTGAAATTATTAAGAAAGTCCTACTTTAAAAATCTGCTGATTTTTACACTTCGACGCATTAAAAAAACAGGAAACGAAAGAAATTATTTTAAGTTATCACAAACGGTTACCTAGTTCCCATCCATCGTTACCAACTTTACTGGAAGAATGTCACTCATTGCGCCTATTGAAATATATGCATGCAAAGGCAGTGACTTTTTTCTAAGATTCATTTCTAAAGTGCTCACTTTATCGTGAACAGCCTTTAACAAATTACTGCAAGGTTCAATCACAGACTAGACATGAATACACACCTCTGTTTCCACGGCGAAGTTTTGTAGCTGAAGTACAGGCACGTCTGAAATCCGCAGACCATTGCCAGCAACCTGACGACGCTACTAAACATTTCTCGCGGTGGAAATGATCACAATTACCAATCGTTTAACCACCAAATGACGTAAAGTGTACAAGTACCTCCTAGAGTGTGTGAAGATATTTGGATGGCTCTTAACATCGAGGTGTTGAGAGCCGATGAGGGTGGGGTGAAGTGACAGGGTTGCCACAGGTCTGGAAAACAGGGAATTTTCCAATGGGAAAAAGGTGGCAACCCTGAGTGAGTATGGAGCAGCGCCAGAATGTAAGGGCACGGGAAACCACCGAGAAAACCCACCAACCAGCAGCATCGTTCGGTACGATTTCCACATGCGAAAATCCGGGAGCCGGGAATCAATACCGTTAGCCTTGGTGGTAGGTGAGTAGTCTGACCACTACACCACCGCAGCCCCAATGCCTCACGGTGTGCAGGCAGGAAGATAGGGAGCTCATTTACATTACAGAGCACGTGCATTACGTCACGTTATAACAACACAGAAACAATAGAACAAAAACTTAACTTAATACACTGAGCTCTTTTAAGTAGCGGTTTTGTGTAACAGTATTTATAATCCAAACCCAAAAATAAAACTACTTGTTCGGAAAAAAAAATCGTACAGAATTTATTTTTTCGTCAACACAGAACATACACTTAGAAATTAGCTTCCGCACAGTTAAAGCCATTGCTAGCACATAATCCTTTAATAAGTTTCAAATTTCAAATTTTGTGCGATCTCAGAGAAATGTCTACAGAGTGAGTGCTTTAAAAGAGACCCCTTGCGACATTATCGATGCCATCCCGCAGCATGTCCTCGGCCGGGCCTTTCACAGCTATTGGTGTCGTCTGCACACCTGCCTCGAGGTCAATGGCGGCCACTTCCATAATCTACTCTACATATTTTGTTATCACACTGGACTGTATTTCCTCATTCACTCGCTCCGTTACACATATGTCCCACGGCGCCTCTTTTAAAAGACTCATCCTGTATAAGCCAGAGGCAAAAAGACGTATGTAAGAATATGAAACACGCAACATTTTGAAACAGTATTTATTGTAATAATGCCATTTAATATAAAGCATTTAAGTCTTATATTAAGTTACATATGTCACTGCGAAGAGACGTACTAGAGATTGTATACAATTTATCTCGGTGGTTAAAAATAGTCTGTGTGGAAGGGGCAATATATACCCTGCCCTTCCAATGTCATTATATGAACATAATCGCTACTAAAAATTTTTTTAACTCCTCGAGGTCACGTCTGGCCATCAGAAAACATTGCAAAGAGCGCGCCCTTCAACACTGCCATGTGCATTCCCGGAAAACGAAATTGGTCGCAAATTAGATCTGTAACAGCAGCTGGGCATTATTACAAGCGATGTAACAGCAGCTGGGCATTATTGAAAGCGATGTAACAGCAGCTGGACATTATAACAAGCGATGTAACATAATTTTGTGCTTCAAAAAGGAACGATTTTTAATAACTAACTGTTCGTAGAATTGAACATTATTATTATTCAGATATAATTTGAAAGGAACGTTCAGAACGAGTAATTATAATTAGGCTGCCCGAAAAGGCCTTTACCATTATACATGAGTTCCGTGTAATTCGAAGGATTACTACAAGGAAATATTTAATCCAACATAAGAAGATGGTAAACTACATTGTAACGATATGCTGGTAATAGCCAATATTGATTATGCTTCTAAAGAACTGCTTATAGAATAAATGGTAATCGCATTATTAAATTTTAATAGTGTTGCTTATAATTGACACAGGGGATACCTGATATTGAATACGAGATCTCAAAAGCCGGTGATTACTACTAAGAAAGCTTTCCAAAGCTAAGGAGTAAGAATTATGCGGGGACATATACAAATGTCAGTACATTTTCTATTACCATTTATTGAATGAACTAAACTAAATACAGTCGTACCCATTTGCAATATATATTTTTCTGTCCCTCTTGTTTTGGTTTGAGATTTTAGGGAAGGCATAATTGATCAATTATATGTCTACTGTGTGAAGTATTAGTTGTGCAGTATTGAAGTTAGTATTTTGCAATGCTAGTAAAATGTACGATTTCTTGGTTTACGATCAAGTGTTGTCCTTTGTGTATTGTAGAAGCCAGCTTGATGATATTATGCATGGTTCATACGGTATGCATATTCGTTTGTCCCAGAAGTGCGCATACCTATTTCGTGCTCATTTTATTCTCATGAAAACACACGTGTCAACTCATGTTGTAACACCGTCCTACTCAGATACTAGTAAGTGCACTGCACTAACCAGGGTTCGTTCACTGCTCACAGTAATTTTGGCGCACAATCGTGGCACACGACGGTATCGCCAATGATATATCATTATTTGAATTCAATAATTGTACATTATGTATAAATTAAATTACGTGACATGTGTACCCCCTCGCTTTTGTTCGCAGATGCAGTGTACGAGCACGTGTATGACGATCGAGGCCACATATGGGCCATGTAAAAGTAGTAATTACGTATAAACACAGTTGTGTATATATTACACTTCGCAGTAGAGAATTTGTTTCGAGTTTTACGGGCCGGCAAGGCATAGCCTATAGCTCACCACACTTCCGTTCACGGGTACTTCTAACTTTTCTAAAGCCCTGCTAAAGTTCTACTTCCAGGATATTCCTCCGCCTCATACAAAAAAAAACGTACGAAAGTACACCAGGGGGTGTTAACGTCGTGAATGTGTGCTATAAGAATAATATTAACTCTGAAGCTAACGTCTAAGGCTAAAATAAACATCACATTTACAACGAAACAATTTTATGTCTTCCAAAAAAAAAATCTAGTGTGCACAAAGTGAGGCTATCCTTATCATCATTAAAACTATTAGAAGTATTACTTACTAAGCATTACCAAAGTACCTATTTTGTCGCTCTTTACTCATAGTATACGCAATGTGTTTATTACTTACTTGGGAACATTTACTTAAAAATGACAACTCGCGCCTCGAAAGTGGTAGCTTTACCGTGAACAGCCTATATTTGGAATGAGGACTAGGGCAGGCTGGAATGAAGGCGGGTGGCTGTGTCAGCAGTCTGGTCTCCGTGGTAGAGCCGAGCCAAGGCCTCAGTTATCACTCACATTAGTACCACCTTACTGCTCGCCAAGCCGCCGACCTCGATACACGAGACTGCTGGCTCCTAACACTTGCACACACACAGTTACCCGCTGTTGCCACACTATGCTGAGCTACTCTGGAAGCACGGCTTAAGGGGGATCAGTCCCCGCCATCTTCGATTTCCACTATTTTTCCCATAACTTCCATTTAAGAACATTTAATGAGATTTCTCGGATGACGTGACATAAATAATAGCTCCCTAAGTTTTGTCGAACTATTGAATCTCTATAGAATTGTTTGTTGTTCGACTAATGATTGAAGGCAAGAAATAAATCATTTTTTCTTGCTCTCGCTTACAGAAATGGTCCTGGAACAGTAATCTAGGAATACATGTTGTAGAACACATGTATTGTAATGTCCTACGCTTTGTCGAAGCCCAAAATAAAATACAAAATCTGTAATGCAATTTACGGCGGAAATTCCGAAAATCCGAGGCTAAATCCCGACAAAGATCTGTCGTTTTTTGTGGTAGTATTTTCAACTAAGGTTTTATTTTGTTTAAGATCGAACGCATCTAAATTTGTAAACGATTCGAATTTTTAATTTTTAATGCATTTTTATTATATATAAAATATAAGAATTTTATAAACAATGAAAACGTACATTCTAAATTAAAAAAATAAAATTTGGAAGGTTTACAAATCTAGATGAGTTCAATCTCTAACAACCAAATTTTACTTGAAAATACTACCACAAAAAAGGACTGACAGATCTTTGTCCGAACTGAGCCTTTGATTCCCTATACGCCGATACATGGTGAAGCCTCGCCTTGACGGCTCTATTGTACTGAAACGTTTTCTGTGAATTAGTTGTTTGCGCGTAAACGCCTATCTCGGTAAATAAAAGCTCTGTAAATATTACTTCTTTGTTATAAAAAAAAACTATTATCTATGTCCCTATTATTTTACTTTTTCATATTCGGTACATTCTTGGAGAAAATTAGTGAAGGTCAAATATCGCATTTTTAAAGCTTGCCTTTGCAGTTTCCTTAAGCAGCAAGAGTAAAGTACAACGATACGGAGGTGTACTTTCATCGCGTGTAATAAAACCCCGCAGTTACAAATCTAGTTTACACAGTACAGCGTTAGGACGGAAACACTGCACGCCTTGCGCGTAGGAGCGATGAGACACTAGGCTTGCGTGTAACTGTCGCCCGTATCGCTCTCTCGCTTCTTTGCACCTTATCGCCCCTACGCGCAAGGCGTGGTGTTTCCGTCGTGACGCTGCACTAAGCAAATTACATCTGTAACAGTGGCACTTTATTACACGGGATGAAAGCCCACGGATTAAACTACACCCGTATTTTTGTACTTTTCTCTTGCGTTTAAGGAAACTGCACAGGGAAAATTTTAAAATGCGATATTTGACCTTCTTCACTAATTATTTTCTCCAAGAATATACTAAATATGACAAAAGTAAAATCTTTTCCGACAAAAAGTCGTATTTGCAGAACATTTATTTACTGAGATACGCTCATTCGCGCAAACAACTGTTTCACAAAAAACCTGCAGGTCCATATAACTCGTAAGGCTGAAGTAAATAAACTGCCTATGGAGCACTGAACCTGACTGTACAATGTGTGGAGCACTGAACCTCACTGTACATTGTGAAGAACTCATAAGAAAGTGGCACAGAACCATAAAAATAGACAGAAAAGTGCTTTTTATGCGGTATATGAAATAGGAATGTATATATTTTGCAACATTATAAATTATTTGACTAAAATATTCTTTTTAAATGTAAAAAAATAATCGATCGATAGAGTCCGCATTTTTAACAATATTTAAGCTCCTTTCCGTTTTGGATGCTTCAGAAAGTAGAATTCACAAGAAAATCTTCTTACAGAAAGATCGTCATAATATTTACTATGATCATATGTAATACAATATAGTAATAATGTGTCATATAAATTTTATAATTAGTCTTATTTACGTCAGTTTCAGCCATAAATATTTGTGACAAATGGGCGCACATAAAATAAATAATAAAAATTATTTCCTACATTATTATTATTACAATTTTCTTACATACAATCATGGTAAACATTAGGACGATATTCCACGATCAAGATTTGCTCTTAAATTCTGCTTTCTGAAGCATCCAGAATGGAAATATGCTAAAATTTTGTTACCAGATTTTTGACAGTTCTTTTACATTTAAAAATTATGTTTTAATAGAATATTTTATAATGTTGTAAACTATATACATAACTATTTCAATTAGAGTATAAATTGCACTTTTCTGACAATTTCTATGGTATCTGTAGTACTTAGTTGAGAGTTGTTCCCGTTGTATAGTCGGGTGCAGTGCTCCATGGGCAGTTGCCTTACTTCAACGTTAAGAATTACTTGTTCGCATACTGCGTATTCTGTACGTATAACTTACATTGTCATTGGCTTGACAACTTTATCTATGTGTCGGTTAAGTGAAACTGAAATTATTACAAAAGAAAGTTAATCACAGATTTGATTATTATTACACTAATATGCATTAAAAACGCAGAAAGAAAATAACTCATTTAAATATTTGCGGATATTCACATAGCTAGAACTTTTAATTCAACGCTAAGACATGGAGTTGCTTTATCTCCGTCGCTTCGCTATATGCTGTTCACGGTGAAATGAGCGCTTTTGAAAGCCCTGCTTAACATCTACTTGTATGCACGTTGAGTATTCTTCCGCCTTATGTAAAATTAACATTGGCTAGGGCCTCATCACTTTATCCATGCGTCGGTCCTGTGAAACTTTGAAATTATAAGAAAAGTAAATATTTTACAAACATGCTCTTTTTTACACTTAGATACATAGAAAGAACAGGACGCGAAAGAAATAATTTAAGTTATCACACATTTTCACCTAACTCTTTTTATTATACGTTAAAATATGGAACTACTTCCCATCCATCGTTACCAACTTTACTGTGCGCATGTAACTCAGTGCGGCCGTTATAATATATGCAGGCAGGAGCTGTGACTTTTTTTTAAGGTCGATTTCAAAAGTGCTCACTTTATCGTGAATAGCCATTACCAACTTAACTGGGCACCACGTGTCGGCCGACTAGTGTGCCTATTACAATACAGGTCGTCGGGTAGTTCGAGGATGTGGACTGTACCACACGAATCTGTGATCGAAACCAAGTAGAAAATACTGTTTCGTAAAAAGCTAAGGGCACTTAGTTTACGAGAAGAACGACATTGCATATATCACGTTAAGCACAGCATCAGCATACAACACGTGGAAACGTCATAAGAGGTGTTTGAAGTTTGATCTGCCCATAGCAATGCAGCCTGCACGTAGCCTGGCCACCGGATGCATCCATGGCCATTGACAAATCCCAGTACTCACTGCACGACCTCTCTGACATTACTGAGCTCGGCTCGTTCCCTTGCCGCATAACTCACGACCAACACATTACTTGCACATTTGCCACATCACCTCACCTTTATCTAATTTGAATACCACATGTTTGCTATAATGGCTTTTGGACTTTTTAAGTCGTTCTTCTCGCAAACTTAGTTTTGATCACAGATTCGTGTGATGCAGTCTACCCGAAAAATCACCTGGCGGCCTGTATGCCTAGGTAGACAATTTCCAAAGGTTACTCAGTTGCCCGTGAACAGCTTGTATCAGTAGCTCGGCGTCATTTCCTCGCATGATCACATCTTCACAATCAGACTGAGACATGGAGTATGAGGACGGAAACAGGGCGACACTATAGCTGTACTGGAACTCGCCAGCTAAGGGCCCTTATCTGGCTACGTGCCCTTGGGAAAGTGAATCCCAGATGTGACGTCACATTGCCGCTGTCCGAATTCACATTATGCGCCCTACAATGTCCCCTTCAGCTAAGGGCACACGCAACTTGCCCTTCTCGAGCCCTAGATAGTTTTTGATTCGCAACTGTTTAAAATAAATGTACCACGCGTATGTGTGTGTCTAGCGTATAGACACGAAGAAAGCATGGCTTTATATTTGTTCGCTGTGTAACGTGAGTACATGTAATTAAATATTAAACTATCCGTTACGTAGATTATTGCATTTTTCATGACATTTGTTACAGCCAACATGAATATCTTGTGTGCGTTTTATTTTTTTGATGTCTCGTTACCGATTACTTAGGCCAAAATTACACTTACTATTGATCCCCGAGACTGTACTGTAATTAACTTACTGTACTAGGGCTATTTCGTACTATTTTATTTTATTGTTAGTTAATACGCTGTTGAAGTCGTCTGCTAGTGCGTTACAAGTACGCAGCCGTACTGGAGACATACAAGTTTTGTTTACATGGAATAGCCGGGCATTTAAGGTCTAGCCTGTAAGTTGCGGACTCATTATCAAAGGTACAGGCACTTATTTAAAACTGCAGATACGTATTTTTCTAACTTCCGATTTGCCATTTCAGTGTAGGAGTTTATGGAATTCACTTATTAGAAGCTACGGGTGTGAAAGTTTGTCGGCTGAAGGCAAATAAAAAGTGAACAACTGATCCGAGCTTTTTGCCGGGCGTTAAGGACAAATTACATTGTAAACAAATACAAGGCTACATCTTATACAAAATGCCACTCTTGCAATTTTTTTCTCCCCAAGCCAGCAGAGTCGAAGTGACAAACAATAAATCAGCTATTTGTCAACACAAAAGAATATAACCAAATCAGTTATCATATTTTTAATAGTTAATGAATGTAGCCTTGCAGATTTGTATTTTCCATGGCTTCTCGAACTCACTCCAGGCAATTTATGGGGTGACTCATTGATAAAGGCATGACCAATTCCTTCCTTATATTCCCTTCATTGTGTTCTTGGTGTACAATTCTCTAATGGACCTGCTGTCGACAAGATGTTAAGTTAAATAAATGAAGTTTACTCGTGTGCTTGGATGGTGATGTATTTAACGGTAGGCCGTAATCATTACAGTAAATGACAAATGTTTACATTTCATCGTTTTCCAGAGGTAGTTAAAATAAAGTCGATATGTTCCTGTAACTACACTATCTGCAAAATTTACAAACTTTACGTGATTTTCATTAAACGGTATTTCACTCATCTGCAGGATTTATTAAATTCTAATTTTTAGGGCAACTAATTGGACATAAGATTATTTTAATATTGATGATGAATCATGGGTATTTAGAATGAAGTGCGCTCCGTGAAACAGCGAATACTCTAGCCGCTACACCACCACGGCCTCCAATCATCTTAGGAAGGGAGGAGTTGAGAGAGTTGTAGGTGGTTTGTAACAACCAAGGTATTGAGAGCCAACGAGGGCGAAATATGGCAGATATGGAGCAGCACTGAAATGCAAGGGTGGTGAAAACAGGAAAACCTCGAGAAAACAATCCAGCCAGCAGCATATCAATCATCACAATTCCTATATGTGAAAATCTGTGAGTAACCTCACAGGGAATCAAACATTGATCACATTGGTGGAAGGTAAGCATCACACCACTATATCAACTGCGCCCCCCCCCCTCCCCAGGAAGGGAGGAGAGGAATCTCATTTCTTCAAATATATTTCGGTATAGCCAATTAGAAAGTTGAATTTTAAAAAATGATTGTCACAATTAATATAATTCTCTACCAGCTTATCAGTGATCTGATTTCTGAATGAGAGTGACAGTATTTTGCACATGTGCATTCTATTTTTCTATAATTACATACATACTTTTCTCTGTCTTAGTCACCAGTATATACTGGAAGTTGTCAAATATAAGAAATAGGTTGCAATGCACCTTCATGCCTTCATTAATACCTTCATTAAGAGATGGGATTTAGAGACAAAAATACAGACAATAATATTAAATTAAAGAAAATACAAGAAGTCATGTATGCCTGGAAGTGGCATTTGAAAACTTTCGCAGTAGACCTAGGTACTCAATTGTAAAACATTGGTAAGTATTTTGACAAGCTGCTGATAATGTTTCACAATAACTTAGTGACATCATCACACACAGTTTTGAATATTCACCAAGCCTGCAGTAGTGACATATGAAACAAATAATCAATTGTTTTGGATATACACTGTTGTAGCAGAGTTCGTGTTGCAAAAAAACTAGAATTATACATACAAACACACAAAAGCAAACAGGAATAGTTGTCAACAGGTACATGGACACACAGAATTCTGCAGAAGACATATTTTAGTTGCAAGAAGACAACTATGTTTGTTATCGTTGTGTCCATGATTAGTTTTTCGTTTTGTTAGTTTGCAGATTACTAACTGAATTCCTTCTACAGAGTTCTCTCTTCTGTGTTCTTCACGAAGGCCTACATATTTCTAACTATTCTAGGTTGGTTTTCTGTCTTTGTATGTACGAATGTGTGATTCTAGTTTCCTGCGACATGAGCTCTGCTGCAAAGGCAAGTGTCCAACACAATTTTTCATTTAATGTATAATATTCATATAGGCCTACATGAATGATAAACTGTAAGGTATTCTAGCTCAAGAGAAATATGTTTACAAGAATGAGTGTTTAGTTAAATAATCACAAATCATAGCAACGGTTTACGGTGAGAAAACATGTGAAAACTGCGATATCTCACATGTGTAATAACCCCAACTTTAATAGCTCTCCCAAGTAGCAGAGATTGTCCTTATTTACATCTTCGAAATGACATTTACAAACACTGGAGTCATCAGCTGCTTTCCCGGGCTACTGCAGGGAAAATACATTTTACATGTCAACTGCGAATTTATTGCTGTTGCATGTGTCACGAAAATGAAAGTAAACAAACATAAGTTGAATTATTCGGGGTAAAAACATGTTTCCAAACACTACGCATTTGCAAAGGTGAAAATTAATACTACCAAGTGTTACTTAGATATGTTGCTTCTTACACGTGACATATTTGTGTCTGGAAATGATTTCTACAGATAAAATACCAGACTGCACAAAGCCGCTGAATAAGGTAAACACAGCAGGCTAACAACCGAAATCCACTTAATATGTAGTTGAAAACATACATATATATATATATATATATTTATTATTTCATTGTAGTGTACGAACATACACTTACGTGGATTGGGACAGGGATGCAAATTAGGCCTATGTGGACAAGTAATTTTGAAATTTAAAGTTACTCCTGAGAACATACAACATATAAAAGTAGATGCAATATACAGTTCCACGCCACTTTCAAGATTATTTAATTGCTCGTGTACTTAATTCAGTAGATAGCTTGGAGAACGAGAGCGCCAATAGAAGCTTCAATGGCTTGTTTTGTCAGGGTCGGTCTACAGCTGACATATAACTAACACATTAACAGTTATAGCGATAAGCACATCCTTCATGTTTTTTCATTAACTCACTGAAAATTACGACATCGCTCAACTGAAATACATTCAACACGTGGTTAAAACGCGCCCCGAAAATATGGCGACCAAAACAAAACGTAAACCAACACCAGCGAGTTCGGTGGAAACGCTGCCATGTCACTTCTGATTTACTACGTATCCTGCGACTATGGATTTATTTGAACTACAAGGGACGGATGCATTTCTTGACGAGAAATACGATTATTTTTACGAAAGCAAGTTCATTCTTAAAAAGAGAGAGTATACAAGTAAAAACCGTAAAGCATTTCAGAATGTAAAAGAAAGCTGCCATTCTTATAACTGAAATGGATGAACTTAACATCAGCTATAAAATATTTATTATACATTTTTGTTGCATACATAGAACCACTTGGATTGTTACGATTGTCTTATTAAATGAAAATTTTACTCCAAAATGTGCTTTCTGAAGCATCCAGAATGAAAACGCATTTACATTTCAATAAAAAAATTACCTTATTGCTTTATTTTTTAAACTTTAAATAATAACATTAAAGTACAATATATTTTGAGCATTTTTCTTTCATGTACAATAATAATAGTAATTAGTTGACGAAGCTGGTAGTGTGTATGTACTTCTAGTCGGGGGAAGTGATCCACCTGAAGCCAATCTTCTTCAACCTGGTCGGCCAACAGGAAAACACCGTAGTATGTGTTGTTTGAAATCAATATGGAATTGAGAGTCTATGAAGTACGCAATTATTTAGCAGCAGTAAACAGAAATGAAGTTTAAAGTTAGGTCTGAAATCTAGATAGAAACACGTGCTTATTATGATGAGAGTTTGTCTGTGATTGTTAGGCTTGGGAACAGGTATTTCTAGTTTCCGAATGTTTCTGCTGTGAAACTTAAGTGTTCTGCATTAATAAGTAAATTGGGTACGCTTAAATTTAAGCCAACGCGACGGGGAAATATACTAAGTTTTATTGCTGAATTCTTAGAAATGCTGATCATCAAACAAATTTACGGGACTCTCCGCAAAACAACGGACATGTTGCCATTTCAATTACGGACTTTCCGTAAGTTTCACACGGACTCTCCTCGAATTCAGAAAACCCCTCCATTAAATTTGCTAGATAGTTATGTGCTTCCGGTTAAAAAAAAAAAAACTATTAAAAAAAATTAAAACTTGGTTATGTGGGTGTTCTACTACTTATGAAAGAGGACATTAAAAAGTTGAAATATTTTATTCTGGAGAGAGATTTTAATATACGGGTAAAAAGCTTAGGGATCTGTGATTATGGCCACTCACTCAAGACAATCTATTGACAATTATTGGTATAGACTGTTCACGGTAAAATGGGCACTTTTGAAAGCCCTGCTTTAGATCTACTTGTGTGCACGTTGTGTATTCTTCGCCTGAAACGGGAGACCCCGAGAAAACCCACCGACCAGCGTCATCGTCCGGCACTATTCCCACACGCGAAAACCTGGGAGCGATTCCACCCGGAATCTAACCCAGCTCGCCATGGTGGGAGGCGAGTAGTCTAACCACTACACCAGCTATACTTTCGGTTTAGGAATGATGGCCTGGTCCCAGGGGGGGGGGGGGGATTTCCCCATGCTGAGATATAGCTTCTTACTCTTGACTCGTGAAATCGGGGGGGGGGGGGGGCCTTCATTCATAATTTCAGAACTAAATATTAAATTATCAATTAAAATAAGTATTTTAATAATTCTGATATTTCATTACAGTATTAAAATATTCGCACCGTAGTTTCATGTCAATGTAAGTGTTTTTTTCAGCCCCCATCCCTTGGGAATCTTCAGCGACGAATCTCCTTGCTTGTACAAGACCTGCTATCCGAGCCTACATGCAAGCAGACATGGAGGTTTTTGTGGCATAACTTGTCACACGATAGTTGCTGCTACACACGAAAACTCGCGCGTGTTTGTTTTTAATTGAACATCTGAGACTGTGGTTCCAGTACGGATTTCCCTCACAGCTTCTGCTTGTACTTGTTATGGACGTACTTTAAAGTACGCGCGCGCCTTCCAACTTACAAGAGTTCCGCAGTAAATTGAGGGTGAAATGAAGTGAGGATGGAGCAGTGGTAGAATGCAAGGGCAGGGGAAACGGCAGTACCCCGAGAAAACCCGTCTATCGCCGGATACGTCCGCCACGTTTCCCACTTGCAAAAATCGAACCAGTTTAGCCTTGGTGGGTTGGCGAGTGCTCTATCCACTACACCACCGCGGCACTGCCTCCCTTGAATTAAGTTACTTGTTCACGTGGACAAGTCGTAAGTACTTGCAAGGCTTACAATTTCTCTACAGAATATTTATGCAACCCATTAGTTCGATTGTAAACAGTTCTGATCTTTAGACATACCTACTCATCTTGTCCAGACTAAATAACACACGTTCGGTTACTCTCCACACATTTCCAGTGACTTGTAAAGGTTAAGGCCGATGGCCGTTCTGTATAAAAGCTTTGACCTCACTGAGGTCACCAGGAGAATGAACTGACTTAGTATGTGTGTGAACGTGAATCGTACCGAAAGACAGCACTATGGTGTGACTAATGCCCGGTTGCACCATCGTGGTTCAAAACTCGATCCGGGATCGGATCTAAGATCGATACAGAAAACTGTTGCGCCATTTCGAGTTCAGAGCTGGACTGGAGATAGAGATGAAGTTCATTTCAAACCGCCGAAATTGGCGGTTCGAAATCTCGATCCGAGATCAGCAGTCATTGTCGACAAATGTAGTTTGAAAATACGCCAACAGATAGAACTACGTGCGATTGTTTTCTTGGGAAATTAAAACAATATTATACGCACTTGAATATTATTCAGTAAAATTCGTACAATAATTCACTTAAAACAGACGAAATTTCGCACATATAGTTCTATCCATAGTGAAAAATACGCCTACTTCCATGACGTCATATATTACGAACCAATAGCAAAATTTGTCTCATACTTAATATCGATCTCTCAGTTTGGAGCCAAGACCGATGAATCTGAGATCCAGAATCACACACTTTTACATTGGAACCAAGATCAAACATGATTTAGGATCTGAGAAGATGCTTGTGGAACAGGACCTAAGCCCTCTGCGACCGGGGGCGAGGTGGCGGGGAATGTTTCTGGTTACACGACATTCCCCCACAAACCAAGTCCGTGTACAGTCGAGCGCACTGGGCCGCAAATTGCAGATAATCAAGTACCGCCAAGATTACATTTTATCGCGAAAGAAGGATAAAGCGCAGACGCGGTAGTTGGATATATGTGTGAGTAGTTTAGTGTAGTTTTCGGACAGCATGGCGGTTCCAAAACTGCAAAGTTCCCGGTGGACCCTGACGATCAAAGAGCCAATTTAGCTTCTGCTTTGCGGGGGTCAAATGTAACTGATAGAAAGAGGCGCTCTAGGTATGACCTTGTAATAGGTATCGGCCACCTGGAGGGGAGCGCTGGTTCCACAGGGAACTTTGTATCACAAACACGTTGCAATGCACTGTTGGTATTGGCTTACGGGAGTAGTATCCACTCCATCTTCGAATTGTCTTACAAATCTTCGTAATGAAAATGTATGATCAGAAATAAAAAATGAAAGCTAAACATGACATTGATAAATACTTAACGAGATTTTTTTTTTTTAATTCGTAATGTTTCAGATTTACCTCTATATTCTCATGTCGGACTGAAATTATTAAATAATTAGATAATGTTTGATTACGGTTGCATATGTGACACTAAACACGTAAAAAAATAAGTGGGATTTAGAAATAACTGTTGTTCTCTATGCCATGGCTAGCTTGGTTTTTAAATATTGACTCCGAAAATTAAGTTAATGAGGAAAATACGTAAATCCAAGACAGCAAGGATACTTTCCCCTTAAGAGGGCTAAGTAGCTGCGCGTCCAAGGTCAAGAAGCGGGGGGAGCGATACGGGCGACACTAACACGCACGCCTAGCGCCTCATCGCTCCTACGCGCAAGGCGTGCAGTGTTTCCGTCCTAACGCTGTACTGTGTAAACTAGATCTTTAACTGCGGGGTTTTATTACACGCGATGAAAGACCGCAGATTAAACTACCTGCATACAACCGTATTTTTCTCTTACCGCTTAAAGAAACTTCATAGAAAAGCTTTAAAAATAGGATATTTGACCACTTTCACGATTTCTTTTCTCCATTAATACACTTATTATGCTAAAAGTAAAAAGCTAGCGACATAGACATAAGTTTTTTTTTATCCCTTCTGGCAAAAATTCGTATTTCCAGAACATTTACTTACCCAGACACGCGTTTAGGCGCAAACCCTTAAATGTGCCTTAGGACGTGTTGGAGTTACGATAATAAAAACACGAATAGTCCATTCCCCACTGGAAGCAACTTTCTCGGAGCCCTGCTAAATATCTACTTGCAGGCCCGTTTCGTATCCTTCCGCCCAATGTAAACAAACATCGCCATGTGACTGCCATGTAGCATCTGTTAAACTCAATGTTTACATGCCATTGTGTGTGTACATATGTTCGTATACTTTCGCTACACCTAAAAATAAACATTGAAATGTGACTTCTACTTTTATACCTGTCAAATGTGTTGTTTACTGTTTACAGCTTTTCAAAGAATTCTGTCTTAGGTCTATCTCAAAAACATTCCGTACGAATATTCACAGTTTAGGCCATTAACATTATTTAGGTCAGCTTTATGAAGTTTTAAAAATGCCTGAATTAACAATAGTTTTTACGGTTACGTTACATTAACATATTTGTTTTCCACGACATAGCACATAACACGTAATGCACGTTAATATTTTGCCGCGACTGTGTTAAACACTGTTACAACTGCGGGGTAATGAACTGTAGTAGTTAACTTTTTGTTATTGATATGTGTTGGGTCATTTCTTTAAAAGGACGGCCTCAGTTCGAATAACGAAGGAATAGACAGTCCAACGAAAAAGCGACATTAAAATCAAGTACACAACTCGTGTAGCTAATTTTTTGTTATAGAAACTGAAAATATAGCGGTGAACATGCACACAAATAAACCTACCGTAACTTTTATTCCGCTCATGTTTATATGTATTGCTACTTACTGTGTATTAGGTTTATTGAAATTTATTGGAGCTGGGCTTGGTTATTTTGTTGATTGGTGGTCAAGCTATTTACACGACTATTTCAAACACGCAGGGCAAAGGTACAACGTTGTGATAAATAAACAGACGTGGATGAAAATACATTACTTCGCCATAAAAATAGTTCAGATTTACAACGTATAAATAGTTAATATCAAATATCTGAAATCGCACACACACAGGGCCAGCGTATCGACCACGATGCACAAAGGCACGCCATTTCACAAACGCAATGATTAACGAAACATACGTCACAGAATATCTATTACTGCCGTGGAAACACAGATTTATCACAACATCGTAACTTGCCTGGGTAGGTTTAGAAAACACAACATCTACAAACGTGATGTGGTAATTTGAAGTATTTTACGTAGTAAGTAGAATTCACGCTTCGTTTGGTAAAACAGCAACACGCCATGTCATGGCCCGCCACGTCTGCCAACTTCACTTTGTTTCTGTCCCGCCATCATATCTAAATATATTACAATAAGTATTCGAACATTAAAATCTCTTTTCAGTTGTAAATTTCAAATTCAAAAATCATTATTTTGCTGTAATAAGTATGAAATATGCCACAATTGAATACATGTACAATTATTTGCGCATACTAGCGAAGTGAAACTTCCCGAGTGTGTGTGTGTGTGTGTGTGTGTGAGAGAGAGAGAGAGAGAGAGAGAGAGAGAGAGAGCGCGAGAGAGAGAGAGAGCGACAAGCCTCGCCAAGCAGACAGTTGGCTTCAGTTGCCATCTCGCTCGATAAAACAACACCGTACCATTACGTCCTACTCGCGATATTTTCCGCTGTTATTTTAAACTGTAAAAATGAGATATGTTGCCATCGGGACTACCTAAATATTTCAATAGCCACCGTTTAGTTTACAAATAGTATACTAAAAAACTAGGTTAAAATAATATTTTAACTGTGAACTATTTCTTACCGGCCATTGCCAACACGTCGCTGATCTCGCTGTTGTTAATTCATATTTAAAAAGAAATAAATATTACAAGTTATAGTATATATTAATGTGAAGTTTCATTTATTCAATAATACAGTACTCTAAAGTTAACCACAGTGATATATATTTGTGGAATACAGGTTATTGAAAAAACAGGTTGACATGTTACGCCTGGAGTGTTTTTTCAAAGGTTGATTTTCATAAGTCGCTTCCAATCGGGAATGGACTGTAGCAACGTTGCACTTTGCAAGGAATACGTCACTTAACGAGGTGACAAGAGCGTGTCTGTAGATAGTGGCTCCATTTACTAATCAGATAAGTATCCCCCCCTCCTCCCCAATTACCCAACCTTCCCTACAGCTTGCTGTCCATGACAGGCACGTGATAGATGTATGAGCACACATCTTTCGCAGAGAAGAGAGGTCACAACAGAATTGCTTGTATATAATTCCTTGTCAAATATACGAGAATATTCCTGCAAGTAGGGATGTGTTTTCGATATACGTTGCAACATTCGATCTCGTGCGCTTTTGTTGTCCGTTTTTGAAACAAGGAAAGGCAACAAGTAATGTATCTCCTACCCAAGAACAAAGTTACTCGACTGATGTACCTCACGTACCAAATGCAAAAAAAAATTAATAACACCTCGTCCCTTTTTACATTTTCGTCTGATACACATAGATTTTATAGTTTTTAATCTGAAGGAACATTTGTCGCTGTATTGTTATTAGCACGTATAGCCTTGATAAGCCTCCAAATTTTCGGGATAAGGCATCACACAAGTAATTTTTTTTTACTATGCCAGTTTTATTTATTGTAGATAGTGTAATGGGGCTATATATATATATATATATATATATATATATATATATATATATATATATATATATATATATATATATACACACACACACATACACACACGTGTGTGTGTGTCTGCCCATGCTCTTTATTGGCAGTTCTGAAATGAGTCTTGTGCACATTTATTTCTATGGCAAAGTATTTTCTGTTAGACATACTGGGCAGGTTGACAATAAACTGATTGCGTTTATTTAAACATCTATGTAGGGTAAAGGAAGGGGACGGGAGGGGAGGACATCCATGTATCCACGGAAACTAGTAAACAAGACTGTCTTAAGAACTGTTTAAAAATCGCACTCGTTCGTGGAACATCCCGTACAATCC
Organism: Dryococelus australis; assembly: GCA_029891345.1. NCBI lineage: Eukaryota > Metazoa > Arthropoda > Insecta > Phasmatodea > Phasmatidae > Dryococelus > Dryococelus australis. The sequence continues at coordinate 7,633,896 of CM057007.1, read as the reverse complement.
AGCACACACACTACACGTAGAGTAGAGTAGAGTAGGGGAGAGGAGAGTACACACAAAGTGGCAGCGAGGGGCATTCGAGGACGTGTAGCACAATGAGGGAGGGCAGAGGCGAGCAGTTGACTATGGACCAACAGTTATTCTGAGCCACCGGCTTGGGACAGATCCAGGTATGCACGCGCTGCTACACAAGCCCTCTACATTATCTAGAGACTTTCTCTCTCGCCACACTACGCCACTTCCACGAAAACAAAACAAGCCTCAGCATGTGTACAAACTTACTGAAACTGTTTCACAGTTTGATCAATTACCTTCGATAAGCCGATCTCCCGTGGCGCAGTCGGTTGGTGCGCCACCGATCTGGGGTGCGGGAGGCTCTGGGTTCGAGTCCCGGGTATTGATTTCAGTTAGGTTATAAGTTAGTCAGTAAGCCGTCCCCTGCTAAGCTTTCAAGCATAAAACCGGGGACGTTAAAAAGCCCTTTATATTACAGTACCGATAAGATAAAAAAACACCCGCTTGCACGACATATTTCACCGCATATATCGACCATCGTGTTGCAGTCATGTTTTCGCGGTCACTAATATTGGTTTCGTTAGTTTTTATAAACATTGCACTTAGAGGTGGGAAGTGAAGAGTTTAGCCGGTCATTGGGCGGAATGAATGGGCGGGGGAAACGGGAGATCCCCGAGAAAACACACCGGGCCCAGCGCGATTCCCACGTGTGAAAGTCCGGGAAGTTGAGCACAGTCCGCATTGTTGGAAGGCGAGCAGTCTAACCACTAAACCACCGCGAACCCACGCGAGTTCGAGTTTGGGTAAGTCGCTTTTCATTATTATCCTCCCTCGGACTTTTCCCTAGCCCTTACTCTCTCTAGAACGAGGCCCCAAAATGTTATAATAGATCTTTATTTTTAAACCTCGTTAATCATGAACTTATTGTTATTATCTTTAACTGATATATCTGTCTTTATTTCTGGTTTACATTTCAACGCCCTCTTAAGGGTGCCGCCTACCTGGCGGTGGAAACGCCTTGCAGAGTGTTTAAAATCCGCGTTTTTTTCTTTTTACGAAACCATTAAACGTGTCCCCATGATACCAATGTACGAAAAGAAAACACGTTTTGGGCGAGGTACGTATAATACCCTCAATACATCATATACATTATATATGATATTCCAGAGACCTCCAACATAGCTAAAAACTGCTTTTTCACACAACTGTAGCTATTAATATACTGGCTGGAAACATGCGAAACTGTTAGAGGGACCTGCACTGAACCTTGCTATACACTTATCGCCGATAAAACAATAGGGTTATCGCTTTAACTTTCCAGCACAACATAAACACTGCACTCAAGTTCAGTGCCTTGCACGTAGCAGCGAAGGGGCATCAGGCGGGCGTGTCAATGTCACCCTTATCGCTCCCGCCCTTCCCTTCCTCAAACGCGCTAAAAAAAAAACCTCCAAGTAGGCGGCGCCCTTAATCTAACCTTCTGACCTTGAAAAAGGAGAGAACATAACATCTAGTATCGATCCCGGTACAGGAACGCCCTAACTTGGGTGGGCTCCGAACCACTGAGCTCAAGAGTATGGTCACCTAGCGCCATGTCCCAGTTACGAGGAAGGATGGGCGTGGCTTGCACGTCACAGATGTAGCGAGCTAGAGTCGGGCGGGTATGGTTCTGCAGATAAGAGACTGTACACTTGTGTCTGCAACTCCAGAGAGAGTACTTACTTACCTGGTTGGCGTGATAATGACACTGGAGCGATAAATGGACCTCAAGGATTTCCTAATGATGATAAAAAAAACATTGCTGCATTGCGACATAAACATTAAGATTTGGTTCACGAGCACATGCTGAACAAAATACGTTTCGAAATAAAGATAGAGAGTCTTTACGAAACGATTCAACGTCATCGATAAGCGTCACATAGGAAGCAACGCCTACGTGTATACGTGTAGTAATTTGAGGAATTTTATTTCATATCGTGTGCATGATGAGTTTCAGCCAATAGGCTCGTTTGATAAACAAAGATGAATACTATTATTCCGTTCCCCGGTATGCAGCCACGTTTGTTGGTGATGTTCCTTAGGGCAGTCGAATCGTACATTTCTTGAAAACAGTCTAATTATAGTGGACTTTCAACTGAGTGGAAATTAATGCTAACGAACTGAGTTATTCTTCCGAGCCTTTTAATGGCAGATTAAGACAGGCGCGAAATGTTTTCTTTTATTTCTGGAGAACAGAACACTGATAGTTTACCCACGACAGAGGTTGAGGGGTGCCTTCGTTTATACAACCGAAAACAGAAAGACTTTCAGGATGCCAATGCGAAAGAAAAATAACGGAGACATTTTGTAACCATAATGAACATGAAGTGTACGTATTGGATATTGTTTACTTGTAATTAGTTCTTCACGAAATTGCTCAATGGACAAATATAATTCGATTAGGCCCACTGTGCGAATATTAACATTTCTGTTTCACCTACGTCATTATTTTTACCACTTAGTTTTTAAATGAAAAGCTTGTCGAACACGATTAACATCCCATGGCCCTACTGCAGTATGTTAAGTGAGTGAGTGAGTGGAGATATTTATGTGGCTCCTAACATCGAGGTCTTGAGAGCCGTTGATGGTGAGTTGTGTATGGAGCAGCACCGGATGCAAGAGCGGGGGAAACGGGAGATCACTGAGAAAACCCGCTGAACGGCGGCATCGCCCGGCACGATCCCCGCATGTGAACATACGGGAGGCGAGTATTCTAGGACCGCGGTTACACGAGATGCAGAACTACGTCACCTAAGAGTTAGTTAGAGATGCGCAAGACATCGACGTGTGAACAGTGTGTGCTCGAGGCTGAAGAGGAGAGCATCCACCTACTCCTGGCTAGACGGGTTACCGAGGCCAACCAAGCAGAAATTACGTGTAGCGGTAGGGACCAATGCCTGTATCCCGACATCGCCCCCAGCCCCTATTGTAATTAATATTACTGGCAAGGATAGGGATTAGCTGCGCCATGGTAATTGGAGTTAACATATTGTGACTGCGTCTAAACGTAACTTGCTATTTGTATTAAGGATACGAAGTGAGAGTAGAAGTAACTTGTTATCCCTCGTATCCTTGTTGCTGTAATTGCTGTTCGTGAGATTAGTGTTATTAATTAAATATATATTTTATAATCCTATCTATTATTCAGCTCTCCCTGAGTAAACCCCCGAACACCCTTACCGCCACTTAAGGTGAAAGAGCAAATTATAAACAGGAGGTAGGGAGTTGTTTCAATATGCCGGATACAAGCTACACGCACCACACACGATGCGAGACTTGATAGAATACACGTTTCTGGAGGAATCACGAACTTGCGTAACATCTACGGGGATAAAATTGGAAACGTCCCAACACTATTGCTTTCTCATCACCTGTTCCCCTACAGCGGCACGAGAATTCGTGAACGGGTAAGCTGACAGTTTAGTTACCCCTGCGCATTCTGCAACCCGCCTCACGTCCATGTACACGGGGTTGCCTGCACACCTGGGAACCCGTTTATGTTAGAATACAAACACCTTGTTCAGCGTGTTTGTTTGTACATACTTATTAAAAGGCTATGTAACCAACACATAGGGCCGTTATTAAGTATACATTATATAAAATATAGCATTAATTCATACACGTATATTATACAGACGGTTTCAAATAGAATAACCCGACTTAAAATAATTAAATTTAATAATAAAGGTAACGTAACAACTCACAAGCGATTAAGTCAATCCTCCAACATTCTCTCGCCTTATTGAAAATGCGCTACATACCCCCTCCCCCTCTTGCACAGGTATCAGCTGGATTAGTCCCAAACGCGCATTGACGCGTCTTCTTCCACGTCATTTATTGAACTCATGATTCTGTTTTCGAGATCACTCAAGTCAACGGGTAATGGTGAAACATAATCAAGTTTTTTTTTACATATCCCTATAATAAAAAGTCATGGGTGTAATGTCCGCCGAATATCTTGGTAGAGGGGGGAGAAGAGTTAAGTGCCAAGTCTTGGGGTCCCGTAAGAACGATTCCACATTTACTTTCAACATTTGGTAAAGGCTATTCATGGTAAAGTGAGCACTTTTTAGAAGTCCTCTCATTTGGAGTACTTGTTAGTAAATGTATTTTGTTGTAGCCTTAGACGTTAACTTTTGAGTCCGGTGAAATATATGCACTGTGTGTAATACTTACATGGCGATATTTATTTTAAAAACTGGCGAAGGATAAAAAATGACTGGTAGGAAAAAGTAACTAGGGTCTCTAATGTTATCCCTTTACCGTGAAAAGCATATAGCACGTGATAAACAATTCCTGGCCGGAAAGTACTAACATTTGTATACACACGAAAACCCATCACCAGTTACACTATCTTACAGCTTCTCATCAACTTTCGCTGTATCTTCGCAGAGCGTTATGTTCTACTCTCTCTCTCTTTTATCACATTTATGTTTGCAGGTGTGCATGTACGTGATTACACGTGTGGTACGTGTGCATATACGAATGTATGTTTGCAGGTGTGTATGTACGTGATTACATGTGTGGAAGTGTGCATATGCGAATGTATGCACCGTCTCTAAATGCATGTCCATGGTCTACATATCCAAAGATAATTTTACTTACACAATGTGATCACTGTGCAACGAAGTATTTCCCATATTGCAGCGCGTATATAATATGACAACTTACCATAGTTCACAGAGTTAAAAAAGATAATAAACCAAAAAAACGGTCCTTGCAAATTCGTTTATTTTTTCACTAAAATAAGCTTGTTTATGAAAGCTCCATGCCAAACACAATTGTATTTTTACTGTCAACTCTTGTAAACAGTACTGTAGGACTTGAAAAATAGTTTTAAAAATAATGATAATCCACACTAATATTATAAAGGTAATGTGAGTTTGTTTAAATGTCTCGGGTAATCTCGGAAACTACACGCCCGATTCTTACAATCCTTTCATTATTAGAACTCCACATTCTTCCAGATGGGCATACGCATATATCGAGTGAAGCCACATAGGCCAAGTGGGGTCGCAGAGGCCCAGTGGCTAGAGCGATCCCAAGTATAGATGCAGTGGCCCAGTGTGTAGAGTAAAGCCAAGTAGGGCCGACACTTGCAACGTTTCTGGAATTGCTACCTGCGACATACGTGGTGGAAAAAACAAGAGGGGTAAAAGTTGTCACGACACAGGCCATAGCCAAGGAGGAAGTGATAGGAGGGGGCCAGTTGCCCCCTCCCAAAGGAGGAAGTGATAGGAGGGGGCCAGTTGCCCCCCCCCAAAGGAGGAAGTGATAGGAGGGGGCCAGTTGCCCCCCCCCAAAGGAGGAAGTGATAGGAGGGGGCCAGTTGCCCCCCAAAGGAGGAAGTGATAGGAGGGGGCCAGTTGCCCCCCCCCCCAAAGGAGGAAGTGATAGGATGGGGCCAGTTGCCCCCCCCCCCAAAGGAGGAAGTGATAGGAGGGGGCCAGTTGCCCCCCCCCATGTACCACCAATTTATAACTAATTATTTGATTTCCTACGTATAACTTATCGCCATATGAGAAATTGCAGCAGTTATAATTTACAGTAACAAATGAAACTAAATCAATGTTATTGGTATTAATTTTGGTTTCGTAATGTTCTACCCTGGGCTGTCCATTTTGCAGAAGGTGGTGTACACTTCTGCCCCCATTTTTTTCTCCAAATTTGAGCCAATATAGGCTTATATTTATACGTCCATATTCTTACTCTAATTTCAATAAAGGTTATTTAAGAATTTGCAGAATAATTTACACTCTGTGAATGTTTACGTTTTAGTTAATTATAAAATAGTTATTGTCTGTCGAATATGATAACGGAAAACACACAAGTTCATGATTACGCGCGCGCGTGTAAAAAAATCACTGCAGTGACAAAGTAGCCGCCGAGTCGCGATAAGTCTATCGGGACTCGTGCCAATTCCATTCTTGAAGGGATTTGAATTACTTGGGTTCTCGTTTCGAGAATGTTCCGGTCATCGCCCTCGCTCTCCTTCAGCGCGACTCGGGGTACGGGGAGCCTTTTGGATCGGGCCGGCGAATCTACATAAGCCACGACGGGCTTCAGAGTAGGCAGTCGTAGCATATGGCTGTAGATATGCTCTGTTACAGCCAATGTCTATAGAGATTGGCCGCTGCGAGGTAGCACAGCATTAATCATAAACACATACGTCCCCGAGGACATGTGTTAGCATTAAGCAATTAAGGTTACTTCATTTAATAATTTAATCTTCTCTTTCCACAGGCTCGTACAGTTTCTTCCCGGTCATGTAAAACCAGTGAGTGTTGGCTCTGCTGACACTCACTGGCAGCTCACTTACTTTTGGTTTCAGGTTTACTGGGAAACCTCATAGCGCCACTTCTCTCACCAGGGCGACGTTTGCATCACCCTGGCTGAAGTAGAATCCCAACTACAGCACCCTCTCTCTACTAGTCTCATCTCTACTAATAAAGCACGAGTTCCAACCTCTGTCTCCCGCAGCATTTCTGTCTAATGCATGAACAATTTTGAATTATTTCCTGTCGACTGGGTTTTTACGTTGTCTCTAGCGGTTTTTTCCCAGTCTCTTCTTAGTTATAGTCTTAACTATAGGTACACTCAGGGAGGTAGTCGTGGCCCCAATCGCCAGCCATGGCTGCCCAATCCCTCTCTGCCGCGATGCATGTCTCCTTGCATGATTTCCTTTTCCTTGTAGGGGTAAGGGGTTAGCCCTGAGCCGCAATAAGATCCTGCCCTACCCACCGGGCTTCCACTTAACACTTAGTAATAGGGCAGTTAGAAAAATAAAGAAGGCAGTGTGGAGCCTTGTGCGCCAGCGAAGCTGCGAGCTACGAGAGTGAAGTCTGCGGACTGCGAGCATCGCTACAGTGAAGAGAGAGACTGGCTGGCGGGACTACTCAACTGGATGTGTGAGTGTAAGACATTTGGAATGATGGCAAACAAGTGCGAATTATGTGTCTGTAACCAACATAAACACAGCGGTAATAGCACATAAAGGGTGTGTCTAAATTCCCATTACACATTGTAAGGGCTTGTAGTGGGGACCAAGACTGTTACGTTTTGCATGGGTTTTTGGAAGATGTGCCACTGAATGTGCGTCAAAACATGTGGTTTCAGCACGATGGAGCACCACCTCATTTTTCTCTTGCGGTCCGACATCTCGATCAACGTCGTAGCCAACAGTGGATAGGACAAGGTGGCCCGATTGCTTGGCCTGCACGTTCACCCGACTCCGATGGACTCTTCCTGTGGGGGGCCACATGAAGGACGTGATTTACGAGACCCCTGTGGAATAATCAGAGGAGGACCTGCTCGCGCGGATTATGGCTGCAGCGGATCTTGGACGTCCACGTATTGGTGATTGTGTGTACCAGAACATGGTACATAGGTACCGTGTTTGTGTAAGACGTCGCTGGTCGTCACATTGAGCCCTTCTTGTAAGTGGACCCAGAAGATAAACAACGTACAGTATGTTGCAGACGTGGGAGAGGTCAACATGTGATGTGGTGGTGTTCTGTTTGTCGCGGGGAAGCGGTAAGTTTCCGCACTTAAGTTCCTATGCATAACGTAACCGTTTTGGTCACCACTATAAGCTTACAGTGTGTAATGGAAATTTAGAAACATCCTGTATAGGTAGTTTTATGTTGTAAATAATGTGTGTATATTTATAGCACCATGAATACATTTAGTAAATAAATGTAGTTCTTACATTTTTATTAAGGCCTCCATCCCTCACGAATTCGGATACGTAGGCCCCTATCATCTAAACATTATATAAAACACGCAAATGCATTATTTATATTTCACAAATGTGAGGTATTGAACGCTGAACATTTGCAGATTATTCTTCAAAGGCAGTGCCTTAATTTGAATTATCCGTAAGTACTATTCCTGAATTTAAAATGTTATATTTTCAATTTCGTATTACAAGTGTTCTCGCATCAACAGCTATTTTAAAGAAAACAAATGTACATATTGGAATGTAAAGTAATTATTTTTATTTTACTTTACATATCAATAAATAAAATGCTTAATTATGGTTGTGAAATTTACTATCCCTCCACTCCTGGGTTATCTGGTGGCCAACCATATCTTTAAGCCTTGCTATAAGAATATCGCCACACAGCCAGCGATGCTTACATTAAGGGGGCCACCTACCTGTTGCGACATGACACAGGAGCGAGCGAACGCTAAGGCCGAGATAGGCACGCTCATCAAGTGCCGCATCGCCACTATGCGTGAAGCACTAAACTAGCGCGCAAGCTTTTTGTCGAACCGTTTTTTCTATGGGACTAAGCGGTGACCATATTATTTTACTGCTGAAAAGTCTGTTTCAAAGTTCAATGCAGGATTGTATTTGAGTTTCACGTAGATCCAGTCAGCACATTTTGACATACGGCAGTCTGAAAAGGCGGTTTTTAGCTATGTTGGAGGACTTGGAAATAGTGGTTCTAATATACGTAGTGTCTTGAAAGCGACTTTCCGCCATCGACTTAAGTTTGTTTTCTACTCGTAAATTAACACATTGGGCGCACGTGGAATAGTTTAGTCAAAAAAACGGATCTCTCGACACATTTTTTTGCGCGTAGTAGGCGGCCCCCTTAACTGGACATTAAAAATGACGATCGCTCCAATCTTCAGAGCACACTAACATACAGAGTTCTTATGTGATTGGAATGCACACCACAATTAACGTGAGAAATCTTACGTTCCCTTCCAATTACCAGAAACTCCAACGAGACAGCGCTAATAAAGGCGTTTACAAACTAACAAGAGGAAGATGCAATATTAAAGCCCATGTGCACAATTAATTTATTGTAAAGTCTACAAAAGTTTCTAAATTACATAAAACTTTACGGACAATAGTTGACAACTAAATACCTCCCATGCAAAAGATGTTAAATTAGTATCCAAGTTAAGGCTGCAGGCTAAATCCCTTTCATTCAAGAATCCATAGTTGATTTGTACTCCAGTTAAAGTCACTTTCTCACTTAAAATTAATATTAATAAAAATTGTCAATAACATGATATGGATAGCAAAATTAGTTACAGCTGAAGTGATTAAGTTTCTTGGCTTAAAAGTAGACAATTTACTTAACTGGAAATCTCTCATTGCGTATATATTACCTGAATTATGTTCAACCCTATGGAGTGATGTAGAGGTCTTGAACAAAAATACAGCAAAAATGGTATATTTTTCATATTTTCATTCCATCACGTGTTATGGCATAACTTTTTGGGGTAATTCCACTGACAGCAAAAGAAAAACAGACTCATGTAGCCCTCTTTTCAAGAGCTCAGAGATATTTTAACATCTGCATGTGAGTACATGTTTTCAGTACTTATATTCATGACCAAAAACAGTAATTTATTTCAGAAAAACGAGTCCTTTCATAAGCATGACACTGAAATAAAAAAAAAAACACACGTGGCTTCAGTTGACTTAAAACTTGTCTAGAAAGGGCCACCCTTCCTTGGTAGCCAACTTTTCAATAAGTTATCACGCCACCTTCACGAAATCTGCTATATAAACTACAAAAATTAAGAAATTATTGCATAACATGTCTTTGAAGGCATTTCTTGTTCCGGTTTTTCTCGTTTCCTTTTTCTTCTGTTTCAGAAAAACGACGACGCCCCACAGCATGTTGGAGGAGGATTGGACAATTATGAGGAAAAGAAAGCTGTGATGTGTGTACGTGTATTCTGACATTATATTTATATATGTGTGTGTGTTTACTATATCCAGTGTATAAACTTTGTATACTGTAATTTGACTTGTCCAATATCTTTGTACAGCTGTGTATTGAAAAAAAGATCTTGCTGATGCAATAAAACAAAACACAAACTGGACTAAATACGATGTATGTGGCCTATGCTACGATATGTAAAAGAATGCTGTTGAGTAAGATTAAAGCAGATCTCGCACGTACATTTTATTAACAACCGCTACTTAACGCAACTTTGGCTTGGCGCATGCGCGACCGAGACCTCGACGGTTCTTCCCGTGAAGGCAAATTACGGCGACGAGATAAGTTCCGGGTGAGTATCTTCGTGAATGAGGATGCGTCCTGATTGGCTGTTGCCGCTCCCACCCGGCGCACAGTGCGGCGTCCGTCGGTCTCGTGACGTCACAAGGGTCGTGGGAAGGGTAAAGGTCGTCACGTGAAAGCCACGAACTCGCGAGTTCCCTACCCACCCACCCACCCATTCCTTACCCTGTACATACCTAGGCACAGGCTATGAAACACTGTTTGTGATTGGCTCTAATTCAATGACGGCATGATGCATTTGTTATTAAGTATAGGAGAACATAAACGCGTTTGTGGGGATATAATAGTAGTTAAACCTCTATAATTTGATTGAAACTTGAAGGCATAGAAAAATTCGGCCAGCAAGTATAAATTTTATCGGGAGGAAAGCTGATGCATCAGTATTTAAAAAAAAATTGTGTACTACATAAATGCAAATATTTGCTAATATTTACAAAAACATTTTTGCACACTTTTGTACGATACGCGCAAATTTTCCAAAGCGTTTTGATGTTGTTTGGTAGCCCACTTTACAGCAAAATTTGATTGTTCGTTATTTATAACGCAATTACTATAAAAAAACTAGACGTTATTTTTGTTTGAATTAACCTAGTTGTACGATATTTAATTTTGGTCTTCGCGTTAAAAATAAGGAACACCCGTCCATCTGTATTTACATCGCACACAAAAAAAGGGCACCAAATTTCTGTCTACGCCACTGGATATCTTGTGATGAGCAGATGACCACACTTGGTATCATCCCTGCCTATGTTCCCACTACCCCGATCCGAGATCGAAAGATCCTAGTTCCGAACCAGGCTCCAGTTTGATCTTGGTTCCAATGTGAAAGTGTTGAACCAACGATAGTTTATGATTCTGGACCTACGATTCGTCGATCTTCATTTTAAAGTGAGAGATCGAGATTAAGTATGGGACAAATTTTTCTATTAGTTCGTAATATATGAAGTCATGGAAGTAGGCGTATTTTTCACTATAGATAGAACTATATGTGCGATGTTTTATCTGTTTTAAGTGAATTATTGTTGTACGAATTTTACTGAATAATATTCAAGTACGTATAATATTGTTTTAATTTCCCAAGAAAACAATCGAACGTAGTTCTATCTGTTGACATATTTTCAAACTACATTTGTCGACGATGGCTGCTGATCTCGTCGAGATTTCGAACCGCCAATTTCGGCGGTTCGAAATTAACTTCATTTCGATCTCCAGTCCAGATCTGAACTCGAATGGTGCAACAGTTATCTGTGTCGATCCGATCTCGGATCGAGTTTCGAACTACGATGGTGCAACCGGACACAAGACGAGCATCGGCTGCCGGTAAGCGGCGAAGTGCCTGAAGACAAGGAAGTTTGACGAGGCTCGTGCACGCCTACGAAGCAGAATAAACAAGTGTGCAGAAGCGAAACGAAACATGGAAATTGCTTAGATGTAGTGCGCGAGGCTGTGAGAATGGACCTCGCCCGCATTCCACTTGGCACTGGGAGAGCTGACCAGTACTGAAGAACGTTCCTTTAGGTACTGATTCCGCTGATCAGTAACAGAGGAATGGTGTAGTGGCGTCTGGGTTGGAGGCAATACTTCCGGCTGAAACTACTGACGTGCAGGTCAGGCGGTCTCAGTAAAGCAGACGACCCAACATGGCGGCGATGTATAACGAGCTAGTTACGTTGTTATATGCAAAATATGCACGTGTAAAGTATATTTTCGCATTCTTGACGAGTCTGAATCAGACAAAAATGAAAATAAAAAATATCCACACCTGTTTAAGCCCATCATTGCTTCATCGCGTATAGCAGACGCCATTATTCCTGCTGAAAACTACTGACGGGTGTTCCACTACTAAGCGCTACTGGTCAGTGCAAAGTGGAATGCAGCCCTCGTGTCTAGTCGGCTGCCGCGTGTTGCGAAGAGATTCCCTTATTGGCGTGGGTTGCCAGCCGGCGAGGCGCCTGGTGTTTCACCTCTGTACACTACCTACTGTGTGCCTGAGAGTACTCACCGTGTCTGTGGACATACTGGATGTGGTACAGAGCTACGGGACGCGCACAACACTCGCGACACTAGAGAGGTTACGTCACACTTCACTCCGCGATGGAAGGTCGGACTGCGCTCGACGGACAGTGCACAGCACTCGAGTGGGGACACCAGGAGGTCCCCAGGGACCCTCATCGTCACCCTGGCGAACAATCCCGTCGCTCCTTCCCCTCCTGGCTGGCCGCCACACACCCTCCCTCTGCCCCCACCAGGTCTCGCCCGTACAGCCGGCCGCTGCCCAGCAACTGTGCGTCCCGTCCCGTCGCGTCGCCATGACACTACACCTCCTCGGCAACACTCGTGCGCGCTCGGTTCCGCTCGGCTCCCTTACCCCGCCAGCTCTCGGCGGGGTCTTCAGAGTCGATAAGGGTGAGTCTGGAGCAGCGCTGGAATGAAAGAGCAGGGGAAACGGGAGATCCCCGAGAAAACACGCCGACCGGCACGATTCCCACTTGCGAAAATTCGGGAGTAACTCCGGCCAGGGATTGAACCCGGTTTACCTTGGTAGGAGTCGAACAGTCTAACCGCTCAGCCAACGCAGCTCCATTTCAGGTGAATAATGAAAACGTGTCTAAAATCTAACTAACAGCACTAGTCTGAAATGTGCATTGTTCTCTTAGATCAACACACTGGATGCACGTTTAATAGTTTCGTGGTAAACGTGTATTTAAAAAACACGGCTCCCGCGTACCTGGTGCTTAAAATGTGTTGCAAACTGTTTGAAACACTCCTTTATCTATGACACTATTAAGCGTGCATCCAATGTTCTGATCTACGAAAAGAACACAAATATCAGACGAAGGCTGTTGAGTGCTTTCAAGATGTCACTCATTAGAAACACCATTTCGGAGCACTCCGAAATTGCTAAAAACTGCTTTTTCAAAGCACTGTACCTCAAATTATATATGTCAAATCCATAGAAAACTACTCAAGGGCCCTGCACTGAACCTTTCAACAGACTTTCCACAAATAAACTAGGGTCACCGCTGGAAGTCCCATTGGTCCACGCAGTGCGACGAGAACACTGTGCATCATTGAGAGCCTTGCGCTTTGTGACAATGGCACACTTGATGCACTTGTCTGTGTCACCCTTATCGCTTCCACACTTCTTGAACTCAAATGCAGAAAAGGCGCTAGGTATACGGAAGTAGGTCCCTGGGCCATGGAGGCTGTCGGCGGATCCGCGTAGATGACTGCTACATATGCGTACGTACACATACACTGATTCAGGAAATAACAGTGACGTTGGAAACAAAAAACAGAAAATGGTGCCACATATAAAGCTGGACGACTGAGCTCCTGGGAGCACACCGATATGACCCAGCTAATAACTAACACAAAACCACCTCTCATATATTGTCTGGTGTCATTCCTTGCTCGAAACTAAATTATAATTCTTTCTTTCCACCTAACATAAAAGAGAGGAAAGCAACAAAATTCATGGGAAATCTAAGTCGGAGGGGGGGGGAGCTTTAATGCAAGATGGTTGGTTGGGCTCAACATCTCATCGAAAGCGAAGTCATCAAAGACAGAGAAAGCCGCCCAGAGGAGTGGCGAATGTCCTGTGGTAAGGAACCGTCCCGGCATTCGCCCCGAGTGACTTAGAGAAACCATGAGAAACAAATCAGGATATCCTTATCGGAGTTTGAACCCAGGTCCTCCCAGTGTGTTACCACTGGGCCGCCTCAGGCGCTCTGCAATACACACCGCACAATACAAACAGCGCTCATAAATAGATGTATTGGATGTTACTGACACGTTATAGAAGTAGGGATACAAATGCATGGCTAGTACACATGATCAAAAAACAGAGGAGCATATGGATATTGTGGTACGCTGTCCAGTCATCTTCATTAAGCGCGTCGCACCCTGATACATGCTGCAACACGGTCTGTCACGGAGTCCATCAGATGCCGGATGTTGTCCTGAGGCAGACTGAGTGTTCCAAGTCTCAGATACTGTGGTATGGCGGCAGCTGGCGCTTCAACTGGTCCCACACATGCTTTATTGGATACATGTTGGGGTAGCGGGCAGCCCATGGTAGTGTTTGGCCATGATCGAGGCAGTTCTGGCCGATCCTTGTCGTGTGTGGTCTGATATTATTCTGCTAGAATATCACACCTGGAATCCTGGCCAGAAATTGGGGACGTAGGATCTCATCCACATACCGGCTATCATAGGCCATGGCTCCCCAGATCATAATGCCGGCCGTAGGGACATGTGCCGATGGATAGCGAGATTAGGATTGTGGTATTCACCAGTGGTCCTTTATACGTGTACGTGATTATCATAAGTCCCCATCTCATCATGAACAAATAGTATGTATCGACAGTACTAATCCAACTGAACCATTATTGCATCGGCACATTGTAATATTCGCAGTAGGCAATATTATTTGATAGTCTTGAAAGACTGAAAACTTGTGGGGTAAAGATACGTACAAAATCATAGCACTGCAAATGCAGAAGGGTAACAAAATTGTAAAATATTTTTACATAGGCCTATTGCTTCAGGAAAGTAAAAACTCATAAATGTGCACCACACTGCTTCCTAGAGCACAAACTATAGCGAGCGTGGATGGCACACCGATTCGCCTACCTCATACAGTTTTACCAAATACAAACAGAAATGTCAGCTTCCTGTTACTCACTTTTATCCAGCCCTTCTTCAGGCAGCGTAATTGTGAATTATAGACATGGTAAGAATCGGTGCTCTAGCCACAATGGAATATTCCAAATTATTATTATTTTTTAAGCAACGTGCCTTATCGTGCATGTACCGAAAATTTCCGTGAACATGTTAAGACTAATATTGACATAAATAGCTGCCGACGATGGAAAGCGGGAAGCAATAACAGTATGTAAAAAACTGGACAATACCCACACACATTTTTCACAGGAAGGTTCCTGTATTTAAACTCAAGAATAACTTTTCCTTATGAAAAGGTATCACCTATAACTGCTTTACAATTGATCTATTTTCAAAACCCGTCCTTGTGTATACCTGTAACAGCCTCATGTTGATGTACCACACCTGCTATATACCTACTGCCCTACGTCACCTTGTTAGGAACTAACGTGTAAATGTTGCGCCAAAACTTATTTTAATGTTCGTACAACAAAAGCCTCGCTACAATTACCCTGGCCCTTGTTCTATAAGTGTCTTCTTTGTTCTGTCCTCTGCAACAACACCAATGCTCACAACAAGCTACCACACTTGAAATGTACAAAGGTGTCCTTTCTTGAGTATTATGGAAAATGAGTGCAATTAAAGTGCTAATTTTAGAAATCTTCCTACTTAACTTGTTTTGTATGTTGTCTGCCTTGTTTATTAATGTAGTCTCTGCAACGCAGTTAGTTCGGAATATGTATGTTTACTTTTTATATGTAGTTTTGTATGTTAAACTACATCTTGCATTCGGTAGGCTAAATTAAAGTCCCTATAATTATCTAATTTTAAATAATGAGTTACTGAATTTTATTTTACATACCAATAGTGTCGATTAAATGCTGATTGTTCTTCAGTAATTATGTCATTTTAAGCTACGAATTATAATTATTAACGATTTTCACACTTTAAGAAGAATGTTGTTCTGTGAGACAAACAACAAAGAGTTAACCATAGTCGTGGAACACAAACAGACATGGAACAATTGCCAAGGGACAAGAAACATGACCACATGAACCAATCAGGGTGCAATGTCCAGTGGACACAGATTGGGACAAGTCATTTCTAGCAGGGCCCAGAAAGAAACTGATTTTAAGTGCCATAAAATTAATTCACTAATTACACACTGACAGAGTGTCATGAGTTCTCACCTGCATTTCTTTAAGGACAACCTGTAGAGAAATGCCAGCTGCGAGTGTAACGATGGACGTGGCTTGTGTGAATGGCTGTTTTTTGTCTGCACTAGTGTCTAGAAAATCCAGTTCCGCGCTACGACGCCAAGCAAGGCACATTCACTGCATTAAATACACTGTCGAACAATTTAAATAGTTCACCAGGAAGAAACCATATGACAACCACGAAATTTATAAATAGCGAGAGTACGGGCTGGTACGCAACAAGATCCAGTGCACGTGCATTTGAATTTGACAGCACACCTGGCACCGAGCTGACGTGTCGTCAAAGCAGCATCAACGCAAACAAACACCCGACAATAACAAAAGTACACAACGAAGCAGAATGCTGGGAAGACACCAAAGATGTAGCTTCATGCATCTGACGGACTTCGACGGAAGACTCGTCAGGCTGAAAACCACACGGAGGTCTTATTGTCTTAGTATCACTGATGTTTTGAGGGATACCTACCTAGTGTTGTATTAACAGACAACCTGTACTGGATTAAATATGCTCATTAAGGTACCTTTCCAGTTGCTGGTTTCATAAAGGTACACTGTTACCGTAAGAAGTAGCTGCAGATACAGTCCATATGACTGATGGCTAATTTAATCCCCACATTGGTATTAAATTTTCCAAGTATCTAATATTCAGTATTTAAAAAATTCTTCAAAATTGTTTAACATACCAGAGCCATTTCTTAAGCCATGCTTGCACACACTTCTTGTCTGTGAATGGATGAAGCTTGCAGGCCTAAAGCTAGATGTTAAAAAAAAAATCTTCTGTCAGCCAATTCCACAACCTTTGGTAATTACTAAGAGTCTGGATTATCTGAAAGTACATCTGAGTGGTATGAAACATGTATAACACTTTCACAAATGTTACAAAGTTGAAATTTCATGACTGCATCATTTAATTTGTGGTTTACATAATGTGCCAAGTTCTTTATAGTCCAATATTACCAAACGGTTATGAACAAAAGTGAACTGACATGCACATATTCATTTAGACATTTTACAAAACTGAGGTTTTTGACATTGTCATTTTATATTTTTGTGCTATTTCCAGGCTGCGAAGCACTGTAGGCCATCATGGAATCCAGGTAAATCTTCATATTTGTAACATAGTAACCTTTACCTTTGATGCTCAGATGTATTAGTATAGCTAGAAGGTATGGCAAGAATATGCAGATAGGCTGCTAAATAAATTTTTTAAACCGAAACACAAGTACACGTTTCACAAGGCAGTACTTACAGATACATGCACATACATGAAGTTGGACAGAAAAATTTTCCAAGTGAATGCATGGTCGGGAAATTTCACTGGCTGGGCCAGTTTCTTTACGCTTCAGTACTTATGTTTTCTGCCACCATTTTAAATATTTAATTAGTAGCCTATCAGCCCATTTCCACCATATCTTGCAGTTTACATGTTGTTTTTCCACCATTTTGTGTCCATCCTAAGTGTGCACGTAATTCACTTAACAATACACTATTTTCACAATCATTTCTTGCTAGGTATTCCTGGGACTGAAGATGTTGGCCTAGCAAACGAAACGTCACAACTGTGCATCCGCATTTAAAATGTGTTCACTCAACTTTGTGTATGTGTGTGTATCCACGACTATATAGGCTATTGACAGTAGTGGGCCCTCTCATTTTTAATAATAGTCAATAAATATATTTTATTTCAGCCTTAGACATTAACTTTTGAATGTGGTGGAATATACACACTGTGTTTATTACTTACACGGCAACATTTATTTAAAAAGATGGTTAAAGGCTAAAACGTGGCTGAAAGAAAAACTTAACTAGGGCCACAAAAGTGCTCACTTTACCATCAACAGCCTATACTACCCTGTGAGTGCTCACATTTTCTGTCTATATAAAAAAAAAGGGTCACGCGTTCATGTCGATACCACAGGTTTGTTTATACGTGTAATGTAGTAAATGACATCAGGACGTAGGCCGTAAGTTGGATTAGGTTGGTAGTAGTGAAAAAAGAATGAGAATGCATGGTAGGCATCTGAATCAGATCAAAGTGTGTGTCGGAATTGAGAAGAAAAAAGGAGATATCATGTATAAGTAATTTAGTTACATTGCCCATTGACTGATATTCGTTTTCATGGCCATTGTAATATACACTGCCACAAGGGCATGGATTTACAGCGGCAATAATAATTTTTGTTTTAATAAACACATGCACATTGTTTGACAGTAGTATTGAAGCAATGTAAAAACATACTAAACGAGGTGTGTACATTTCAAAACCTATATTAGTAATTTGCAACAGCTGAGTATTTTTAATTGTAAGAGTTGTAGGACCGTACGTTTCTTCGTACTGTAGAATAGTTAAAAATTCATCCCAAGTTGTCCGTTTGTTCCATTCATAGAGTAAACAAGGTACTAATTTACGTGTTCAGAGTCAGTTTTCTTACGCATCAGTGTGTCATAAAATGGACGTTTAGAGTGATAAAATAGTAAGCATTATATAAAATTAAGCAGTATAGAATAAATAAATAGCGTGGAAATAGTGAGTGAACTGTAGAACGAAATATAATCTATAGTGTACGGGGCTAATTAAAAAATATGTGGTTCATTATGGTGGTGTGTGTGACATATAATAAAATACGTACCGTAGTGCATATGATGTGTGCGACATTGAATAATGAGGATGAGTGTGGCATTACATGTTCGCAGAAAATAGAAATGTTTGGTAAAGGTAAGTGTGGAGATATTTAAATACAAATAATAGTATCTGGTACAATAAACAGTGTTGTAGGTAGGTAATGTTAGGTCAGGATTCTGTAGCAGCTAATGAGTCTTTAACATTTTAAATTAATAATTGGATAGCAGTGGATGGTATCATATACTATTCTGAAGGGTGAAATAAATTTTGATGGTAGTTGGTAATGTTAGATTAGTTTCCTGTAGTTGCAATGAGTCGTGGCAGATTTTATTCAATTGGATTGCAATGGATGATATTGTTTAATGTTTTGAAGTGTGTAATAGACGGTGTTGTAGGTAGGTAATGTTAGGTTAACGATCTGTGGAGTCAAATATTTGCGGTCATGTTATCTGGTAGTATACTTGGGCAGGTGAGCTCAAATGTACTTCCCGATACCACATATGGTATCATGTAGTACACTTGGGCGGATGGGTTCAAATGTACAATCTGATACCACATATGGTATCGCATAGTACACCTGGGCAGATGGGGTCGGTAGTTCTGAAGAATAAGGGCTTTTCTGAAAGGAAAAAATCTCTGAAAGTGGTATAATTCCACTCTACTAATTACAGAGAACAAAAATTTACTAGGGGCATCAAGATACACGCAATACAAACCGCAAAAATGATAGTGGGGAGGGCTATGAAGATCAGGGAAATTGAGGGGTAAAACTAATAAAAAAAACATACATTTACATGATAAAATTTTATCCCACAATTACCCTCCAGTTCATACCCCTCCCCAATATCGTATTTGTAACTTGTATTGATAACATTGTCAATTTAGGTATTACTCCATTAAGTTACATCAGTTTGCAATTATGAGTGTTTTCATGATAAAATAAAACAATTATATCACGAATATCACAAAAATATATTAAATTGCAAAACAACCTAACCAATCAATGCCTATATTCATAATAGTACCAACACACACACACATTATTTCTCAGTGAAAATGGCTGCTACACATGAAAATAATTTCTGGGAAACTCCAAGCTTCGCTGATGTGTGACGCTTCACGTCACTACTAAAAAAAAAACTGCTGGTGTAAGGGTTTGCCCTTACAGTAGTTCCAAAACACTGTTCTTGATTTAT
Organism: Dryococelus australis; assembly: GCA_029891345.1. Classification (NCBI taxonomy): domain Eukaryota; kingdom Metazoa; phylum Arthropoda; class Insecta; order Phasmatodea; family Phasmatidae; genus Dryococelus; species Dryococelus australis. The sequence goes on along the minus strand of CM057007.1, from coordinate 7,614,095 downwards.
CTATTTACCTTCAAGCCAGGCTGTGTGTTTGAAAGAAAAATGCAAATAAACAAACTGAAGTTAGCATTTTTGGTTGTCACAAACATGAACTCATTGATAATTTTATTTAAAGTAATAATTTGCCAACATTACTGGCTAGACGAACGTTATAACCTGAGCCAGGTAGCCAAGAGGTTTACTTTATCTATGCCAACAGCCACCAAGTTACAATGCACCTTAAAACTATTTTGTTGCGAGTGAATGTTACTAAGCAACTAAGGAAACGAATTCAAAATTAGAAGTCTGTTCTCCATCATCGGAGATGAACAGTATGCTATACTCCGTTCATGGTAAAGTGAGCACTTTTGAAGCCCTGGTTACTTTTTTCTTTCAACCAATTTATATCCTTCCACCACTTGTTAATGTAAACCCTGCCATGTGAGTAATAAACACACTGTGCACATTGACCAAAACCAAAAGTACGAAGCTACAATGAAATGTATTATTGGTTATTATGTCTGATAAAACAGCTTCAAAAAGTGCCCTCTTTACCATGAACGGCCTATAGTGTGATAGCTCTGAGTGGATGCTTGGTTATCAACGAGGACCGATGCCAAGATGATGTCGGATGGAAGTAAAGGATAGAGGACAAGTTGGTGAGATGCCGATATTCCTTCCAGACGTTCAGTGCAGTCCTGCAGCCATCTCCGTTTGCTGAATCATTTCAAGATATTAGCCAAGGTGTATCCTGCGCATGGAAAGTTACTTTACTTTCTAAAGTTAAAGTTGTACTAATAATTGAACTGATCAAATCACCACCTTTTCTTGTGAAAGATAACAGAATACGTTTCAGTGGCCTGTAGGAAAATGAGTTCTCAGAACGCTAATCACGAAGCAGAATTAAAATAAATGATTAATTTTTGGGCCTATTAAAAACCTAGGCATTATGTGGTCTGGTCATACTGTGTTAACTGCGGTGTTATTTTAAATATTGACACTGGTGGTAGAATACTTATATTAGTAAAATAATTTCATTTTATTATGATTTAATTTGAAGTCCATATGTCTTGCTGTGTTAAGTATTGTGTTATTTTGATATTTTTCTTGCTTATTTATTCCAGTAAATACTTTAAAGATATCACTTTGTTTTCCTTCTCTAAATTAATAAATAAAAATCTTGGAGTGATGGTTTTGTGTGATCAATTTGTGTGTTTATGTAAGTGCACAATTTCCAATGCAGATAATGAATTTACCAATTTTATTGTCTTCTAAAGATTGGCACCCTAGGACAAAAATATTGTAAAAGAACTAATCCTGTCTAACACTCATACAAAATACAACGTTGTTCCGACACTGTTTTATACCTGTGTTGTATATACTTGAATAACCCTAATGCCGCAGCATAACTATACCCTGTAAAGAACATTTCAAGCATTAACTATTTGTTTCAAATGGTACTCTCATATTTAAAACAATTATGTAACCCAATATAAATATATTCTACGTAAATAATACGTGTTATATTATATAAACACAACAATCTTGATAACCACCCACTCTCTCACATTCAATGTTTTTTTTTACAGTAAACTAATTGAAGCCCTGCTAAAATTTCTATTACGTTTGATTACTAATAATCATATCTAACATATCCAGGTATTATTTTCCCAATTTTCGAAAAAGCCCCTATTCTTCAGAATTACCAATGAGCTCAAGTGTACTTTCCGATACCAACATCTTGTACCCACTTAAAAACCCCCACATTCCCGTGGAAGCCCCGTAGATTGTGATAGGAAAGGGTTGGGGCAACAGTAAAAAACATATGACATCATCGGCACCATATTGGTGACGTCATAACATGTGTGTAAACACATGGTATCAGGTTGTACACTAATCCCCACTGTTGCAGTCTTAGTACACTTACTAGTTATTATAAAATAATTTTTATTAGAAAAACATTAAGTATAAATGAACTAGCTGAGTTTGCGGTTGTAGACAAATCTGTAACATACATGTAATTGCAAGAAGGAATTAAAGTCAGAAAGCAGAAGACAGAGTGACACAACACTACAAAAATGTAACACATATATAATTCAGAACAAAAATGTAGTCAGATAACACTATAAATACAACACAACAGGAATTGTGCATATATATTACATTTTCCTTGAGTTGTCATTGTATTATTTTCTAACTGAAATCTTTTTTTGAATTACAATGAAGCCCTGTTAATAAGTTCCCACTTACAAAGTTTTCCTGCCTAATAAGTTGAATAATTTTGCACCTTGTCTATACACATATGTGTAATTTGACCCTGTTAAGAAGTTTTCCTGGTTAATAAGTATTATTTTTTCAGTCCATTCAAAAACTTCTTAACAGAGTTTTACTGTATACGTATACTATGTATTTGTCGAACACAGCTAATTTAGGCTAGTTCATTCATATATATTCTATTTTTTATTTATATTATTTATTTCAGCTAGTAGATTTTCTGAAACTACAACAAAGTGTTTGCAATGGTGTATGTCCATAATTGTTCAATCATATACACTCACAATTAAGCTACCGCCCGGTGGCGAGCTCTCTCAACTCTCCTTCAACCCTCTTCTACTCCCTTCCTGAACTTACCAACCCTCTCCCAGATACAAATTCCTCCCTCAACACTTTCCACTCCCTCACAGACCTCACAAGCATGGTCTGCCTACCCCGCTCCGTTCTCCACCACTCCCTCTGAAGCTTCTCACTGTTGTTTCTTCTTCCTCTAAACACTCCCTTACTTAACTTGCAGTGTATACCCTCCCCATCCTCCCTCTTCATTCACCACCCTGTACATCCTGACTAGCCGTTCAACTTTCCTCCTGTCCTTCAATGAGCTTCACCCCATTTCTTTAATCGTCACAGATGGCCTTTTGTTCCCTTCTTCCTCATCACCCTGCCCCTGCCTTCTCCACCTACCCTTCACCCATCTTGCTGCCTTTCTCTGCACCTTTTCCAGTTCTCGCACCTCTACATACCGGTGCAGTCAATCAATTACCCCATTGTAAAAATCACTCAAACAACATTGATGTTGGTATATTATCGGGAAGTACACTTGAACCCAACAGTGTTCGCAATTGGTGTATGTCCACGACTGTTCAACCCACCGTCTATTATCTGCTAGAATTGAACCCACTTGAAAACCCGCACATACACATGGATGCCCCATTACACTGCGGCAGGGAAAAGGTGAGATGATTGTAAAAACATAGAGACATTGACACCATATTGGTGATTACATTACCTGTGTGTAAACATACTGTAACGGATTGTACGCTAATCCCGGAGTTGTATGCACCACCTACACATGCGAGCAGGAGTGTGTGTGTGTTGTAAAATGTCCGATACTTCGGAAATTTTTTATATAACTTGTTTTGCCTGATTTGCCTCGAGTGCTAATCTGATGCAAAATTATAGTTACAGGACAGCAAACTAGGACCGCTCTGGTTCCTAGAGCACACACAATACTGAGCAAGAAGAGCCGCGCACATTTACCTAGCTACTTGTAGAAGTTTTTACCTGCTTCTTACGTAAAAGGTATTCAAGTACAAATTAAAAAAATGTACAAATAGGTCAAGTCCAGCCCTCCATGCTGAATGGTGCACATTTTGCATGAATTTACTGTTCTGTAGCCATTTGTGGACTTTTGTTAATTTTTATCTTGTAGAAATATGTAGTATTAATTTTTCAAATTTTTTTTTTTTTTTTAGCCAGAATTTCCCTGATCACCACAGAACTCCCCAATATCCAAATTTATAGCATACCAACGCACCCATGGGCTTATTTATTTATTTTCTTGGATTCCATAGAGCCTATTACATGGTAAAGAGGTCACAAGGCTATGGAATATCATTCCACTACATCACATAAAACTATATGGCTTGTATTGCCAAAACATACCATTTTATAGTATTGTTTTGCTATTATTCGAATATGCTTTGAGTCGATACATCAGGTTTCATGGTTGCTGAACAAAATACGATCCAATCCTACAAGAAAATTCGCAGCAAAACTTATTGACAGTTGCTGTTCCTTAAAAGAGAACTGCGAATTCCTGCTTCATTTCAAGAAATCGTTTTAAATCATCTCAGGTGTTTTACCCTAAAAATTTCGTTCATGTTCGTTTTCTTCCATAATGATTTTAAGGTACATACTGACAAAAAACCAACATAAATATATATTTTTTTAAATACAGTATGTGTTTACTGATAAATTAAAAAAAAAAAAAAAACTGCTACACGTGATCGACACAAACGATCAAAATGAAACCATGACCTTCGAACAAACGTAACCTCACACAAACATACAAAATAAAAAAAATATAAAAAAATACGTCAGCAACAGAAGTAAACACGTGGAACACTTCTTTCCTAACTGACAAGGGATTCACCGGAAAACTGGATCTTGCAAACAAACTTACCCACCTCTTGACAAGATGCGTGCGAAAAGAACAGATTGCACAGCCAGCTCTTTAACATTCCCACTGTGGAGTCCTGGAAAAATAAGTTTATATATCAGTCTTTATGCACTTACTCATTCCACCGTGCACGATATCTCAACACTTAACAATTCAACCGGTTAACAATATGTGACATCAATATCTGTGTGATATTTACCTGATTCATTGAATTATTCTCCGTAGCAGAAACAGCCATACTATTGATCACAGAAGATAAGATGATGTAAAGAGAAGCCCAACACCACGACAATGCACGGCTTAATGTCTAAGTTGTTGAACTAATTTTTTCAGAAATCCACGGAAGCTTACTGGCAGATCATCCAAGTACCGGTAAATTATTTTTTATTTTGTACAATACTTTAAAGAGAATTATAAACGGTAGTTTGTAATTTAAAAACATTGCAACTATCGAAATTTGTTACAAGATACAGAGTATATTAGTATAAATGATGTATGACATAAAAATAGTAATGAGGAATCAGAATTAAAAGAGAGAACGTATAAAGGAGTACGGATATTAGGATAGCGTTGTCACGCTGTCAAATTTTTGGCTACATCTATATTTGACAACAAAATTCCAGGACCGCCCTCAAATTTTTCCTTCCAACAAATTTTATCAAATTATCTTGAATGAGTTTGAAGACGTGTCACACTGTCAAATTTTTTTTTACTGTGAGGTTACAATTTGAATTATAATTTTTTAATTAGTTTATAGTGAGATATTGCTTTTGTTATTACATGCAATCCATTACAAGAAGAAATGTAAGGAATTTTGTAATTTATGACCCTCTCTAGACCGGTTTACATATATTGTGTCGCTTAAATGTAGGTTTACGATTAAAGAATGAAGAATTAAGAATTGTACTTAATGACTCGATAAGCACACGGAAAATGGCCAATAAGAAAATTTGTAGTTTATGATTAAATTAGCAGCTGTTAAAGCCTATCTAAATCGTACAAGACGAGAACAGCCAGACCTACACACGACCGTTATCAACTAACCTGAGGATACATTGACCGATGTCTTAAGTACACATCACACTTATTATGTTAATTAAATCTTACACTAAGTAGAGTTTGAGAATACAGCTTTTTACTCTATATAAGAGTTGCATTTTCGCCGCTAGATGAACTGTGATCATGATATAAAAATTAAAGAAGAAGGCAAACAATATCTTTAAATTTATATGGAAAAAATGTTTGGTGGAATGTTTATATAAAGAATTTTTATTAACGTGTAATCCTGGAAATTGATAATACAGAGGATTCCAGATCGTTCTGCTGGTCGCAGAAAATTGGGTCGCAGTCTACCAAGCTCGATCCGTTGCTATGGGCTTAGTCTCTGACTTGATGTAAACTAACAATCCGTCTGCCTTCTGAGGAGTAGAATTTGTGAAGTACCGCGTTTGTTGTGTGAAGTGGTTTGAAGTTGGGTGAGAGTCAGCGAGAGTTTGATGTTATGTCATCACAGAAGATAAGTTTGTTGGATAAGTATGATCTGTCAATCGACAATCTGACTTATTCATTCATTGATCAGTGCAGTAATACTAAAACTCTAGAGAGAGTTATTCTCGTATTAAGGTTTGTAGTCTGACTTAAATTTAAGGATATTACCACTGTTTGAGTTTTTGACTATAGGCTGTTCACGGTGCAGTGAGCACCTTTGAAAGTCCTCTCATTTGCAATAATAGTCGATAAATATATTTTGATTTACCTTAAGATGTTAACTTTCAAGTGAGATGGAATATACACACTGTTTTTCACTTATATATCTATATCGATTTAAAAGGTAGTTAACGGTTTTAAAAAATGGCTGAAAGGATAAAGTAAGTTTGGCCTCAAAAGTGCTCACTTTACCGCGAACAGCCTGTACCACCCCACCCCATACGATCATTTATCCACAAAGCAAGTAAGATGTTTGTTCCCGGCCGGGTTGCCAATGAGCATTTGTTATATTTCTGTAAACTGTAAATTTTCCATAAACATTATAACTTGTGTTTTATTAGAAATATTTCTAAAATAGTTTATTTATAGAAATCTAAATCTGCACAGTACAACTTTAATTCATGTTAGGAGGTGCAGAATACCCCACTTGTTGATCTCTCCAGCACCTGTAATGATTAAAAAAAAAAAAAAAAAGTGGTAGAAATATTCATATGTGCATTGCTTATTCTTCTAGGTTTGAGAGCAAACGTTCATTACTTATCCTCCCAATAATACCTCAGCTGAGCGCTATCACCTGGTGGCATGAATGTTCTTCTCTCAGCCCCCTTCACTCTCCAGTTCCTTCCTAAAACCCTTTCACCATAACCTTTCCCTCTGCTTCCATAACCTCGGAAACTTTCTACTGTTTGTCCCTCTTCCCCTGTACACCCCCTTAACTAAATGTCCAATTGACTTCACTGGGTGCACACTGAAAACTGAATGTCACATAATTGCCAGAAACAAGTGGAAAATATTTTTTACACATGCATACACTTGCAATTAGGCTACCGCCTGGTGGCGAGCTCTCTCACCTCTCCTTCACCCAACCAACTCCTTTTCCACTCCCTTCCTGAACTTAACAACCCCTCTCTCGGATACCAATTCCTCCCTCAACACTTTCCACTCCCTCACAGACCTCACAAGCATGGACTACCTACTTCGCTCCGTTCTCCTCCACTCCCTCTGAAGCTTCTCACTGTTGTTTCCTCTTCCTCTAAACACTCCCTTACTTAGCTTGCAGTGTAGCCCTCCCCATCCTCCCTCTTCATTCACCACCCTGTACATCCTGTCTAACCGTTCAACTTTCCTCCTGTCCTTCAATGAGCTCCACTTCATTTCTTTCATCACTGATGGCCTATAGTTCCCTTCATCCTCACCATCTTGCCCCTGTCTTCTCCACCTACCCTTCACCCATCTTGCTGCCTTTCTCTGCACCTTTTCCAGTTCTCACACCTCCACCTCCACATACGGGTCCCATACTGCTGCAGCATATTCTAACATTGGCCGTACCATTGTGCCAAACGCCTTCACCTCACAGCTGACTCCATTCAGCACCTTTCCCAGCATACCCAGAGCCCTTCTTCCCTTTGCAACCACCCTCTCTACCTGTTTTTTCCACCTGAGGTCTCCCTGCAGTACAATCCCTAGATACTTATATTCTGCTGCTTCTTCTATCTCTTGTGAACCTCACTACCTTAGTTTTTCTTACATTTATTTTAATTTTATTTTTCCTCGTCCACAACCATATTTTATCAATGTCTGCCTGCAAATTTCCGCCCCTCTCCCCCACTGCAGCAGATGCAACACAATCATCTACAAACAATCTGATTTTTCCCCTAATCCCCAAACCCATGTCATTTACCATTATGGAAAATAACAAAGGACCCAGCACGCTTCCCTGTGGTACCCCTGACATAACCTCCTCTTCCTCCGACATTGCCTCCCCCTCTTTCACCCTCTGCCTTCGCCCCATGAAGAAGTCCCCTATCCATTCCACTACCCTCCTGTCTGGTATCAGTGCCTCCACTTTCCTCATCAATGTCCGATGGGGCACCTTATCGAATGCCTTCTCAAAATCTATGAAGTACGCATCCACCTGCTTCCCCTCATCAACTACCTGCACCAGATCCTCTAATAACCCAGCCAGCTGAGTCTCACACATGAGTATCCCCTCCTGAAACCATACTGGGACTCCTCCAAACAATTCCTATTGTTCATAACCCTCACCACATACTGCACCACCAGCCTCTCCATTACTTTTCCTGTACTTGATGTGAGACTCACCGGTCTGTAGCTGCCAAGCCTCCCCCTATCCTCTCCCTGCTTGTGTATAGGTACCACCATAGCATCCTTCCAATCTTGTGGTAACTTACCCTCTCCTAAGGACTTTTTAAACAGCACTTCCAAATATTTCGCCAACTCCTTGCCACCAAACTTTAGTGCTGTGTTTCCTATCCCATCTGGTCCCCCTGCCTTACTGCTCTCCAAACCCCTAATTACCTTTTCTATCTCCCACTCCCTCATCTTAAACTCACTATACACCCCCAGAACCCTGTTTGTCCCCCTATTCCAACCCTCCTTTGCCTCAAACACTGACAAGTACTGTCCTTGCAGCATCTCTGATTTTTCTTGGTCATTTGTCGCATGCCTACTATCCCTTCCTCTCCTCCCCTTAACCTCCTAACATACCTAAACAATTTCCTCCATTCCTTGCCTTTTCCTTCTTCCACCATGTTCCCCAGATATACATTCTTTGCCTGTTTGATCTTCCTTTCAAGCTCCCTACCCATTTGTTTCATCATTTCTTTAGATCTTATCATCCCTTCACTTCTCCACTTGGCATGTAATTTTCTGCACTTCCTCTTCATTTTCAAAATCTCCTGCCCATAATATGGCGGATCTCCCCCAGTCCGTAACCTTTTCATTGGCACAAATTACTCCAATATAACCTCCATTAATCCTCTAAACTCCCTCCACAACCCCTCTACACCCTCCTTCATAGACCATTATTACACCTGTCTCTCAGGAATATTTCTGCCCCCTTCTTGTCTCCTCTCCCATCCTTGTCTCTTCTGAAGATGGTGAACTTATCCTGCCTTCACTCAATGTCCAGTACTTCCTCAGTCAACCAAGTCTCCACAGCTACCACTATATCTGCCCCATATCCTTCAACCTTTCCCCAGAAGCCCTCCAGCTTGTTGTACACACTCCTACAGTTCACCAACATTATCTTTATACTAGTACTCTGCTTTACTATCCTACATTGTTTACCTCCTATCTCCACCGCTGCGGCGTCATCAATGCTATCCTCTCCATTTCTCTCCACTTCCGTTTCCTTGCTTCTAACTGATTGCTATTTCAACAACTGCTGCTCTGCCCTGACCCTCTCCATGCAGCCAGCTACTTCTCTACCTAGCAGATCATCTAGAATCCTCTTTCCCTGTTCTGTCAGGTGAACCTGGTCCTGTCCTACACTTTCCCAGCCTACCCATTTCCTACTATCTATAAATGTAGCCCCCAAATCCCTACACACCCTCTCATATACCTCACTCGCAGCCACTGCCTTCCTATAGGATACTCCTTTCCTAACCAGCACCTCGCTGACTACTGCCCTAGCTCCAGGGAACTTCTCCCGCACTTTCCTCAGCAATCCCCTGAGGTCCCGCTCTACCTCCTGCCCCACCTCCCTATGAGCGAGGTCAAAGTGTATATTATTTATGCATCGACAACTAGAACACGCCGCGAGAAAGTGCAAATCATTTGCGACAACATACAATTTCAGTAGAAAATTCCGTAGGTCTATATAAATTGTCTTAAATTTATCTTTATTAACTAGTTAGCAAATGTATGCACAAGTCACTGGGTGAAATTAACCTCATCACTGCTGTATTGACAAATGATATTGTCAATATACCAAAAGTATATTTGTTCCATATTAACTATTATGTATTATTAATCTGCCGAAATGTTAGCTATTGTATATGTCCAACATTGCAATAATTTTCTTGTTTTCATATTCACAGGTGTCCGCCATATTGCTCTGAAACTGCCGCACTGGCTCCAGACACAACGCTGGAAAAATGGCTCTGTGTTCACTCTTTTAGTGCAACTCGTAATTGGAATGCGAAAATCAGGCTGTTCTCAGAGCGAGTTCCGGTGATTGGAACATGTGGCACTCAGCTAGTGTGCACCGAGTGCAGTCCAAAGCAGTAATTGGAATACTCTATTATGCTCTGAAGCTTTCTTTCACAAGTGCCTTCATGCCTTCCCCTTTTCCCAGTAAACATTACTACAATTTTTATTTTTTCCTACATTAATCTTAATTTTATTCCTTTCTGTAACAATCCACCTCATTTTTTTGTATCGTCCTGCTACAGTGATTCATAATGTCTGTTGATGTTATTATTTTATTTTTGTGTTTTAAAATGTTTTTTAATGTTTTGAATATGTTGGTCAAACACGACTAACAAGTACTGGGTTTGTTAACTCAGCTTGTTTATCTTTGTCAGTTGTTTCATTCAAACCCTCCTTACTACTATTTAACACTGCAATACCTCCCTCCCCTCCCCTCTCTTCTAATATTTTTAATATACCCATACAACTTCCTCCACTTATTAAGTTTTCCATTCTGTATCACACTGCCGAGATGTTCATTCTTGTCTGCTTACTGGACCTCCCTAGTTCCCTCCCAGCAGTTTCGTGTGATCTCTATTACTATCCGATCCTGTGTTTTTCTACCGTACACACATCTTTCTAGCAGTTCTCTATATCCTTTTTATCTCCCATCCATAGTACAGAGGATAGCCCCCAGCCTTTATCATTTTCTTTCAAGCAAATTTCTCTTAACATGCTCTCTACAATTACTCTCAGTTCATTTCACAAGCTGTCTACACTTTCTATCTTAGCCAATTGTTTAAACCTATTCCTTCAAGAAATGTTTTGTCCCCTTCACACGTCCCCTCATGTTCTGCCATATGACTCTATTACTGGGATCCTCTATCCACAGCCGTCCAATCCCATGCAACTCTTGCTACGTGAATAGTCGAGAAGTTGTAGCAGGCTCTGATGGGCGAATGAACAATTCCTGGCCTGGGGTGCGTGATTGAGTGGACGAAAATGTCTTGCTCTTCAACCAATTTTATTCAAGTTATTGAATACCTACAAAAAGTGTTTAGATACATGCACTTATATATTAAAATGGCAACTTAAAATTTTTTTTGTAAATTAAATACTTTAGTTAAAAAATTATAATTATGTTTAGTAACTTCTTTTAAAACCTCCACAAACCGTTTGCTAAGAAAAAAATGTTTTTTTCAAAATCAAAACAAACATTTTTCTAGATTATTTGCATGAAATAGATACCTGCAAATATTTGTGTAGCTTAATGTTCAAAATAAGTACATATTAACACTTCTTTATACTGTTTTGATAATTTGGAGTGCATGAAAATCTTTGAAGTAATTTGGGGAATTCAATGGCTTGAAAGACTAAATGGCCATGATTGCGATGTATGAGTGACGTCACAAAGATGTCAAGGAATTGAATTCAATAAATTTCAAGGAAGTGTGGAGTGAAGTTTGATTGTGTGAAAGGGCCTTAGTGTGGAAGCTGGGCGTGGTTTTCAGGAGTATGTCGGTGTGTGGCAGTGCTCTTAGCACCCTCACAGGTGTTACCAACACGTGCATCAAACATGGAGCCACATCTACCAGTGCTGCACGTAGTGATGGAGAGGTGGTTTAGGTTGGTGCTTAACAGTGAGGTCTTGATGGTGATACGAGGTGGAGATGGAGCACTGGTGGAATGTAAGGGCAAAGGTAACGGAGTGCTGCGAAAGAACTTCCTAGCCAATAGCATTGTCAGTCATGTTCGTGTGCTAATATCTGGATGTTCCTGCTGGGTATCAAACCATGGTTTGCCTTGATGGGAGGTGAGTAGTGTAACGAGTAGTTGACAGGTGACTCCTCTGAATACAACTATACATCACCAGAACTCTGGCCTCACCCATCACAGTTCCTGCTGGGTATCAAACCATGGTTTGCCTTGATGGGAGGTGAGTAGTGAACGAGTAGTTGACAGGTGGCTCCTCTGAATACATCACCAGAACTCTGGCCTCACCCATCACAGTTTAGCTCATATATACATATATTCTTGGCTTCTGGGTTGTAGGAGTGTCACTGTCGTTTGTCCGTATGTAGACCTTACAACCACCATCTTCAGGGGTAAGTAGCAGCTCTGCGTGGTCTTCCTGCCCTTATGTACCTTAGGCATTACAAGGGAGATACCTGATTGGCTGGAGTTGTATGCCAACCCCCATCTGCTTCCTGCTTCCCTCCAGGTTGACCAATCAAGGACGAACTTGTCTGTCAATGTTCAGGTTTTTTTTAAATTGGTGCCCAGATATTTCTCATTTTAAATCCATCTCCCCTGTTCATGTTGGTGAAGTGTGTTTACCAACTTGTGTATGACGGCCAGGTCGGAGGAGGAAGGCTCATACCCACACCTCCTGAGCCATGCGGAGGTGAAACTCCGAGCGCTGATGCCAAACAGTCGCGTTCTCAGGGACTCCCAGCCAGTTCTGACAAACGCATCCCTTAACCGCCATCATCGTCAGGAATTGGCAGAAGACTTGAAGGTGGGTCGAGTTATAGTGTACATTGCTAAACTCTAATAGTTAGCCACTTAAATATTCCGTTATGAGCATATGTCTAAATTTCGTCACAGAAAATACAATGAACACCGTGTGCCAAACTTTTCTTATGCTTCTTTGTATGTTTATACTTTTTTTCTTATTTTACTTGTTGAGTTAACCCGGGCAATTATTAAGTTCACTTAAAATGTACAAAGTAGACTTAATGCCATAAGAAATGTTTTATCTATGAGACAAAGGTGAATCATTTCCATTTTCTGCTGTGGCATGTAATTAGGACCTTTTGTTACCCACAAACTCATCCTGCATTTTCAATACAAAATATAATTGGAGTTAAGAAAATGTAAACTTTGTCAACATTTAAGGAAAATATTTAATAACTAATAAAAATAACCAATAACAATTCACAAATTAAAGTTTATGATTTTTATAACACTAAATAACTTAATGCAGCATAAAACTGCTACGCCATATCCAGGGCAGCGCAAAGGGGTATAAAACCAGCCCGCCATTTAAAAAAGTCAGCAGACCACAGAAAACCCGAAGGATATAAATTTTCTGGTATGTATCATTGCAGAAAAGAAACTGGTGATATTTTGCAAGACACTAATTTTCAATATGTTCAAAACATCATGTTTTTCTCTATACATTTAACTGGGTAAACCAACACCACATATGCAGTAAAAATACCTTTTATAAATTATACTGAAACAGTTGGAAAATATCATACCTTGGCTTTTAAAGCCAATGTCACATACATATTGACACCAGGTGGGGTGTCTCCATGGTGTGGAGAAATGAAAAGGACGTTTTTAGTGGAAAATGTGGTAAATAGGTAAGTTATTTCCCGGCGCCTGGCATCGCTAGAGGCGGTGCCGAAGTAGGAGATCTGAATCATGTTGCTGCTCTGGGTCGTGCCGCCGACGACGACCAATGCCTTCCTTTCCTGCTCCTTGTAGATTGATTAATTAATTAATTAATTACGGAAATCTTCGTGGACTCTTAGGGCAGACCACACACTGCCTGGATTAAATATGTTGACTTGAAAACATTGCGTACAGAACACTCTTGGAATTAACATGTAAAATAAACACTTCAGGAATAGCGGGAAGTGAGGGTCCCATGCCCTTATGGAATTAAACACGCACAGTTCCAGTGACATTATTTATTCGTCATGACTCTACGCACTTTCCATGATAGTAACTTTACATTTGGCATTGAACTTCACCGGTTGGTAGTGGTAAAACAGACGAAAGCCACGTGGGCTACACAATGATTACATGGAAAGTAAGCTCCCGGTGGCAATACTAAACCAACCGGGAGAGGAGGGATGACGTCCCGGGTGGTCAAACGTGAAACGGTTTCGAGATATTAGTTTATTGCAGTTAGTATGATTGGTAACAAAGATTGACTACCACCCGGGCACGCACGACACGATGGCACGACTCACCCCTCCAGCTGCCGAGCGCTGACTGACTTGGCGCGAGAGCCGCTGTTGGCAGGCCCGTGCGCCACTTGGCGCTACTTTCTGATACACAATACCTTAAAACTTACTTTGGGTGAAACCTAAGGGCAGGAGCACACAATAAATTCAAATAAACTGCAAGAACACAATAAACCCTTAATACAGTTTAATGGATGAGGTGAAGTTGATACAATGTAAACAAACAACAAACAGAGAGAACACTCATGAAAACAGGTATGCATCAAGACTGGCTTTAATCTGCACGTCCTTAAATAATTATATTATGTTTTCCACACAATTTGGCGCTACTTACATATCACTCCGCCACGCGGAGTGGGTGGCTGGCTGAACACACACACACACACACACTTGCATTACCCTGAACTGCCCCCCTGCTACCCTGGCTTGCCCTAATCTACCTTGCGCTGCCTTACAGTACTTGGCACTCATCACCAACACTGCATGCTGAGGAGCTCTGTGTAGAGCATGCATCGTGTCAGTGCAGGTCCCTCGCTGCGGTGGGCAAACTTTCTAGGGAGGAACCATGGACGGCATCAATATAATACTGCATAATAAAGTGGCTGTTCCCTTAAAACCCAATAAAATGCTCACAGCCATAACATATCTGTATATTAGTAGCAATTTCCAATTATTTGCTACTCTATAAAAATCTCCTTTTTTAGCTCACTCTGGAAAATTCTAGATTTCAAAATTATCACAAATTCTATAATTATCTTGCTTTTACAATACATTTAAAAGTCTCTTTAATTTGGTCATATGTCGGGAATAAAGACTTAAAACATTGCATGTTTAAAATGTGGACATCATTAATTTCATGACTGACAACTTTCATTTTTAAAAACCGTCTCAAAAATCCACATTACTTTCATATGAATTACATAAAACTTAAAGCCATCTGCTTAATTCCATTTAGAGAATTTACTTGTTACTTTGGCAGAAAATATCCTCAGAACAACCCCTTTTCCCACTAAGTATATTTAACATTTTTTTACTTATTATTAAATACAAACGCAGAGGCATCTGGCTCTTTGCCATTTATTTATTTTAACCATTATTTCATCTGCAAGAAAAACCAAAGAATTTTTACGTTAATCAGCCAACTTAGCACAAATCAAAGTAACAATACTTATCTTCCTTTAGAGGCCCAGGATTTGCTGCTAGCAATGCAAGAGAAACTCTCACCTATTTATATGAAAAAGACCTGGCTACAATCCCCTCACTACTCGGGGTATCAAAATCCTCAGCCAATCAAAAATTACTTGGATTGTTCCATAATGTTCATTCTTGTGTAAAAATACCACTCCCGGAGCGCTGCTGTACTGTCTTCAGCGCTGCTGTTATTTCAATCAGCGCGCCACTATGCCCACTGGGCGACGCTAGCGCCTTACCATGGTGCTTGCCGAAACTACAAGGCAGTCACGCTCAGACCTTGAGTGCCATGCATCACGGGCGGACGTATCTGTGTCTTGACCTATGTTAATGTTCGTCTATCAATTTGTGGTAACCTTACAAAAATACTTCGCTACAACAATAATAATTAAAAGGCTTCGCAATTTATTTGTCTTAAATTCACAAACATATATAAAAATCACTCAAGTAGGATTAAATTATACCAAATCCAAAGCTCCATTAATTAATTGCATGTATGAATAAATACGAAGTTCTCTCATGGGAACAAGATCAATTACAATTGTAGTATTTAATGCTCCTCAAAACAGCGGTCCAACATTAAGGGTCTTGCCTACCTAGAATACGACCCTGCAAAATTTTCCAAAGGGTTACAAGCGACCCACTGACAGCTCTTAAAGGAGCAATTGAAATGTATGATTCTTCCTTACAATATATTTTTGTGCTTGCAAATAGACGCCAGGACCCACTTGACTCAGAGAAAAAAATATAACACGTAAACTAGTTGTGTTACCATTTCGCCTTTCATCCTTATGTTGATTCAGGGAGCTAAATTTTAAACTTCAAAACACACCAAAAAATTATTCTGGACAAAATAAGTACAAACACTCACCAACTCGATGCACCCTAATTTGGGCCAATCAAAGGCCGAGAAGTAAAGACTAATTAAAATGGAGCTAAAAGAGAATTGCGGATGCCCACCTACTTAAGGCCAATTAAAGGCATCCAAACAATTCATATTAAAGGCATTATGACATTAACATTAAAATACAATTTTACCAATTTAAGCTTGCTCCCAACACAGAGGGAATCCACAATACCAAGTTTCCAAAAACGAGAAAAAGGAGCCGATTATTAGCTCAACCCCTGTCTTACTTGACTTCAAAGTTTAGCTAAAATATACCCTTAAATTATGATTAAAGTTCCAAACATTTGAGCAACCCACAATCAGTATTCAATGCGTTGTTTGGCATGCCGACGACGCATGACACAACGGTCAAAAGCGCCCAAATCAGAAAGCTTTGCGAACCTCAAACCGATCCAAAAGGTCGCAAGGACTTACTGAACAATTTTACAATAAGCATGTGGGGAATGCAAACCGAAACACGAATGAAGAAAATTCGAAGTATTAAGGTTCAAACATTAAATTAAGTTAATCCAAACGAGAATTTTGGACTGGCAACCTGAACAAAATTTAACTGTTAGTAAGAATTTAAGTTACTTTAGCCCCACATTAACCATGACTATTGTCTTCAAATTTAATTAACTTCAAAATGTCAGCTGCCAAACTAACCTGTCTCATGACGAATGTCGACGGACATTATGTGCAGCGTGTTCACAAACCACACCCACCTAAGAGGAGTCAAGTGCTCTTGTCGAAGCCTCAGAAGGAACAGGCCGAGCTCATACTTGCTCCGACGAACTTACAAACTGTAGGGAGGGGAAAACTGGCCAGTGCACATGCGCTGGAGGGAGGGTAAAAACCAAATATAGGAGGCGAGAAAAGTATGGGAATACCGAGGTCGGACCAACGGAATGCGAAACAGTGTTAGAGCACAATGCCTGCCAGCGCAGGGCGTGCAAGTTGTCTTCCATGTCTGGCTTTGGCCTTCCACGAACGCAAGGTTATCTACGCAAAACTTCAAGTGTACATGAAATGAGATAGGAAAGTATCTTCATACATACACCACACATAGATTTCTTGTAGGATTTTTAGCAGAAAGTAGAAATTCTCGCCATGCAAAACTGCGTAGTTGCTTGGACCGGCAGCGAGTCTGATTGGGCGGTGAGAAAATCTCTCAAAATGAGACCGCCCATCTCAAAACACATGGCAATATTCACAGTAGAGATATTGTTTCTCTCTGTGTGTGTGTGTGCGAGTGCATGCACGTGCACGTGCACGTGTGCATATATATATATATATAATATATATATATATATATATATATATATATATATATATGCAATTTAAATGTGTCCCACACTGAGCGGAATGTTGAAAAAAAATAAACTGTGTAATGCTGCACTCTTATCACGAACACCATTGAGGCCTATATATAGTCACTATAAAACTATCCTGTTAACCCTTTAAAGGTGTTAAAGAGCAGAAAATTCTTTGAGTGTTAGCATGTTACTGTACTTAATTATTGGTTGTGACATAATATAATAGTCTGGGAAAACTATGAAAATAGTGGAAAATTATGTTAATAAAACTAATAAAAGGAACTACAGGAATTTAAAATTTGTGTCTGTATTTTTTCAAACATTTTTCAAAATTGAACAAAGTTAATACTTTTGGCTACAGCTGAAAACAATTTTCCATGTCATCAGAATATCATGAGAATATAATCTTGGTAATTTAATTTTTTTATGCTGTTCACTCGTATTTCAATTTTAACTTTAGAATTAAAATTTAGTCAAGATAGCGAAAAGTTAAATAATTGTCACAGATAAACCAGGTGACAGATTTTAAAGAAACTGTCAACATGACAGTCACATGGACTTCAAAGAAAAACTTCATTTAAAACCAAACTTTGTGAAAATTCTTTAAATTTATACGAATCAGTATTTTGAGATAAGTCACACATTTTAAAAATGATTTCGTATTTTTTTATTAAGTAATAATTGGTATCATGTTACAAAGTCATAAATTATCTTCATAATTTAAGGCAAAGAATGTCTCTTGAACCACTTCAAGTACAGTGAAACCTTGTTAAGAAGTTCCGTCTTGAGAAGTTTTCCTGCTTAATAAGTAGAATAATTGTGCACATTGTCTATCTGCACATGTGTAATTAGACCCTTTTAAGAAGTTCTCCTGATTAATAAGCATTGCTTTTTAGTGCCTTCTTCAGAAATTTCTTAACCGAGTTTTACTGTAGTTGAAATGTGCTCAGGGTGACACGTCATGTTTCATGCTCAAGCAGTGAGAACTGGTTCTGACTCAAGTCTGCCCTCACTCCTTCCCCTTCTACACCTTACATGTCCGTGAATTCCAGAGTTCTTATTGAAGTGCAGTATAACTAGGAGGTATACCCATCTTCAGCCCTTCTGCATAACCGTGTAATACAAAACCAAAATTAGGGTATTTGTTTGTGTTTGGTGGAGCTGTGCCATCAAGATCATTACAGGTGTTGTCAAGTATGTACTGTAAATTTGTTACATTGATAGCATTTTGTAATGAATCTATATGTAATGCCTGGCAGTTGAATAATCACTCTGAATTTTCAGCGTTTAACTTGTAATATCTGTTCTCTTGGTAGCAATTCACTTGTGACATGAAAACGCAAGAGGATAATATGCGCTCTACTGTCACCAAGGCAGCTAACCTGCCCGCAGTAAGAACACCGGAATCAACAATCGTGGTAAGAATGGGGGTTTGGAATTTTCGCGTGTGGTAAAGTATGAAACTTTAATTGCTGGCAATATTTTTGTGTCAGCAGTAATTAATGAATCACTAGCAAGGCCTTAGATTAGAGCTGGTGTGCTCTTCCTGTGAACATAAGTATACTTTTTTTTTTTTAGTAATTGGTAGTATTTAAATACTTAATTCCTAAAGTTTGTGTTCATGGAAGTACAGTTAGTGTTGTGTACTTTATTTCTACGGTGTAGAACTTGATCCTAGTTTGTTGTCACTATGTTTGCCAATGACTTGAGGTTGTGGTAGCATTGTGATGGGGAATGTAATAGAACGCTTGTTTGCCACGGCCGTACGTTTCTGTACAGTAGATAATGTACCCCCAGGTTAGGATGTAGCCAGTTTTATACTATCATGTAAGTTGGATACCTCTATCAGGAGTAACCACTGTCCTTGTTTTTCTTCTATCAGCTGTACAATGCATGTTAATTCCAAGTTTGGAATTTTGTATTTCTTTTGTCATTATCTGTCTGGGCTCGAGAACAATGCGGACTGTATGCTAACAAAAACTTTTCGAGTTGCGGTTTACAGATAAGAAAACAGTCGAACTGATCTTGTAGATTCAGGCAGCGCCACACCAGACCGATGATGCCACCATCAACAGTGTTGCCACAATGTGGCAGGAAATTTTAACTAGTTCAACAGACCCATGCCCCAAACATTCCCGCCCGCCCGCCTTAAAGGGTCCACACTTCAACACTTATCAGTCCTGTTAACAGTATTCAAAGGTATAAAACAGAACAATCAATATTAACACAAACACGTTCTGTGTACACAGATGTATTTCTTGGTCGTGCACTAACTGAGATGAAGATGACACGACTTAACAGCTGGCCTGGTGAAGGTGGCTTGCTGGGTACGAACCTCAGCGACACGCACAACACCGTCTGCCCCAGGGTGGATCTTTACTATTCCACCAATCTTCCACTGCAAGGGGGGCAAGTTTTGGTCTTTTACCAAAACCAAGCTGCCTTCAGCTATTTTGTCTTCTCCACTGGTCCACTTAACCTTGGGCTGAAGATAATGGATACACTCCACATGCCACCGCTTCCAAAACAACTGGTGAATCTGCTGTAGAGCCACCACCTAGTCGACTGGAGTTGACATGTCCAGTTCAGTTCAGGCAATATCTGGGCTGGACCCATTGTAAGGAAGTGACTAGGTGTTAGTGCTGAGAAGTCATTAGCATCACTAGACAATGGACACACAGGTCTTGAAGTGAGCGTTGCCTCAATCTGGGCCAGAACAGTGCTCAGTTCTTCATATGTTAGCAACTGAATCCCCACAACCTTCGTGAGAATGGACTTGCCAGATTTGATACCTGCCACCCTTAGTCCACTGAAGTGAGGAGCTGCCGGAGTGTTGAAGTGCCAGGTAATCTTATGTCCTTCAAAAATGTATACTATCTGCTTGCGAGTGTCACTATCAGCAAGAAATTTTTTGCACTTTTTCCAGCTGGTGGCTTGCTCCAACAAAGTTAGTGCCACGGTCACGTTAAATGTTGGCACATTGTTCACGTTGAACGACGAACCTTCTAAAGGCTGCCAGAAATGCTTCTGTTGATAAATCTGAAAGAAGCTCTAGATGTGCAGCCTTTGTTACAAAACACACACACAGGCATGTGTCTGCCTGCAGCAAACTAGGCTTTCTGAGTCTAACCATGTTGATGGAGACGGGACATCCGTAATAGACTCCGGTATTCATAAATGGCTTGGCCTGGTGCACTCTTTCAGCTGGAAGACATCCCATGGTAAGTGTGAGGGGTTTGGGATGGGTTCGAAAGCAGCGTATACATTTATGAAGGCAGCTGCAAATGAGATTCGTGGCGCCGAGTACCCAAAATTCTCTTTGAACCAGGTACTGCAGAATATGGGACCCGTGTTGAAAAAACTTTAAATGAAGCTCATCGATCAGCAGCACTGCAAGACGACAATTTTTTTTGAGAGAAAGATTGGGTGTTTCTCTTTGAATTGCAATTCAGCCCTCTGCAGTCGACCACCTACCCTCAGGATGCCTTCAAAATCTACAAAATGGAGTCAGCTTCTGGATGGTTGGAGAACAAGGTTAATGCCTAGCAATATGAGCACACACTTCAGCATTCACAGATGGATTGGAATTCTGCTGCCAGTTTGCCGACAAAGGCAGGTAATATGCGACTGGCCCGATTGCGACCACCAAGTCAGACACGATACATTGCATAATATGTGCAACAGAATACCATCAGCAATGTTTAGGCTGGCCAGACGAGAGTATTGCTCGTCCCGGTCAAGTCTACCAGGACCGAGGACAAGCTTCACAACCCTACCCCACGTAGTCAAAGCCCAACTTCCTGAGTTTAGAGGGAGACCTCGTGAAGATCCCATAGCATTCTTAAATGAATGCAAAAATGAGTTGAAAGAACAACAGGTCACCATGAAACAATGTGTAAGTCGAAACTACCTCCAGCTGTTGGGTAAAGTCAAACATTGGTGGGACAAATACGGGGGAATTTATAACGGAATGGAGACAATTCCGCTCCCGACTTGCTACACACTAACGGGGACGAAGTGGTCTCAAATCTTATAACAGATTTCCACACTCGAACTCAGAACACAGACAAAGAAGTCGAGATCTTTATCCACCGAAAAGAGCAAATGCACAGGCGGGTGTACCCTACTGAAAATGAACAGCAACGTGTACAAAGCATTACATGCACCCTCCTCTCCTCGTAACCTCCTACTAATTCCTCGACCACAAACGGTGGACAAATTAGTGGAAAGGACAAGAGCACTGGAGTCAAACAACAGAGCACAGTCCTGGCATGCGCTCGCAAGGTCACTAGCCAGCCTCCTACCCTTAGACCACCAGCTGTGCACGACCCTCCGTATCCTCTCGCTGCCACCCCCTTACCAAGCTGTTGGTATTGCCCGAGCCGTCTCTTAAATAGGGACTGCCCTACCCAGCAAGGGCAAGGCAGGACCCCTTCTCTGCCTACACAGTCAGGCATGCTGCCTTTTAGCAATAATGGTAGACTCCCGATCCCGCCTGGAAACGCCTCAGCCGAGATTCTCACAAGGCCACACGCCCAGCCCCGGGAAGGGTCAATTAATCTTAGGCAATTACGTTTAGCTCTGGCTTGTCAGACTCACTTTTCTCAGGGAGAGAAATCTCTCTATCGTACACCTAGAGTTTACGAAAGCCAAAATCCCGCATCCTGGGGAATGAGGCCATAAGGACGAGATGAGTTTATTGCAAACAGTCGACGTGGTTACCACGGATCCAATCTCAACGTGACAGACTCGACGGAGCCGACATCAGATAACCAGAGAAACTGAAATGACAATAGCGGACAAGGAGGTAGCATCCCATCCCGCGCCCACTAGGATGTACGTCCCAAATTCGATACGAGGATGAATGTCCCATTGGACACTCCCCTCCACCCCTACCTCATATATTCCGTTTTCTCCCTGGCGTCCAACCGGGAGAGTTAGCTTAAACTCCGCGATCTCTTGGTGTAGCCCATTAGATAAAACCTCATGTTGGAGACACCCCACAGACAGCACAATCACAGAGGTTAGCGAATCACGAGTAGCCCCCTCGGTAGAACCAGACCGAATGCCTTCCCCATTAGCCCCTCTCCTTGCCAGACCACCAGCCGACGCTGGCAAAAACACTCTTGAGACAAGCTTTCTGGATTGCATAATCGTTTCCCTCACCTTCACTCCTCCAGCGGAAGAAGTGTGCGATCAAGAACTAGAACTTGACGAGGCCCAGTATCCACTGTCACCAGGTTCTATTCCGTCCACACCACCCCCCGAGGGCCTGGAAAATCCCCCACCCGACACCCGAGACACAATATCAGTAAATAATCCAAGCCCTTTAGCAAGAACACCAGCATTAGATTGGGTGTAAAATTTAACTCTGTTAATGGCTACATCTTAAATACATTTGGCATTACAAATTGAAGGAAAATTATTTTACATGAAACCAATATTTAATACAAATTCCATAACACTCATTTCAGAATTCAGTTGAGTGAAAAAACACGTAATTGAAAGCACAACACTCAGTTGAATACCACTGTTCATTAACATAATTACTAACAAAATTCATTAAGATAATAATGTACTCTTTTTCCAATAAATAGTACCATTAAAAATCTTAGCAATAATAATCATTTTTTAACCTTGAGACACCTTTATCATTAAGAATATAAACTGCGATTAAAACCTAATAACAATTATTATTGTCTAAAAAGGTGAACAAGCACTTGGAACTACTTTGGCTCGTTGACTACAGTAGGTAATTTGTACATGTTCCAAAAACAAATTGACTTGAATATAGCGGCAAGCTGTTCATTTTCTAACTGTTGACCAAGTAATTTTGCTTTTAAGAAATTAATAAATTGACAATTGAGACACAAGATAAAATTCAAAGGCACGTTAAGTTAATATGCAAGGAA
Organism: Dryococelus australis; assembly: GCA_029891345.1. Taxonomy (NCBI): domain Eukaryota; kingdom Metazoa; phylum Arthropoda; class Insecta; order Phasmatodea; family Phasmatidae; genus Dryococelus; species Dryococelus australis. The sequence goes on along the minus strand of CM057007.1, from coordinate 7,590,741 downwards.
AAACTGCGTAGGCAGCTAGACAAGCCCCTTTAAAGCGCACCACACATATAATTGTAGTCATAAGTTACATTAAAATTCACCCAAGCTGGACGGCAACTATAACAAAGCCTGATCATAGCGGCCAGCTTTAAAAATTTCAGACAACGCATACATTTAAAAGCGTAGCAAACAGGCGATCAGTGGAAACAAGTGCAAAGCAACAGCAAAGCCGGGCGGGCAAATGGGGTGGCAGCTAAACTATTGAGATTGATTCTACTCCAAAAATACAATTTTTAAGGTGCTAAACAAACCCAATTTTGAATACTTCCACAGTAAGTGCACGCCCACTTAAAAATTAGCGCACTCTACAAACCACTAAGAATTACAACTCTAAACGCCCATAGAATGTGATTAAGCTCTCAATCCACAACTCACAGTTTATTTCCATCTTGCCGGCACCTCATAAACTGTAAATTTAACTGAGTTAAGTAACACATTGCGTGAATGTGATCACTGACAATTTGAAAAAAGCTCTAGTTCGCCGCACCATTTAACAAGTTCTAGGAGATGTTGAATGTGACGACTGCTGGCCTGATGTTACCTCTATTGATGGTGTCTGTCAAAATGTAGGAGGGGCGGGGGTGCACTGCAATATATTAAGGCAGCCCCTTTATTGAAAAAATTGTGATGCACATAAGGTGGGTAAACGAGGTAGGGGATTGGAAGGAGAAAGAAAGGAGGGGCAAGTTGAGCATCCATTGGGTTAGCCTAAAAGTGCTGTCAAACATTGGCAGTTATGTGAACTGAACACAATGGTAAAAGATTCCTTCGTAAGTTTTTTTTTTTTTTAGTAATTCGGCACCATAAAATTTGGGTGCATGAATTATGCCAGGGTGCGAAATATGCCAGTAAATATGATATCACATTATTATGTCACTCTAACAAGTGACAACTATATGTGGAATACTTGTCAGTAAAGAATAATAGGCAGTATGTCCATGTTTTAATGTGTTAAAAATTGAATGTTTACATAAGTGGTCACCTAAATTGGGTTGTTATGATTGGTTTAATAAGAATTGGTACCAAACGTAGTACGTAAAATATATTTTTAAGAAAGTTGAGTGTGTCAGTATACGTCAGCACGTACACCAGTGCCATAGTAGTTTTAGTGCAAATTGTTACATGTGTGTGGGAGGATACAGCATCGACTGGAAGAAGAAATTAAGGATAGCATCTCCCCCCCCCCCCCCAAACCCCCTTGCCACATCAAACATCTTGCAGAGGTTCATTAGTACAACTGTCATTTGAAAACCATTCTGTATTTTTTAGTTGTGTCTGCTTATGAATAGCACTTTAAAAATGTAAGGTTGTTTTCATTTTTTCGCCCCGTACTTCAAATCAGTATTTGTTTAAAGTGAAAGGAAGCTGTAACTGATATTTCACTATCATTTTTGGGTATGTAATTTTTAGGCATGCAGAACAGATCTTCATCTTTATTTTTTACTCAGTAAAATGATAGGGTCTCTGCTGAGAATCTCATGGTACGAGTCAAGAGAATGACTACGTACCAGTTCAGTGCCTCTTGCGCATAGACACGAGGCATGTGATGCATGTACCTTGCACATAGACACGAGGCATGTGATGCATGTACCTTGCGCATAGACACGGAGGCATGTGATGCATGTACCTTGCACATAGACACGGAGGCATGTGATGCATGTACCTTGCACATAGACACGGAGGCATGTGATGCATGTACCTTGCGCATAGACACGGAGGCATGTGATGCATGTACCTTGCGCATAGACACGAGGCATGTGATGCATGTACCTTGCGCATAGACACGAGGCATGTGATGCATGTACCTTGCGCATAGACACGAGGCATGTGATGCATGTACCTTGCACATAGACACGGAGGCATGTGATGCATGTACCTTGCCATAGACACGAGGCATGTGATGCATGTACCTGCGCATAGACACGGAGGCATGTGATGCATGTACCTTGCGCATAGACACGGAGGCATGTGATGCATGTACCTTGCACATAGACACGGAGGCATGTGATGCATGTACCTTGCGCATAGACACGGAGGCATGTGATGCATGTACCTTGCGCATAGACACGGAGGCATGTGATGCATGTACCTTGCGCATAGACACGAGGCATGTGATGCATGTACCTTGCGCATAGACACGGAGGCATGTGATGCATGTACCTTGCGCATAGACACGAGGCATGTGATGCATGTACCTTGCGCATAGACACGAGGCATGTGATGCATGTACCTTGCACATAGACACGGAGGCATGTGATGCATGTACCTTGCGCATAGACACGGAGGCATGTGATGCATGTACCTTGCGCATAGACACGGAGGCATGTGATGCATGTACCTTGCACATAGACACGGAGGCATGTGATGCATGTACCTTGCGCATAGACACGGAGGCATGTGATGCATGTACCTTGCGCATAGACACGGAGGCATGTGATGCATGTACCTTGCGCATAGACACGGAGGCATGTGATGCATGTACCTTGCGCATAGACACGAGGCATGTGATGCATGTACCTTGCGCATAGACACGGAGGCATGTGATGCATGTACCTTGCGCATAGACACGAGGCATGTGATGCATGTACCTTGCGCATAGACACGAGGCATGTGATGCGTGTACCTTGTGCATAGACACGAGGCATGTGATGCGTGTACCTTGCACATAGACACGAGGCATGTGATGCGTGTACCTTGCACATAGACACGAGGCATGTGATGCATGTACCTTGCACATAGACACGAGGCATGTGATGCGTGTACCTAAGTTGCCCTTATTGCTCCCATGCTTCCAAGTCTCAGACATGCAAAATAGATACCGCCAGTCGGACAGCGCCCTTAAGATGTGCACTTTAAAAACTCAGTTAATTTGGGACTAAATGTACCACACATTATTATAGAGTAGTGCAGATGAACCATAACACAAGCATTAACTACTTCTTCCGTCAGCTGAGGTATATCTATCTTCTGCTGTACCATTGTTTCTGGAAGGGATACTCATGTGAGACTCAGCTGGCTGGGTTATTAGAGGATCTGGTGCAGGTAGTTGATGAGGAGAAGGCATTTGATAACGTGCCCCACGAGACATTGATGAGGAAAGTGGAGGCACTGTTACCAGACAGGAGGGTAGTGGAATGGATAGGGGACATCCTCAGGTGGCGAAGGCAGAGGGTGAAAGTGGGGGAGGCAATGTCGGAGGAAGAGGAGGTTACGTCAGGTGTACCACAGGGAAGCGCGTTGGGTCCTTTGTTATTTACCATAATGGTAAATGACATGGGTTTAGGAATTAGGGGAAAAATAATATTGTTTGCAGACAATTGTTTTGTGTATTCTGAAGTGGAAGGGGGGGGGGGGGATTTGCAGGCGGACATTGACAAGATATAGTTGTGGACCAGGGAAAATAAAATGAAGATAAGTGTAAGAAAAACTAAGGTAGTGAGGTTCACAAGAGATAGAAGAAACAGGAGAATATAAGTATCTAGGGATTGTACTGCAGGGAGACCTCAGGTGAAAAAAAACAGGTAGAGAGGGTAGTTGCAAAGGGAAGAAGGGCTCTGGGTATGCTGGGAAGGGTGCTGAATGGAGTCAGCTGTGAGGTGAAGGAGAAGGCGTATGGCACAATGGTACGTCCAATGTTAGAATATGCTGCAGCAGTATGGGACCCGTATGTGGATGCGAGAACTGGAAAAGGTGCAGAGAAAGGCAGCAAGATGGGTGAAAGGTAGTTGGAGAAGACAGGGGCAAGATGGTGAGGAAGAAGGGAACTATAGGCCATCAGTGATGATGAAAGAAATGGGGTGGAGCTCATTGAAGGACAGGAGGAAAGTTGAACGGTTAGACAGGATGTACAGGGTGGTGAATGAAGAGGGAGGATGGGGAGGGTATACACTGCAAGCTAAGTAAGGGATGTTTAGAGGAAGAGGAAACAACAGTGAGAAGCTTCAGAGGGAGTGGAGGAGAACGGAGCGTGGTAGGCAATCCATGCTTGTGAGGTCTGTGAGGGAGTGGAAAGTGTTGAGGGAGAATTGGTATCTGTGAGAGGAGTTGGTAAGTTCCGGAAGGGAGTGGAAAAGGAGTTGGTTGGGCGAAGGAGAGGTGAGAGAGCTCGCCACCGGGCGGTAGCCTAATTGCAAGTGTATGTATTTACATAGTTGTGTTTATGTTTTTCTCTCACCGAACCTATTGTGCTGTCCTTAATTTCAGTATTTATTTGTGTCTATCCATTGAAACTTGAATGGGAATGGAGGTTAGTTTATTGGTGGAAGGAGGATATTATGTATCTATTTTGGTATTAAGAAATTGTAAAATTTATTTTCATTAATTCCAAAAAATTTATTTGCAGGGTGACAAAAAAGGGAAACCTAGCAAGATGGTAGCAAAAGCAATTCCTCGGGACTACTCAGAGTGGGATAAGTTTGACGTGGATAGAGAGTTGAAGAAAATGGAAATTGAAGAGGAGAAAGGAAGAGAGCGAGCACTACTGCGGAATATGAAAAAGAATGTACAGATGACAGTGAAAGAGGAAGCAGAAACAATGCAGCCAAATCTTTTGTGTATGTTGAGTATATTTTAGTTAGTATCTTGTGTATATGTAAGTTGTAAGCATAGAGTAACATGAAAACAAATGAGATATGAACTTCTGTTTCAGATAATTAGTCTTTTAAGGATATTTGAGAGGTATGCTGTAGGGTGCTGCAATTTGTATTATGTTCTTAGGAAATACTTTGTTGATGTTGTGATGTTACATTGATCTTATTTTGGGGGCATGGTGGTCTAGTGGTGAGACTATTTGCCTCCCACCTAGGTGAACCGGGTTCGCATGTGGGAATCATGCTGAAGGTTGCCGCTGGTTAGCATGTTTTCTCGAGGATCACATGTTTCCCCTGCCCCTTCATTCCGACGCTACTCCATACTCACCTCGCTTCACCCTCAACAGGTCTCAGGACATCAATGTTTATAGCAGTCTAAATCTCTTTTCTTACTCATTAATCATAGTTGATTAAAATTTGTTGACATTATAAGAGTTAAAAGTTTGTAGATTATATGTTCTCTGCTTTCAGAAAAAAATAATGAGACATTTTCTAATTAGTTTAAAATTAATTTACACTTTGTAGTGAATTCTTCCACAGAGGACAGTATAATGTATTAATTCAGGATATTGATGACTGGTCATAAATATGTACTTCTGAAACTAATATAGAGGCATAGGACTCTTTATATATATATATATATATATATATATATATTAAGTACCTCCCCTTATCTCTGGTTTCCTTCAGAGCAGATTGCACTCTGCATGCTGGTGTTCTTTTTAGTAGTGAAATGAAGCATGTTAGCATGTTTATATTTTTTAGAGAAATCAAAAACCGTTAGGTTGAGATGGTGTTAAACATTGACTAGTTCACTAGTACGAAGGTCTTGTACGGTGTTCGTCATTTCAACTTCTCTATAAACTGTTTGCTGGAAACATTGTACAGTCGACTCTCGCTAGATCGTTAACGTATGTATCAATAAACCACATCCACCAACAATTTTTTGTGGTCCCATTGAAATCCCTATGTAAATAATGTTAACATAAGCCCCTTGTATCGTTTATCGTATGGTGCGTCGATTGAAGTATATTTTGTATTTTGTGTCGCTTCACCTTATATTCCCCACAACTATCGTTTTTGAGCTGGTTTGTTAATTGCAAATATCTAGTAACTGGATGTGTAATACATCACGTGCGCCGCCATTTATCACTGCTCTGTGGCATGGTGCGAGCTTGCAACTTTACGAGACTGGCTTGCTACTTCCCCTTACACGCTGTCGAGAGGGGAAGTGGTTACCCATAGCAACGAGCGTGGCGACGTAGCATCCCTCTCTCACATCTCTTTCTGTCTCTCTCTGTCATACACCTTCCTTCCTCCCCTCACAAGCCATCGAGAGGGGAAGCTGTTGTCCAGCAAAAGGAAAAAAACAAGTCTCTTGGCTGCGTGCGCTTACCTACACACTCTGGCCACAGCACAAATAAACTGCTCCTGGTGAATGTAGACATTTTATCAAGATTACCAGTCGCTCAAAATAGTTGTACCGTACCTATCATCACTTGTATTGCAAAGCAAATGGTTTCGCCTGAAAATGTTACGTCAAACATGTTAGGTAATGAGGAATTATTATTTGCAGAGATGTTTTCTTTTGTGATTAAAGACCTTTTTTTACCATAAGGTTGGTGTTTCGTTGTATCTGGTGTAAAATGAACATAATTTAAAAATGTAATATTTATTTAACTCAAGGAGAGGCATCTTTGCGAATAACATGATATGCCCAGAATCATATACTTGACCTCCCCATGTCGCCAAACATTGTTTAAACATCGAACAACATATATTATAAGTGTAAAGTTTATTTTCAGTGGGGAATAGGAGGATTTATATTAATTTATTTCAATGGAGACAGGCTTTTGAATAAACTGATAAAATATAAGAGCCTATTCGACACCTTTTGCCATCTAATAATGTGGATGTAAGGACTGAGCCAAGTGCAGTGTAACTCAGGTTTTGAATGATTAATTATTAGACAGTGAAGAAATAAATTATAATTGCTGTATTTATTCATTTCTGTCTGAAAATTACAAGTGTTCTTTGCAGTAAAATATAATTAATTAGTTAAAAAGACAGACATTTGCCACGGGCACAAGTTGTCAGCAACATGGAGGGGTAATCCTCTCGCAGCCACCCCTGGTATTTTGAGAAATGTTCTTTAATGTATTGTGTACAATAATTAATTCCCATTTTTATAATGTTTATTAGCTAAGCTTTATTTACAGATAATGTACAGCTCTTACGTTACTCAACATAAGTTTTTTAAGATTAGAAGATGTATTTTATTGATGTACATATCAGAAATCAAATCTACTGAAATCCTGCATGTATGGACATTTTTTGGCAGTTCCCTGAATAACGATAGTTTGAGAGTCAACTGCATTTTGCATTCTTAATATCCTAATGCTCCTCATACGATGCATAAAAAATTTGTTTCAATTCATATTTGGTTATCTCTGGCGTGAAAGAAGTAAGGCACATTATCTTGAAGTATTTACAGTAAATAATTTTTCCCTCATCATTGCCAAATTACGACAGATATTTTTCTCGTAGCTTTTTCAACTATCAGAGGTACTGTTTCCATAGTCAACTCTTTATATGTAGTCTGGCAGTGTTGGTAGGCACAGATTCTTGCACTTAATAAGTACTTTCTGGTGTATCACTGATGTAGTTAGCAGTATTGCTTGCACAGTGATTGTTTCTGATACCTTCTGATTTACATACACACATTTATGAGTGAGAGAGAGAGAGAGAGAGAGAGAGAGAGTACGCATGTGTGTGCTGATGCTGGCTGACCGCCAGCCATGTTAAGACCATGATGGTGGTCACCACTCACGTGACACTTGGACATGCACGTGTGCAAAGAGGCCATAACCTGAACTTTCCCGTAACGGGATATTCATTTGGAGCGTAAACCATGTCTCTTGTTTTATTTCAGGTTTCAAGTGTTCAAAATATTTGTTCAAAAATGTTGGACAGTGTTTCATTATGAATTCAAAATGTGCGCTGCGCGAAGAATAAGAACGTTAATATTCCGGCATGAACTCCATCATAAAAGACATTTAACTAATACAGAAAATGCACAATTTAAATGTATAAGGTAAATCTATATTTAAATTATTTCTCTTTCTCTCTCTTCTCTTTTTCTCTTTCTTTCTCTCACTTTTATTTCTTTTTTCTCTCTTTCTTGCTCCTTCTCTCTTTATCTATCTTTCTCTCTCTTTCTCTCTCTTTCTCTTTCTCAGCCTTAAGTTGACCCTCTAACATTTTTGCTTCTCTTAAAAATTTTATTTTTTTTGTAATCAAAACCTAAATAATAAGCTGCATAAAACTTGTAGAAAAGTCCATAATAACCCAGAAGTGAAGATATATTTAAAGTACCAGAATTGTATTTTAACAATTAATTAAGAGATTTAATAATGCATTTCAGTGAACAAAAACAATGTGGGTGCCCATTTACTTTTATAATGACATCCTTGACTAAATTTAAGGAGGGGCAGTGCTAACTAACCCTGTGCATGGGTTCATTCGGATGTAACCTGGATTGTCAGGATGGAAGGCTGGCATACTTAGTCATAGTCTGCCTAGTGATGATGATAGAAGCCAAGTTGAAGAGCAGTGTGTGTTACAGGTGACATGACGGAGCAGGAGCGGTCGTATGTGGAGGCTCGCGAGAAGGAGAAGGGCAACGAGTATTTCCGAGCCGGCGAGTATGCGGCGGCTATGACCCACTACACGAACTGCCTTCAGCTGGTTGAGTCTGTTGAAGCATACAACAACAGAGCTATGGCATGTGCATGTTACAGGTGACATGACGGAGCAGGAGCGGTCGTATGTGGAGGCTCGCGAGAAGGAGAAGGGTAACGAGTGTTTCCGAGCTGGCGAGTATGCGGCGGCTATGACCCACTACACGAACTGCCTTCAGCTGGTTGAGTCTGTCGATGCATACAACAGAGCTATGGCATGTGCATGTTACAGGTGACATGACGGAGCAGGAGCGGTCGTATGTGGAGGCTCGCGAGAAGGAGAAGGGCAACGAGTGTTTCCGAGCCGGCGAGTATGCGGCGGCTATGACCCACTACACGAACTGCCTTCAGCTGGTTGAGTCTGTCGATGCATACAACAGAGCTATGGCATGTGCATGTTACAGGTGACATGACGGAGCAGGAGCGGTCGTATGTGGAGGCTCGCGAGAAGGAGAAGGGCAACGAGTGTTTCCGAGCCGGCGAGTATGCGGCGGCCATAACCCACTACACAAACTGCCTTCAGCTGGCTGTGTCTGTCGATGCATACAACAGAGCTATGGCATGTGCATGTTACAGGTGACATGACGGAGCAGGAGCGGTTGTATGTGGAGGCTCGCGAGAAGGAGAAGGGCAACGAGTGTTTCCGAGCCGGCGAGTATGCGGCGGCTATGACCCACTACACGAACTGCCTTCAGCTGGTTGAGTCTGTCGATGCATACAACAGAGCTATGGCATGTGCATGTTACAGGTGACATGACGGAGCAGGAGCGGTCGTATGTGGAGGCTCGCGAGAAGGAGAAGGGCAACGAGTGTTTCCGAGCCGGCGAGTATGCGGCGGCCATAACCCACTACACGAACTGCCTTCAGCTGGCTGTGTCTGTCGATGCATACAACAGAGCTATGGCATGTGCATGTTACAGGTGACATGACGGAGCAGGAGCGGTCGTATGTGGAGGCTCGCGAGAAGGAGAAGGGCAACGAGTGTTTCCGAGCCGGCGAGTATGCGGCGGCCATAACCCACTACACAAACTGCCTTCAGCTGGCTGAGTCTGTCGATGCATACAACAACAGAGCTATGGCATGTGAGTTTGCTTTATCAGTAAGTACCTAAAAGTGTGGTTTTCATTTTGTGGTTTGTTATATATTTAGTTTAGTAAGTAGAGTGAAATCTCATTAGAAAAACATCTTTAATACAAAAGTAGTCGGTTTTCTTCATTTGGGGACAAATGAAAATTTATGTTAATCTGCATGCCTAATAAATAATATTTACTAATTAGTATTACAGTGTAATGACACGTCAACTGGTAAAATTCTCGTACTACTTATAAAGATGTCATATTTTCCAATATAATGAATCCGAGTTTTTTATTAACTTACCCTATTTCTAAGTATTAGGTGTGCGCCTGCTGTAGGACGGGAGCTAAATGCGTCTCAAGGCTGTGCCCCTTACCCCTAAAAGGAAGGGAATTCATGCAGTTGTCTGTTGTTTCTGTTGACTGAAACAATACAAGTCTGTGCGTGTCTTCATGCCACGTTTGACAACTTTGTTACTAAGAATGGGGCTCACTGTGTTGTTTGGTTATGAAATTTGGAAATTGTATCGTCATTCAGAAAGAAGTCAAGTAAAAGAAATGGCAAGAAAGTTGCAGCATTTCCTTATGTTTTGTATAATTGGAAAAGGAAATAAATTAGTTTCCAGTAATGTTCCATTATTAATAGATTAATTCTTTAACTTTGCTTTCAAAAAGAGTGATTATTTATTATGATTGAAAACCATTTAAGTTAGTTGCCGCGATGCAGTAATTTTTAATATAGATGTGGCATTGTTTTATAGTGAAGTGGTTGTACTTGTAATTGCAATCTTATTTTGTTAATGATTTTTTTTTTAGACCTGAAACTGAATCGATACTCAGAAGCAATAAAAGATTGCAATAGCGTTTTTGAAATAGACCAGGACAATGTGAAGGCGTACTACAGAAGAAGTGTTGCTCATCAGAAGTTGTCAAATCTCATCCAGGTACCAACAATTTTTTCAACATAATTATAAATACAGTACTTATATATATATATATATATATATTATATATATCACACACTCTCTCTCTCACTCTCTCTCTCTCTCCACACACACACACACACACACACTCTCTCTCTCTCTCACTCTCTCTCTCTCTCTCTCTCTCTCTCACACTCTCTCTCTCACATGCACTCTCTCTCTCTCTCTCACACGCACTCTCTCTCTCTCACACACTCTCTCTCTCTCTCTCTCTCACACTCTCTCTCTCACATGCACTCTCTCTCTCTCTCTCACACGCACTCTCTCTCTCTCACACACTCTCTCTCTCTCTCACACTCTCTCTCTCTCTCTCTCTCTCTCTCTCTCTCCCCTCCCTCCCCTCCCCTCCCCTCCCCTCCTGTCTGCGCACGCGCGCATGTGAGATTGTGTTGTGGCTGGCTCCTTGATTAATTTGTCAATCATTCTCAAAACTACAATCTCAGTTTAAACAACCCTTTGTATCAAACTGATAATGGACTATTAATCAGTATGTTTTTAAATCAATAAAACATTTTTATATAGAGCAGCCATGGGGAATCTGTGGCCCGAAACCATCCACAGCATCGAGATTTACTTGAGTGGCCCGCCACAACTTTCCAAAACAATACTGATAAAAGGCTTCTGAGCGTAACATGAAATATTTGTGAATAACACACTGTAAGGTCGCACTAGTTCCCTGCAGTATTTTTCCATTTGTGATAATACTGTATGTCAGAACAATTTTGGAAATTGATAATAAAAATAATTTTAGCATTATTACCATTTTCAGCTGTGGTATAGGTACAGAAAAGAGGGTAGGTAAATATTTAAAGGAATGCCATGAACGATCATCGCAGTACACTAGTATCTCAGACTCTGTAACTCACTCAACAGTAAAAATTAAAGCTGTTGCCTACAATCCACACCAAAAGTTTCCCCACCCTTGATTGACAGGAATAATCTTTATTCTGTAAACAGCAGTTATCTCAATCACACGTATGATATAAGAGTTGACGCATGACATCTTTCCAACAATGATATTACAACTTTGCCTTATCATTAAGCAAGCCTATGTGCCTGATTCCAATGGAGTTTCCATTGATTCTTCGCCGAAGATCAACCATTGCCAACGTTGCCTACACACCCAGACACAGACTCCTTCTGGGCAACACATACGTAGGAAGTAGTACCAGTTTAAGTTAATATCTTAGCGCTCCTCTACCCTACCATTGTTAGCTTAGGTCCAGGTTGCCTTCACCAGGCCCAGCGTATGTTAAGCTTCCCTATAAGCTCTTGCCAATGTTAGAAGGTAGCGTGACACCACACTGTTTACTTCCTGTTAACCAGGAGCAGGCGACAATAATCCCTAGCCGTAGTGTTCGGCCACAGCCAATGCGGAGCCATATCCTATCCCCAACTGGCGATGCAAGTGGCAGGGTGGTTGTAGAGGTGGGTTTTCTCAGAGTCGTTGGACAACTGTGGGTGTGGGTCCAAAGGCAGTCAGACCTCCAGAACCAGTCAGATACTCCCTCCGGCGACACAGCGGCATGGTGGACGAAGTACTAACTGAGCTGATTGACTAGCCTCCTCCTGAACTTGCCTTTACAGTAGTTGTGGCTCTGCCTTTCTGTACACCAGAGTGCACAGAACGGGTGGCCGTCGAGTGTGTGTTTCTCACATACAAGCATCCCTGAGGGAGCGCTCGCAGTCCTACACTAGTTTCGGAAGATACGGGTCCAATCCACGGTCTCCTGCTTCACTCTGATGGGCTGGTGTTTATATGGGATAAGCACATCCACCTAAGGATTGATACTCAGGAGTAAGAGAGTAAACTTGTATTTTATTCTGAGAGGAATAGACACGGTGGTCCATACTACCTCCTATTTACCTCGAGCTGACCGGAAAAGCCAGGTGAAGGTAACCTGATTCTATCTGGGTGTGACAGTTTCAACTATTACTACAGGTAGCTATTAACTGACTCTGTACTGTGTCCTAAAGGGACTTTAAGGGCCAACTATCAGAAGGGTAACGAGGTGTAGTTGCCGTTACGGGAAGTGTAAGTAGGCAAGGGGGGTTGACGACTTGTCCGGGGGATGCAGGCGCAGGGTTCCTCGAAGGTCTGGAAGGCGTTGGTGATAGAGCTAAAAAGCTCTGGTGAGTCTTGAAGACATAGAGAAGGGCAGAGAGCTCCGGCATAAAGAGTGGTGTGGCTCTAAGAAGAGCAGATGATCAACTGACATTTCTGGGCCGTGTACAGGTATATGTATCTGACGGCCCGCTCTTGTCCGGGCTACGGGGTTGGGGGTGGTCAAGTCATGTGCTAGAGGTAGAGCCGAGTGTTGTCTGCTAGCGGCATCTGCTGGGTGGCTGGAGCTGTGGTTTCGGCCGTTCTGCTACTGGCTCTCTCTTCTGAGTGGCGGTGGCATGACTTTCTGACCACCGGTGGCAAACAGTACAAAACTGACGTGTCTGTGTAAGTCCCGCAAGGGACGTAACCTGTACCCCGTCTGGTGCGCCAAGGAGATACGCACAGATAAGATGAAGTAGTTTACAAATGGTTCAGTAAAGCATCGCGTGTCAATATTTTCGGAAACACATTATGCTAAGGAAGTAAAAGACTACCTGTAGCGAAGAAATAGTTTTGTGTGGATTTTATACTACAAAAAAAACCTTTTCAGATATAGGAAATATGTTATAAAAAATTTTCAATATGTGTTACACAGTTCTTAAAAAAGAATGCTTGGAAAGTGCCATGATAGGAAGTAAATTAAGAAGAATTAACTGATGGGATGTTGAAAGAGAGGGAAACAGAAGTCAACAAAGTAATTACTGTAGGAGAGATGATAAATGAGACAGAATGGAAGTATTTTGTTATCAAGTTGAAATTTTTGAATAACTTGCAAGGAGGTTAATTTGTGGCATAGCATATTTGCAGTAAATGATACCATATTTTAGAGAAATGTTAAGGCAACCTTGTGTTGTGTTGTCTGTTGCACCAGGCCAAGGATGATATGGCAAGAGTGGTCGAGTTGCAGCCAAATATGCAAGATGTGAAAATTGTGCTTCGCAGACTCGAGAAGCAGTGTGCATCACAAAAGTGCCACAGGTTTGTTGTGTACTCTACTGCATTATTTTCAGAATGCGTAAACAGTTGACTTTGCAAACTTGTCAAAATAGGGGAAATGTGGTAGTGGCAGAGAATTTACAATGGCTGAGGAAAACTTGGAAAACCAGGGAATTTGGCAGTGTTCAGGATAAACCAACAAAAGTTGTGTTCTTTTTCTCTCACTCACTCTCCCTATCCATTTCTCCCTTCCTCCGCTCCTTTTCTCCTCTCCTTTTATCCCTTCCTCTCTCCACCCCTCCCTTCCTGTCACTATACTTCCCTACCTCCCTCTAATTCCTTTCCTCCATTCCTCCCTCTCTATTCCTCCTCATCGTCTTCCTTCCTCATTGCTCCCTTTCCTTCTCGATCTGGCTCTCCCTCGCCATTCCTTCTTCTCTCTACATCACTCCCTTCTTCTCCCTCCCTCTCTCCCTTCCCACCTCCATCCCTCCCTCCATCCCTTCCTCATTCTCCATCCCTTTCTTCCTTCCTTCTCTCCATCACTTCCTTCTCTGCAGCCCTTCGTCCCCATCTCCCTGCCACCTTTCTTCCTCCCTGTTCCTCTTTCTCTCCTATATGTTCCTTATAAGTGTTTTTAACTTATTCATCATTTTACTATTACTACAATATGATGTCTGCTTTTTGATGTTTAAGTAGCAAGTAATTTTACATGTTATCTATTGAGTGCCTGTAGCTATAATGGAAGGAAACACAGTCCACACTCATACTTTCTGGCAATGTGTATGTACAATGATAGAATATACTCACCTTGATAGTATAGAGCTATGACTATTTAGCAGAGAACGTGAATAACCTAACATTATACATTTGGGGTGCTAGGAGCATAGAATATAGGAGGAGTGTGTTGTTTAAAATAAATAACTCCATGTGAACTCGTATTAAAACAATATTAATACGCAGATATTGACAATACTCTTATTTACCACAAGAGCAATGAGGTCACCATTGTAGTTCCATAGTTGCATGCTGTGCAATGGAAACTCTGCAGTTTAGTTCAGTGCCTTGCCCATGGAGACAGTACTGCATTAGATGTGCTAGCTGACATCAGCTGTAACTCTTCGTAGATTTTATGCTGCTCTTTACATAGGGACTTTCCACAAGATGTAACAGTCGACTCCCTAATCTATCGTTTTTCAGGGAACTGTCAAAATATTCCCATACGTGCAGGATTTCAGTAGATAAAATTTCTTGTATGTATATCAATTAAATATAACTTCTGACCTTGTTAGACTTTATTTTGAGTATAATGAGAACTGTACATTATCTGTGAAAAAGTTTAGTTAATAAACACAATAAAAATTGGAATTTTTTTTTTTTTAAGTTGATGTATGATGTTCATTAGGCAAGGAGGGAGGTATGTCACGACCGAAGTGTTTTGTTGGATGCGAGTGCAGATGCTCGGGGATGAGTTTGACTCTTATTCGTAGCGTTGCACAGGAGCCTGACTAATATACAGGACTGGTCGTGTTGCTTTCCGGCTGGGTACAAAGTTTCGGACAGCCAACATGATCTTCCGTTTAGGTGGGACCGCTCTCACAGGGATACCTTGGCAATGGGTGATCTGCGGAGGCTGCTGGATTTGCTGTGGTTTGGTGTGCGGTGTGCTGGGGTTGGCCTCTGAATCTGGTGTGCAGGTGGGCAGGCGATCATACGTGCTAGTTGTCATCTGGGTAGTCTGAGTGAGCGGGATCCCCCAAACCACGGGTTAGCTATGCCGTATGACTTGTTTGTCCACTCAGGTACGCTAAGACTACGGGGTGAGTGGTTCCATCAAGTTTTGACTGGTGGTGTGAAGAGATCCGGACTGGGTGTTGGTGGGGTTGGTGTCTTTAGGTGGCTGATGGCTTGCACTCTCTCGGGGACTGAGGTTCTTGAGTTCAGCTGAGATGGGGCTAAGCTCCTGTTGACACTTCCAGGCCTTTTAACCTTCTTCCGTATACCACTTAAACGGGAGAAGGGCATGGGTAAAGAATCTCTAATATGAAACCCGCGGAAGTGGAGCAGGTAACGTTTGGTCTCTAGTGTACTTCCTTGCACGGTCGTCGACATACCAAGCTGACTCTCTTGTCTCAGTATCAGGCACCAGGAGTGCGGTGGGCAGAGGTTGCACAGTGGCGATGATCACAATCAATACGTGTGGGAGTTCCCCTGAAGGGTCAGTTCCCTCAGACCCCAGGAAGTACTCCTTTCAGCACCAGAAGCACGGTGGAAAGAGCAAACCCCAGACTGACAGTCTGATCCTAAGAGGAGGAGTACCTAGTGCCAGGGCTCTACCGTTCTATACACCTCGGTGAAATGAAAGAGTGGCCATACAATACAGTTGTGGGTGTCTTATTGGTGAGTTCGGTGGCTTGGTTAGAATATAATACCTGTCCTATGACGAACCTGATGTTTACAGGCTAGGGTTCTACTACTACGGGAATGATATAAGTGAGATAAAATAAGTTAATGTTTATTTCTGTATGAAAATAAACAAGGTAGTTTGTACTATCTCCTATCAACAAGTGGGAGCTTAACGGGAGCTTGCCACGCTAGACAGGTGAAGGCAATCTGTTTCTGCGCTAACCGGGTAGGTAAGAAAAGTGGCTATTAAATTAATTCAACTGTTAACTAACGCTACGGTGTTTGTCCTGAAGGGACCGGAGAGTGTATAAGTGTTTGACGACAAACTGGCGGTGATCTTTGAAGTGAACAGAGATCTCAAGACCTGGACTTCGGCACCACAGAGCACGTTGAAAACTAGGCAGAGCCGATGGTTCCTTCGGCACCAGGAGTGGGGTGAAGGAACAGGACAGACTGGTGTTCCAAGGGGCGTGCCCCAGTATTTATACTCTTTCTGGTTCGCCCTTGGTCAGGTGGAGAGGGTGATGATGTTAGATCCTCTGGGCATGTTACATCACTGGCTGAGGTTCCAGTTGCTGCATGTCTCGGTGGTTTATACTAATGGTACCATCCTGCGGCTCGCTATAGACTAAGGGACCTTGATACGTAGTCTCGGTGGCTCAGCCGGTGAACAGTACAATTTAATCAGATGGGACCATGGGTAAACAGAAAAAGTTCTGACGTCAAGTTAGTTGTATTGGGGTGTGCGGCTAAGTGGTTCACACTGATGAATAGAAATCAATTTATATTAGCAGAAAAGATGTCACATGTCAAAATATAAATTTAAAAAAAATTCACCTCAGCTCATTTAAATAAAGAATATATCATCTCAAAATACTGTATATGTATAATTGATTGTAATCTGACACAAAATGAAATTTTGAATGTCCTGCATGCACACAATCAGCTGACAGCACACTGAGATATTATCGAACGGGCAGTGTATTCCGGCGGGTGCACCGGAGAACGGGAAGCTGCTGTAGGGGTGAATCTATATACCCCTCCCCTCTGCTTCATGTTGGTGACACTTTGCGCATGTGACAAATGTCTGTCTTTTAAAGTAATATTTCACTGCAAAAACACTCTTTTTGAGGCAGAAATTAATGAATACGATGATAAAAATTTAGTTCTACACTGTCTTTGATAATTAATCATTAAAAACGACATCCTCTGATTTTCCCTGTTGCGAGTTATGCTGCACTAGGGCTCGGTACTTACCCATTATTAGACAGCAAAAGGTGTCGATTAGGCCCTTACAGGATATAAGTTTATTCAAGAGAGACGTGTCTAATGAAATTAATTAATATAAATCCTCCTATTATTCTGCGGGAAGTTATGATCTTTACGCTTTGTAATACAAGTCGTTCGATGTACAAACAATTTTTGGCGACAAGGGTAGGTCAAGTATATGCTTCTAGGCATATAATTTTATTCATGATTCTGCTGCCCACTGAGTAAAATTAATATTATTAAAATCATGTTCATTTAATGCCAGAGACAATGAAACACCAACCTTATGGGGAAAAAACTACCATTAATCGCAAAAGAAAACATCTTTGCAAATAATAATTCCGTGTTAAGATGTCCTGCCTAACATTATCAGCTGAAACCATTTGCTTTGAAATACTAGTGCTGCTAGGTGCAACTATTTTGAGCAACAGATAATCTTGATATAATTTCTACGTTCGTCAGGTGCACTTTATTTGTTCTGCAGCTAGTGTGTGAATGCAAGCATGCACTGCATAGTGAGAGAGAGAGAGAGAGAGAGAGAGCAAGAGAGGACATGCATTTTCTTTTGGTAGACAATAGCTTCCCCTCTCGATGGAATGTAAGGGGAGGCAGAAAGAAAAATTTTAGAGAGAGAGGATGCTAGTTCACCACGCTGGTTGCTAGGTAACCACTTCCCCTCTCGTCAGGCGTGTAAGGGGAAGTAGCAAGCCAGACAGATTTGCGTGCATGCCGCAGTGTCAGACGTGTTGGGAAGACAAAGCGCCACAGAGTAGTGATAAATGGCGGCGCGCATATAATATTTTACATCCAGTTAGTAGATGTTTTCATAACCAACCAGCTTACAAATGATAACTGCAGGAAATATTAGGTGACGGGACCTGAAATATGCTTCGATTGACGCAACATCCGATAAACAATACCAGCGGTTAGCTTTATTATTATCTTTATAGGAGTTTTGCCAGTATGACTGAAAAGTAACTGTGGATATGGTTTGTCTGTAAATGCGTTTATGATACAACGAGAGTCAACTGTAATATAATTCAGCTGTGTAAGTTACTGGAATCCAGTACTAAGAAAGCGACAAAGGCAGACTCATAAGACAGGTTGTCCATCTTTGCAAGAAAATATTTTTTGATAGTGGTGCTTTTCTGTTTTGCCATTTCTGGTGCTGCAAATGTGTGAATTTCATTGTGATGTAAGGTAACATGCTGAATGAAAAACATTTTTATAACTGTTGGTTGGTGCACAAGTCTGGTTTCTGTTAAGGTTTATAACTTTCCAATGTATTAGGATTATGTATTAATCTCTCTCTCTCCCCCCCCCCCCCCCAATCCTATTTTAGAATATGTAGCAAAATGTTTGGCATGACATGATGTAAATAACATTATACTAAACTTAGTAAAATGGTTGCAGCTTTACTACATTCATCCTTACAGCTAAGAAGAGGGGATTAATTAACATGATTAAGTGCAAAGTTGGTAATAACAAAAGTAGGAAATGTCATACATTTCAGAAAATGTAGTAAGTACTACAATGCCCTGTGCCCATTCCCGGGCCTTACGACATAATGTGAATTCATTAATCGAAGCTGTATGGGGGGGTTTCATGGGATTGGAGCTATCCTTGTAAAGGATCCTTTGTTTCTGTCCTTTCTGAAGTATTGTATGGGTATTTGAGCAACAAGCGTGTTAATAAGAGGTTGTGAGCCCTCTGTAATAAGGAGATCCCCTTGTATTTAACCTCCGTGTCCAATACAATGCAACATAAAACCCAGATATTGACTTTTTAACATATAGGTTGAAACTAAAAGGGAGTAATATTTAATCCACAATTACGTCATACACCTTGTATTTTTATTTATTTTTGTTTCAGAATGCCTATCACTGATATTGTGTCAGAAGACAGTACTAATCGCGGGAATAATGCAGTAATGAGGTGGAATAGAAAGCGTGAAGCTAGTGCTTGCAAGAGCATTTCAAACAGAGTTGGTAGTTGCCACGGAAAAGAAAATGCTTCCAGCCGTCCAATGATTGTAGAACTTCCAAATGTTGAAAATGCTTCCAGCCGTCCAACGATAGTGGAACTCCCAAATGTTGAAAATGCTTCCAGCCGTCCAACGATAGTGGAACTTCCAAATGTTAAAAATGCTTCCAGCCGTCCAACGATAGTGGAACTTCCAAATGTTGAAAATGCATGCCCACGTACAACCAGCTGCATTGAAGATAGACATATTAAAAAGCTTGTTACAGAGAGACCAATCACAAGTATTATTCCAGGCAAAAGGGAAGTTACAGATGATAGCAGTAAAATTCCATTACGTGAAAATGATAACTGCTATGCGAATACAGGCAGTGCAGAAGTGAACAATAGTTATACTTTTTTCAGGACGCAGACTAAAGAACGTAATGTGAAGAATGTGTCAGTCTTGAGGGCGGGTGTCACCACGAGGCTGTCGCAGAAGGTCTACCAACATGGTAATGTATGCGATGTTTGTGCTATGGAAGGTAGGAGCCCCAGTTACAAGTGCCCTTGGCTTAGTGCGCCACCAAGAACTCCTGCCAAATGTAGACAGAAGAACTGGAAAGTCAACAGTTATTCGAGGCGAGGGACGGTCTTTAGAAATAACTCAAGTATCACTGCAGGGGGAGATGAAGGTGATAGAATATCAAACACATCTGCGGATCAGGAAGAGGGACAAATGGAAATTGAAAATTATATCTGTGACAGTACCGCTGTAAGTATTGAGTGGTGATATTGGACGCTACAATAATTCCTATTCGTATTAATGATGTAGCATGTTGTGTGTGGGAGGTGGTGGTATGTGTTCTTGTTTCATCTACCCTTGTCTTGTTGGGTTTCGTGTGATTGATGCAATGTTGTTTATAATGTAATGGGAATACGTATTGTACTATTAATTACAGTTTATAGAATGTTTGTAGATGTGCTGCGATACAGTGAAACAGTTTACGTAATTTTTACCATGGGAAATTCTGCTAAGCTTTTATAAGGTGTGTTAAAAACTTGACAAAACTTTATTGTGGTATTTCGTTATATTTTTTATAGTTTGTTGAAATAAGACCTGTAGGTATGAACTACCTAGTCATACTGTCTATTGTTCACGAAAGTCCGCAATGAGTATCATATTATTGTATAATAGTTTCCTAGTTATCCTGCTAGGTATTTATTCCCTCCTCGGGGGATGACTGTAGTTCATAGTTGGCCATGTAGGCCGTCTACTGGGGATAAAGTTTTCCACAACTCTGTGACGCGTCGTCAAGCGCTGTACCAGGTTATATGCGGGAGGAGGAGCACTCCTCTTCTGTGGTTGGCTCCCCTAATGGGTGAGCTCTGAAACAGCAGCCAATGTCGGTTGCAGCGGTGCAGGGCAGCAGTTCTGGTTGAGAGGTGTAAATGGATTAGTGCGGGGTCGGGCGGTTAATTCCTAAAAGGGCATCACCTTCTTGTAATATCAATGCAGTGGCCAGATGTGCGTTA
This sequence comes from Dryococelus australis, assembly GCA_029891345.1. Classification (NCBI taxonomy): domain Eukaryota; kingdom Metazoa; phylum Arthropoda; class Insecta; order Phasmatodea; family Phasmatidae; genus Dryococelus; species Dryococelus australis. Next base: position 7,570,104 of record CM057007.1, on the reverse strand, counting down.
CCTAGTAATTTAATTGAAGGTCCAAATAGCTGTATCGGTAATTGAAGTGTATTACTGGTTTGATAATTGCTGCTCTCAGATTCAGTTAACTCAAATTAGTTAATGCTCAAGGTTTCTTTGAGCACTCTTCTGCATTGGCATTTGAGCTGTAATGAACCAAACATTGAGGAAAAGCAAGCATAAACAACGACCCTACAGTGTACTTCCAGGAGTCGGTGCCACCACTGTCCGGCTTTTGCAGACTGGAACTGATTGAGAAAGACGTAGGTGTGCCTGGAACCTGGGTGTGGCACCCACACGGAGTCTCGTCAGTGGCAGAGGTTTTCAGTTTTCCTTCTGGCCTTTTCAGACTGGGAAGGAGATGTAGAATACCTGGTCTGACCGACTGCGGTGTGGATTAGTATACGTAGAGTGTGGGGCGCACGAAAATATACCCAGAGGCAGGCCTCGGTTTGCAATTCTAAGAAGTGTGGGTAATTTACCTTACAGTTATTGATACGTGTTGCTTGCTTTACTGTGATTCGTTTGCAAATAAAAATAATGTTTAAGAGAAAATACTGGGTCAACATACAATGAAATAATTACTCTCCCACTCTCCCCATAGATTTAAAAAGGTCTTTACCAACATATTAAGAAAAAGACATGGTGAGTCCATACTAGCTTCTGTCAAAATAATTACACAGTAAAATATTGAATTTAAAACTAGGAAGCTCTATCGTATATGAAACCAGGAGAAAGCATTGTGGACAACGCTAAATGGGGAATTCAGAATAACGTATTAAGCAAGGCAGCTATTACCTAACTTCACGAGGTATGTCCTTAAGGAACCTAAAACGCTTTAAGCATAAATTGCGACCTGCTACCGATTGGAAAACTATTAGGAAATACCAAAGGGTGGGTGGTAAGATGACATCTTCTGTACCGTCTAGAAGGTGTAGTTGCTTGACTGTGGTAGTCTTTGGGTTTACTGATGGCGATTGGCTTTTCATAATGTCTCCGTATTGCGCACTTCAAGCGTTGTCTAGTAGTCAGCGCTTAACCTTCCGAGAGTCTTCAGCATTCGCAGACTGGAAGAAAGGCTTAGCTGCCACTTACCATTTGGCGTAGTGGTCGTCACACCCTTAAGACATTTCTTCGGCCTTCACAGACTGAAAGAGAGGGTGGACGGCCACTTGCCCCTACTTTTCCCTCGGCCTTATGCAAACTGGAGGGACAGCAACTACAGTGAGTCTGGGATGGCTCCTTCTATTACCAAGATTCTCAACTTGTAGACTTCTAGATGGTTGCGGGGATGGTTAGCCTCTCTCCATAGGGGTTGTTTACTTGTTCAGAAGTCAGCGTCACCCTTTTCTTATCTCCTGTGAGGGAGGTGTTGACATATTATCGCCTCGGCGCGAGGCACTGGAGACTGTGATGCTCCAATGGACTGGGTGCTGCACTCTTGCATGGAATCTTGGAACTTGCTTATCTTCGGGACAGGTGTCGACGGCTTGTTGAACAGTAAAATTTCCTTAGGTGACTGCATGATGGTTTTTGAGTAGACAGTACAATTTTCCCAACCACGTGTCTGTAGTTACTCGTGACATGATGATTGCGGATCCTGTAGGCACGTGAATTATTGCACTAATGCGAATAGGACTTGCCCAAATAAGAGCTGGTGCTCGATGATGTATTAGTGGTTGCCATGCACTCCAGTGCTCTCTGTTAGGAGATGAGGAAAAGGAACATTCATCACAGTTGTAGCATTGCAAGGTCAAGGAAGAAAATGACTCGCCCCCCTAGTGCAGAGATTGAGGGTCTTAACTAGGAGTGGATCCAGAGGAGATAATACACCTTCCACAGAATCCACACGTTGACAAGAAAGTGCCTTGTAAATGTTTTAAAAATGAAATAAAATATCATAATTGTTTCAAATATTGATTTGTATTTAGTTGGTTCAATTTGGTTTCTTATAAATTCTAGTAGGACTGTGCCCCCCTCCCACTCTGCGAATCAAAAGTCTAAACTTACCTATGCAGCGGGAAAACTACAGGAAAATTGTAGATTCATTTCAGCTTGGTGAACCAGGTTCGATTCCTGAAGTTTCGCAGTTGGGCATCATGCCAGACGATGCCACTGATCAGTGGGTTTTTCCATGTGTCTCCAGTTTCCCCTACCCTTGCATTCCAGCAGTGCTGTATACTCACCTCGCTTTGTCCTCATCGGCTATTGAGACCTTGATGTTGAGAGCCACCCAAATCACTCCACTCCTGGATGTGACCTGAGCTGGGTGTGTAAACAAAGGACATTGGGGAGAAACAGTAAATATGGCAAGTAGGTTTAGCAAACTTGAAAATATTTATACGTGTGTTTTGTTGTTTTAAGGAAAAAATCTTTTGGTATCCAGGGGAAGGGTGCACAAGGAAATGTAACTGCTCCTAATTATGTAGAGGAGCATCCTATCAAATTATGTTCTTTATCCTATTATACACTTTCGGGTAAGAAATAATATGAAATCACTACTGGCTATTTAGACAGTTTGCTCATGCAGGATGGGGTTGGTAACCATGCAGTAAACACAACTTCGCCATACAACTTTGTGAAGCTGTGGCAGCTGCTGCGAGATGAAGACTCCAGCCTGGTCAACCACGCTCACCTCCTCAAAAACTTGAGCCCATCAGAACTGCCTCAAGGTGCGTACCACGTCTAGCATTACAGTCTGCTTGTGGTTAAGAGAGCACTTTTGAAAGCCTGGTTTAAATTATTCTTTCATCCTGTTGTACAACTTTCCACCACACATGCAACTTTACATTACAGTGGACTTTGGGGGTGGTAGTGGTTTGTTATTGTCGCAGTGGCATGAAAATTTTACTGTAATTGTGGGCTTCAGAAACAATCCATAGATAACACAAACACAAAGAGAAGAAGAGAAATATTACAAGTCCACGACCTTGAATCCTAACATCCGGTCATGACAAACCGGCTGGCAGAGAGCCAATATGGAAATATACATGTTCGACTCACTGGAGAATGCAAGGTTAAATTGCGTGCAACGCGCCTGTTATATTAGGGTGCCTTGCAAAGCCTTGGTAAGGTACATGGCGTCCGACTCGAAAATTTGCATATTCATAACTATTGAACGGATAGACCAGTTTTCATGATTCAAACAGCATTATGTCACAAATTCATGGCACATTATTTATATAACATATTTATTACTTCAGTTCTGATTTAAAGTACAAAAGGTCACAGCCATGAATTATGAAATTATGATATTCTAATAATAGATGTTACATCATCACATTCTGTATTTGTATCACTTGAATAAGTGTTTACTCATTGGTTCTTTATTCTCGTAAAAAGATGAAGTCTCAGATCAGCAATCAAGTTTGGCTTTATCGTAAGTTAGGTGGTATTACTGGTAATATGCATATTCTCGGCCATGGATTAAAAACAACTTCTCTGTGGCCCAGAATATGCATACTCACCAATCTCAAACTTCATCTTCTTACAAGAATAAAGAACAGGTGAGTAAACACACATATTACAATAGTGTTATTCACAACGTTGTTGTGTACTGGAAAAGTCTTCCAACTATCATGATCAATATCTCCCAATCCTGAAGTTTAGGATCCTTTGCTTGAAATGGTTTTCTGAAGAAGCAAAATTCTGTAAGTCCACTATCAGCTTGATGCATGCAATTTTATCTTCTTGCTAATTTCGGTTAGACCACTGATTGCCCTCCTGAGCTCGGTCTATAATCCTTCCGCAGTCTGTTCGCTATTTGCGATACTTGTTTTAGCTCAGTGGGTCGCGGTTGGTTCACAGGGGTACCGCCTATGGAGAGATTACTTCTGAACTGAGGGGAATCAAACCCCAGGGTGATCGAACCCTAAATGACTCCCTCCCAGGGAGTGCAATCTTACTTACCGATAGGGCTGGCAATAAGCGGGCCACCAGTTGCCACGGTAGGGACCGCGGGCGCCAACTAGATTACCACAATAATGGGGGTTAGAGATCCAGTTGGAAGTGCTGTCTTGATCTGGTTCAGTCTCGTTGGTCTACAACCAGGGATGAAGTTCATCAGGGCAGAAACTATGCAAGGTTTAGTGGGTATCTTGATCCTGATCACCTTCACTCTCGTGCCAGGGTCATCCCTGCCGTTCATGCAAGAACGAGTCACTGAAACGGGTCATAATCCACCTAACCCCCTGTTTCCAAGAATATACTCAATGTTACGAGTGTGCTGTGCAATTCCGATCTGTACCCCATAAAGCAGTCTCGAATTAACAAGGGGAAGTCTATCTCCCTTTTGCTCCCCTTAGTGAGGTATAATAAGCCTACGAGTGTGAAGCCACGTGGGTTTGGAATCATTACAGAACACGATCCAATGTGACACACACAATTCATTTCTTAATTTTCCATTCTTGATAATGTGTGTTGTTTGTTTAAAAGGGCAAGAACTAATTCTTTGAATAATGTTTATTGTATCACGTAAATATCTTGGTAGTTGCGGCTTCCACCACACCCGAAGCAAAATTCTTATTCTTTTGAGTGTAATATTTTATTTTCATAATGTGATTTATATGTTTCAAAGTGCTAATATAATTTCTAAATTTTATGTTAATTCTTTAAACCACCTCCATGTGCCTTGCCGGCTCATTTCATGTTTTCGTAATTATAATTTACCGGCAATTAATATATATAAATACTCCGGGACTCTAATTAACAGATATTGTAACTGGTTACTGTCCTGTTCTCTCGTTGCAGTTCCCAGCAAACACCAACGGACTAGCTCAGCGTGAGTTGGAGACTTTTGACTACGTAATAATGAAAGTTTGTTGATACCAGGAGTGCCAATAAATAAAAGAAAAAGTTACTGTCTGGAGATTTATTGTCATCTCGGCAAAACAAACAGTTGGCACTCGCAGCTGACAAACAAAAAAAAAAACAAGACAATGGCAGCCTTCATAAAACAAAACTTCTTGCTTCAAGAGTTACGAAGATGAGAGAGAATCGTTACTTTTCTCTCCCAGCGCCCTATTGACGCCTCGCACCGACGGAAAATAAATTTAATAGGTATTTGAATTGAAATGTCCGAAATAAAAAAGGAGTTTAAAGTCGCGGGCGCTGGTCGGTGCGAGTTACGTGATCACACGTTGCAGGCTGTCCGACTGACAGCTGACAAACGATCGTGCTACGATGAACTGTTGTGATACCCGAGAAAGGTTGTGCTTCCTTATATATTGGTAGAATGTTTCCTCATTGAAAACATATTGTTTTCAAGCAGTCGGTCACGTCAGCTAAAGGTGATCTCTGTTATTTTCCTCGTTTCACCATGTCGTGCCTTGCGGTGGCTATGTTTTTAGTTTACTAACCCAGTGAAAAGGAAAAGATGCACTATCGTCGACGTCTGTTGTTGATGTCTTTACTACTGATGAAATGAGGAAAGAAAAATAATACATTTGGAAAATCGAAAATATATGAAACACATACAAGTTGTCATTGCCACGACCTTTCAAATATTACATGAATTACTATCCTTTGACTGAAATATAGACAATTGAAGTACTTCCAGAATATACTAATATATATATATAATATATATATATTATATATATATATATATATATATATATATAAGAGAGAGAGAGAGAGAGAGAGAGAGAGAGAGAGAGAGAGAGCTGCAATGCTACACTATCTCTGTTAGACTCACGTCCCCGGAGATTTATTTACCTTAATTTCTCTTTATATACGGAGCAGTACATCTCTACCGCTTGCCATGCCCGTTTCAGGCTAAGGTTTGTGTATTGTGTGATAAGTGTACCGCCCGTTTTGCTAATATATCACTAGTGACTCTAGTTGGGGTTCATTATTTTTTGTACGTAAGTACCTTCGGGAACTGGCCCACTCCAGGTAACCTATATTCCAAGTGTTTTCTACTTATGTCTAATGTGAGATGCTGTTGCAGTGCTGGGCAACAAGTTGGATGGAGAGATGCTGGGGATGTTCCTGAGATGTATGTACGAGCACTTTGACATGGAGGAGAACTGCCTTGAGGTTGCAGAGTTCCTCAATCACCTCAGTCAAGTGCAGCGCTTCCACACCGTCAGCTTGATGCTCGATGCCGACGACAGAAAAGGTGTGTACTTCACTGGTTCTGTTCCAGACTCAGTTTCTCCGTTTTAGACCATGAAGTTGGCCAGCTAGTTCCTTCCATTGGCTCACAAACTGTCAGCATCACATGATCCAGACAGTGACATGGGTGTTTATTTTCCATGAGATATATTATTGTATATGTATAGGTTGTTTGTACACTATAAACTGAGCAGGACACTTTTGAAAGTCCTGCTCAAGATCTACTTTTATGCACATCATGTAGCTTTAATACAGTTAATAATAGCCATGCAATGTTAACTTTGCGCCTGCACTCACCTATCTATTCGTAGTTAACTGAACACTTTTAAAATTGACACTTGTCCGGTTATTGAATGTAAGGCACGATTGTCGAGGTTTATTGTGCTAGACCAAGTGTGCGGTTATTGGTAGCTGACGGGAGGTGTTAGAAACCTGACTTACTATGAAGTTCTTCAGTCATTTGGTAACATAGGTTGGCTGACTGAGCGAAGCTGGTACTACAGTCCTTGGGTTAGATTACATTGTACTGAATTGTCTCACACCGTACTCCAAGTTCCAGGCCACCGACTCTTGACTCCAGAAGTTAATTTTGTCTAGTCCGTACCTAGTTTCAGTCCGGTAGACTAGACCCCTCAACACCGGGTGGTAGTCAGGACTGGTTCGGACGAGCGGTGGAAAATGAATATATCGTACTACGTGGACAGTCGAGACTGCCCATAATCTCAGTGAGGCGGCGCGGTCCTGTTCCGCCTGTCTTTCCTGTGTAGGAGGGGCTAAGGCAGTCCGCTGCCTGGCAGCTAGATGAGCAATCTTTTGTTCCCTATGCCTTTGGCCGTGCCTTATCTTATAAACATAGAGTTTGGTTCGCCGCTAAACATAATACATTGTGCACGCTGGGCGAGAAACTATTTCCTATTATAGTGTAGGTCCAGTAACTGATTCGTGGCACAATCTCGGTAAGAGTCTCCACTGATCCCCCACTCTAGCGGGCATATCAGGGACATTGAGCCGTGTGGGCCATCAATATTACTACTAGATGTGATATTCAGCCAATGCCAATCTGTAATACCCAAGCCAATACCTCCTACAGCACCTGGGTGCTCTGGTAGGTGATATAACCCAGGCTTGCTGTCTCTCCTTGGTGAAAGGTATTCCTAGTGGTTGTGGCTCCTCTGTTCCTTCCCTCCAGCACCTGGGTGCTCGGGGTAGTAGGAAGCAGCAGGTGACTGTCTAATGAGTGTGTTACCAGACTGGAGGTCCCCAGAAGGGGGGGCCTCAGTCAAGCTAGTTCGAATTAAAAACGTTCCCAATTTCTGTCGGCAGTGCACAGTGTGAATTATTCCTAGCGGGCGAAGTAGATGTTAATATAGAAATATAAGCGTGTGGATAGAGAACAAAGCTGTATTTATTGAAGACTCGATAAATACAGTGACCCGTGCTATCTCCTGCCAAGCAGACGGAGTACTGAAGGTAAACTACATTAGCCAGGTGTAAGCGACCTGTGTGTAGGCTAGAGGAAAAGTGAGCTAAAAAACAACATATAACTACTCAACTAACGCTGTTTAATGTGGGTGTCTGGAAGAGACAAATGAAGTTAAAAGTTAAAGTAGAAAGGTATATTCGTTTTCTATGTGTGTCGAAGACTGTTGTCGCAGAGGGTAGCCGCGATGGCTACTGAATGCTCGAGGTTTCGCTGAAAGCCTCAACACTAAGGAGTGCTCATGGTTTACTCTAGAGAAGAATTATGAATCACTACTGGAGCCCCACCATGCACGGACTTATATAGTCAGAAGTCTAGGTTGCTGCGGCAGGGTGCGGGGAAGGAATATGACATCCTTGTGCCATGAGGCTGACGTGGGAGGTGGGAACCCTCTCGTCAGTGTTCTTGGTTCGTGGATCTTCGGCGGCTCTCGGCCGTGCCTGAAGTGGCTGACAGTTTATTGGTACTCAGTGTGTGGGGGGGGGGGGGGGGGGCGAAAGCAGCACACTCACTGGTTGTGTAACCTTGTAGCAATGTGTTCGGCTGTCCGGTAGATTTGAGCAGCGTGCAACAGCCATGTATTGGTTTGTAGTAATAACTCTCATGTAGGTTGAAGTGAGGGTATACTTCACGTGAAGAGCGATGAGTCGTAATTGTAGTTAATAGTAGTACAAGCGGCACGCGTCTATATCAACCTTTAAAAAATTGAATTACCACTACTTTTATATACCGTGTTTTAAGGGCACACTGATTGGCATTTACCCAGTAAAGTTGGTAAAAAAATCACTGCCAATAACTGCGTATACATTAAGATTAGCATTGACAGCAACACTCAACAGTTAAGTTGGCAGCAATCTGCTTAACATATTGGCATGATTGTAACACATTTATATTTTTTATTCGTTCACAAGGAGTTTTAAAGTTACCTGGCTTATGTTTTATTTTTATCCTGTATGCACTCCTATATCAACAAACCAGTGGTTCATGTATGGCTGCTATCGCTAATGTGGCACAGTTGGTAATCATGTGGTGTACCAGAGGATATTTCAACAAAAGATATAATACACAGATGTCATTAGAATAAAATTATACCAAAGAAGATTATCTCCAGGGCAAGAGCACAATGGCAGGACAAGCACATCACTGTAGTCGCGTAGTGCAGAAACAGTCGGCCTCCTTATCATGGGTATTGGCTTGTGTGTGCTTTTTCTCCTTCTTCTTCACTATCTCCAGTACTCACTGAACTAATAATGTAGCAACTAAAATAAGTGCAATAAATTAATTTTTCCACAGATTTCCCTCAAATTTTACCCACGTTTCCCACGGTTCTTTAAAAACCAGTCATTATATAAATGGAGCCATGTAGAGAAATTTTACTGTACAAGTATCTGGAGCTCTGTGTGATTAAAACTACAGTTGATTCTCGATTATTTGTTTTCCAGTGGACCAACAAAAAGAAAATAGAAGCATGTGGGAAAATATGGATACGGACTTGAATTTTAGATCTAAAAAAAATCTTTCGTAACCTTAAAAATTCGTTTTTGTTTAAACGAAGAACATAAAGATTTTATTAAAACAACTCTTTCTAGTAGATTTATGATAAAATATTAATTTTAATTTAAAAACTTCAATATTTGAAATAGAGCAAAATTTAATTTCTATTTATATGAATATTTTTGTTCAGTGTTTCGTCAGCCGAGCCATACTCGGATGTCTTTTTGTAATGCAGCCAGCTGCTGTCATGGCAAAGATCCTTTGTGTGCCACCATTAATTGGTGTTGTAAAACTTTGTTTGGATGCGTAGTTGTGTAAAGGTAAATGTGTGGTCACTGTACGTACTTTGCTGGTATTCAGTTGCCTGCAGGCTGCTGCGTAAGCTGAAGAATGCTGGGTTTGCCCTTGGGAGGTTCGAGTCGAGTCTGCATTTCCGCTGTGATAACTGCTGCTGAAGGTGCAGAACACTGTAACACTAAGACTGAATATAACTGGCCCATCACTGAACTCTGCCTGTATTTTTATTTGTGCACATGGTCTGTCAGTAGAAAAGTCTATTTATTCGGTCACATTGTAAAAGATGTAACTTGGTGATGTCCATGCTTGATGATAAATTTGAAATATTATTGTTATGGTATGTGAGTCTATATTAGATACAAGTGTGTTTTATATATAATTCAATGAATTTGACAAGAAATTAAGGCTGTAATTTACTAAATGTTTTATCAAAATGAATGTTGCAGAGATACCATTCCTTGTCGTCAAAGCTTGCCTTGCAGTTCTGGTTGTATGATGTACTGCAGGTACATGGCGTGCATTATTAGATTTTTGATTGTGTGCAATATGCAAGTAGACTGTTGGTTTATTAGAGAGTATTATAGATTATTATATATAATGTGTGAGTTATTCTGTTTTACATAATGCTAGCATCGTCTGGTAGAAATCAAAATAGTTATTTCTTAGCATTTAAATATTTTTTATGAATGTTTTAAAAATGTACATTTCTTTTAACAATTTTTATCAGTTCAGCATAATACAAAGCAAATTAGACAGCTGCTGCAGGTTTTTACTGTTAGTATTGTCTATCTGTAAAGTATAATTGTGTCCGTTTTTATTACTGTAACATTATGTAGGTCTGATAACTTTTATATATTTGAAGTACAGTTAAATATTGTGTTGTAAGCTGTTGTTTCTTTGATAAAAATCACCAAGTGTGGTAATAAAGGGATAAGATTCTTGCTAAAGAAAATGAATGGTTATATTACAGAAACATAAAATAACTACACGTGATGCAATATTCTCTACATTCAAAGATAAATCTCAACAAGCAAATTTGTTTGCAGAATCTCATGTTATTATTTAGTCACTTCTGTATGTCCTGTGAGTGGTATAATATTGACGCCGTCAAGTGAGACACGAGACGAATGGTGACAAAATAACTTACGGTAGATGGGCGCCAGCGGTGTTTTCCAGTCACCACACTGTTGAGACTCAGGGTTCTCAGGGATGCGGTGGGTTCTGTGTGACCATCTCACCTGAGGCTACTTACAAAACACTTTTCATTACTAAACATATTTACTAAACTTTTATCACTGAAAAATGGCGAGAGGTTGCTGTCACTACAAAGAAAGACTTCAAGCACTGTGATACTTGCTTTTATTCTCTCATTCATATAAGTCGTGCCAAGGTTAACCTCATGAAACTCGGACGTGTCTAGCTAACTCTGTTCGGGTGCTCCCCAGCCCACAATTAATCTAGCACACTCCTAGATGGATGACTTCTCTGTGGTGTTAGAAGACACAATCTTCACAAGTAAAGGGGTCAACTGTCGATATGGTGGACTGCCGATTTTTCCTGAAGTCGGGGCACAGAGAATGATGAAATGAACAAACACATGTGATTATTTGGTGGTGTTTACGCGGACTCGTCGGGGTGTCGTCTTGCCACACGCCTATTTTCAAAATATAAAAGTTTTGCTCAGCGTGCATAGCACTCCGCTTGTGTGAACCCCGTAGGCAGCCATGGTAGGTCTGCATGACCCCTGCCTCTGGGCAGTCCGTTGAGGAGAGCTGGCGAGGTAAGACACCGTCACGTACATACTACAACAATTTTTGCACTGATGTAGATTACAATACTTCGCTTTTGGTATACCGGTTAACCTTTGCTTTGCATACGTTTAGCCAGACATTCTCCAGCATTATGCTTCCGTGTAACTTAAGAATTTGTGCCCTGGTGGCTTTTCAGTGTAAATAAGGAGGAGTAGAAAGATGTCAGAGAGGCCCGTGCAACTTTGAATCAGGTGCCATCTGCTAATGTTAAAGGTGTTTTAGTGTAATTTATGTTTAATAGCTGCGTGCAATTTTAAGGGCTTTATTTTCATGTATGATTTAAGGGTAATTTTCAGGTTTTCAAGTGTCTAAAACTTTTAAAATGTATGTTTGATAATATTGCACAATGTTTGATTATAAATTCAAAATGTGCACTGCGCGAAGACTAAGAACATTATTATTCCGGCATGAACGCCATCATAAGAGACATTTAATGAATACAGAAAATTTACAATTTAAATATAAAATGTAAAGCAATATTTGAATTATTCATGTGCCATTTATTTTTATGTTTAATTGTTTTATGGCCACATAATTTGCGACCACATGGTTAACCGCCGCCAAGTCAACATTGGCACCATCCATGCAAGACCCATACCCTAAATTATGAATATCATTCCTGGGTAAAAATTTATTCATGTTCATTTCAATACACTTGAGTTTCAGTGGACTGCTGTGTTGCACAAACTATACATGTTTCAGAACTATACCTGACACAAGATACACCACATCTGCTCATGCCTATAATAAAACAGGGCATCTTGGGATAAGGCGGCCATTATATTTGTGATTTAGGCAGTTTTGCCACCAAACAACTTGCTCTACTTTCTGCTACCATCGCCTGTCTGGCAATCAATAACATGGTTGGTCACTGTCCTTTAGGGAGGTGCTAATTCACATAAAAGCTGATTCTGAGATATGCCAGTTTTGATTCAGTTTATTTTGATACAGGCTCTTTCTGTGGTGTAAAATCAACATGATTTTTAACTGAAAAATTAATGTAATTCATTAGGCACATGTTTTACAAATATAATTTGAAAATAAACCAAAGTCAAAATGGAATACATTGGAACCTGTATGGATACTTTTTCAAGTGAGAAAAACTAATGCTGATGAAGAAGCTTGCAGACTCAATCTCCGTTACCAATGTGAGAGTCGAACCCCGTGCCAACTCGTACACGGACGTCGCGACCTGCCACAATCCTCGAGGGCAGCCAGACATGTGGATACAAGGAGTTTTGCAAGCCAGCAGCGCGTCGCCCCCTCCCCTGCGCTGAGAGCCAACAAGCCGTCAGCTGCCTCAGGGTATACCCGAGCACCATCAAAGATATGCGAAAGCAGAGAGATGACTAAAGGGTTGCTATCCCCACTCCGGCCTCACGCCAGAGGGACGTCACATACCCCCCCCCCTCCTCCGACACCAGCAACCCTTACTATATAAGTCAGTGCATGATGGAACTCGCCAGTGGTTTCATCTAGTTCATAGAGCTCACTCCACCACTTCCAGTGCTGGGGTCTCCGACTACTGCGATATCTTCAGCAGCCCTCCAGAGGTTGCCCCCAACAGCTCAATAGCCTTCAGCAGCCACCAGAGGCTGCCAGCCATGTCATCACCATTAGAGCACTGCAGCACCTGCAACCAGAGCTCCAGTGACGTCAATCGACAACAGTTACCAGAAGCTCTTCATTGGTAAGTAGAGACATTCAACACACCCCGTTATTAAAGCAGTGGTTTAACTTTCTCCGTTTCTTATAGACGTCCCGCTTTATAGTTAGTTCGTTCTTGTATTAATAACTCAACAGTTTTTTTATCCACTTTCCCAATTAGCCTAGGACCAGGTCACCTACAGCTGGTTAACGTAGGTTACTTCCAGCCACCCGTCTGCTTGGCAGGAGTTAGCATGAGTCACTGTGTTATTAAGCAATTAATAAACACAGCTTTGTTCTTCCAACCACGAGCCTCATTTCTGGAGTATTTCTACGTAAGCTGCTAGGAGAACATAGTCGCGCACCGTTGACTGGAGATTGTACTACGAACTAGCTATGGCTGGAGAGAGCCCTTCGGGAGGCTCCAGTCTTATACACACCCATTAGACGGCCATCTATTATATTGGCACCGAGCACCCAGGTGCTGGAGGAGTAGAATAGAGGAACCACAACCACTAGGAATACTTTTCAGCCAGGGAGAGACGGCACACCGGATTTGTGCACAGCACCTAGGTGCTGGCAGGGATATTTGCTCAGGTGCTACGGCCTGGCCTTGTCTGAGAAATCACACCCAGTAGTAGTAGAAGTAGTAGTGGCTCACACTCCTTCAACGTTTCTTGTCTGTCCGCTGTGAGGTGGGGGACCTTCTGAGGCACCGGGCTCATGCTACCAGCCACTACTGGGTAGAAACTATTCTAGGGTCGTACTTTGTGTCTGTGGTGCTCAACCCAAAGTTCTCAGCAGCCATTTCATCTCTATGCTCTTTAAAGTGAGGCATGGCTCAAGGAGGAAGGAACAAAGGATTGCACATCTTGCTGCTAAGTAACGGGCTGGTTTAGCTCCCCCTACAGTGGAACGAGACCTCACCGCCGTACTCAGGTTATTAGAGAGACCGACCTCTCCGGTGTATGTGTATATTGTCTCTTCCCCTACACGTACGCACTCTTGATTACCAATATGCCCTGAGGGGTGTGGTGAACGAGACAGAGGGATGTCTTGGGATCTCCAACGCCACCTTTTGAAGTCTATAAGCAGCTAGGTGGAACCACAAGTATTGTGTTGTCGAACACTGTGCCCTGACTGCCACCTTGCCTGTCTACACCAGCATCTCCCGTCTGCAGCCAGCCACCGCTCACGGCCAAGACGTCAGTAAGTAAAGTAATCCTAACACCTCCCGCCAGTCGCCGACTGTAAGCAATTGTTCAGTAAAAGGGTAGTTCAGCATAAGGGGCTAGCCATTAGAAATATAGAGAACTTTGTTCCCATTCATATGGAAGCGATCCCTACCAAAAACCATTGACATGTCTCTGACCTAAGCGCAACTAAAGCCACGACGACTGTGTCCCAGCCTTAGTAAACAGGACACGCATCATTATAAATGATGTTACATTAATTACCCACTTTTATTGTTTATCGCCTTGTATACCTAGCGAGATGGGAAGCAGTAAAGTACACGAAGCCTTAAATAAAACTAATCATGTGATATTAAGATTATCCATCGTGCAAAATAGTTATACCATCATCACTAGTATTTCAAAGTAAATGATTTTGCCCGAAAAAGTTATGGAATACATTTTAATGAGGAATTGCTTTTTGCGCACGTTTTATTTTGTTTAATGGTCTATTATTTCCCCTGTAGAGTTGGTGTTTAATCACATCTAGTGTAAAATCAACATGGTTATTAAACTAAATATTAGTGAAGTATAAAGCTTACTGGCTATTTGAATTAACGATATCATTTCACCTACATGCTTCTCTACAAGCAACAATAAATGGGGTTTGGAAGCCTAGAATCATTACCAGAGCGCCTACAGGATTTTCCCTGGACCGGAGATCATTACAGACATGTCGGAGTTCTACGTGCCAACAGTACCACCAGCCAGTAAGCCATACAATACGCTGCCTCTCCTTGAGACGATAACTATCGATTATCAGTCATCGACACCCGCCACAACCCCGAAGAAGTTCAAGGGTGCGCCGAGAGGTTTTGCATGCCAACAATAAGCTCCGCCCAAGATGTGTGCATATGCACCCCCGCCATCAGGCCTGCATGCCCTCAGCCAAAGCAGAATATATGCCAGTGCAGAGGATGGAAAGTCAGTTGTTCATTGGTTCGTCTACGAGCTGCACCAGCTGGGCAGATAGCTCCACAGTGCTTTTTCGCCAGAGTCCTGATCAGCCACAGATGTACCTCCTTAATATGTTCAGCTCACCACCACCTACAACAGAAGTTCATCTGCGACTCTTAGTTGCTTGCCTCTGGCAACAGCTTCACCACGCGCCCTTTAGGACATGGGCACCTAAGCCCCACCAGGGCAGCCAGTTTAGATAGTACCAGGTCCCTGTGAAGTGCTGAAAAATTGAGGAATTTTTACATGAATTTACGAAGAACCCTTGAAGAAGAAATATGTATTTCATTTACTTTTAAAGTAAAGCCAATCACAATGAAATAGGTGCATCCAACCCGGCTGTATGGTAGCAGCATCTTTCTTACACTGTAAAACATTTCTGTTATATTCGTGACTTAGCCAGTTTGCTTCCCAGCAAAGCACTTCCTCTTTGCAGCCGTTTGCAAATTAGTCTGATTAGGATCATCCAATTAAACGGATTAGCCATCAATCTGCAAGATCTATTTTTAGACCATCCCCATCAATATGTCATTCGCCTGGTGAATTAGAACCCGCCCGCCCCTACTACTCAAGTGTTTTATGTCTGGGTGACATTAGATTAGGGGAACCTTGTCAAAGTTGACAGGTACAGTCTCAGCAATTCAAAGATACACCTAACCACAGGACACACAGTATTTAAGCACGAAACCATTTGTCAAAATTCTCTATCTTTTTGTATGCCAATTTTGGAGGATTAACTGCTACCTGAGTAACACAGACAGAGAGAGAGAGAGAGAGAGGTGTGTGTGTGTGTATATATATATATATTATATATATATAATCCCATATTTATTATTTATGTTGTGCATGTAACACAAACTTAAATACTGAACTAGCTGTGTCACACATTTATGGTATTTGTGCCTAGGTTTTGAATTGACGACAACCCCGAAATGTAGACGACCCCTTATTTTTTCTATTCCTTTTCTGTTAAAATATCTTGTCATCCTTTCAGGTAAATGTGGTATTTCCGATCAATTCTGGGTAGACAAGAGATAGTATGGGCCACCGTGTCTTATTCCTCAAGGAATATACATAATCTGAACTTAACTACTCTCTCATTATCCCTTGAGTTCGTCCAAATTACCATACTAAACACCGACATCCTGCAGAGTGGAGCAGCAGACTGGGTTTGCCAGTACCAGTGGCTGATTAGCGTAGGACTAAGAATTCTCCCGGAGGGGGGAATTTGTACGTCGGAACACACGTCATTCGACGGCCGCCCATTCAGTACACGCGCTGCATCGGACGGTAGAGCCACAACCCCTCGCCATACCCCTGCTTGAGGGGATAAGCCACTACACCAACTTGCATCCATCCACCGTACTATTTGTGTTGCCAGGAGGGTGTAGTTGGTTGACCCTGGTACGGACCTGCCCGCTTAAGGGACTCGCCCGTTGAAGTTATTAGAGTGCCTCCGAGGGAACCCGCTCTTCAACCACTGCCCTGTTTGTGTTTCCAGTTGAGGAATAAGGTTGTACTTGGCACCGTTCTGATGTGCCTAGATGGCAGAACACACTTGGATAGGGAATGCACGTCGCCTGCTCCTATCATCCTGACCAGGTTCTTGAACCTAATGCACGTCACCAAGAGATGTGGGAAGGGCGTTAGGGAACGACAGGCAACTATTGCTCACCAGTCTATCTGGGATTGTACCCAACCCACCAAGGCACTTTGGCAACGAACCCTATGGGAATGAGCTCAAACTGCCCAACAGTCGGTGGTGACTAGCTCCCTGACTTTGTTTCAGCCTCCCTGGAAGCTTCCGGGCACCGTCCATCCTGGTTTCGTGGTCTTCAACAGCCTGCCCCTGGTTCAATACCCGACGCTGCCTCAGGCCACCGAGGACTTTCAACGGCAGCAGTGGAGTTCCACCCGCGGGGAAAGTCAGAATTATGTAGCAGCTGCACCCCAGTCAGCCACCCTAGACCAGGACTAAGCCAGCGGCTCCCAAACCGGTCAGCAAACCAATAGCCAAACCCGCAACTGACTGCCAAGTCCACAGCCGACACGACCCTCTCTTTATTCAGGTCGTGCCTCTATCCGACATTGAGATGCAGGTTACCCCCTCTCCCCCCAACCTAAACTGCCATCCAACAGGGAGATGCATCACTATACCACTCTGAACAAGAACACGCCACATGTCAGCACTTTTTCAAATAAAATGCTGTGACGAAAAGTATATACTTGACCTCCCTTGTCAACAGAAAATTGCACGAACGTCGAGTAACTTGTATTACCAAGTATAAAATTAATATTCTGTAGATTCGTGCGAAGAGATCGTGGGATTTATATTTATTTATCTCAATACACGAGTCTTCTGAAGAAACTGACAACCTGAAGAAAAAAAAAGGGGGGGCGGCTATTTTACACCTTGTGTCTTCAAATAAGTATGCGGCAGAAGTGTATATGGGAAAACCAGATGCTGTGGTTTTTAATCAATAATTATTGAAGACCATAAAGAAACAAATTATAATTGCCTTATTTAATGAGTGTAACACGAAATTTACAACATAATGAAATTTAACAACTCGTACACGCTGCACAGATCAGTATACAACAATGGGATACACAAAATGTAATACAAAATAATAATAATATAGTGAGTAGGAAAGCAGTTCGGTAAGCCTATGTGTAGATGAGGATGACGTTGCGACAGCTATAGTACGTGTAACAAGTTTTTAGGGTAGAGTGCAGTCCCTAGCTTCGCACACGATCATCCAAATTGAGTACTGAATTGGTTGTGATTATTGAAAATCAGAATTATTGCCGCTCCCCCCCCCCCCCTTTTTTTTTTCCTTCCCCATGACAAAACCAAACAGTACAATAACTGGCAATTATAATTCCCTTCGTGCCGACTAAAGGCAGTCTGGCGAGTTACTTTTGCCCGGCCCAGTCCAGACCATAAGTATTGGGTGGGAGGGGGGGGGGTGCATGTTCGCAAGTGCATGCACACTTGATCTTGCCAATATGAAGTAACCTGTACCATTTGTACACCCAACAATGCAGCAGTCTAGTAGTAAAATCACTTGGGGACAAACACACATACCTACAGGAACACCAGGAGAAAACTTGCCACCACTTTGAAATGACAACAATGGGCGACTGTGTTTGAAAAATAGCAGGAGGTTTAATTGAGCTCTGAATAAACTTTATTTTTCCCAGGAAAACAAAATTAATCAACCAGATGGCTCCAAAAATATTAACCACGTACTTTAAATATTTATACTTCGGGTAGTGTCCTCGTGGTTAAGAAATAAAGTTCTTTTAAATTTTCAAAAACCATGCCAAATTCTTCAATGTTCCTTCGAAAATAATTTTAATAAAATATTTGTGATTAGACAGCGGTAAAGCAAGGGTTCAGTACTTAACAACATGGCTCCGTGAAAAATGTTCCAGAAGTTAGTATGGACGTTGTGAAAAACTCTCTGTATAATTTCTTAGCTGGAATGAGTGTTCAAATGTAGAACTCAAAAGATCTTGCAGTTCCCGATGATCAGGTATGCTGACGGGTGCGCAGCAGCCCCAGGCGACATCTTCCCTATATGTAAGCACGTTGCTTATGGTGATAACATATATTCCAGTGGCACTTCAATAGACATCGCCAGAGTTCTAGTAAGCCTCTCTGAAAGCTATGCGGGGAGGGCTCATATAGGCCTATATTGCTTTTGCCACCTCGCACCTTTGTCTCTGGTAAACGGCATGCAGTTTCAAGTGTGTTAATTCTGACTTCTCTAATCAAAATTTAAATTTAACACATAGTGCACAATTAAATTTGATTTAAACTACCGCTTAAAACAGCCTCAACGTTCAAAATGCATAGTCATATGGCTCCTAAGAACACATTCACAATGTAAAACTAGAAAGACATAAAAATGTGCAGCTAATTAAAAACTCAGGTAAAACGAAAAAAGAAAAAATCATGTACTTCCTCTCAAGACAAATACATAAATCTTACCACAAAATAAAATAAATGAAAAATAATGCTGATACGTGCTAATTAGTATTCATTATTCACCTGTCTCAGAATCACACTTACTTCGGGTGAAATATTATTAATTACTTCAATTACGCATTTACTGCACAAGAATAGTGCTGTCAATATAAGTGTAGATTGATGGAGACGTGCAGTGTGGATTGTGATTTTCGGGAGAGCCAACTTCCTCCCCTTACACAAATGGTGTGAATGGAACTAGCATCTTTTAGAGCCTACACGCGAGACAGTCCTGCACATTTACAATGTGCACTCTACTCGACGACTTCGCCCCACCTTTGGGCATAACGCTCCTACAGAGGCAGTTTACCTATCCTAACAGTACATCGGCGCACGTCATGAGCGACTACAGACACATGATCCTAGCTTATACTGTTTACCCAGAAACTCCAAGAAGTCGTTATGCCAAAGCCACCCCTCTGATGTAGAATTGTATTCTTGACCGAGACATGGGCAGCAACCAGTCTACACCAGCCTCCAAGTACCTCTCACGCAGGCGATAAGAAAGGATAACACCCCCCCCCCCTACTGAGAACGATGCTAACTTTCACCACACCCTCATAGCTCCTCACTGATTATCAGTGTAAAAGGGCTAGCACCTCCACCGCTCACAAGGGTCTGAGGTATCCATCGGGGTGCGTGACAATTGGGGCATCCAAGAGATCCCACCACCCGTAAGGGCTGGGGTCTCAACCCAGCTGAAGAACGGCCGACCAGAAGCTCAACACCTTCAGCAGCTGCTGACTCGCCTCTGCAACCACTGCAGATCCCACGGCTTCTGGGAGACTCCATCATACCAGAGGCCCCTGGAGATATCGTTCGTCACTTACCACCCCTTCCTGATCAACAACCAGAACCTCGTCACATCAACATCCCTTCTGGACCTCCCCACTGAAGGGTACACAAACTACCCTTCTGGTAGCTGCGCTCCTTAAATGTTCCTTCAGAACAATCGTGGCCCTGTAGTTAGGCGCTGTCAAATGAATCAAAGTATTTCAAGCCACCACGTGTAATGACACAAACACAAATACACTGGCAGGGTTTGTCAAAAGACCAACCCGGAATGGGCAATGAATGAGGGTTGTATCCTCAGTGGCCAATTTTATATGAATGTCACACAGTACAAGCTAAATGAGAATTACAACCCGGATGTTATCGAGGGGCGCTCACAAATCCCTCGCTAGCTCATAGATGGGTTCTTCCTTTCATGTTGGGATGTCTGATTAAAGGTTGCGAGGGTTGTGGGCATTCCTGTTTGATGGATGACTTGTGACTAACCCCTTGATTTAGATTTTGCAAGATACAGTAAGTGTACGGGTGATGGTGGCGGCCTCCAAATAGTGATTCGAGTACTGTGGAGACCATACCACCAAGACACTACTTTTGTCTGCTGGGCAGGATGTTGGACATTTAGGCTTACGTGCTGGCACAAAATCGGGAGCTGCAGATACTGTTATGGGACAGCGCTTTACCTGTTGTTAACGAGGCAGCGGCCCCTTCCTCTTGCCCTCCAGCTGGTCGTGGAACAGCGGCCGACTCTGGTTGTGGTGGAAGAAGGCTCTCGCTGCTCACAGGTCCTGGTCATGTGTTAGGAGGGCTGGGAGTGTATAGTTGAGTGGGGAATGGGATTGTCTCCTGATACTTCGTTGTTAAAAAAGAGCTACTTTCCTGTGGTACAAGAATGACTAATTTCACTTTCAAGTGTCCTCAAAGTTTGTCTCTAAACAGTAATCGACCACTCCGGTGTGTTCGCGACACGTGTCTAGTTAGACGAACTGATATGAAAAACATGCAGAAACAAAGCTGGGTATGACAGTGGCCCTACCGTGTGCTGCTAAGAGGTTGGGGGCCACGCTTGTCTCATCTTTGGTTACTGGAAGTTACCAGCTGATCGGCCAACTCGACTGCCACGCTATGGTCAGATGTCTGCTTGCCGGCTTCGAACTTGTTACGATGCAATAAGTTCTTCACTGCAGAAATGAGGTATAAAATTCCTTTACAAAAGCTTTAATAATAAAGTTGGATGAATGTGAACTTGCATTTCTTGTTACAATAGACGTTTGCTGTGGAGAATAATTACATACGCGTGTTGCATTGTGATATCGCAAATACCTGTATGCGGGTGCTCCGATACAAGGGTCTAGCCATACTGGAGCGGCAGACCATGGTCTTGTTTGACGGCTCCGCCGACTTGAGGTGCTACGGTCGTATACATGCCTAGCGACATAGTGCTGTTTATCTGTATAGAGCACATTGCATGCACAGGATATCTACAAATTAATATGTTTCTCGAATATGATAAACCAATAAAGATGGTAGTGAAGTGTTTTCCGCTTCATAATTTTTCATATAAATAGACACAACAGCCGACTGGTCTTCAGAGAGGCTCAGCTATTGGGGACTTGAGCACCGATGGAATACGTTAAGTAATCTGCTAGTAAGGCCCTTTTGGCCAAAATAGTATACCTGGGATTTGTAAACCTTAGCTTCGGCAGTGTTGCTATTTTCAGAATAATTCAGATGACTGGAATTCTCTGTAGTTCATGGACTTAGCCTAAAATGGACAAATGTTCAAGTACAAAACATGGCATTCTATAAAGTTTATGCCTTGTAACATAATTTGTTACGTAAACCTAACATGTCACTTTTCATCAATTTCAGTAAAGTTTTGAGGCTGATATTGCCTGGAAAGCCAGTATTATAAAATTTAAAGGATGTCTACCAAATCAGGCTTTTCCCTGATTTTTTTTCCAGGTTCTTGTGTTACATGCCCACGGTCAGTAAAATGTCCAATATCAAACAAAAACTAACACTCCTTTACCATATGCATAATGGGCATTGTATTAATTTATAGTTTTAAATACCACCATTTAAATCATCTCACCTCAAAATGAGATAAAATAAGACATAGTCTAGAAGGTTCACACAATAGCTAGAGAAACAAACATAAAACCTAATTTTGTGAATCATATCACCAAGGTAAAATTATAAAATACAATATAAACAAACCACAAAAAAATTCTCTATTTCAAAACGTGTGTGGGGACTCATAACCAAGGCTATACACTCTTGTTTCATATAATTCCACTAAATTTTGACAGTTCTCGAAAAGAAGTGTGGCCAACATGTATCCCTCCGCCACAGCTGTTCTGTCGGTGAAGAAAACTATTTTTGTAAATGAACAACAAATCCAATGATAGGCATTGAAAGACCAACTCCAGTCCAGTACTTACGCTACTGTAGCTGGTCGCCATTCCCAACTATTTTATTTTTCTTACAATCACATAATATGCTAATTAGGGTTGTTTTATTTTATTGGTGGGGTTGGGAACTATAGTTTACCGTCTTTCATGAGACGTGATTTTTTTTGGGTTCTTCTTATGAGACAGTGGAGATTGGAACTTGCATTGTTTTGATGATGCAATGTAAAATTTTGTTCATACAGAAATAGCATTTAATTTACTATAACTCAAAGGTTTTAACTTCATCGAATGAACTAAGTGCGATAAATGTTACGCTGTTCGCACCGATTAAAAAAATGCTCAACAGATAAATATTGTATTTTTTATATGATGAACTACACTAAAAGGCTGCTTATTTTGACCATGCACATTTGAAAACATCTTGCAAGAACAATACGAAATAATTACATTACTGGTAATACTGATGTACGAACTGCACAATGTGAACATGTTCAGCTAATTTAACTTCTACGTAAAAAAAAAAAACATTAAGAGTTTCAATCAAATAAAAGTCCAAATACATTTCAAATATTCAAACAACAATTTAAGAAAACAGTATTTACAAAACACACATACTTACTGTTCACTTAGTAATTCCTAAACACGTGCCGAACTGTGGATGATTAAATCACTAAAATTGCTTGCCGGCTACAGATATTCATTTGCTGACTTATGAAATCAACAAACCACTTGAACTATTTCTTGAAACCAACAAAGCCAAACTTCACAACATAAATAATTTTTCACTCACGTTTCGCGACTGTCACAGAAAATGGCGGACCACAGCACACAACAAACAATTTTACAAAGCAGCAGACACGTATCGATGATTCATTTCACTGAAGAGACTTCTAAAAAGGCACCTACGACAAACTACACTTAATGTGGATCAGTCCCCGCCATCTTGGATCTTCGGAATTTTCGCAGTAAATTGCATTACAGATTTTGCATTATATTTTGGGCTTCGACAACGTGTAGGGCATTACATAGCAATACATGTTTTAGAACATGTGCAAAGACTATTTTTGCCAGGTCCATTTCAGTAACCGAAAGAAAAAAAAAAAACTATTTCTTGCCTTCAATCACTAGCGAAAAAATTATAAATTATATATAAATTTAATATGTTGATTAAGCTTAAGGAGCTATTATTTATGCCATGTTGTGCGAAAATTTTCATAAAATATTTTTAAATGGAACTTATGACAAACATAGCAAAAATCCAAGATGGTGGGGACTGATCCACCTTAATGAAATACGTAAATATATAATATTCCGACAGCACTAGCAAGTAATTCTCGCATATAAATTATGATGGAAGAGAGTAAAATGACAATGGCTTTTCACTGGGTAGGTGGAGAACATAGATAACAGAGATTGGTGGAGATCTTTCACATAACGTGATGTTCACATGCTCTACCATAATATTTATAAATATTTTTAAAGCCCTTGCTCTGTAACTCAGAAAAATTGTGAATTAATCTATGAGCATAATTTTAAACATATATGTTTTAATTATCATTAATGTTCACATTATACTTTTTTATTTTGAGTAATACTGTACTGGTCTGAGTATATGGTGACCTCGAATATAAGGTTACTGCAGTTTTAGAGGCCCATGACAAATGTAAAACACAATTTTGGTAGAAATTAGTAAGATAATATAGTAGGCCTTCTTGCGTGATACGTAATTTATTGTGCAACGGGCATTTCATTCCAGTGTTAATATTTAAATTACACTACACCTCTCCACTTAATCGGCTGCCGGACATCCGAGAGTGAACATCGCAATCCAAAAATAGATCCCCTGTACACATACCACTCCAAAAATACAAAAATTAAAAAGAAATTTCAAAAATGAATAAGTTCTAAACCAATTAAGCAATTTACAAATTTATCGCATTAGGATCAACCGGATTAAACAATTTATCGAATTAGCCATTAATCCGCTCCATCCACATGTCATTCAACTAGTGGTCCAGAACCTGCCCACCCCTACTACCGGAACAAAAAAACAAGCGTCTAGCCTGTCAATGACATTGTCAAAAGCATGCAGCCACCCGCACGTGCAGTTCAGTTCTCGGTCTAGGACTAATATTGGCACCGCTACATGTCTAGCATGCAAAAATACGTGACTGCCGATTTTCGTATATCTTGTTTATCTAGAAACGGTCGCCTCATATTCAGACCAATACTGTATTTCCTTTTACATCGCGAAGAACACCAACATAATAACAAACATCAGCTGACACAGTACTTTGCAAATGGGGGCGTTAATGTTTACATGCTGTGTAGGTTGGTCACACCTGTCAAATTTTATTTAAGTCATATGAACTAGAGTATCAAGGTGTGTGGCACGAGCTACACTATTTCTTATGTTAGAGAACTTCCCTCATGAAATCATGTACGGGGAGCAAGGAAGATCGACAGAACGATGGGGAGAGGGGATGTTAGATTGCCACAGTGCTTGCTACTTAACCACTTCCCCTCTCGTAAGTCGCCAGGCGTGTAAGGGAAGGTAGCAAGCCAGACTTATAGCACCACGATGCAGAAGTGTTAAAAACCCTCTCAGTGCTCGTTGCCTTGCCTGGTGGCAATAACCACCCGTTTTGACAACCATTATGCTATACGAAAATTCCCGAAACCACTAAAAAAATTTCAGGCATTTTACAGGCTTACTCCTGGCAATTAGTAGACACCCTGAATTTAGTAATAATTGTTCCGATTTCAATGGAATATAATGGTTGCTACCGTATTTAATCGTATATAGCGCACCCTTCCCCCCCTTCCAAATAAAAGGAAAAATTTGTGGGGTGCATGCTATAGGTCTACACAGAAGGGGGGGGGGGGGGGGGGAAGGGGGAGCCATAAATTGTCCAAGGATGGTGGGAAAGTGGCGGGACTGTGTGTTGTCTCATCTCTCGCTTTTACATCACTCCTCTACGTTCTCTCTCAGCAACCCTTCAGTTATGTGTAGGCCGAACCTGCCCCTCCACCCCAATAATGGCATCTTGTCACACCACATAACCACAGCTGCCACGTGTTTACAAACCCCCTCCTACATCCTTGTAATACACCCAAATGTTGCTGATCGATAATTCCTCCGTACCCACTTTGTTTCCATGGCAGAGGCTGAGCCAAGTTCGCGGGAGCAGGGGAGGGACGAGGAAACTTTTTTATAAGGGTAGTGTGACATTCTAGCACAGAAAAAAAGAGAGCTGGTCACTGCTGAAAGGAAGAAAAACGAAGCTGGAAATGTCGAGTAGTAGGGGTATTAGGTTTCCAGAATTTTTATTTTATCTTTTTTGCACCGAAGTTCTTCAATTAAAGTATTTTCCAAACACATCATAATCACTACACGTTATCTTAAAAAAGAATATGTGGTTCCATACTTACTAACAGGGCACCACAAATGTTTGGTGCAATTTAGTTTAAATAATTCTTTTTTCAATCATGGTGCGCGTTATACACGCGTAAATACGGTATTTAGTTCCTTAAGGATGTTGTCTCTTAAAAGGAATACAAGTTCCTTCACAATATTTCTGCCTCTCCCTAAGACTTAATTGTGAATTACCACATACACTTTCAGCCCCATGCACAAACATGTTTGCCACACTGAAACCATATATGCTAAAGTGAGCTACTGAAATTCACCCCGCTAACAATAATGCTGGATTTAGGCCTTAGAAAGGGATTATACCAACCACAGACAAGTGTGTTTTAAGTCCATTTAATTTTTACTATATAAAAGCATTTTACATTATTTTTCTCTTTAAAGAAAATTAAAGTTACTAATTATACCATCTTTAGCAACACTTTATTGTACAAAATTACAAGCAGTTAATAGTTGAGATTAATATCAAACCTCTTATCTCCACAGGCAAATCGAGATGTTTTCCTGAAGCTTGTTGGACGTGGCTGTAAATTGTGCCAACTGGAAGACTTTCTTTTACGTAATCACAAAATTATTTACATTCCTGTAGGATTATTTACATTCCTGTAGGATTAACTAATCTCGACATTAAGAGTGTGTGCCAGAGCATTGGTTCAAGGCATCCATGGGCAAAAGGGAAGTTGTGGCGGAGTACCTGGTGTGAGAGGGTTACATCGATCAGGATTGCCACCTTTATGAGAATTCCGTTATTTCTCCTGCCTTGCAGACAAATGGCAACCATGTCAGTGCTTTGGTTTGTTATTTTCCCAGACGTCTGGGTACAACACAAGCAGTACATTTATACAGTCAACCGAAACATCAGTTACTAAGGTTTTAGTGAAATGTTCACACTAGGGGTGTGCAGGAAAGCAAAATTACCCTTCGGGAAAAATTTGGGTGGGAAAAATGTTTTCACTCGGGGAAACTGGAAAATTTTTTTGGCCGACACAATTACAAAAGTAATCAATTTGTATTTAGAGTTTGACGCGCAATAAACAAGCACGAGGCAATTTAAGATAATTAAATGTATTACAAAGGAAGGCATGACATATCAAACATGGATACAAAAATTACAAGGTAACATGACTTGTTGCAACTGAAACGCTAAATTTCGACTACAAATTTTACTTCAATGAAAAAATAACTGACGACGGACATATAATGCATCATCGGCTCGTCGTAAGAGTTTACCAACATAACAAAAAAACAAAGGGCACCATATTCGTGTGCTTTAAATTGCCTAAATTTAAAAAAAAATTGTGATATCTCGCTTGCAAGCGTAAACTGGAAAGCATCCCATTTTATATGCTGCAGTATGTAATACAGAGGTAGGTGAGACTGCAACATGTGTGTTTACATTTTTCTATTTATGTTTATACACGTACAGCACTTTTATAACTGATGTAAAATATGTCTTAAGTGGTGATAAAATATAACAAATTATTTATCTGCCTTAAGGTGAATTTATTTTAAAACCGGTACACACAAAGCTTCAAGTGGCTTAATGTTTAGAAGTTATGTACTCTGCTTTTTGTAAGTGTGTGAGTCTGCATTGACTTAACCTTTTCCCATGCGCCATTCAGGTATATTCGTAACTTATATCGAAATGTTTCTTTTTCGTCTATGTTTACTGCTTCAAAGTTTGTGCCAAATTTAGGTTTAACTGTAAAACATCTAACCCTAGATACCCGGGAAAAATATTTTTCCCACCCGAAGGGAAAATGGAAACATTTTCTGAGATTTTCCCGACCATCGGGATAACGCACACCTCTAAGTTATACCATCATATGAAACTCCATTTTGGAAACGTGTTTTTGTGTGGTTATATGCCAGAAATCACTACTGTAAGAATGATGGAAGAAAAGAAACTAATCCTTTTTTTATGGTGATACGAAAAGGAAATACAGTTTAAGAAATGGTATGTCATATAAGATGCAACACATTTACTGCGTATTAGTAATTTCCATACCTACAGCGAAATTTTATAATTGTTCTGCATCTACACACATTATTTTTAACCAGTTATAAACAGCTTTATTTACACTTCAACCTACAAATCTACGCAAAAGTTTAATTACAAACCTCAGTTTGGAGATACGACGAAACCAAAGACTGGTGGCATCTATACAATACACAAACTCCGCTTTCCAAAACCAACCAAGATTCTAGTTTCAATTGTCAGTATAAATGTACTGATGATCAATTTGGAAGCATTGAAGAACAAGGTTGTTACTCGTGAATTTACAGAACCAAGTGGCATCAGTATTCTGCCATTTCCCTTCCTACCGGCGCACCCAAATGACGCTGCCTCAATCTAGCACCATCAACAACGGCTACATTCCTTTTTCTACTATCAGCAGCCGAGATTACTGACTAGTGTTCCTTTGGTCACTGACACTCCTATGACCCACTATTGAGAGGTGTTTTGGAGTATACACTTCCTGCCTAGATTACTCACGTGCAGGACAGGCATTCTTGGCAGTAGATGACAGTTCTAAGTGAGAAATTATAACATAGCTGTTATCCGCAGAGGATGCAAAGAGAGTACAGGTGGGTTAGAATTACATATTTTCTTATCGAATAAATACATTTTACTCTCTTTGTCATCTACAACCACAACCATTGCTGATGACAAACTTGTCTGTTACAGCAGAAACCATTTATTTCTTCTGGTCTGCTGATAAAGTGTTCCGAACTTCAGTAGAAACAAGAATGTAGATGTGGAAAGAGAGATGACTATATCCATATAATTTGCAAATTGGATACTACTAGCTGAGCTAATGAATGAGATTTGCAACGGTAACATGTCCAGGCACTTGCTGCATACTGTGACATCAGATACATGTTGCTGGGAGGATAACAACAGTACGGCTTTTACAAACGTAGTGAACCAACCAAGATACAACATCAGTGAAGATGCAAGCCCTAGTATATCTATTTCTGGCCACTTTGTAGTATTCTGCATCTAACACCATAAACACTAACTACCTGAATTATTTAGTTAACTATTTCAATATTGTAAACAAATTGTCAACAATTAATTTTTTTTTGCCGTTTAGTAACAACTTTTGACATATTATTTGCCCCCCATCCTACCGAAAACATTTCTAACAAGAGCAACCATCTTGTGCAAGACAACAGGTGATGGCACCCTTTACCAATGTCTGGAACAACTTTTCTATGTGCGTACTTTTCACATTACACTTTCATAGTGCTACATATTCTTTTTTTTTTTGTACTAAAATACTCATTCAAAATATTACATACACAATTCTTAAATATCTATATAAAATATGGCAACTTTAACATACAATTTCTTGTCAATATAACAGATACAGCAAACACATACAAACATCTGAGGCACATTAAAAAATGTTGAATTACACAGCAAACATGCTTTTACAACAAACAATATAGGACAAAGCCATTACATAATTGCTGCAAGACCTTGTTTTCCTGCATTAATCAAGTTAAACCATACTTACAAAATGGTTTAAATGCTCTTTGCTAAAATGGGCAAGTAAGAATTATTAATTAAGTAGTTAAGGTGGAGAGGATTGAAACTTTGGTTATACCCAGATGATAATGTACAATGGGTGAAGAATTACATAGTCCTTGTGGTACTGCAAGACAGTTAATGATATTAACTAGTATGAGGATTGCTTCGCAGCAGTTGGTACTCGGACAAAGCAAGGAGAAGCTGGTGGAGCAGTTGGTGCAACTGGCACTAGCTCTGCTGCCGCACGCGAGACAGCTTCTTGCTCTTGTCAATGTACTTCTCTGGGGGTGGACCCTTCGCTGCTACATGCCGGTTGTACACACTGTAAACATTGTACACGTTTACTAACTATCTACAGCACAAATCATGTACAGCGGAACCTCTACTACAAACCCCAAGCCCCCTGAATTTTTAGTTTGTATTAATGAAGTTTTTATCAACACGTATTTGCAATAATTACAAAAATATACAACTAAATTTTAATTTCATGTGTAATGAAAGTAGACCAGATTGTGAGAAGGTGGACACTTGTCTCGAAGTTCCTATCAGCATGTGACATCAACATGCTTGTATAAATACAGAACAGCGGAAAGAGGCAGTGTTATTCCACTATTCCAAACTGATACAAATGCAGACATACCTATATAAGAACTACGCGATCCTTTTGGCATCAGATGTAGGAATTCCCAGGGTGCACTGCTACTACGCTAGTCTTTTGATTAATCCAGTAGCCTTTCATGTATACGGTATAAGGTACATATGTTATCAAGTAGCTATGCACATTATCAAGTAGGCCTACATGTTTTGAGTTGGTGTACTGTGTGGTATATGTTACAGTGAAATAAAGTATGGATAAGAAGAAAAGGATGATAAAAGACTTAATTTGCATGAAAATGTTTCAGAGGAGATAATGAACTTTCTATATGTAAATAATTTATAAGTTTGTGTTCAAACAAACTTCTTTTCATCTTAACAGCACATTTCAAATACAATTAAAACTTTATTGCATCTGTATTATGTGGAACAGCATACGCAACACACTGGCGAATGTTAAACTAATAGTAAATGTATCTTAAACTTCGACAGTGTACTCATTTACAGTACTCTATTCAAACGGATATCAGACACAAAGTAACAGGTTGATACTCTGTGACCTACTGCTGCTACCAGCCCAACGCTTTAGGCCATATAACTATTTACAAAAAAAAAAACCTCACTAAACCTGATGACAGAAAGGAAATTACTGCACTTGATGCAAACTATTCAGTGCAAACTGCAACTTGAACATGGGGAACCACAGCAATAGGTGCAAGTGAAGTGAGGTTTGAGTTAGTTTGTCAATATGTAGAAGTCGTACAATGCCAATACTCACTATCGATATGTCTCTGTACGGATGTAGTCCATGACGTGGGAGACACCCACTTGCAGCTGATCAGCAATTGGCGTGACCCATGGGTTTAAGTCCATCCTCAACACAGACTTGTTGCTCACCAGGTCCAGATTACCTAAAACACATTGGCAACACATTCTAGTCACTTACATAGCAAACCCAGTGAACCAAATTAACAAGTCTCACAAATTAATGTACCCAATATACAACATGCAAAATTATTAACAGGATTATCGAAGAAATAATGAAGTTGAGTATTCTGACCATTCACAAAATTTAGAATTTCCTTACTGGGTTGTTTACTCATTCAATGCGTACATCATTGAATTATTGAAATTATGCCTATTTACTTATTTTTCACATTTCACTAGATTTTTTTAATAATAGCCACTCTTACATACTACTATACATTGCGAACATAAGTTTCCATGAAATAACATGGAGGCATTGAAACTACTCTGCCATTTAAAGTTATCCCTAATACAAAATACTGCATTTAATTGCATAATGGTAGCAGAATAAATTGTAAGTGTTGCAAAGCGCAAAAAAAAATTTTTACTGCCTAAAAGTTGGAGTCTTTTCGGCACTGCAGCCGAGCCAGGACAAGGAAAAATATGCCCTATTCCATGCACCCCTCCACAAAGTAGGGCGGGGACAAATGAAAGTGCATCAGGCCGAGACAAGTTGCTGTTGAAGACAGCTGAAAAGACAAAGAGTTTATGTCACCCTTCATAAAAGATGCAAATCTGACCCTAGAGGCTGTCTGTCTCCAACCAGATGACCCAATCGTGGCAATCTTGGTTCTAGACAACTTCCCGTCTCCCTAGGTGTGAAAGGAGAAGAATAAAACCCTGCATTTGAAGCGTGCCGTTTCTACACCTATTATAATACGACTCTGACTCATCGCCTAGCAGAACTGCTTCCATCTCTACAGATGTGAGCAACATGTTGCCTACCCTTACAGGCAATGGGAACTTGTGTTTTTCCTTCTCACCTGGAAGGCACGCTTCACAGCAGGCAAGCCTCACCAAGCTCAACTCCTACAAGCTGCCCAGACCTCGGTTACAGCAAAGCAGACCTGACGAGGCACGAAGCCAGCACCACTGACAAGATAATTCTCACGCCTCCCCTGCTCCCCACGCTGACAGCCTACAAGCTACCACTATACAAAACCGGCCGCAGCCGAGCTCTGGAGTGATTCTTTAGCATCTCTTGCACGCCCACACCACTCTTAGTGCTCGGGAGCTCTACAGAAGTTCGAAGCCTACAAGTACGCCTTCGCGGCAATCAACTATGTACCTCGACAACCAGTCAACCCGGTGACATACAAACACGAACTTTCTACTTTTAATTTAATTTGTCTCCTCTAGACACTTTTAATTAGTAGTTTAACTGCAACTCTTATTTTCGTCTAGAATCAGCATTTCCCATTTATTTAGAACCAGGTCACCTACACCTGGAACCAACGCAGTTACCTTCAGCTATCCTGGACTTGGTAGGAAGTAGCACAGGTCACGTGTCTATTGAACTTTCAATAAACACACATTGCCTTCTACTTTGGTACTTTTATTTCCAGGGCATGTATCTGCACTCATAGTTGGAGGTAGATTATGTTATGCAGTGCCAACGGAATCCGGGGAAGTTATTAAACCGAACTAAGACATACATATTAGACGGCTATCCATTTCTTCCCATCAAACACACAGCACTATTACTGCTCGTGGGGAAGAAACAGTAATGCACCAACCACTAGTAACACCTTCACACCAGGAGACACGACACACTCGAGTTGCTTTGCACCACTCGCACTATTAGTGCGCGGTGACGGTGACCTGCAGTGCTGCTAGGTATTCTGGGTGGACGCACAACCAGTAGAGGCTTGGCGCGACTCCGGCTCAATGTCCCTGATCAGTCAGCATACAGTGGGGACTCTTTATCGAGCCGGCAAACAAGTCACTATTGGGGTACACTGTTAGTATTTCCGTTTCAGTGCACTGCGTGATTTATAGAACTGTTACCCTATGCCTCATGAGAGGAGTGGTAAGAGACGTAGAGAGCCACACCTGACTCACCCTGCTGCCCAGCCGAGGATAATATCACCCTATCCTATGCAGGATAGGGCCATGCTACAGAACGGGGCCATGCTGCCGAACTCAGACGTCAAGCAGTCATGTCCGAACTGGTAATATTGAGTTTCCACCGAATGTCCGTACCAGCTACAAGTATCACCCTGTTATATACGGCTTCTTAACAGGAGTGCATGTTCGCCTGGGTTGGGACAACTTGGTCTTCTGTACGAAAGAAGCATGACTTAGGAACCTTTGTGCATGCATTCACCCCGCATAAGACTAAACGTACTCCAACTACCTAACTAGAGGTGAGAGTGTATAAGAACTAGCCAAAACTCCTCGCCTCATCCCCACTACCCAAGTCGCTTTTGGTCAAGCGAGTAAAATCTGTAACTAGTGTCCAGTCATTCTAATCTGACACGGGTCAAGTTGCTAGGCAACCAGTTACCCTCCTGTCCGATGCATAAGGGGAGGAATCAATATTGTGCCAGGTGACAGCAGAAGATAAAGTATTTCATACGAACAGCTGTGACATGTAAGGAGCGGAAGCAAGGTCGCACTGTGTCGCCTGCCGAGTGACAGCGGACAGAAGGAGAGTAAGGTGCAATGGTTGCCGAGTTTATTAACACTCTCCCCATTACTGGAAATCTGCATGAATTAGTACTTAATAAGAAATATGCACTGATTACAAAGAATGGATGTCTGAAAAAAAGGTGTGGCACCCTCTATGTCCTGTGGACCCAACAAGGCGGCCGTCCAATAGCACTAAGCAACCCTGGATTGAGTGGTGCAGAGAAAAACAAAGAGGCACCAAGTCAAATCTAGACTACAACAAAGAAAGTGAATTGTGATTGATAAGATTCTATTCATTTATATATTTTCATTGAGTCCACAATATAAGGTAAATAAGAAACCATCAAGTACAACCATATATAAGAAAAATATCAACTTGAAATGTCTAAAATTATTGCTACTGGGTAGCACCAACACTTTGTTTTCATGAAATTGTCACTTCAAACCAGAGTCTGGCCACTCGACAAGGCCAATCACAAAACATCACAAGTAAGGCATCAAATATCAGACACCATAATGCAATTACTTTCTTTCCTCTGACTTCAACAAGATGAAGGCCATTTTCTGAACCACATGTATATTCTGTTAATACCAGAAAATATTGATTATGTGAAATATAGAGTATTTTTTAATTCTTTACACCTGGCCATAGCAAACATCCTAAAAGCCATTTTACTCACTGTTAAAATATATTATTTTGAATTAACCCACTAGGGGCCGTGATTACACCACCTTAAAACATTTTAAAAGATATATTTAAATTTATTGCCACTTGAAGATAATGTTCCATAAAATTATCATAATCTGGCATTAATTGTTGACGTTCAAGACAAAGATTGTAAAATATCAATTGGACCAACCATTTCTAACTAGAGGCCATTCTTTAAAACCCCCTTTACAAACTTTGAAATGTACTTTTTTTCAAGAAAATTTATAAAAATGGCTTTAGAAAAATGCACTCCATTTGTTTTTAAATATACTAATGTCTAACCCTACCAGGACTCCATCTGGTCTCACCTAACCTCCATGCCAGAAGGGCTTAAAGTCTATTTTGTCACAAAAAACATCAAAGTTAAAAAAAAAAAACATCTGTAGAAACTGCCGCCTTGAAGCCGCAAAGTAGCCATCTTTCTCAACTGGCTCCTCCGTGGTACTATTTATACAATATTAGAACCAAACTTTAATATAAAACGCACAACTAATGACAAAGTCTCATTCATGCACGTCCAATCAGCGATGAAAACACACATTGTCATGGTGGGGTGGCGTCAGGGTGCGCTTCCAGTCACCTGCAAGTCCTTCCTTCCAGTCTTGGGTGCGCAGCGAATAGCCGCCTAGACGTCTACAGCCCGCCGAGCACGGCCCGGCAGCCTGCAGTCAACTATCCGACTCTGAGCAGTGTGCATGAGTGAGATCACCATGGCATACAGCAGAAGTGTCCTGCGCAGTGTGGCCTTGCTGGCCAACATGACGGAGACCCTGTACCGCTCCGGGCAACTAACTCTAGCTGATCGTAACGTCTTCGTTAGTACATCACAGAAATCTTCCAGTTTACACCAAATTGGAAGTAAGCGATGGATTCATGGTGAAATATAGCGTAGTTAGGACCTTTGTAACAAGAATTTTCTTCTTAGGCTGCGTAACCCCTGTCCAAATAGAGCAACTGTTTTTCACAACATGCGATTACCTTATTACATCGTCAATTTTATGAACATACTTTCCAAAGTGTGTAATAGGAATCTCATTCGAAAACATGTGTCGGAACGTGTTTTGTGCAAATACGAAAAATTATTGCGTCAGCTAAAAACTCTGTTCATGTAGATGTAGGGTCCCTTGTACTCATAACAGCAGGGCAAATGGAACAACAAAATTATATGTAAGTAAAGAGAAGCGTAACTTTACGGCACAATTTAAACAATTATATTTTGGTTGTGTCATATTGATAATGTAGTGATAAAATACGGGGTGTTAATTGCAATAATTAACACACCCTGTCTCACAGGCATTATTAATAAACCAATGAGTCACATAATAGTAACACCCCAAATTTTGAAGTAAATTGTTAGTATAAAATACGCAACATGCAACCATTACATGAAGAAATTTAGTACGAAAATTGTTAGTCTCTTCATTAACTTTACAAGTGAAAGCAAACATGTTAAGAGTACGCGAGGGGACAGTCTGAAGAACGGACCACTCACCGAGCTCTGGAGGAACAACAGTCAGCCTGTTACCCTGGAGATGGAGCTCCCGTAAGCGAGTCAGCTCTCCTATCTCCTTGGGCAGCTCTATCAAGTCGTTCTCCCTCAGCACCAACTGCAATGTGACACTCACATTACGGTTCACTGCTCGCAGCTTACATGTTATGTGGAAAGGGACAAAGGCATGGGGATGTTTGGGCAGCAATTAACTCTTTCTTTGGCACATTAATGTATCATTTTTGGTGTTGCAAATAACAAATGTTTAGATGCGTGATCAGAGATATGAACCAGCCACAAAGCAAAGCAGTAGTATAGTTTACGACATAGTTACTTGCAGGGAAGATCATTGAGCACTGAACTTTGCAGAGTACAGTACTGGTCAAATATAACCTTCCTGTGCAAAATGTTGAATGTCTACAATGTGCATGAAAGGGTTAAGGGTTCCGCCTGGCTGCAGCTAAATAAGACCTCCAACATGAGCTCTAAGGCAGACACTCTCCACTTGCATCATTTCTAGGTGCAAGATGCTCAACTGGCGTGCACAATCTTTCCATCTGTGACTCGCCTGAACATGATTTTAAGTGTCATCCTGTATATTCATGGCATGCTAATAAAGATTAAAGTACAGTATACTCCTGATTAAATGTGTTAATCGGGACTGAAGAAAACGTGAATAAGCGGATTTGTATTTAAAAACCCAGATAATCAAATTTACACATTTTTACTATTAATGGAACAGTGATATTGGCTCCAAAAAACACAAATTATGCACTGTATATGCAGGATTTAAAGTACATGATACTTGAACTGATATTTATGTTGCACCGAGTATAGTGTAATTCACGGCACATAGAGTATACACAGCCTGCGCTCGTGCCAGGTGAACGCGTTGCACAGGCAACATGGAGCGATAGACAAATGGCGTGTGGTGTGGGTCTGTGTGTCACGTTCTCAACATGCATCACTCGGACCCATCCTTTAGATGTCAAGAGTTAGTGGAAAGTTTAGAATGCAAATCAATAAAGACTATAATGGGACTTTAAAGAGGCAACCTGGCATTTAAACAATACAGCACAATCCCCATTACTAGGAGCTTATTTAAATTTTACCGACTTGCACACGTATGTACATGTGTGTGCACATGTATACCACCCCTACGTGCACACACACACACGTCCGTATGTTTAAAATTAAGAAATGTTAAGTTCCTTTGTAAACATTCAAACACGTGATATGACAAAATTTTAGAAAAGTTAAACAGTGTCTTAATTGAAAAAATCTACCATTTTTTTTATTTGGCACCAGGCGATTAATGTTTTTGTTTATAATACACCACGCCGAATTTTTTTTTTCTAACTTTTCCAAGTTAGTTTAAAATGTCCTTTTACGCTTTGTTAACGTTGCAAAAACGACACTACAAAGTGAACATTGACCCGAGCCGGTGATCGATAAACTGGCAAGGCTTGAGGGGAGAAGGTAACTGAGGCAGTGTCAGAAATGACAAATTCATTATTTATTGTTTTAATTTTGTAAGGTTCACTTCGGATGTTGTCAACAGTCACTTGTTAACACTCACAGAAACACATTTTTACATTAACAGTGAAAAATATTTTTATCTAAATTTAATGCTTAAAATGGAATTAATACATTAATAATAAAATAATAAATACTGCAATAAAAACTTCAAAAACATTTGTTGCGAAATATACAAACAAAGCACAGAACTTTCTTGCTTTTTAAAACATGTCTAGTGTATTTAATGAACAATTATTTGTGTAAAAAAAAAAAACATTTTATTTATGCATTTACGCATGTGTTTTAAGGTAAAAGCAACATGGCAGTTTGTCATTTCCTATTTTGCTAACATCCGCAAGATACAAAATATGAAATACCAAATTACAAAATACGTCACCATTTTTTATACAAAATCGGATCACGTGATAATTTTGTGAACAAAATCTGCCATTTGTGACACTGTCTCCAGGCGATCAGATACGTGCTTCAACGGGCAGAAATGGATGACTCACGCAGGCCTCTGTAACAGACTGACAGTTTAGTGAGATAAACATCAGCTCCTGCAGCACAGCGATAGATGTACATGGTACTGCTGCTTGTTAAATGACACGTGTCACAGGATCACCTTGCCACAGAAGTTACAGTAGACTTTGAGAAAAGTCAATAAGCCGCACGAATATGTGTGCACGAATGAGTTTACTGTATGATGCATGTCTACGAACACCTATTAAGTTTCTGCAAACAAAATTTAGCAGTTAAAACTGAATCTGAAAACACCTGTTTTAACAATTTTATCAACAAAAGAAAATCCTTAAGAGTTGAAATGACAAAATTTGTATTTGGGCACCAACATTTTTTTAGATATTTTTTTTTTGTTGACACCACTACAAAATATCTAACTAGTTTTTGAAAAACATGTTCGCTACCAAACCTACACGATGCAAGTCATGCTTCAGCTAAGTGGAGTCCCTAACTGCAAAGAATTTTGCTCTGTTAAACCATTACTTTGGTGTCAAAATTAAATAAACATACTAAATTACGTAAACAAATAATGTGTGACGAGAGAATTATTTTCTGCAGTCCAAAGTAAAAATTTGGGGTGGTCCTACATTTGGGTGAATACAATACAGTATTACGCCAAAGTGTATGATACTCACAATCTGCAGGTTCTTCAAATTACCAATTTCTGGTGGGATGTACTCAAAATCGTTATCCCCAAGATATAACGCACGCAACGTCTCTGCATGAAAGAAAAAAAAAACACATTTTAAAAATGGAATACACACACATTGTGACAACATTTTATGACCTGAATAAATTAACACAGAACAGATGGAGACTGACAGATATTAAGCCTGTAAATCACCATACAGTGTTTGCCAGTACAACATAGTCGGCCAACTAGAGAGAAATGCTCCAAGTCCAGAACTCAATAGCGATCATTTCACAATTAATTCCATGTAGGTATAGTTTTTAACGTATTTTGCATGAGACTTTTGAATACAATTTAATATTTCTGTTGCAAAAAAAACTTGAATACAGGGTAAAAAAAACTTGTGTTAATGTTTACATGGTGAGGGTGCCACTTTTATATGTTGCATTGAATGAAGATCGAAATACGGCTTGTGTGTAACATGCAAGGCAATAGTTACCCATCATAAAGAAGTTTCCAGGGAGCATGGTCTCATCAATGTTGTTGTACGTCAGATCTAACACTTCCAGCAAAGGGAAGGCACCAAACCCTCTTGGCAGCGAACCCAGGCGGTTCATACTGCAACACAATGATTGCACTCTGCACATCTGATCTGACCACAGCACAAGACAACCTACTATACACTGCACACTTCATTAACCCCAGCCTTCCACAGAAAATAACAGCCAATACTCTCACCTCCGCTCATGTTCAGTCTTTCATAAAAATATGTAGAGTTATTCCGATACAGATACCATTGCTGATACCCCAATGCCCTTCACACTAAGTTTTAGAAAAAGTATTACTGTTGATAATATATAAAAAAAATATTTCCATAGACTCGTTTCAATTAATAAAATAACTTCTTAAAATACCATATATAATTTTTGTAATCCGACCCAAAACTTTCAAACCCTCTGAAAATGAAAATAATATGACACCAAATGCAAGTCAAGTTTTAAATGTCCCACGCGCACTATCAGCTAAGAGCACACGGAGAAGTTATTGATCTGGCAATGTGATGGCTGTTGGTCTGCGGGGAGCGGGGTGGCGCCAGGAGGATTACCTCTCCTCTCCACGCCGCTACGTGTTGGTGACATCTTGCACACATGGCAAATGTCTGTCTGTTAATATAATTACTCATATTTTACTGCAAAGAAAAATTGTAATTTTGAGACAGAAACAATGTGATTATAATTTATTTTTTCACTTTCTTTAATAATTAATGATTCAAAACCACGTCCTCTGATTATCCGTCATGAGTTAACACTGCACTCGGCTCAGTCCTTACCTACCCATTATTAGATGGCAAAAGGTGTCGAATAGGAACTTACATATTATCAGTTTATTCAAATACAAGTGTCCATTGAAATAAATTAATATAAATCCTCCGCTTTCCCTGCAAGAAGTTACTGAAAATGAACCATGTTTGACTCGACATACATGTTGGGAAGATCAGAAATCAATCTGCGCGCCACAGAGCAGTTATAAATGACGGCGCACGTGACGTATTTCACATCCAGTTACTAGCTGTTTGCATAAATAACCAGCTTAAAAACTATAGTTGCGGGAAATCTTAGGTGAAGGGACCCGAAATATACTTTGTTCAGTGCAAAATGCGATAAACGATAAAAGGTTATGTTAACATTATTTAAATAGCAATTTTGCCGGGACCACAAAAAATTGTTGGAGGCAATTTATTTGTTCTTTTTCTTTTTTTTCGTAACGTGCGGCGTACAGTAAAAACTCGTTAATCCGCAGTGCTAGGGACATAATTTTATGACTTTGAATTACATTTAAGTTATAAAATTTTAAACAAAATTTGTTTGTTTATGTATATTAAAGAAATGCACATTTTCCCTTTCAAAGTACACACAACAACGGCCCCGGGAATAACTACCTTCAGAAGTTACAACCCTGTTTTTGGTAACCACAAAATTTTTGGATTAAAAAGGGTAAAAACTTGAAGGAAATTGCAAAAAAAAAATAAGTTTGTTGCATTTATCTTGGTCATTGATTATATGTTCATGTGCAGTAAACTACAGACCTACAGGCGTTGTATTTGTTGCCTTTAATTGCCACACCAAAATACAAAAAAAAAACAAAAATAAAGTGTAAAGTTTGGTTAAAAACTGCAGCCGTGGTAGCCAGAACCCTCTCCCCTCCCTACTATGAATGCACTTCCGGCAAATGTTGTCAAAATCCCGCATTGCCTGGCTGGGCGCTGAAGTCAGCAACCCCTCCTTAAGCTGGGTCTGGCCTACTTGTGTCAAGTTGGCCACCGCACTTTGGAGTTTCAAAATCAAAATAATGTTACAATTTTGTGCTAATTTGTGCCCAAGTTTCAGAATTTGTGTTGGTCAAATATGCCAAATATTCCACTTTTTATTTTGTAGTGAACTTGACATCAAGTTAGCCACCGCTCATGGAAATAATTGTTTCTTGCGAATCACTCATATGCCAATAATTAGCGCTCAATTTATGCTGCCTATAGTAACCTAATCTAACATAATTTGAGCACTAATTATTGGCATGTGAGTGATTCGCAAGAAACAATTATTTCAGTGAGCGGTGACTAACTTGTTGTCAAGTTGGCCAAAAAATAAAAAGTGGAATATTTGGCATATTTGACCAGCACAAATTAGCACAAAATTGTAACATTATTTTAAATTTGAAATTCCAAAATGTGGTGGGCAGCTTGACACTAGTGTCTGACCTCTCAAAAGGTCGCTCGTAGATACGTTGGGAAAAGGCGAAATATTGGTCGATACTGATATTTAGTATCTGTATCGAAACTCTAGAAATAAGTATAAAAGCTGTTGTACAATTCATTTAAATTTGACACAAAAACATTGTGAATTTCAAACACACTCATTTGAATTTTGCTTTTCTTAAACACGGATGGATGTATGCAAGCATGGATGGATACTTGTAATGGTGAATGCCTGCACTGATGGAAGGTTGCATGCAAGGGTGGATGTATGCATGCACATATGCACTAATGGATGCATCTACACATGGATAAATGCACTAATGGATGCATGCATGGATGGTTGAATTCATGTAAGTATAGATCAACGGATGGATAGAAGTGATGGACATGTGGTAAACATCAGGCCTGTACAAGGGACAGCAGGTGACAGGGTTTTTTCTTTCCATAAAGAACCTCACACCAACCACAATACAATCTTGGACAGCCCCCCATTCACTGCACTCGTGTAGTGAATGGTAGAGCCACGACACTAGGATACCGCTCCCTTAGGGATTGAGCTGCCAGTTTGGGGTATACTTCTCTCATCGCATACTAGCGGTGCCAAGAGGGGAGTACTTCTCTGCATCTGCGGAGACCAACTCTAATGGGACTACACCCCATATTGAGACTGTTGCCAGTGCCAAACAGCCTGACTAACCCAACACCCCAGGTGCTGGAGTCTAAGAGTGAGGAACGGCATTGGCAGGCGGCCGTAGTACACACTCCCACTCATCCTACATGTCAACTGTCCCACTTCCGTGAAGTCTGAGTGCAGTATTCTCTGTCTTCATTCCATTTAACCGTAGTGGTGGTATTCGTAAAAGGGTAAAATGGGCAAAGGCTGCTTCTCTAAGTATCCACTGGGGCTAAACACTTCCTGACAGGTTTGAACGTCTCAGTCTGCAAGACCAGGCCACAGTACTTTGCAGACTCACCATTCCAGCTGAACCAAACTACGAAACTGCCACGCTTGGGCTGCCTACTAAAATTGCCGAGACTTCACCCAGTAGTTCAGACCTACCTCAGTGGACAATAAACCTCTCTGGGTTCGCCAACCTGTGGTTTTAGGGAACACCATGCAAACTACTTACCACGTCGACCAGTTCACCCAGATTAAGGACAGCCTCTAACGTACAACCTGTCCAGCTTGTTGACACAGCGACAACCGCAGGCCAAATGTCGCCCAGATTTACCTGAATCAGTGATCCCACGAAAACGAAAAGTATTGCAGAGCCAAAATTCATTCCCTGCTGGAAGCCAACTCGCCTAGTCCTAACACTGGTTGAGCTCCTGTTCCACGCAGCGAATAAAGTAAAGTTACCTGCCACCAGGACGTGCCTAGCCTAGCGTCCACGAAAATCACTTTGGCCACGTGACGTGCCACTCGCCGAAAGCCATCACGCATAAATTATAAGTATAAATTAAAAAATCAAAATAGTTATTTTATTCCCTTTTTCCTTCAGGATTCAAAACGAACTGTCATAACAAACCCAACTTGGTTCACTAACACAGTCACCAGAATTTACAGCAGTGACAAAAAAAGTAATTGTAAAGTTAGTCAAAACAGGAAACCATTTGTGTTAAAAATATCAATATTCCTCTGCGAAACCACACAAGCCTTTAATTATTGTCACAATAACAAAGTTAGACTATAAACCTATACAGCATTTTAAAAATATCAATATTCCTCTGCGAAACCACACAAGCCTTTAATTATTGTCACAATAACAAAGTTAGACTATAAACCTGTACAGCATTTTTAAAAATATCAATATTCCTCTGCGAAACCACACAAGCCTTTCATTATTGTCACAATAACAAAGTTAGACTATAAACCTATACTGCATTTTAAAAAACCGCAAACCACAACACACTCACCCAACATTCAAGATACGCAGTTTTGGCATGGATGATAGAGACGTTGGAAGCTCTTCAATGATGTTGTTGAACAGGTTAAGGATCTCCAAGTTCACCAAGTTAGCTAGACCAGGCGGCACAACTACACACAAATTACACCCGTTAATATTTATTCTTTTGTTTATAAGTTTTATAAAGCCTCTCATTTACACCAAGATGCTAATAACCAGACATTCAGTGATTCCTTAACTTTGTACACACCCTAATAATGATGTGTATGTACGCTTATGAAAGTGGTACAGTATATGTTCTCTGAAGGTGGATCTGGATCGCTAGTTTATTGAAGACGTAGTATAGGTGAGGTGAAGAAACTTGGGGTGGCCCTTAACATTGCAGTCTTGAGAGCAGACAAGGGTAAATGAAGCAAGTTGGATATGGAGCAGACCGGAATGAAGGGGCGGGGGAAACACGAGATCACAGAGAAAGCCAGCCCCGAACAGTGACAACATCCTGCACGATTCCCACTCCAGAGTGATCCGGCTGGCAATGGTGGGAGGCGAGCAGTCTAACTGCTCAGTCACTACGGCCCCTGTGGTGTAAGTAATTGAACGCACGAGTATCTGGATAATGCCCAATAAGAACTATCGTGGCCATTATACTTCTGGCGTTAGTACATAATTGCAGATGTGGAAACATAAGCAATTTTCAATGGCACAGTACTTATTAATGAGGATATCAAAAATTAATTTAAAACATTACCTTGTGTTTGGAGACCAAGGGTACTAGAGAAAGTCAAAAGCAATTTCCTAGATATTTTTAGATATTAAAAAAACAAATCCTGTCTTTTTTTATGTTGAAATTAAATATGTGCAATACAAACATTGTTAATTAATAAACTGCAATTATGTAATACCATTGAGAATGTTTGACACAACAGAAAATCAGTTAGGTGGAACTGTAACACTGGAATAAACAACCAGAGTTAATTGCAGTCCACCTGAACTGAACTATTTCCAGGTATTCCCTGAACACTTTCCATGGAAGGAGACTGGCTTGTGCACATGACTGTACCTACAACACGTACAACTCGTTGCAAGCGTTGTACAACTTACATTGTACATGAGAATGAGTGCACACCAATATATTTTGCCAAAATTTACTTGTGCAACTGTTTAAAAATCAACTAATAAGAGTCTATTTTAAATCAAAATATACACATATTTCCAGTACGGATGCTATAGAAAGGTCATTTTGTCAGAACATCATCAAGCAAGACCATCATAATAAATATTTCATACTTTGGTTGTAATGCAATTAAAAATATGTACTAATGTTTACAGATGTATTAATTAATTGATTTTATATACACACATTTTAATACTGAAAGTTAAGATTTTTATGGGCTAACTAAACCAAATGTACACAAAATTGATTTCATTTTTTTTACATTGCTAATATATTTTTTTACATACAACCACAATTATTATAACTACCCTTGCTTAAATTTAGATTAAACATAGTAACATTTAAATAATTTTTTTAATATGTAAATAAGTAAATTGAAGCAAAATATTTAGTTCTTACAAAGTATAATATGCAGTCTTCTTTCCTGTGCAACATAAACTGAACTTTTGTAACAATGTTGGTAGTGTTTGTAGCGAGTTGCTGTGCATTCTACATTCCCAGTGCTCCGGTGTGTATATATATATATATATATATATATATATATATATATATATATATATATATATATATATATATATATATATATATATATATATATATATATATATATATATATATATATATATATATATATATATATATATATATATATATATATATATATATATATATATATATATATATATATATATATATATATATATATATATATATATATATATATATATATATATATATATATATATATATATATATATATATATATATATATATATATATATATATATAGGCTGTTCACGATACAGGAAGCATTTTTGAAAGCCACTATAAATGTACGTATTTTATTTTAACTTCCTAGTGCGGTGGAATA
Source organism: Dryococelus australis (assembly GCA_029891345.1). Classification (NCBI taxonomy): domain Eukaryota; kingdom Metazoa; phylum Arthropoda; class Insecta; order Phasmatodea; family Phasmatidae; genus Dryococelus; species Dryococelus australis. The sequence continues at coordinate 7,525,260 of CM057007.1, read as the reverse complement.
CACACACTGTGTTACTTACATGGGAAGATTCATTTCAGAAGGAGGTTGAAGGATAATAAATGGCTGAAAGGAAAAAGTAACTACGGCTCCAAAAATGCTCACTTTACTGTGAACTGCCTAAAATTCACTCTACTTCTACATATTTGTTTCCCAGACACGCGGCCCACACAATTAATGCGACAGTGAATGCTGACGTACGTAAGTAAGCAAGTAGCACACCAACCACACAATTCATGATGCAGTCTACTTACAAACCTTGAATCTTATTGTGGCTCAGCGTCAATCGTGTGATGTTCAACATGTTGACTGAAACACAAATACACAAGAATATCAAAACCACTATTAAAACACAAACAAAGTTTTTACATAAAAGTGTAACAATAAAGCATGTAGGTATCCTGAAAATGCTACCTAGCAGTCTATTAATGCAGTCACTGAAACAAGTTTTGAAACACTGTGAACTCTGACCCTCAGTTTCTCTCCCCCCCCTCCTTGCATGAAATGAGAAGATAGAGCAGGTGCTATTTTTCTCGTGCAAGGCGATGCAAGTTGCGATCCTATTGGCCCTTGTATGCTGGTCACGTGACCTGTTGTAAACGTAACCATAGAGTAAAGGAAAATCATAATCTGAGAAGTGCGAAGCGAAATACAGGGAAATAAAACATTGCTGGAAAATAACATTAAAGAATGGATTGAAGTTTAGCTAGTTCACTGAGAATAAAATAAAAACAATAATATTTTAGAGGGATAGCTTTGAAACGAATACCCTTGTTGAAGTAATCCACTTCATATTTTGTATTATAATACATTGGCTGTTTGGTACTCACCAGGGATATCAACTAATTTTGATACGAGACTGTATTGATCTTATTTATGTGTGTGCGAACTCGTTTCACATGCAATTTCGTTGGCATTCTTGAACAAAATATTTCGTACAAAATCTTGCGTGAAATGCATCTAGCATCATGTGAACCCTGCTTTTATGTATATTTCTTCAGTTAAGTAAAATGCTTATTTCATTATTGAATTGGATGTATGAAAGATGCTGATATAAACTGAGTGAAATTCTGGCAAACTAATGAGTCTACTTTAGAAAATTGCAAGGAACCTATTTAAGAAGAGTTTGAGCTTTTCAGCAGTTAAGGCCCGAGTGGTATGAAAGCTGTATTTTCTGCTTTGGTTAGGCTCATGTAGATTTAAGTACACAAAATCTAACAACATAGCAGTTTGTAAAACAAAGCTACAAAAAAAAGCGGGAAGGGGAACACAGCAGTTTTAGAAATGTTTATTTATGCCACAAATTATACGAGATTTGTATTCCATGATACAAAAATGTAAAAGAATATGTATTACGAGAATTTGATTCCCGAGAATACGCTATTTTGTACAACCCTTCCCTCTAAATATAAACAAGAGGCAATGAACCCGCCTAAATAGGAGCGAGTTTCATAGAAATCAGCGCATAATTAAGTGGTAACGTTTCGCCAAATCTGTAGCTGCCATGTTTACATTTTTTTAAAAGCTGTGCAGTGCAATTAATCCGTACAAAAACTCGGACCACGCCTTACATTTTGGTCCCATGTTTATAATTAAACTGCCCGTTCATGGCAAAAAAAAAAATTATTTCGATGGAGTGGAAGAAATCCGAAGCTACAAATTTAAAAAAAAGTTCTTAACGAAATGAGAAGAAAAAACAAGTAAGTTGTTTAAAATGTACGTGTACAATCCATTGTCGCCTGTCGCAAACTACTTAGCATGGCCACGCCTACCTTCAACCTTGGAACAGAAAACCTCGTCAAACAAGTTGCCAAATTTGGTAACATCTGCAGCCTCAACAGATACACGGTTCCACTCACATAAACCTGGCATTTCTTCGAAAGAAGCTATGCCCTTGTCGGCCAAATCCAACTCCGGGTTTTGAATTTCCTTCGCTTCATCGATGACTTTCTTCGCCTTTGACATCTTTGTTGTCGCCGGGATACAGGAAACTGGTGCTTGATTCATTGCGCGCGCAACTTTCGCGTCACTTTTTCGTTAACCCTTAACACACGGACAAAACAAACTTATGCGACCAGCGAACAATATAAAAACACAATTGAGGAAGGGCAACGTAAGCAGCCAACAAAACAGCAACTAATTTATTGTTCTGATGTTGGCTATAAGCATACCTATTGGTTGGTATCATTCACACACAAAAACTGTAACGAGTATATAGAATAGTGCAGAAGGATTAATTTTGATGTTAAGATTTCGGCCGCTAGGCGCGCAGTTTTCTAGAATGTCACTTTTAATTTACGTTTTAAGGTACGTGAATAATAAAAAGAAACATTTTACTCAGATACGAAATTATTTTATATTTTATCTATTATTAATGTAATTATTATGTTTTTTAATATAGAAAATAGAGAACATTTTGTACACATGTGATGCTAGCACTCACATAGTGGCGACAAATTTTAGATGCCAAACTGAAAACATTAGAATTTCAACAAACACACGGAAAAGGAACAATAAGAAAATTTCCAATTAATGATTGAATTAGCAACTGTTAAGTATGGCCAATTAGAATCGTAGGAGACGAAAGCAGCCGAGATAAACTGAAAATATGGACAAGAGTGTAGAATCTGTTGAAGAAGGAATTGCTTGTGATCACTTAAACAGATAAAAATTTCCTGAGAAATCAAAAGAAAATATGCAAGGCCGCCAGAACCAGTAGCAACCTTGACACATTGAATCACTAAAAGAAATACTGCAAAATTTTGAGTAAGCTCATAAATTCTGCAAAAAAGGATTTTTTCTGTAACCACATTAGTAATTTTCAAAACAAAATAAAAACTGCATGGAATACTGTAAAAACACAACAAGAAAAACAACAGAGCAATGTCCAGTTGTAAACCTAAAAGTAAATTACTTCATATCCTCAGATCCTAAATTAGTCGCAGATACATTTAATTCATACTACATAAATGTCGTGGAAAAAAATGATAAAAAAAAAACATTAAACAAATATAAACCATATTCTTACACTGCAGGGTACATAATACTATGCTATATATTTTACAAACACGACTCCAAAAGAAGTGGAGAAAACAATTCTTTGCAACCAAAACTATCTAGCAGCTATGATGGCATTAACTGTAGGTTATTAAAGCAATCCACTTTTGAATTCAGTGTTCCATTAAGCCATATTTGTAATGACATCTTCAATACAGGATTGCTTCCAGGCAGACTTAAATGGATATGGTAACACCATTGTTAAAAAAAGGAGACAAGGCCTAAGTAAACAATTATAGACCCATCTTACTTCTTACATCCTTTTCAAAATTAATTGAAAAACTAATTTACAGGAGGTTGCTGCAACATTTGGAGAATCACAAAATCTTAACAAATTTCCAGTTTGACTTTAGGAAAAACACATCAACAAATGATGCAATTTTCAAACTAACAAATAGCATTCTTAATGCATCTGATAAAAGATGCCATCTAATGGAATATTTTGCGACCTCACTAAAGCATTTGACTGTGTAAATCACAACATACTCACAGAAAAATTAAATTTTTATGGAATGTCAGGTACACCAAATAAACTAATAAACCCATACCTTTCAAACAGACAACAACAAGGGCAGATCAAGGGAAAAACTACCTCATTCTACTATGAACCAGGAAAAATCAAGCGTGGGGTCCCACAAGGATCAATATTAGGCCCCCTATTCTTCCTAGTTTATATAAATGACCTTCCATGTGCCTTAACCCCAGAAACTACTCCAATTTTATTTGCAGATGATACTAGCATCTTAGTCTCTGAAGACTCAGTAAATTATCTTACACAAAAAACGGACCCAACATTTACAGAGCTAGACGCATGGTTTACTGCAAACAAATTAAATCTCAACCTAAATAAAACATATCTTAAGAATTTCCTCACAAAGAACAGAAAAAACATTAATTCATATGTTAGCAGTAAACGAGACAACATTACTGAAACTGAAGTGATTAAGTTTCTCTGCTTAAAAGTAGACAATTTACTTAACTGTAATTCTCACATTACATATATTTTACCTAAACTAAGTTCAGCGTGTTTCGCTCTGCGGAGTGATGTAGAGATCTTGAACAAAAATACAGCAAAAATAGTATATTTTGCATATTTTCATTTCATCATTGGGGGGGAGGGGGGTAATTCCACTGACAGCAAAGTGTTTCACGTGCAAAATAGAGCTGTAAGAATAATCAATTGCAAAAGAAAGTCAGACTCACGTGGACTTCTTTTCAATAGCTCAGAGATTTTAACATTTGCATGTGAATACATGTTTTCAATACTTATATTCATGTCCAAAAACAGCCATTTATTTCAGAAAAATGAGTCATTTCATAAGCATGACACTAGAATTAAAAAAACACTTACAGGTGGCTTCAGCTAACTTAAAACTTGTCCAGAAAGGGCAATCATACCTTGGTAGCCTACTTTTCAATAAGTTACCACAAGACCTTCAAGAATTTGCTTCTCTAACCAAAAACTCTTTTAAAAACAGCTGAAAGATTTTTTTTCTAAATTAACATTTTATAGTGTAGATGAATATCTAAATTACACAAATTAAGCAATTATTGCATAACTATCTTTGTATGCATTTCTTTTTTAAGTTTTTCTCATTTCCTTTTTCTTCTGTTTCAGCAAAACAATGACACCCCACAGCATGTTGGAGGAGGATTAACCAAATTATGACGAAAAAGATGTGATGCATATATGTGTAGTCTGACACACACACACATATATATATATATATGTGTGTGTGTGTGTGTCAGACTACACATATATGCATCACATCTTTTTCGTCATAATTTGGTTAATCCTCCTCCAACATGCTGTGGGGTGTCATTGTTTTGCTGAAACAGAAGAAAAAGGAAATGAGAAAAACTTAAAAAAGAAATGCATACAAAGATATGTTATGCAATAATTTTATATATATATGTGTGTGTGTGTGTGTGTGTGTGTGTGTTTAATATGTCCAGTGTATAAACTTTGTATACTGTAATTTGACTTGTCCAATATCTTTGTACAGCTATGTATTGAAAAAAGATCTTACAGGTGCAATAAAACAAAAAAATAATTTCCTGATGTGTGCCATGTCCTCTCGCTCCCTCGAGTCCTCTTGACAGCTGCACCGCAGATAATTGGAGCAGCTCATATGCGCACTCTACACCAGCGCAGTGCAGTGCTGCACGAGTAAAACGTTTGCAAGTGTTAACAGAGCAGAGCAATGTGAAGTGTAAACAAGTGCCAACAGTGCAGTGCGACATCTAAGCACCATGTGTTGCACCACTCACATGAATACATGCACTGCAAAGAGACCCAATATTAAGGATAAACATGTATTAAGGGCTTTGTATGTAATTTGGCAGCACTCACATCCACGTGTGGGGTAAATATGGGCAAGGGAATAGCCCAGAATATAATCAGTGCAGTGTTAAAGTCTTTTTGTTGTGTTTCTGTAAGTGTACCAGTCCACACATGCATCATCCCCATCTCGTTCACATCACGTTTGCAAAGTGATTTCTGTTAAGTGTTAAAGTTGTAATTTTTACGTCCATGTTAGATTGCAAGGTAAGAGGTGCAGAGTTATTTGTTGTATATGAGAAAGTAGATCCTGTGCCCTGCCGGCACGCCACGTGGACCAGTTAGTCCACATCGAGCATCTCGGGAGTGTGGTTGTGTGTTACTGCAGCTCGGGTTTTGCATGCTCGAGCGGCCATCAACTTTTGTCTTCAACCATTTTCAATTTTCATTGCAATAGTCTAATTTTCACTGGAGCCGTGTTCAACTAGCCGCCCGAGACACTATCTCCTTCTACCCCAGTGCTTGCATCACCTGGGGAAGTTTTAACTGCACTTAATCCATTTTATAGGCTTCGTACCGTGTTATTTTATCACCTTACAAAAGGTTAAGCCCAGAAACTTATGTAAAGTGTTGGCCTTAGAGCCATGGTATTAGACGAGTAAATACTGCATTGAGAACAGTCGTGTGTGTGATTTATTTCGTGGCATTTGGGCTCTTCAGGGCACGAGGTCCTTATAATACCCGCCCTATTTCAAGTGTTCATGTCAGTGCATTTTTCGCAAGGGTTAGGTGGATTTTCCAACATGTGTAATGTCGATTCAGGTTGGATCCAGGGCTTCGGCAGCCCTGAGTATTGTTGAGGAACTCCTAATTCTCTCTGTTATTTTCCTTATAACTAGTCCTAAAAATTTCCCTTATCATGGAGTTTACAGCCTGATGAACACTCTTTGTACAGAGGGTTCGAGTATTCCTCCTGTATGAACTCAATAACAGATGTTTTGTCTGTTTTGGTCTTGTCTCTCAAGGCTTTACTATTCTCATTCTCATTTTCAAAGACAGCTGCGCCTTTGCTGATTGTAATGTTGTCAGTTTCAAAGTCAATGGACCGATATTTGGTAAAGTCGCAATACCCAACTGATATCAGAAGTTTGTTTTTGGGGGGCCATTCCCATCTGAGAGGTTTTGTAACATACATCACGACTCCACAGCCGAAAATTCAGAGGTGCGACAGGGATGATTTCTCACCGTGCTAGATTTAGTAACAGGTTTTCTTCCCTAAGGTGACCGAGAGAGAATGATTAGTCAGATACACTCCCATGGGGACTGCTTCCACCCAATAGCCTTTCTGGAGTCCTGCATTAAAAAACGTGGTTCGAGCATTTCCGATCAATGTTTTGTTTACTCGTTCTGCCACACCATTTTGTTGTGGGCTGTATCCTACAGTGAGCTAGTGAATAAAAGCTTCAGAGCCCAATAAATATTTTATCCCTTTATTAATGTACTTATTACCATTGTCCAATCTGAGTTTCTTAACCATATGACCTATTTGTTTCAAAATTGTAACTTTTAAGCCCTCAAAAATCGTGGTAAATTTCAGATTTTTTTCAAACAATAAACGAAGATCATTTGGGATTGGTTGTCGATGAATACCAAGAATTACCTGCCTCCACCATTTGATCGCATCTACATTGGTTCACAGAGATCTGAATAAACTGTATCTAAGATATTTTCTGGGTATATTTTGCTGCTATTGAAGGGTAAACGAGACTGATTTCATCCCACTTATTTCGCAAGGGTTTTTAACCACCATGTCTTCCCAGCCATAACGAAACATCACCAATTTTCAGCATCCCTTTTCGATTTAAATGTTTTAATCTATTGTGCCATAGAAAACCATTTTATTCTGTGTGAAAGTAGTTTTCAACATTCTACGTGTTCTTGCAGTAAATTACAGTCTTCAAATGACTATCTTGCTCACTGAAAACATGCCAACAACTCTGAATGAAGTATGTACTACATGTCCCCTGCCTCCACTTCAACTGTTTCAACACCATTGAAAAACTTCTAAGTCCACTAGCTGCCTGAAACATCTGCAGCAAGAATTTAACTACCACTAGGTTTAACATCATGGAGCTTATTCGTGTCTTTGGTGAGGTGTGTTGATGCACATGAGTCCAGATAGCACTTGTCCCTTGTGGTTTTTTTTTGCTGGGAATCTGTAGTTAAAAACGGCTTCTTGTGGTCATTAGGGTCTACAGCTCCAATTTCTTACGTTTTGGCACACATTTATTCGTTATGGTATGTTCTTTGAATTATACTCGCAACGGGGTAAGCGATCATACGAGAAATTTCTTCGTACCTGCGTCATATTAGAGCTAAGTCACCAAGGAAAACACAAAGGGCGACTTAAAAAATATTCGCGAAAATAAGCGAAGGCTATCCTATGGCAACATATGTTTAAAACATACATTAAAGTAATCCCACGAGGAACTCCACCAAACTAAGCGAAACAGGACGAGTAACAAACGAACGAGCAACAAAGACGAGACAGTACTTATATACAAATAAGTTACATGCACAAAACTCTAGACGATCAAGTTAAAACCAACAACAGACGTACACTAAGACGAACTGGAACACCCGACTGGTAGGCAATACGCCAGTCTGTTATATCAGAACTGATACCAATATCTAAGCGTAATATGCTATTCAAACTGTTCTGGCCGCTCGACCAGGCTCTAAACTACTCACAAACTCTACGAAGTTAACTCTCAACTAACTAATAATTACTAGGGTTGCGAGCTGGTAGACGTCGAATGATAATTCAAATAATTACAAAACTACACATTTATTCTCAGACTTAATTACAATAAAATATTGAATATTATAAAAACGTAATGTATCTAGTTGCTTGGTGGGATTCCTCTGAATAATTCTGCAAGCAAAAGGACAAAGTGCTATGGCTGATATACTACTTAACATTCCATACATTTATACTCGTAATTCGCTACGCGTAGCTTTCCCTAACTGACGGCCTGCACTTGGAAACGGGATTCATCTACCACTGAATGATATCTCGACCACGCACGAAGCTCCTCCGTCGAGGGATGACTTCGAAGATGACTGGCTGGCGTCCTCCGTCGTCCTGTGTCTCCTGGTCACTGGCTTGCAGACGCCCTGCCCTCGAGTCCGTCACGCCTGAGTATCATACAGAGCGGGGGCTGGCCCGGAATTGTACGTCCCTTTACAGTAGCCCAATGACGTCGTTGCCACTCTGCAAATCGCCCTGCCTTCCGCCTTCTGTGCCATGACCTCGCCAGCATGGCCGACGTAAGCCGCATGTTCGGGACCCGGAGCTCACAACAAAACGATGTTGAAGCATTAATGACCGTTTTTAAAATGTCTGTCTGTCAGTCTGGATGTATGTCCAGGATAGCCTCCGAAACGGGTGAATCAATTTTGATACAACTTTCAGAGATCATAGAATTTATTTCTATTTAAATTCTGCTCTTTATTTCATCTCGATTATCAGATGGTTATTAAGAAAATTAATTTTTTCTTACGACTTTCTTTATGTTTCATGTCTTATTTCTTTGCAAAATGATTATTGCCATAAAGCATTTTTGACACAAATATAATTTTTTAAATAATCATTGATATAATACATATCATAGAAAAAAAGATACATTCGTTTTTTTGGAAAAACATAGTAAAATAACATATTATCAAACAACCAACACTAAAGCGACGATAAAACTATTTCCGATAGTAAAGTAACAATCTTTCAAACCAATGATATAGGTACGCATTTCAATAACTCCATAAAACCTGGGCGAAGCGATGGCGGGCTGTATTTTAATATCTCCATAAAAGCTGAAAGAAGCGATATTTCTATTTCAAACATAAAACCTAAGCGAAGTGAAATTTCTATTTTTAATATATGCAAGCAAATGCTAAAGTCCACGCGAACGAAGTCGCGGGAGCAGCTAGTTTACAATACATGTGAAACGAATTGCATCTGTCTGTTGCCATTGTTATGCCTGGAAGATCGCCACTCTTAACAAATAACTACATACAGTGCACCCCCGCCATTGAAGAATAAAACAGTTATAGCCCATTCGGCTACGTTGTTAATGTAACACTTCTACAATTAATAACAATTTGATGACACTTCAGCAGCGATTGAAGTATTTTACGTCCAACAGTGAAGCTTACTTTTGTAGGACACCCTCAGCCACGCTTTTTGTAGGAAAACTGCGCACTGAACTTTTGTGGCGAACTGTACCGCAACCGACAGGCATGTCTACCACTAGTGCCAGACAAAATTACTCAGTAATCTCGATTTACAACAATGGTTCTCTAAAGTCACTTTACCACAGACCACCAGGTATAGACTGTCAAACTAACACAGATCACCTACCACGCCGCTTCTTTTAACGACTCATTAACAAGTTAAAATCAAATTATTTAAACCACTATATCTATTTCAGTTGAGACAAGAAAGAACAGAACAGATCACTAAACACCACAAGTGCCAATTTAGTCAGTTCATGGTTACTTCGCAATATTCTGAAGCCTGCCCTGCTCAAGTTCTACTTCCAGGATATTCTTCCGCCTCGTGCAAACAAAAGCTTACCCAAGTCTAGAAAATTACACCAGAGGGACTACGCACCGAATTTCTGCGCACTCACTTTAGTAATATTTTGCATAAGAATTATTTCTTACTAGGCATTACCAACACACCTATTGTCTCACTTTTTTTTTTTTAGTTCGTATTAATTATAAACGAAATGTTACAGTAATTTATATATATATATATATATATATATATATATAAATCGAATCAAAAATAAGATACGTTTATGTTAACACAAGTTTGAAACTATTGTTACATGCAGACGCATTTATAAAACAACCAAGCGCCATACATGGGGTGATTTTTCGAAGGTTTGATTCAAAAAGCAAAAATTGTGCAGGAATCACTAACAGACTATATACTTTAATTTGTCGTGGAGGCGGCAAGGGGGGGGGGGGGGGGGGCTTATACCATAATGCAGGTGCAGGCCTATACTTTCGATTCGAGGCAGGAATTGTCTCATAATAATTTTACGAAACAACGTAAATTAATCAAATAAAATCAACACTTTAAACAATTATGGTATTATTCCATTCCAGTATTTAAAAATTCGCAGAACAGTTTCATGTCAATGTAATGGTTTCGGAGGCGGGGGTCCATGTCCCCTTGTAATTCCCACCTTCCCACCACCCCACCCCACCCCACACCTAGATCCGCCCCTGCTGACAGCACTAAGTTGAAAAGAACGAGCCATATTATCAACATTTAAAACTAGACCTTTCGAATCAACGAAAACTGCAGTTTCACGGATCACCTAGAACCTAGCAATGGTCTATCGACACCAACATGAACCTGGTACGATTCCCGGCAGATTCGCTCCTGGATCTTTGCATGTGAGGATCGTGACATACGATGCCGCTGGTTGGTGGGTTTTCTCGGGGATATCTCGTTTCCCCCCACCCTTGCATTCCTCGCTGCTCCATAGTCACGTCGGGGTGATGCAAGGTGAGTATGCGGAGCAGCGCCGAACTGCAAGGGCGAGGGAAACGGGAGATCCCGGAGAAAACCCGCCGACCAGCGGTATCGTCCGGCACGATTCCCACGTTCGAAGATCAAGGGGCGAATCCGCCGGAAATCGAGCCTGGTTTGCCTAGGTGGGAGGTGAGTAGTCTAACCACTAAATCACCGCGGCCCCCATATAATATGTGTGCGTGTAAATACTTGATTATTACCGATGTATAGTTCTTTTTTTTTGACGTGAATACGTCTTTAAACTTGCAACCATAGTGGGAGGCAATCAAGAAAATCCAATGATGACAAAATCGGGGGATACATTTTGGCATTGCAGCTCCGAATCTATCGTCTACATTCAAAATTCAATTACACCACTCGATTGACAAAGAATCAAAGAATATGTTACGTTGAGTGAGGACTGCGAAGCAATACGTGTTGGGAGGAGGGGGGTGGGGGCAATTTTAGTTAGTTTCGCCGCGTCTCATAACTTCACGTAGTATAACGGTTGACTAGGAGAAGCTACGATGCTCGTTTGAGTTTCAATCGACAGCTCTTGACAAGATCAATCGATTTCGCGTATAAAAACATTTGTATGGCGTGGTTATGTTGAAACTGTATGTGTTTAATGTAAAAATATTAAGAGGACTTAACACTATTTCCGCCTTCCGCCTAAACGCGTCAAAAAGCCAAGTCGATATACAGAAATCGTAACGGTTGGAAAGATCATCTAAAAAGTAATCCAATGGTACCCATAAAACCCCATTTGATCAAGTGAAGCGGTGCCGGGAACGTAAAATAAACATCAAGGCGTCCGAGCGCGTCAACGTAGACGCATTCACGCAAAACAAATGGTCGTGTCCCCAACACAGCCAAACCCAATTTTTTTTTTCAGGAATAATCTAATTTTACCGAGTGTAACACGAATTTCGAAGGGAGGGGTTCAGGACCCTAGTGCCCCTCCCCGCCCTCCTTCCTTGGATCCGTGGCGCCCCGAGACTCCTGGGGGGTGGGGGGGTTGTCTCCAGAGTAGCGGAGCATGTGGAGATAGCTGGCGGCTGTACATGCTCTCCAGACCGCAGCAGGCAGGCGAGGCTGACTATCCGCCGAGACATAGCGCAGTCTCAAGTCAGTGCTCGGCGCGGAGACTGTCTGTGGGTGACAATGCGGACGCTGCTGCTCCTGCTGCTGCTGGCTCATGTCGGGGGAGACAGGCAACCCCGCAGCCTGCTAGGAGAAGGTCAGCCGACACTTTAACGATCGCCTTCACCTATATTATACACAGGTCCTTCGTTTTCCTGCCATAACTTCAGTTTTGGAGAAATTATTGGAAATGATTGGTTACAGATAATTCATATTTTATGACTTGTTTAATATCTTTGTCTCTATAGGCTGTTCACGGTAAAATGATCACTTTTGAAAGTCCTGCTTGAGATCTACTTGTATGCACGTTGTGTATTCTTTCGCTTTACGTAAAATTAACATTGTAATGGACCTCATCACTTTATTCATGCTTCATGCGTCGGTCAAGTGAAACTGTGAAATTATCAAAAAAGTAAATATTTTAAAATCTGCTAATTTTTACACGTAGATGCTTTAAAAAAAAACACACATAAAGCAAAAGAAATAATTCAACTTAACACAAATGTTTACCTCACACTTTTTATTCGACGTTAAGATATGGAACTACTTTCCATCCATCCTTACCAACATTACTGTGCACACGCTACTCAGTGCGCCCGTTAGAATATATGTAGGCAGGAGCAGTGACTTTTTTCTAAGGTTGATTTCTAAAGTGCTCACTTTATAGTGAACAGCCTTTAATAATTACCCTGGAACCAAAATTATGAGATAAAATGACGCATCTCAGTAAAAGAGATGAAGTCGAACCTTAGGAGCTGTTCACGTTAAACTGTGCGCTTTTGAAAGAGACCCTGCTTAAGATCTACCTACTTGTATGCACATTGTGTATTCTTCCGCCGTATTTCTAATTAGCACCTCCACGCGCCTAATTACTTTATTCATGCGTCGGTCAAGTCAGCCTGTGGAGTTATTGGAATGGTAAATATTTTACAAATGTGCTAATTCTTAACGCTTGTACGCATTACAAAACCAGGAAGCAAAATAAATCACTTCAGCATTCAAAAATCTTTACCTGAATTCTTTTGACTCAACGTTAAAGCCAGGAACTACGTTCTCTCCCATCGTCAGCAACTTTATTGCATGAGCGACCAGTGCCAGTCAGCGTATGCCCGCGTTACAATACACGACACGTTTAGCTTGGGAAGCTTGGAGAGCAATTACACTAGCGCCATCTAGTCTGATCGTGCACGCAGATACGATTCCTTACTGTTCGTAGTGTAGAACGTTTTACAAAAATCCCCTTATTTAAAAATTTGAAGAATAATTTAGTATGCGTATTTTTTAATCTAAATGTAAGCATATTTTTCGTTTTGGATTCTTCAGAAAGCACACTTCAAAATACCTCTATCAAACAAGACCATCATAATAATTATTCTGTATGTAATAAAAAGTAAGTAATAATATTTACAGACATTTTTTAAATAATTGATCTAATGCACATTTATTTCAGCCACGAAATTAAATAATTTTATAAGTAAAACATGTAGGTACATAAAATAAAGTATTATAATATTAGTTAACATTAATTCTAACATTTTGTTAAAACCAGCCTTAGTAATGACTGAGTGCCTTACTAGACGAAAGTTGTCTTAAAAAGAAATTATTAAAAATATTTTGCTGTCAATTAATTAATAAATTATAGCAAAATATTTTACAGTGTTACAAAAAATGACATAGTTCTTATATGCGCAACTTAATACGTACATTTCTGACTATTTGGCAGTGAGTAGTACGCAGAGCTGAGCCACTCTAGTTCTACCTTAAGGAGCTCGTATACCTGGAACTCCAGCTAAGTTGCGTTATGTTGCATTGCAATCTGTTAAGGCTCCGATGTACTGAAACGTTTCTTGTGAAATCGTTGTTTACGCCTAAACGCATGTCTCGGTAAATAAATGTCCTGGAAATACGAAGTTTTGCCAGAAGGAATAAAAAAAACTATCGTGTGTGTCCCTATCTTTTTACTTTCATCATATTAAGTGTATTAATGGGGAAAAAAACTCGTGAAAGTGGTCAAAAATCGCATTTTTAAAGCTTGCCTATGAAGTTTCTTTAAGCGGTAAGAGAAAAGTACGATTGTACGCAGGTAGTTTGATCTGTGTACTTTCATCGCGTGTAATAAAACCCCGCAGTTACAGATCTAGCTTACACAGTACAGCGTTAGGACGGAAACACTGCACGCCTTGCGCGTAGGAGCGATGAGGCGCTAGGCGTGCGTGTTAGTGTCGCCCGTATCGCTCCCCCGCTTCTTGACCTTGGACGCGCAGGTACATAGTCCTCTTAAATACGTTCTTTTACTATGAAACTATTACAACACAGCTAATGTGCTCATCTACGGAAATAACGCACACTTTATTCCACGCATGTCGGCTACTTTCAAAACACCACGCACATTAGAAACACAATTTCAGAGCACTTCAACATAGCTAGATACGGATTTGTTTTCATAGCGTTCTATCTCAGAATATTTACGTGGTATTCATTCAAAAATTCGCAATGTTCCAACATTGAATTTAGCTCCAGATTTTCCCCCAATAAAATTATAGGGTCATCGCTGAAAGTCATGTATACACACGCAGCACTACGAGAGCACTGCAAGACAGTTCAGAGCCCTGCGCTTAACGACGGTGGCGCACTTTATGCGTATGGCAATTTAACCCTTATCGCTCCCGCGATTCTCAGCTTCAAACACGGAAAACAGATTTAGGTAGACAGGAACCTTAATGTCTTATTTAACGTTATCGCTGGTGGCCAATGTAGTTGACATTTCAATAGTTACACCTCATAAATTAAATTTAATCTTTAGCAGAAAAGTTTTCAAAGGCCTTATATAATTGAAACAGTCCACCACAGCAACCAAACAGTTCCGAAGATGATATAAAATGGAAGCAACACTCCCAGTTTACGCCTAATGTATTATAGCTATATATATATATATATATATATATATATATATATATATATATATAGCTATAATTGTAGCACATTAGGCGTAAACTTTCAAATTCAGTGTTTATTACCTTACATGGAAATATTATTTTTTAAAGTGGTTAAAGGATAAAAAAAATGGCTGATAGGAAATAAAAACTACGGCCTCAAAGTGCTCACTTTACCGTGAACAGTCTATAACTATTATGGAGGATGATTTTGGTGCGGGGGGGGGGGGGGGGGCGCCTCACTTCGCGTGCCGTGACACAGTAACCTCACAAAAATTTCGTATACACAGCAGCGATTAATTTATATGTGTATCCTGTTAAAAAAATTAATAAATTTGTGAAATACAAAATGAAACCAAATAAATGCTATGTTCCATTTTAGTTTCAAAGAACGAACTTTAAATATGCGTTCATATTGCATACTTAAATGTTATTGGGTTACTGCTCACTGCCAAAGCCTACTTTTTACCGCTCAGTTTTTGAATTGCGTAAACCGCTAAGCACTTGCGTGACACTGCGGTATTAGGCCCGTGTTACACGATGCACGTATACGTGAGAAAACGGATTCGGAAACACAAGCGGAACAAACCGACGACTCGGGATTCATTTTAACCGTTCTACAATACGAAGACACGTGCAGTCTTGTAACTTACGAAATGAAAAATACTCAGCTGTTGCAAATTACTGATATAGGTTTCATTATATACACATCTCATTTTGTATATTTTTACAGTGTTTAAAAATTCACAGATGCTACTGCCGAACCACGTGCGCTTATTTACGAAAACAAAAATGATAATGACCACGGCAAATCGAAGCATTTGTTACCGTGTATACCACAATGGCCGTGAAAACGAGTATCAAAAATCCAAATACTCGTTTCCTATTGGCTACAGGGATTCACGGACACGACGCAAGTGTTGGGAGTTGCCGAGATTTCTCACGTGTATCCGTGCGTTATCCACGTTCACATGCGTGCCATTGTAGAACGACGCGCCTTAACGCCAAGACTTGCTGTATTGCGTTATCCACGTTCACATGCGTGCCATTGTAGAACGACGCGCCTTAACGCCAAGACTTGCTGTATCCGTGCGTTATCCACGTTCACATGCGTGCCATTGTAGAACGACGCGCCTTAACGCCAAGACTTGCTGTATTGCGTTATCCACGTTCACATGCGTGCCATTGTAGAACGACGCGCCTTAACGCCAAGACTTGCTGTATCCATGCGTTATCCACGTTCACATGCGTGCCATTGTAGAACGACGTGCCTTAACGCCAAGACTTGCTGTATTGCGTTATCCACGTTCACATGCGTGCCATTGTAGAACGACGCGCCTTAACGCCAAGACTTGCTGTATTGCGTTATCCACGTTCACATGCGTGCCATTGTAGAACGACGCGCCTTAACGCCAAGACTTGCTGTATCCATGCGTTATCCACGTTCACATGCGTGCCATTGTAGAACGACGCGCCTTAACGCCAAGACTTGCTGTATCCATGCGTTATCCACGTTCACATGCGTGCCATTGTAGAACGACGTGCCTTAACGCCAAGACTTGCTGTATTGCGTTATCCACGTTCACATGCGTGCCATTGTAGAACGACGCGCCTTAACGCCAAGACTTGCTGTATACGTGCGTTATCCACGTTCACATGCGTGCCATTGTAGAACGACGCGCCTTAACGCCAAGACTTGCTGTATTGCGTTATCCACGTTCACATGCGTGCCATTGTAGAACGACGCGCCTTAACGCCAAGACTTGCTGTATTGTGTAGATGGGCGACCGTATTTCGCTTGCCCCAGTCACCTTGTTGTGTTTAATATTCGACGCAATATTTCTACATTTTGTGGATGGAAATACGTAGCTCGTTGCTTTTGTACTCCACTCGCGGTTACTTACAATTTTTCTGACGCCCTTCTGAAAATTAACTTCCAGGATCTTCGTCCGCCTCGTATAGAGATGGCTTAGAAAACTACACCAGGGGACCAACGCACCTCATTCGTGCGCACTCAGCGTATTAGTATTTCACAAAAGAACTATTTATTACTAGGCACTACCAAAACACACATTTTCTCTATCCTTATTCATATTAGTTATAAATAATATATTATAATTTATGGATAAACTATAAATAAAAATTAAATTTTATAAAAAATGAAGTAGGCCTACTTTCATGTTGACACAAGTATATAACGCTTGCAATATATGGCATGTTTAGGAAATAACCAAAAACGTCATATGTGGGTGTACACTTCTCCATAACGCCATTAAATTAGCATTGTCGGTATCAGAGCCGTCAGGGTGTTCACGGTAAAATGAGCACTTTTGAAAGCCCTGCTTAAGATCTACTTTTATACCCGTTCTGTAGTCTTCCGCCTTATGTAAAATTAACATTGTCACGGGCTTCATCACTTTATATATATGTCGGTCAAGTGAAATTCTGAAATTATTAGAAAAATAATTATTTTACAAATCTGGTCATTTTTACATTTCGAAGCAGTAAAAAAAAAAAAAAAACAGAAAGCGAAAGGAATTGTTTAAATTGTTACAAACGGTTACCTAACAATTTTTATTTGACGGGAAGACACGGAACTACTCTCCACCCACTGTTACCAACTTTACTGGGAGCATGTCACTCAGTGCGCCTGTTTAAATAAATGCATGCAGAGGCAGTGACTTTTTTTTCTGTTGATTTTAAAAGTGCTCACTTTATCGTGAACAGCCTTGTTGAAAGTGTACCAAAAACTAAAATTAGCCAATTAGTTTTTTTTATTGCCAATTAAAATATTGCATTCGTAATGAGATGTTAAGACATGCGTCTTCCTTTATTTATAATTACCTACGGGAGGACCTGGGTTTGAGTCTCCCGCCGGCCATCATGATGTCGATGGTTTCTCGAGCTCGTGCTGGAATCACAATGGCGCCACAGACGCGACACAAAAAGGGGCGCAATGCGACGAGAAAAATCCGCGTTATTGTCGCCTCGTGACAAAAAAATACAAAAAATATTATACGTAAATCGTTTCTTGCCACTAGCTGCTAGTCTCTTGTACGACACCCATTATTGTTTTAATTTGTTCAAAGGGTGTTGTTGGACAACACTTTATTTCCATGCTTACTGATTTTGCATGAAATATAAAGAATACGGTCGTATTAACGTGAACTACACGTCATAAATACTTACGTCCGAAAATGAAACGTTTTAATTAAATAAATAAACACAACGGTGGTGCTACCAATTCACCAGCGCCACCATTAGTCGAGCACCAAATTCTTACATGGTTTTCCAGTTTGTCGGGCCCGCGACGCCACGAAATTAGAAATGTTTTCTATTCTGAAAACCTGTCGCGTCCGCCATTTTTGTCGCGTTGACGTCACAGATGTCTCAATGCTGATTGGCTATTATTCGTGCCGCGTCTGTCGCGCTAGCTATTGTAATTCCAGTATCACTCTGCAGCCGGGTGTTGTGCTGGATTTATAACGCCACGGTGAGGTCTTCCCGACAAGACCACCACAAAAATTTGTTCAATGTTTACAACACCGCGACAGTTTGTTTCCGACAAGTGTTGCGTGCATTCTAAGAAATTATTTGTGGATTTACTACATCAGGGTATACGTACAGTGACAATGCGCCATTTCCCCATCCATGCCTGGTAACATTCCCTACAGTTGCTCGGGGAAAGAGTCAAATGCGTTAGGAAAGCTCCAAACTTAGTATAGTAGCGATACTAAACAATCCCATATTTTCAGTCCGATACGTAGTAAGCTTATTATTACCATACACTGTATAGGTTAAAAACTTCCATTACAGTTTAGGAAATTTACCAGAAATTTTTTTACAGTGATGACTTCCGGCAAAATGCTAGGATGGCCAGCAACTTGCTATGGAGGTTGAAGAAATCACAGATCATTGTACACTATTTTGTTCTGATTACATTGTAAACGAAGTATTTATGGATTTCTGAGCAGTTATTTTTCCCCCGAATATTTATTTTCGTCAACTCATTAGCTTTCGGTTGCAAGAAGACCAGTATTTACACGTATAAAACCATATGTTTAATGTGAAATGTACTACAGTAGTGAAATCCACACGACATATTGTTTTGTAAGGTTAAGTTTCTGTTTTTTTTTTTTTCTACTACCAAGCGAGGCCGACTGGTCCGACGCCGACGAAAGTAGATGTAGAATCTACTTTTGTCGGGGCTGCGTTTGTCGGGGTGACCTTGCTCCTGATTGGCTGATGAAAAAAGTTCGTCTGTGTCGGAGCTGTTTTGTCGGACTGTCGGATTATTGTAAATCCAGCTTTACTTACACTTCCGGCATAGCTTTAGCCTCTAAGGACACTGCATGTAGTCCATTCTCCGTTACTTCCAACTTCCTGAAGCCCTGCTCAAGTTTTACTTGCAGGCTACTCCCCCGCCTCGTGCAAATACAGCTTAACCAAGTCTACAAATTAGCACCACTCAATTTAATAATATTTTGAATGGAAACTATTTGTTACTAGCTATTACCAATATACCTATTTCCTCCCTGTATTATATATTACTAGCTGTGCCCTCGCCCGCTTCGTTGGGCATTGATTTATTTTGAAAATAGCAATCTGTCTAGCCATTGAGCCACTGCGGCCCCACTTGAGAGTGCTCTATCCACTGGACCTCTTGTGGCCCCACTTGATACATGTATATATAATATATATATGGAATAATGTAGCTCGCTAACGATGAAAGAATTATAACAATCGGTCCTGCAGTTTTGGTAGAGCGTGCTTAGAAAGCAGTAAAGTAGCTCTCCCCCCCCCCCGACTTGATTCACTAATACCGTTAATGCTCAGCTTTACAGGTGATGCATGGTCTGCGTCTCCCCCCCCCCCCTTTACCACTTGCCTATGCGACTTGCTGCTGTGTTTGTAATGACCTCGCTGTCGACGAGACGATGGGCGCCATACTCAAGCCCCTCTCTCACTGTCAAGTTTTTCCCATCAAACGGCTTCCAGTAAATTTGGCCAAGCAAAGTTGGACATACTGTGGCGTCATCGAAACGTCATGAACACCGCCATATTTCTCCGAAAAAGTTGGATAACTTCAGTTTCCTTCACATATTTGAAGATTGGGCCGGTTCAAAAATGCCTTTGATGTTAGACGGGCTCAGAACCAATCAGAATTGTGCATGACAGAGAGTTGCCGAATCCAACGCCATGAAACTATTGAATGGCGAACAATTGCTGGAAACGAAATATGATTATGAAAATAACTAATTTAAATAGAAGTTTTTCGATCATGAATTATATATGAAGTGAATATTGCACAAAATATTAAGAACTCAGAGGCGTTAAATTTAACTGTCTCGGAAATTCATAAAACAGGCTAAATAATATTTTAATTTAGAAAAAAAAATGAAAAATTGAAAAAAAATCAAACATTAATTACATTTGTTCCTGTAGTGGATTGCGCGGATACACAAGTGCACTATGTCACGTTGATAACAATATTTAAGTGACAATTCAGACCTAATCCTCCAAGTAAAACATACGACAGTGTGACACATTTTCCAACACATTCAAGATTATTTGATCAACTCTGTCGGAAGTAAAAATTTGATGCTTGTATTTCGTCTTCAAATCTTACTAACAAATATATTTTGAAAGCGAAAATTTGACCGTGTAACAGGGGTTTAAGTCAGTATTTTGAATTATAAACTGTTAACAAATTGATCATAGTGAAATAAGTGGGTTCCAGAAACAATGTCATTTAAAGTGCTAAGAAAAGTTAGCGGAGTACTAGTTAAAAATATAATTAATGGATGTGTCTCCAGGATTACTTGTAGGCTGACTTCACAGAGTGTAAAGGAAAAACGAAATGTAAGTCGTTTGAATCTGTAAAGCCCCTGTCACTCTGTCAAATTGTTTCCATCAAATTGCTTCCAATAAGTTTGGTCAAATAAAATTGGAAACGTCAAAAACACCGCCATATTTGTCTTAAAAAGTTGGAAGGCTTCAGTTTCCATCAAAAATTTGAAGATTGGACCAGTTAGAAATTTTATTTGATGTTTGACGGTCTCAACCAATCAGAATCGTGCACGACAAAAATGGACGTCAAGAAATTTAAAAATAACGAACAATTGCTGGATACGAAGTAGTTTATGAATATAATTAGTTTATGCAGAAGCTGTCTGAGCATGAATGCTATTTTAATGGAATATCGCACATAATATTAAGAACAGATGCATTAGATTTCTTTGTGCAGGAAACATCTCCGATAAATAAAATTCATGTTTAGTAAAGAAGCGAAAATATATTTACAACATCCCTTACATTTCTCCCTGTAATGGTCTGCATGGAAAAAGAAACACAGTATCTCACTGTTAAAATAATTTTTAAATAATAATTCAAATTAAATTTTCCCAGTGGGAAAAATTTGACAGTGTGACACATTTTCAAACATGTTCAATATTATCTGATAACATTTGTTCGAAGGAAAAATTTTATGGCCGTATTTTGTCTTCGAAATGTTATTGTCAAATATAGCTGGAGGCGAAAATTTGACAGCGTTAACAGGGACTTCAGTTAACGATTACTGTTCTCGTCAGCTGCTGAGTAAAAGATATCGCCTTATCTGACGAAAGTAACTCTATGAAAAATAAATCGTGGACATCCAATCTTCTGCTGGATTTCCAGGTAAAAAATAAATGTATATATATATATATATATCGGTATAGTCCTAATTATTTCTTGGTCCTTGTGCTCGTTAAGACAGCTTTCCACCTAGGGGAACCGGGTTCGAATCCCGCCGGAGACTCCCCTTGGAATCTCGCACGTGGGAGCCGTGTTGTGCTGGACGATGTGGGTTTTCTATGGGATACCTCGTTTCGCCCGCTCTCTCATTCCGGCGTTACTCCGACCTCACCTTGTTCCGCCCTCATCACCTGTCTGGACCTGGACCTCGACGTCGCAGGTGTTAAGTCCCCGAGAGATTCCTTTCGTTTGTATTTGTACCAAACATCGTTCAACTTGAAGACGTGATTGTAATTTCCTCGCGTGAAAGAACTATATCGCATAGTCCTCGCTCGCGTTATGGCGTCGCGTAATCACAGTTTGTGTTTGCGGAACATACAAAGAAAACATTCACAGAAAACTGAACAATGGCGAGAGACTGGAAAGTCTTTTCTTGGGCCATTCAAAATATATATTTAGGAACATTTATTTTACAAAAAAATTTATACTGCTGCAAATAAAAAAATTAGCAAAAATTTCGTTATTTCGAGAGATTTTTATAAAATTGAGAAAAAATTTCATTGAGTAACTGTAGATATTTCTTGAAGTAACTTAGGTTTCTTACTTCAATTTGAATTATCTGTGTGTTGGCGTTTATTAATCGTTAGTCCCTAAAATACTAAAATAGTGATTTTTGGTGTGGAATTTATGCAAAATAATGTGATTAATTTATTTTTATGCAAGAAAATTCTACTCGTAAATAATGTATACAAGGTGAATAGCATTTCGTAAAATAATATTAAATAAATTTTCTGGTCAGCAGCATTCTTAAGAGCCGTCAACATCTCTCAGGAGCTGGCTTGATGGTTTGACAGGCTGCTTCGCTTTATCTGAGATAGCGTATGTGGCACTAGTGAGGCCCTGGACTTCTCCAGTCTTTGTTTGTGCGCTCATATGGCAGATGGTGGTAGGAAAACGTGGAGTGGAGGGACTTGGGCGGGGCTCTTAACAACGAGGTGTTGAGAGACGATGAAGTGAGCGTGCAGCTGCGCCGGAATGCAAGGGCGGGAGAAACGGGAATACCCCGAGAAAACCCGCCTCGCCAAGTACGATTCCCATATGCGAGAATCCGGGAGCAACCCTGCCGGGAATCGAACCCGTTTCGCCCAGGCGGGAGGCGAGTAGTCTAACCACTACACCACCGCGACCCTCCAGGTAAACGTGGTGACCAGACTTGCACCCATGTATGATCTCCATCCCGGCATTTCGTCTCCTTTTCTTTTAAAACAATCCTTGATTCGCCACATAAAAGAGAAATTTCTTAAGAATGTAACTACACCAGATATTAAAATATGGTTTTTCGGTAATGAATAAACTTTCAGGCACTTCCATGAAATTAATAAATTAATGCTGATTGGTCTGGAATACGTGAAATCGCGCCAGTGAAGTCAAGATGAACGTTAGGTGAATCCTGTCAGTTTCGGAACAATCCTATCATACTTTGTAAATCACCCTAAGCATAAAGGACATTCATAATTTGAAATATTTTTTTATACTTGTCAGCTAATTCCTATAGAGGCGGAGCCACGTCTTTCCTATAGTGCAATTTTGGATAATTATTTTTTAAAATTTATCAGCGCCGTGGCTAGAGAATACAGGCCACCGCTCGCCGAGTACGGTAGCCAGTGACGTTAGTAGTTAGTAGTTAGACGTGCCATTTTAATGGTACTTATACCATAATTAGATCTTGTGTACCATGTACCATGACGAGGTCGTCATGGTACGCAAATTTACAGTAATCTGACTACAGTAAAAATATGCAGCTAATGACTAAAGTATAACATAAGATGATCAATTTTTTAGCGTTTGCTAAAATCAAAAGCTGAAGCCCTATGATTTATCTGCGAATTGGATGATGTATTTCATTTGTATTTGATATCAGTAGTTCAACGTTTAAATAACTATTGTGTAATGAAAGCATAGCAAATATAAAAATTTCGATTTTACGCATTAGTAAGAAATGTACCATACTTTTGTACCAGTGTGCCATTATTTTGAATTCCCTGTACCACGACAGAGCACTGACGATCTATGGCGGTAGTTTGATGTGCGCTAAGTTAGAGGTGTTAACTGCACTTGACGAAGAACCGCTATTTGTCACACGCCTCGCTGCGCTAGGAAGCAACGGGGCGTGCCTATGGGAACAAGTCGCCGTGGAAAATAACAATTATTTCACAATCCCGTTACTGTTCCTAGCTGTTCTCCTAGCGTATTTAATACAAGTGTCTCGTTTACTCAGCGCCATTAAGGGACAGTTAAGGCCATTGGTGCATCAGAGCAGTATACTTATATCATTTTTGTCATAACTTTTTCCAAAGGGTTTGTCGAAATGTTTGGCTCGACAAGACGTGAATAACAACTTTTAGCACCTTCTTACGTTATATTATAAATATGACTTGTGGCCATATTCATAAATTAAGGGGTTTAGGGGCCGTAGCTTGTAGGTGAATGATAGATGGTATAGCGTACTGTTAATGAGGGGTTTAATTATGTTATTTGTCACAGACAATACAATACTGTAATATTAACTGTAACGGGGAGCCACTTTGAATGATATTAAGTATTATTACATTATAAATGTTATGAGCACCTCACGTATGATTTCTGTTATTCTATGTTGGACTGCCATCGCCTGAAACTTTAAAGCAGGTTTCACACGAGGCAAGATGCATTTTGCACAAGATTTCGTACGAGAATGCCAACTAAATTGCGTGCGAAACAAGTTCACACGCAGATAAATAAGATGAATACTGTCTCGCATCAAAATTAGTTGATAGCCCTGGTGAGTACCAAACAGCCAAGGTATTATAATACAAAATATGAAGTTGCTTACTTCAACAAAGTATTTGTTTCAATGCTATCCCTCAAAAATACAATTGTTTTTATTTTATTCTCAGCGAACTGTCTAAACTTCAATCCACGCTTTAAAGTTATTTTCCAGCAGTTTTTTATCTCCCTATATTCCTCTTCGCATACCTCAGATTATGTTTTTATTTTACTCTGTGGTTGATGTTACAACAGGTCACATGACCAGCATACAAGGGCCAATATGATCGCAACTTGCATCGCCTTGTACGAGTAAAATAGGACCTGCTCTATCTCCTCATTTCGTGCAAGATGTGCCTTGTACACAAACTTGTGCGAGAAATTCTTGTGCAAGGTCGGCTCCTCGCGCAAGTTTGGCACGCGTCACGCATCGTGTGAAACCTGCTTAAGACGGAGGCTGTGACATCTTGAAGAGCGGCTAGCAGTGGCTGGACCTACCCATTCTTCGGTTCTTCCCTGAAGCTAGTCGGACGTGGAAAGGCAATTAGCCGCGCCTCCTGACGCGTTGTTTGAGGGTTTAGACAAAGCTGGCCTCATTCCCTGGTTGTTGGAAAGGAAGGAGGGTGGGGGGTTATTCTGCTGTTGTCCCTTTTCGCAATACTTTACTCAATCCCTGGCGTCCTGGTTTTACTCTGAAGTTGTGCTGGAGGATGCGAGGATGTTCAGCTAAGGCGTGTCCGTAACAGCTGTTAGATATTCACTGCCGTCATTCTCGGAGTACTGATGGAAGAAAAAAGAGAATTTTTGTTTTCTTATCTGCAATCAGTGCTCCGAGAATAACGAACGTAATGAATTTGTAACAATGCAAGAAGGTGCTCAAGTTGTCATTTACGTCTTGTCGAGTCAAGAATTAATAGAAAGTCAAATATACTTATTACATGCACCAACGGCCTTAATGCTGCTAGCATTAGCAGTCTGTAGAGAGATTCCAATATTATAGAGCAATCGGAAGCGTGAAATTCCAAAATAATTCTTGTAAAATTTGTACAGTGGGACATTTTCCTCTTGACTAGTTTGTAAATTAGTTGCATATTTTTACAGCATCAAATGTTCTTTCATTTCGTTTTAATGTTGCACGAACTTGTCAATTTTTTGTCAAATGTAGAAAACCTTTATGCATGAACATAGCTCTGTTTACATTGCTACTTCTTACGTTACTTCGTTTGTGCCGTTAGTAATGAGCTATGAATGGTCTCTGACGAGATGTGCTATGTTATAAATCAACAAACGTGTGTTTCTGTCGACTACTATAACGTAGTAATTACGTGTGCATTAAAGTAGCACAGAACAATGCCTTGGTGTAATACTCTCAGGAGAATGGCTCTCGAGAAAACATCCAGAGTTTGTAAGGGTGCCGTAGATTACCTGCTATGAATGCAGCCAGTCCTAGGACTGTCGTTACAATTATTATTTCCTAAATACGGGCTCGGGCAAAATTTTCACCGCTATATGTTAGGGAGATATTAAATCAGGCTAACAATAGCCATGAATTTGTATTTTTTTTATCTGGTATACTTAGTGACATTTGGTCAATAACTAAATATAATTAGGGGTCACAGTGGCTGAGCGATTAGCACGCTCGCCTCCCACCAAGGCGACCCGGGCTCAATACCCGGCCGGGTCAGCGGATTCTCACAAGTGAGAATTGTGCCGTTGATAGGCGGGTCTTCTCAGGGATCTCCCAAATTCCGCCACCCCTCCCCCCCCCCCCAATTTCAACGCTGCTCCATATTCACTTCAATTACCCTCATCGGCTCTCAAGACCTCGTTGTTAAGAGCCGCCCAAATCTCTTCACTCACTCGCTAAATCTAATTCCAAATTTTATAGATTGTCTCTGTCCCTCGCCTGGTTTTTTGACAAAACTATTAAACGTATCTCCAGTATGTTTACCTACGAAAAGATTCGATAACCCTAATGAGGAAGGAATGCTACTTTAAAGTTACCACACTTGCTGTAAATATTATTTTGGAGACCTCCAGTGTAGTTAGAAAAGGCTTTTTCGGACTCCAGTATCTTAAAAGATACTAGCCGGACACGCGTCAAACTCCGATAGGATTGTGTATTGAACTTTGTTACTGACTTTTCATCAATAAAACGATAGAGTCAGCGTAAAGTGCCATAGGCACACGCAGCACTACGAGAACACTGCAGATCCGTGCGCGTAGAGGTGATGGAACTCTTGTAGCGCGTGGCAGTGTAACCCTTATAGCTGCCACACTTCTCGGCCAAGAAAGGAGAAAAGCGATGCAGGCAGGCATGACCCTAAATACTCCCGTTAGGTCGTATTCACTACATTTCCCACATTGCATCATCTCACAAAGTTTGTTTCTGGAGTTTGCGATAATCCTGTAGAATGAACGAATTCGTCTTCTGCTCGCACTGACCTTCATTGTACAGTTGTATATGCGTGTGTGAGTTTGTTGAGTATCAATCATTAAATATGTTTAACCAATACACCAAAAAATAATAATATGTGCGAGAATAATGACTTATGACTCTTCTACTGACGTTATTCTTAAAATGTGAATTTTAAAAAATTGCTATGAATACACTACTTGTCAACAAAACAATTGGTCAGAGTGAGATAAAATCTCCCCTCGCCCCCTTTTTTTTCCATAAACCACCTCCATCCTATTTGATTGCTAGATCCACCACTGCAGCTACATGTAGGGCAGAATAACGCTAATGCGATTCTGTCAAAACATATATACTTAATTGTTTTACACAACACAAAATTAATTTAGGACGAGTGGAAAGATCTGGGCGGCTCTTAACATCGAGGTCTTGAGAGCCGATGAGGGTGAAGTGAAGTGAGTATGGAGCAGCGCCGGAATGCAAGGTCGGAAGATCCCTGAGAAAACCCACCGACCAGCGGCATCGTCCGGCTCGATTACTTACCACATGCGAAAATCCGGGAGCGACCCCGCCGAGAATCGAGTCCGGTTCGTCTTAGTGGGAGGCGAGTAGTCTAACCACTAAACCACCGCGGCATCAAATTAGTACGAAACCACCCATGAATATTCTCGTGTGCGAAATTATTATGCAAAACTTAATTCGGAAAATGTTCACACAGTTCGCTCAGAAAACTTGTGGCAAAGTTTCTACTTGCATGAAAGAAGTTGGTGGCCCCAGATAAATTACTCGATAGCCAGAGTGTTATACGCTGTTCACGGTAAAGTGAGCACTTTTGAAAGCCCTCCCATTGCGTCAACGACTTACCCCGATTGCAAACAACTTCAGCACTAGTCCTTATTCTTGACCACGCATTACTGCAGTTCGTTTGTTACCGCACATAAAATACCACCCCAACCCAGGTTAGTAAACCAATATACATTCCCAGTACCCACCACCTAACTTTAGCCTCAACACAATCCAGTTTACATGGACTTTAACATCATACAATAAACATATTATTAACATTACCTATATATAACGTATCTCTTAACAGTATAGTACAACAGTCCATATCAGGTGACACCTGAGCGTTACAACTCGCAAAATTTACTTCTATAAATAAACTAATAATATTAGGAAATAATTGTTCATCATGAAACAGAAATTACTAGTACTTGAAATTTGTGATTTGTTACTTGTAAAAAATTACTATTAATGTTGGTAGAATTGTGCAACATACCTTAGATAGCGGCAGGGATGACACAAAAAGTATTTTCCTCAGGTGAGGCTCGAACTCAAAGCCCAGGCATTGCTCGGACACTGACTTATAAGTACCGTACGCTAATGGATTACGCCACTGGGGACGTTATTGACGATATGAATAAAGAATTTATTATAATGTAATATTTGGAACTACGAAAAAAAAAAATGCTGTCAGTTAAGGAGCTCTTATGCGAAGCAAGGTACATGCAAAATGCAACAAAGCTTCAAACCTCTTATTAAATTCTTTAATATAATGTCTCTTACAAGATTAGGAAATAGAACCAAGGAAGTTATACACCAATCTTCTTGGATAGAACATGTCTTATATTGTAACGTAAGTCGCACGGAAAAAGCGCTGCTATTGGTCCTCTATACTGATCATGTGGCCAATTCCCATATAGCACAGGATATCCACCGGATATCCTAATTATATCCACAATATCTACAAGTCATCTAAGTCCAACAGTGACTCTCGAATGTATATCCTTTGTATATCCTGTAGTAGATAGCGGGTTGTACCATTTACTGGATATCCACGCGATATTACACAATCTCCAAAGGCTATTACTTACGGTAAGTGAATATATGTAAGTATGTAAACAGGATATTACAAATCTCAATATCACATTTTGGATATTGGGCGGATATTTGTATATATTTTGGTAGTCTTGTGAATGTAGCTTTGCTAATGCTGGATGTCCCTGGATATCCTGAATGTCTGAATGCAACATCCTTCAGATATTCTGTGGATGTCTGTGTGGTATGGGTCGCATTTCAGCCAGAGAGATATGTGAGTAAATTGCACATAAGTTGCGTGAATAAGAATCTAGTGAAAGTTTCTGTGTGATAAGAATGCTTCGTATTTTTAAAGAAATACTTTGGAGTTTAGAGAGTATTGCAAGTGTGCAGGTGCACTCGACACCTGACGGGAAGGCATCGTCGATCTGCAGCCTCGTTGGCACTTAAATTAATTTTCAAATAACGTAAAATAAGTTATTATAAATCAAACAAATCTATACATTTTTATGTATCTCCAGAAAATTTGGAAAATAATATTTATATTAATACGTAGCTCCACACTAAGGCAGTTTTATGGCTGAAATTAGAATATAAAAATAAATGCTGACTTTGGTTACATCGTACAAGAAATGACGAACACTGTTACTGGAGTAGTGATGCGAGTGCAGTAAGTCGTAGTTGCAGAAGTAGTGACGAAGTTGCAATAAAGTAAGTGCAGGTAGTTATTGTTACAGGAGTGGTGTCGAAGTTGCAGTGTCTCAAGTGCAGATAGTTGTTGTTACAGGATTGGTGTTGAAGTTGCAGTGTCTCAAGTACAGGTAGATGTTGTTACAGGAGTGGTGTCGAAGTTGCAGTATTGCAAGTGCAGGTAGTTATTGTTACAGTTGTGGTGTTGAAGTTGCAGTGTCTCAAGTGCAGGTAGTTGTTGTTACAGGATTGGTGTTGAAGTTGCAGTATTGCAAGTGCAGATAGTTGTTGTTACAGGATTGGTGTTGAAGTTGCAGTGTCTCAAGTGCAGGTAGATGTTGTTACAGGAGTGGTGTCGAAGGTACGGGCAGGCCTGGATGCGGCAGGACGTCTGCTGGGGCTAGACACGGCCCGCGGTGTGGCCAACCTCGTCACCAGCAGTCTCAAGGCCTCCTCTGGTGGCCGTCAAAGCGATGGGCTTTTCGCCGGATTCTTCCGCATCCTCGGCTTCGACACCTCCAAGCTGGGTGCCATCGCCCTCAATGGACTCATCTTCCTCGCGCAGATGGTATGTCTTCTCCCTAGCCCATATTGGGCGCCACTTTTCCTTGTTGCATCCATCACTAATGACACAATATTGTTGACAAGTACTGAGTTCACTAATAGTTCGTCAATACTAAGAGGCGACCAATCCATAACCAGCAAATATTTGTACTTCTCAGTAGTTTCCCTAAACTCAGTCATTGTGCTCACCAAAGTAAGAAAAGTAAATGGAATCGAGTTATAATTTCACTCTTGGAAAGATTTTATTGCACAACTGTTTTAGAGACTACACATAAAATTTTTTTTCGGATCTTTCAGAATTGCAAGACTATTTTTCATATCGCCACATTAATTATATTTAAATAATTTCTTCGATCGCGTTTTCGTGATATTTCCACAAAAACTATTTCATATTTAAGTAAATATATCTGGAGAATATAAATGTTGAAACACCTTTCGTCATCCGATTACTAGTGCTGTGTACTCAGTAATCGTTCAGCCTCACATCGCCTCTTTATCGAAATAGTGGACGAAGCATAATCTAACAAATTTAGAAGACTTCACATTCACCCATAAAAAAGTTCAAGCTTACCAAGGTTTCGACAGGCAAGTGGAACTATTGCAAGCCATTGGTTAGCTGTTGGCCACATGATGATGGACTTGTTTTGTAGCAGTGAGCATGTGATGGGAGCAGACTGATGCGTGTGTTTTCAGATCAGCAACTCCCTGACAGGACGAACCAAGCTGTCTGAGGCGGACCAAGAGCAGTACAAACATCGTCCAGGCTCGCCTCTCACCTGGATCCTCAACAGCGACAATGAAGAGGTAAGTATTTCCAAGTAGTCGGGGAAGACTCGCGAGATGTCGGTCTCCCAGCGGTATGCTTACCAACATTGGGTGGTTGATGAAGACCTGATTTCAATAGTAGGTAGAAGCCAGGCTGTTTTGGAGCTGACATGCCTAATTGTCCTTCCACTGGTATGGTGTTTGTCACATGTCATGGCACTCCTGGTTTGGAGGCGCCTCGATCGCCAGACTCCCGTTCAGCTGCAGAACCAGGCAGTTCTCCCCCACGTTCGTCTGATTTAGGCTATGGTATGAGCCGAGTTCCGAGTTGAGCTTTCATCTTATGTAGGATCTGCTTGGCTGCTGCAACTTACTGGATGCAAGAAGGAGCTCTTTCCAACTGAAGTATCAAGCTAACTGTTTTCTTGATTTCGGGCATCTGTAACTACACAATCTTCACCAAAGAATCCACCCCCCCCCCCCTTTTCCATCATGGTCTTGACATTTGCCACCCCACATGAGATAAGCATTGTTATTCGCATGTTCCCATCTGCTGCTGGCAGTCATATATGTGGTGGAAGGATGTGCAGCATGACCATAACACTCGTTTTCGGAAACCCCTGCATCTCTTTTAAAGGGGTGGCTAGAGAGATTGGTAACTCCACAGCAGAGAACAGCTCCACTGTGTTCACATTGGCAGTACGAGGTAGGCAGGGACATCTGCATAATAGTGTTGATTCCCTTGCTGTTTTCTGCTGGAAAATATTAGTGTGGTGCATTACCCCAGCATCTGGAGCGATATGATGTGTTTTCTGTGGCTCCTTGATTATTATTTTAAGATGTCATCGCTTAGCAATGCATCCAGGCTCCACTATCCCTGCATGTGGAGAAGATTCGGTATCCTCTCCTGGCTTCACATTAATGATTCCACGTTGGGGCTGGCACCACTCTAGCACCCCATACAAGATTAATACTCTCATTTTTGGTAATAGGTGTAGTTTTTTTTGGTGAGAATCGAATTGCATGAGATCCTGGGAATAGGATCTCAAGGGTTTCTTCTCTCTTCCAGATTGACGACACAACTGATCCTTTGACATCAATATTAGTTACATTGGGGGTGTAAAATTCTTAGCTCTGTGACTTCTGTCACATAATATATGATCCTCTTTCTGTAGATGTATGAGATGCAGCTCATCCCTGTTTATTTCACCTGTCTTGCGGTATTTGTTGCGCACCATATGTATACACATCCCTAGATGTTTAGTCACCACATGTGGCCATTCATTCTTGGTGCCAGGCAAGCACAAAGTTTATGTCTCCCAAAAGTAGGTATCAAGTATTCCTGATTTTGACACAACATAGGTGATGAACTTATGATGAATTGTTTGGCATTGGAACCTGTTTCTGGGGTCTTGTTTGAATTATGGCAATCGTAATCCGATTACGGAGGCATAGCGTGCCACAGGCATTCTCTATTAGGTGTGATCGTACTGATATGTATGGAGCTGAGGTTTGAACTGTTGTTTACATTTCTTGCTATTCGACTTCTAATAGTAGGCAGGCATTTTGTAATAATACGCTCTTCACTTTTTGAACTGTTCCTTTCACCAACATACTGCAGACAGACATCCATTATTAATTAATATTATGGGTGGGAAACTCATATCATATCAGAGCCCAGCAGATATACTTTCCCTAGCATACTTTATATTTAATATCTCAGCTAGTTAGTGAGTCCAATGAACCAGCTGCTAAGTATTTTCTGACTGGTACAGTGGGTGGCTGGTTGTGTTTTCCAAGAACAGTATAGTAAATGTTAGACGACCATTAAATAGACGTGAAATCCATGTTCTGATTTTTTTTTCTATTATTGAGTTTCTCTCCACCATGTATAAATATTAACATTTACAGAAATATCCGTGCATTGGTCAATTGATTGTAAAATGTTTATGAACATACATTTAAATATCTTTACTATTCCAGTTGCTACTCTGATGTGTAAAACCACTGCCAATCTAAAATTTGCAGTTTTAGAAAGATTGATTATTAGCTGGTAATCTGTACTAAGATAGAAATAACTAATACACTCGTGCATTATATGTAAGGATTAATTGCAAAATGATCAGTTAACTATGTGTGGAATGTCTACAGTGAAGCATGCAGTAAGGAAAGTGAGGTTATGTGTTGGCAGCTGAAGTCATTAGTGGCTCAGGCACAGGAGCGATCACTCCCAGACCAGCTGGTGGACGAACTGCGTAGCCTGCCACACCACGGCCACGAGACACCCTGCGCCCAGCTGTTGGTTTGCAAAGCGGCGCCCTTCGTGTGGGGCATGCAGGACGCCATTGGCACGCTGCTGGGTCGCCGTGAGCCACCTCCACTGTCCCCGGGGGCTACACCGCTCCAGAGGATGTGGGCCTACCTGCCGGACCGCGAGGCTGTGCGCTCACATGGTGACCAGTGTGAGGAGCGCTTCCCACAGTGCAGCCTGCTGTCCTAGCCTGCAGTGCGGCCAACTGTGGAGCTGCAGTGTGGCCAACTGTGGAGCTTCAGTGATGCCAACTGCGGAGCTTCAGTGTAGCCAACTGTGGAGCTTCAGTGCGACCAACTGTGGATCCTCAGTGATGCCAACTGTGGAACTTCAGTGATGCCAACTGTGGAGTTGCAGTGAGAAAAACTGTAGACTGGCTCCCCTTTCTACATGTGGTACATTCAAGTCTTCAGAGTATCACAAATCAGCCATTTTCTCGTATAGTAATGTAAGTACTTATGCGGGTCTTGGCAACCAACAGTGTTTAACGAATTTTTTTTCAATATTTGCTTAAACAACACCTTTTTCATTGCATTCAAGAATGTGATTTTTAGAGTGAAAATGGCTAAAGGTGTTGTTTTAGGGAGGATAATTTGTAATAACAATCCCGTGGGAATAATTTTGAAGTATTGACGCTAAGATAAACGCATTAAGTTCCATGGTTGGATACTGTAGGCTAGGTCAGTGCCTTGCACGTAGAGAGAGTTAGAGATGCGAAGAATGCACCAGTCGCCCTTAGCACTCCCTTATCCGCATGCCTCAAGTGTACTTATAGCTTCATGTGGGTAGTCTCACCTCCTCACGTCATCTTGGGATTTAAGATTTGTACTATGTATTGTATGCATAAAACTTTTGTGGCGTTAGGGCATATGGTACTATAATTTCATCGGCCTGTTATTTTTTTTACCTCAGTTAAAAGTTTCTACATATGTGATCAGTCTCAGCAAGTGGCTACTTGTATACTGTTGCTAAGTAAATGTAAATTACACTTCGCCATATAAAATTAATAAATTCAAATCCCGCGGGTTTCATACTAACACTTAGGTCTGGTTTGTATTTGGAAACGCAGTTTAGAAAAGGATACTCACTGGTGTACAGGAAATGATTTTTCCTGTCTATTATTTATTTTGTAGTGCAGTGGTGAAAATTTGTTTGTAAAAGCAGTGGCAAGAGCGAAGCTTTTTATCTTTGTATTGTCTTGGATGTGATTAAATTATAATGAACTGCAATATTGTGAACTAGTAAATTAAATATTTTGCAAAATGAAAAACTTGATCCACCGCAGCCATAGTCCGCACCAGCAGTACTTCCTCTGATTCCACAGAGGTCTAGTAAATCAAGCCCTTCATGTGGCCCCGCAGGAAGTAGTCTAGGACAAGGTGGCTCGATTGCTTGGCCTGCACGTTCACCCGACTCCGCTGGACTCTTCCTGTGGGGGCCACATGAAGGACGTGATTTACGAGACCCCTGTGGAATAATCAGAGGAGGACCTGCTCGCGCGGATTATGGCTGCAGCGGATCTTGGACGTCCACGTATTGGTGATCGTGTGTACCAGAACATGGTACATAGGTACCGTGTTTGTGTAAGACGTCGCTGGTCGTCACATTGAGCCCTTCTTGTAAGTGGACCCAGAAGATAAACAAAGTACAGTATGTTGCAGACGTGGGAGAGGTCAACATGTGATGTGGTGGTGTTCTGTTTGTCGCGGGGAAACGGTAAGTTTCCGCACTTAAGTTCCTATGCATGACGTAACCGTCTTGGTCACCACTATAAGCCCTTACAGTGTGTAATGGAAATTTAGACACATTCTGTATATTAATTTAAATGGATGTTCCTTTGCGTCTGGCTAAACTTAAAAAATGGCAGTGTTGATTTTCAATTATACAATCTTTTCGTCCCGCTGTGAGGCCCAAGCAAAAGGAAGCTGCGGCTGCATTGTGTATACTTAGATTTGAGATAAGGAGATGAAAATGTTCAGAGTTCTACGACATACTGCTCAGTTATTTTCATTGTGTGAGCCCTTGTCGGCTGTTTCCTGTTTGATACACAAGCACGTAACGCTGTCTTCCGCTGCTGACGTCATATGCAGTAAGTAATAAGGGCACCTCGTCTCTTGTACGAGGAAGATGTCAGTGGCAAACCAGGGAACTTTGTGATACCACATTTTAAAAAATATATTCAAATTTCTTTTGATTTCAATTAGATGTTTCAGGTATTCGGCTGTGTTGATTCAACCAATGAATATTTAAAACAACCTCTATGATATTGATGGAAAAAAAAAAAAAAAAAAAAAAAAAACTGTGTCATGAAATCACGCCATCCTATTACGAAGTGACTCCCCGCTTACAATACGATGGCCTCCGGGATGATTACTGGCATTTAACAATCAGCGGGTCCTAAATTAATGCTGAATATATTAAAGGGGAAAGATACGATGTGAGTTACTGAAGAGATTTGGGCGGCTGTTAACATTGAGGTCTTGAGAGTCGATGGGAGTGAAGTGAGGTGAGCATGGAACAACACTGGAATGAGAGGGCGGGGAAAACAGGAGATCACCGAGAAAACCCGCCGACCGGAGGCATCGTCCGGTACGATTCCCACAAAATAAAATCCGGGAGCGACTACATGCCGGGAATCGAGCCCGTTTTGCCTAGGTGGGAAGTGAGTAGTTAGGGGGCCGACTATTAGGCGCTATAAATGTGTTGCAGTGTGTTGGAAAATCCGTTTTTTTTTTACGAAACTATTTCACGTGCGCCCAATATGCTAATTTACGAAAAGATAACAAACTTCAGGCGATGACGTAATGCCGCTTACAATACACTACGCATGTTAGAACTACTATTTCCAAGTCCTCCAACATGGCTAAAAACAGCATTTTCAGACTGCCGTATGTCAAAATGTGCTGACCGGATCTACGTGAAACTCAGATACAATCCTGCATTAAACTTTGCAACAGAATTTTCATCAGTAAAATATTATGGTCCCCGCTTAAAGTCCTACAGAAAAAACTGTTCGACGAAAATCTTGCGCGCTAGTTTAGCACTTCGCTTAGTGGCGATGCTGCACTTAATGCGCGTGCTAGTGTCGCCCTTAGTGTTCGCTCGCTCCTGTACCATGTCGCGTCAGATAGGCGGCCCCCTTAAGCCACTACACACTGCCGCGGCCTCTAGGGAGAAATAGAATTTGTGATGTTATAGTAAAGTTCAAATGAGAAAATAATCCTGGCGCAGGTTTGTGGAAGTGAAAGTAGGGGAGGCAGTGTAGGGGAGGGCTTTCACCACTGGAGGGAGGGTAAACAATTTGACACTGCTGGTGCTATAGACGCCAAACTGATAACATTGCTCTCTACCACGGCGCTGTTAAATACCGCGCCGCGCGACTTACTTTTTTTTTTTTTTTGCGATAAGTACAATGCAGTACTGAGTGACATGCGCCCAGTAAAGTTGGTAACTATGGATGGTAAGTATTTGCATATCTTAGCGTCGAATAAAAAATGTTACGAAACCATTTGTAATAACGTAAATTATTTCTTTGGCTTTCTGTTTTTTTTTTTTAATACATCGAAGTGTAAAATCGTGTAGATTTGTAAAATATTTACTTTCCTGATGATTTCGTAGTTTCGCTTGACCGACGCATGAATGAAGTGACGAGGCCCATGGCAATGTTAATTTTACATAAGGCGGAATAGTACAGAACATGCATACAAGTGGTTTTCAAGCAGGGCTTTCAAAAGTGCTCATTTTACCGTGAATAGCCTATACTAGAGTGCCAGCTTAGTGCTGCACAATACAGCGACGTGCCATCGTGCAACTCGCCCGGACTCGTGCCTAGCTCACGACTCTGCACGTTTAAAGTACCTCGATCGCTTATAGGCTATTCACGGCAAAGTGAGCACTTTCGGAAGCCCTCTTATTTGGAATAATAGTTAATAAATATATATTATTGTATGTTTAGACGTTAACGCCAGAGTGCAATGGAATATACACACTGTGTTTATTACATGCACAGAAATATTTATTTTAGAAAGATGGTTAAAGGAAAAGAATGGGTGAAAGAAAAAAGTTAGTAGGGCGTCAAAAGTGCTCAGTTTATCGTGAACAGCCTATACTCGTTTTTCTCTCGCGTATCTTTCAGCCTCTCGAAGTCCTATGTCGTGCGGGCTGCCTACCTGCCAAGCCGCTCACAGTCTGTTTTCAGACTTCCGCGTGGATTTTTACCAACGGTTCACCTGAGAGAGAGAGAGAGAGAGAGAGAAAGAGAGAGAGAGTGTGTGTGTGTGTGTGTGTTCCGGCAAGGCGACATTTCCTTATACTTCGGGCGTGTTGGTTTACAATTTGTATAAACAAATCGTTTGCAGCTCAGTGTTACAAAGTTTCACGCAAAAATAGGGTGGCAAGGCCCTTTTACTTAATGATTTGATACTTCATCGCAAATACTTTCTTGAACGAAAAGCATTCCAAAATGAGATTTTTGGAGGCAATCTTACTTAATAATCACTTCAGGTAAAAGCGATATTTGTGTTTTAGTTTTATGTTTTCGAAAGTAATGACCTGCAGGAATTTATCGGTGTTCGAAATCACGTTGCATATGTGTATATTTGCAGTGAGGTCATTAGAGAAGGAGAAAGTCTCTCGGAGAAGGAGCGGGCAAGAAGTCTGACACGGACTGTAGTAAGGAAACATCCATGTATTCGCCGGGAGGGGTTTCAGCATTCAAGGTGGCCGGACCAGGATTCGAACCCACGTCCTCGCGAAAGTTAACCACCGCACCACCTCTCTCGGTACTTATGTATACAAGATGATGTCAATGCTTCGGGGAAACATTCCTCACATCAGGAGGAAGTAAGAATATTATATGAATATAGGTTCGCAAACGCTTCGTTTCTTATCTACAGCCCGGAATACATAACTTACAGCGTATTGCCCGTTATGTATTACGGGCTGTAGTGAAGAAACGAAGCATTTGCGGACCTATGTCCATATGCCATTTTTTCATCCCCCAGATACGAGGAATGTTTGCCCGAAGTATTGACATGCAATATTGCAACAATCTGTACATATAAGCAGGGTCACTACGTAGACTCGCCCAGGACTCGAACCTGGGTCCTCCCGATTTTCACTTTAGTGTTTTACCACTGCGCTGTCTTGCTCGGTGGATATTGAATACGATCGTTTCTCTGTATTGTTCTATCTATATACTGCACAAAATACAGAATTCAGCAGCAGATAATAAAAGAATAATTATTTGTAATTAACACTAAAATCATCAAGATTCATCAAGCTAATAAATTAATAATTTGCAAAGAGGTAAAGCAACACACCTTTAAAGACTATAGTTTCAATTAATTTAAAATAAATTAAGAAGAGTTATTTTACAAACTTTAAAGACAGTCAAAGGAAGTTACCTTTTGCCAGTTTGTAAATGTCTTATCATTGCAAATTTCGTCGTGTCTTCAAGTGAGTTAGTATTTTTAATGCATATTTCAAAAGCAGCAAATTTGTGATTTTTGCTTTCTTATGTTAAAACTGAAATCACAATTGGCAAAGTTATTGTATAACATGTAATTTATAAGGCGGATGTAATAAATATAAAATATCGACTACTTTGCGCAATGGAAGGCCTTTAACATGTCGAACACCTCTCGAAATCTGAGATATCTGTATACTTGAGAGATAACAGATAATGAACTTGTTTCATACAGCGCATCATGGCGTGTCTTCCTCCCAATCCGAGTCCACGCCTGTTATCAGCTCGATGCTGCAGTGTTACCAGCGCAGCGAGTTGAAGATGCAGTGAATAACAAGTTTTTTCTCTTTTATTTTGACATTCAGATTGTTTCTTGGCGTAGCGAAGAAGTAGTAAAACCTCCAAGTTGAATCCTCACAGATATCTCATCAGGTGACATGATATCTTATGGCCTCAGGTAAGGCGATTTGCCTCCAAAATGTTCTTGGCAGAGTGTGCCCTTGATAACTGTTTCCAGATTTTCATTCGCAGTGGTGCGATACGTTTCAACTGCAGAACATACAAAACTGGTATACGTCTTTCACGGTAAAATAAGCACTTTTGAAAGCCCTGCTTAAGATCTACTTGTATGCACGCTTTGTAGTCTTCCGCCTTGTGTAAGAGTAGTATTGTCATGGGCCACATCACTTTATTCATGCGTCAGTCAAGTGAAACTGGGAAGTTATTAGAAAAGTAAATATTTTACAAATCTGGTTATTTCTACACTTCAATGAAAAAAAAAAAAAAAAAAAAAAAAATTAAATTTTCAGAAATAGTTACCTAATCCTTTTTATTCGACGTTAAGGTACGGAACTACTTCCATCTGTCATTACCAACTTTACTGGGCGCACGTCACGCAGGGAACTAATTAAAATATACGCATGTAGGGGCAGTGATTTTTTCTACAGTTGATTTCAAAAGTGGCCACTTTATCGTGAACAGCCTTTATCAAAATGTTGTAAGATGATAGCTTTGTTTACAAGGGAGTTCTTTGTTTATCTATGTTGACACATTATAGTAACTTTGCACAGCAATAGAGCGCTCTCAGCATTCCTGTTGCTTCTGGAATGAAAGTTTTATTGAAGCTACTCGCGCTTGATGTCCGCAGTGGTGTTAAATGGGCGGCCTTGGAGCTGGATATTCGTGTTCGAGAAGATGCGAAGTGCGCAGGAGCCCAAGCAATAAGGGCGCGGAAGCAACTCCATGTTGTTGGCGAGTAAAGGCTGTTCGCGTGCACTTTAGAAATGAACCTTAGAAAAATGTCACTGCACCTGAATGCATCTATGTTAATAGGCGCAGTGAGTGACATTTGCGCAGTGAAGTTGGTAACGATCGATGAAAAATAGTTCTCTTGCTTAACGTCGAATAAAAAGTGTTAGGTAACCATTTGTGACAACTTAAATTATTACTTTCGCTTTTGTTTTTTTAAAGGCATGTAAGTATAAAAATAAGTAGATTTGTATCATATTTACTTTTCTAATAATTTCATGCTTTACTTAACCGACGCATGAATAAAGTTACGGGGCGGATAGCAATGCTAATTTTACATAAGGCGGAAGAATATACAACGTGCATTCAAGTAGATATCTAGCAGGGCTTTCAAAAGTGCTCATTTGACTGTAAACAGCACATAACTCAAATGTGAGGAGTGATTGGCGACAGAATTCAGTGTACATCGAGGATTCGTCTGCACGGGCCAGCCCGTCAATATTGCGTTCTAATGCCACGTTTTAAGTGGCTTGAATTTACGATCATTCCTCTATAACTTAATGTTCAAACTCAATACAATATCTAAAGTAGACGCAGGGGTGTAGTGGTTTGACTACTCGCCTCCCACCAAGGTGAACCAGGTTCGTTCCCCGGCTGGATCGCTCTCGGATTTTCGCAAGTAGAATCGTGGCGGACGATACCGCTGGTCAAGTATCCCCGGTTTCTCCCGGATTTGTATTCCGGAGCTGCTCGATATTCATCTCAGTTCACCCTCATCAGCTCTCAAGATCTCGCTATTAAGGCTCCTATGTACAGAAACGTTTTCTGTGAAATCGTTGTTTGCACGTCAACGCGTATCTCGGTTAATAACAGTTCTGGAAATGTGACTTTTTGTCAGAAAAAAAAAAAACAATTATCTATGGCCCTACTTTTTTACTTTTGTCATATTAAGTGTATTCTTGGACAAAAAAAACTGTGAAAATGGTCAAATATAGCATTTTTAAAGCTTGCCTATGTAGTTTCCTTAAGCGGTAAGAGAAAAAGTACGTTTATACACAGGTAGTTTGATCTGTGTACTTTCATCGCGTGTAATAAAACCCCACTGTTACATATCTAGTTTACGCAGTAGAGCGTTAGGACGGAAACACTGCACGCCTTGTGCGTAGGAGCGATGAGGCGCTAGGCGTGCGTGTTAGTGTCGCCCGTATCGCTCTCTCGTTTCTTGACCTTGGACGCGCAGCTACACAGTCCCCTTAAGAGCCCTCCAAATCGCTCCACTCTCCACACGATATTTAAAAACCAAGCTTGCGGAGGCGCAGGGGACACGTTAACAGGTGTTTTCGATATCCATGTTCTTTCCTCCCGTTACTCATTTCTCATATGTGACCGTAATATAAGGTTCTCATTATTTAATAATTTTTGTCCCACGCGGGAAAATTATGATTTGACTGAAACCGTACAAATTGAAAAGAAAATTAAGTAGTCTTATATGTCATGTTGAGTTTTAATCCCTGGTCATGAAATCGGATAACGAATATTTGTCAAATAATCCAAGATGGAAAGAATATTCTCCCTCCTCCTCTCCCTTTTTTTTTTGAGGAGTGTGATGGAGGATAATCGGTGAAGCAGCTGGAATTTTGGTGTGCGAGAGACTATACAGTACTGTCTCCGAGCTCTCCTAACACACACATCCTGCTCGCCAGATCAAAGGTCGCCGTTTTGACACCCCTGCGGATCTCTGGAGCGAAGAGCTTCAATGAGATTCCAGGGCGCTTTCCAGAAGTGACAGGAGCACTATAGCTGTCCAGGGGAACTATTTTGAATGTGATAGAATATGCAAACTTAGATAAATAACAGTAATTTCTTGCACACAGGGCTAGTCTCTAAACTTGTTTGTACCACCTCGTAACAGCTGCAAGTGCTATTATGCACATTCTATATAAGTGTGTACAACGAACAACTGCTAACGCAATACACGATTAATTCGACAGATTTGAAATCAGTCTTTGAAAACGAAAAAAGGTCTCACTCCCCATGACTGCATAAATGTATCTGTTTCGAAGTAGTAAACACTGACCAACCAGTCTGCAGAAAGTTGGTAGCGTATCAGTCTAAGGATGTGCATTACAGTGAACAAATTCCTTAAACATAAAATGAAGGACTGAATTGGAACTACTTAGCATAGTTGTATAGAGTTAGTTTTACTGTTAAGATACAGTATACAAGTTGGGGCAGAATTAACCCACAAATGTAGTGAGTTGATCCTTTATGCAAACTCAAATAGAACATACGAAACTTACCTAATTTAAAAATTAAGGTACATTTAAGCCCTTGATATTCGATATTTTAACGTTCTTTCTTAATATCCAAAACGAGGTGAAATTAAATTATAACTCTCCGAACATTGTTGAAAGTTATCGAAATATTCAACGTAAGAGCAAACGTTAATTAATACCTCATCTTTTAATGGAAATAACAGGGGTGACCACCATCTTACTGCATACAACTATTCTACCGTCGGTAATTATGAACGTTCGAGAGTGGTCTATTGACAAGTATGGCCTAATTAATAAAAATCGTCTTCGTGTTGCAACTGATCAGGCTCATCTTTTCCTGTAAAATGCACACAAACTTCCTGCGGTTGCCTATACAGTTCCAGACGCAGGCGTAAACAAAACTAATACTCCATGCAGATATAGGCTGTTCACGGTAAAATGAGCACTTTTGAAAGCCCTGCTGAAGATCTACTTGTATGCATGTTGTGTGTTCTTCCGCTTTATGTAAAATTAACATTGCCATGGGACTTATCACTTCCTTCATGCGTCGGTCAAGTGAAACTGTAAAATTATTATAAAAATAAATATTTTAAAAATTTTTTTCCATTTTTACACTTCGGCGCATTAAAAAAACCATAAAGTGATATAAATAATTTTAAGTGTTCACAAATGATTAACTAGCACTTTTTATTCGACGTTAAGATACGGAACTACTTTCCCTTCCATCGTTACCAACTTAACTGGGCGCATGTCGCTCGGTGCGCCCGTTAAAATATATGTAGGTAGGATGGGTGATTTTTTTCGTAGGTTGATTTCAAAAGTGCTCACTTTATCGTGAGCAGCCTATACTGATTCTGCTGATCAGTAAGAGAGGAATGGTGTAGTGGCGTCTGGGTTGGAGGCAATACTTCCGGCTGAAACTACTGACGTGCAGGTCAGGCGGTCTCAGTAAAGCAGACGACCCAACATGGCGGCGATGTATAACGAGCAAGTTACGTTGTTGTTATCTGCAGAAGATGCAAATGGAAAGTATATTTTCACATTCTTCGATCTCATCATCAATTGATGAGCCTGATTCAGGCGAAAATGAAAAGATGTAATATCCATCGCTGTTCACAACACGTCTAAGCCTACCATTGCTTCATTATGCATAGCAGTCGCCATTATTCCTGCTGAAAACTGCTGTCGGGTGTTCCACCTGGGCCCAGTACTGAGCGCTACTCGAGTGCGAATTTATACTGATGGTGTTCCGTTTGACATTCTACCGGTCAGTTCTTTGACTACCAAGTGAAGTGTAGCCTTGGTCAGTTCGCTACAACGTGCACACCAAGTTTGAAAAGTGCACGGTGCGTTCGGCGTCTGCAGAAAAGTGGGGATATGTTGCCGTCCACGCGTTTCTCTATAAAAACTTGACCGTCCTGGTGTAGCCTGCCATCCCTTAGATTGAATGTATCGAGTTCCCAAACATTCTGTGTATTGGCAAACCGTTGGCGGGCTACCCAGCCAGCTATAGTCCATTCACGGTTTCTTCGGCCTCTTTGAATCAAACCTTTGAAAAATTCCCCCATGTATGACGTGTTTAGTTATTTCCTAAATACACCCTGTATCACAAGCGTTTTATATTTGTGATAAATAATTTGAATGAAAAAAAAAAACAGGAGAAAAATAAGTATGTTGGTAACGTGTAGTGAGAAACAGTTCTTACACAAAATATCGTTACAACAGAGTGCGCAGGAATATGGTGCGTTGTCCCTCTGGTGTAATTCCCCAGGCTTGGTTTACACGAGGAGGAGGAGGAATATCCTGCAAGTAGAACGTTAGCAGGGCTTCAGGAAAGGCTGAAGTAACCGAGAATGGATCATACAAAACGTCCGCAACAGCATGAACGTTTTATACAGAGTGTCCCAGCGTTCACGTACCACTTTGACTCTCCTAGTACTCGCGTGTCCCTAGGGTGGGGATGGCGTGACACAGCCAGGCCTGTCCGGCGAGTGACGTCATTATCAGTAAGCATGGAGCTGTGGTCACCTGCCCACCACGTGTTCGCAGTGGAAGTGTATGTCACACAGAGATTGTTTAGGCAACATTTCAATATTGGAAGACACGAGAGGGTACCCGAACGTCACGCCATCACGAACTGGGTGAGCAAGTTTCGCGCTACAGCGTCTGTTGCAGACAGGAAACCGGGTGTTAGTGTGGAATCTGTGCGGACACATGAGAACATCGACCGTGCAAGGGCAGAGGTGTTGTCACAAATGGCAGACATGTATCTTTCGATTTTCTATAACGTCGATAAATATTGTATCTATTAGAACATACTGCACGTGTTTCACAATGGTAGGAGAACGCTGGGACATCCTGTATTATTTATAATTAGTGAATATTGAAAAATAAATTATGTAAAATAGTTTCCAAAAAATATCAATTAAAAAAATATGCATATGAATGCCCATACTTTAATTTATAATGTAGTCCAGAAAAATGCACTAAGTCAAGATAAATAAACCTTTAAAAGACTAGCTCGTGGATTACAGATACTCATCAGATTCTCTGGTGAAACGAATTTTCATATGAAACTAAACGTGCAGAACAGAGAACCCCCTCCAAATAATACATGGCTCACATGTTGCGAAATCCTTCTCTTTATGCAATATTACAACTGCTTGTAGAGCTTTGTCGTCTTTACGGGTGATATAGTTATTGGTGGAGCTCGCTCAGGGCATGGAGCTTGGAATAAAAAACAAGCGCTAAGAACG
Organism: Dryococelus australis; assembly: GCA_029891345.1. Taxonomy (NCBI): domain Eukaryota; kingdom Metazoa; phylum Arthropoda; class Insecta; order Phasmatodea; family Phasmatidae; genus Dryococelus; species Dryococelus australis. The sequence continues at coordinate 7,480,411 of CM057007.1, read as the reverse complement.
TAATAGAATAGTGGAAGTTAGCAGAGCCAGACTGAGGTATTTGAATTCCTGCTCATCTTTCTAGTACAGTATACGCACAATATTACATCCTATGATGATAAGACAATTTAAATATATATATATGCCTAAGACGTCTTACATCACACCACAATTTCGCTTGACAATATTCAGCCTGAGAAGAATCCAGCTAACTATCTTTTTCTCCCCCATAAAGTGCGGGGCGGGGCCCTCTGAAGCTCGGGGCCCCGTAGGAAATGCTACTTTTGCTACTGTATTAATCCGCCAATGGTGGTAGCAAACGTGTATACCCTGTGCTGGCGGCAAGCTAATGTAGTGTTACATTATCACCACATATGACCGCGTATACATATATAGGAATGTCTTCCGCCCTCGAGATCAGTTGGCCAGCTGGTCGTTACAAGATATTTCTTCTGCCCCGTACGATATCACGCTTGTGAACGCTAACATGAAAACGTAATTCGAGATAAAAATGTTAAGGGGAATCCGTGGTACAGGCTGTTCACGTTAAAATGAGCACTTTTCAAATCCCCGCTTAAAATCTACTTGTATGCACGTTATGTATTATTCCGCCTTATGTAAAATTAACATTTTCGTGGATGGGCCTCGTCACTTTATTCATGCGTTGGTCAATTAAAACTGTGAAATTTTTATGTATGTAAATATTATACAAATCGGGTGACTTTCACACTTCGATGCATTAAAAAAAACAGAAAGCAAAAGAAATAATCTAAGTTATCAGAAATGGTTACCTAACACTTTTTATTCGACGTTAAGATATGGAACTATTTTTCATCCATCGTTACCAACTTTACTGGGCAAATGTCACTCAATGCGCCCATAAAAATATATGCGTTCAGGGGCGGTGACTTTTTTCTAAGGTTCATTGTCACATCCGGCCATAAAGGCGGGTTTTCCTAGCGACGGGTTTTATCCATCATGGAGGACGGAACACTCCCAGCGCACTACGCTGCTGACTTGAATAACGGAAAACGCCCAAACTGTTTTCCTAGACAGCGGATGGCGTGTTCCGCCGGCGTCAGAACTCCGGCGTGATTGGCCGACTGCTCCGCCGTACGCCGCGTGATAACTGCGTTGTCTAGATAGAGGACAGCAGTTGTGTTGAACACGTGATCCTGCGAACAAGCTAGAATATGGCACCGGATCGATTCTCAGCGGCAGAAGATGAACAATTGATAAATGCAGTAGCTGGGCATGCAGTTTTGTGGGACATGGAATATGCTGAATTCAAGAATCTGTTGAAGAAGGAGCTTATATGGACAGAGATTGGAAGGATGGTGAACAAATCAGGTATATGGCTGTATGCTAGTGTATTTAATGGTATTGAAATAACACACAGGCAATGCAGCTATAGAATGTGTGCGGTAAATGAGCACATTTGAGGCCCTAGTTGTTTCTGTCTTTCAGACAATGTTAATTCTTGCACTACACGGCAATATTAACACTGCCATTATATACAGTTAGTATAATTTATTGCACTCAACAGCAGAGGCCACAAAGAGAGGACCCAAAAATATGCTCAATGTACCGCCCGAACAGCGTATATACAATTGCGCTATATAGTTACATGCACATATGTGTTACATTCTTTCGTACTAAGCAGAAAGTCTATCTTTTCAATAGTTTAATTGATATTAAAATAGGCGTTAAATAGATTCCGCTCGTCAAAACCTTCCGCGTTTGCGAAACCACCTACCCCAGTCAGAGGTACCATATTTTCTGTTGGGAGCAAAATATTTATGTCTGCTTCCTCAACATTATGAGGGTGTGTTGCTACGTATGCATCCCTCAGTAAATTATGTAGACAACCGCAAACTGTTACTATTAGGTCCACCGTCACAGGTTTCGCATTTATCGGCGTGAAAAAAAAAAAAACACTCGGAACGTAGCACACATGATTCCAAATGCATTTTCCGAAACTCGCCTTGCTTTACATATCCCTGTGATTGAAGTTTCTTTTGTGAACATCTTCCAATTATTTGTAGCTTGCAGTGCGGTTTCATTAAATGTTTATCTAGTCTGAATGCTTCATCAGCTACTATCACGTGAGGCTACAGAATGTTTGAATTGGGCAAACATTTCGGCGGTGGAAATATGTCTCCATTTGTAACCAGTCGTCCCATATGTGATTTATCGAAAATTTCAGCTTCTCCTTCCTTGCCATAAGAGGTCACATCGACAAGAAGAAACTTGTAATTTGCATCCGCCATTGCAAGAAGCACAGTGGAAAAGCAGCCTCTGTACATGTAGAATAGTGTTCCTGTTTGGTCAGGAGCTCCCCTGATTGTCATCTAATGCAGCGACCGCGTTCGGGAAATTCCAGAGAGTCCAGAATTCGTCCGCCTTTTGTTCCCAATCGATTTGGTCTGCGGGAGGTAAAAACGTCGGGATCAATCTTTCCTTGAGCGCCTTCAGAACGTGTGGTACGAACGCAAAAATGGCAGCAGAAGATACACGATAAGAAAATTCCTATGACCGGAAACTCTCTCTGGTGGCAAGAAACCTGTAAAGAAAAGACGCGAATAACTTTAACCATACATATTATACAAAATTATTATCATACTTTAACACATATAGTAATATCATAACTAACCCAATTAACACATTTTAACATAACTACACAATCGACCTTAACACATTCACTACTCATTGATTGAAATGTTCCAAGTATAATATTTAAACTGAAAAAAAAAAAAAAAATGAAATTCATCAACTTAAACATATATGTTGGTTTCATTGACATATGTTTTTGAGTGTACCTGGCCATTCATACAAGTGTAGCAATATGATACCGTGCATATACGGAGATACTTGCTATCAAGAAGAGTGCAGATGATGGTATGAATAGTATAATTGTTATGGGAAATATTTAGGCGGTTCTTAACACCTATGGTCTTTAGAGGCATTTTGGGTAGAAGCAGGAGATATGATGTGGCAGCACCAGAATATAAGGGTGGGGGGACGGTAGATCCCCCGAGAAAACCAGCCTACCGGCCACGCGTTTATTCTGTAGTAAAAGATTCACCCTTGTGTTACTTTTGGCATAACCTGTAAAGTACGTGTTAATTAGAATGTTATACTACGTACATTTAAAAAAGTTAATCGTTTTCTTCTGTTTGTGTTTGCCAGTGGTACAGTGTAAATTGCTGTGGAAAAGCATTCGTGACCACTTCAGGAAACAGAGGAGACAGGAAAAAGTGCAACTACAGGGTCTGCTACTTCCAAGAAACGGGCTGATTACTGGGATAGGCTTAGAGTTCTCGGTACAGTGTCGGATGAAAGACAATAATTTTCAAATAGCTTGTCGCAAGCTAATGAAGAGACAATTGATGATCCGATTACTGATGTCAGCTGTAATAACATTGAGGTTGATGCGACGACAGAAACAGGTGCCTCGAAGGAACCGGAAATGTTATTGGGGCATGCAGTACCAACAGGAGTAACACATGCTTACAAAACAATTCCACCAGCCAAAAAAAAAAAAAAAAAAAAATCCAGGAAGGATAACACCATTGTGGAGTTATTGAAAGGAAGACGAGAAGATCAAAAGCAGATGACGAAATATCTAGACAAACTTGTTCAGTCTGAACCTGAAGACGAAACTGATGATAGCTACTGTGAAGAAATTCCATCCTGACATCTCATGCCAGACCAAATTAAAAGTATTACAGATTGTTATGAAGATGGAAGCTCTCAATTGGCGCTCAGGCGGATTAATGGGGAATATATCGACATTTAACTACGACTGTGGTAGCACCTCCTCATGTTCTGCCTGTTGCGCCACTCCACACAGTGTACAGAATGAACAGTGTTCGCCACAAGAGTGTATACTTGCCCTTCATGACATCAATTAGTAACAGTTTCTCCAGTGTGTACATAATAATAACAATGTATTCATCTACATAATGCTATTGTAAATTATATTTTTTGTAATACTTACATTTCATTACATACTTGTCTCAATGTAACGTGTACACGAGTAATAAATTCACAATCACTTATTTTATCAATGTTTGCAGTTTACCTTAACGTCAGCGTCAGTTTCTCTGCCGATGTTACAGGCGTTTTCACACGATTGCCTGATGTGAAAGCTATTTCCTCTTTGATGAGACTTAGAAGGAATGTGAACTGTTGAGGTGTGAATCTCAAATATGCCTTGAATGTCACTTCGTCATTGAGTAAATGTTTTTCCAATTAACGATTTGAACAAACCTTCATTGTGTCGGCATAAATATATACTATTCGATGGCTTGCGTAATTCGCAATGCTGTCCATACAGGCAGTCGTCTTCTTCGTCTATGCCTTTCATTGATTTAACTATCAATATTGCAGAAAGTTTTCGTTTCTTTGCAAGACGCTGCATGTCTTCAAACTACGATCAATCCGACTGACGAGTGTCTGCTAGGAAAACACTACACACGGCGCATTACGTCCTCCTGCATCCGACATGTGTCCCTAGCGTCTTCCGTCCTCAGCGACGGATTATACCCGTCGCAAGGAAAACCCACCTTCAGGAAGCATTGCGACGACACGGCGATGGGAAATATTATAAACAAGCTTCGCTTTTATTCCGTTTCCTCGTCATTTTAAGCGGCGATTATACGGTTCTAATACAGAAATTTGTTCTGGAAAGTTACAACACTGTTGTTAAGAACAAAAATATTGCCAAGAAAGTAATTGTAACAGCGACGTTTACTATCTTTGACACAGTTCAACGACCACATTTGCTCTCTAATTTCGAATCAGTGGAAAGCCACTGACTAGCAGTGAAATTCAACTACTCGAATCAATGAAAATGGCTCCTCTGAGAATCAGTGGAAAGCCACTGATTGAATTAGTGACGTGAAACAATTGTACTGATTGGTTGAGTGACGGCCGACTACAGTGGCGAATTAAATATTGTTTTTGTTAAAGCTAGGCAAATAATTACGTTACATAAACATATTTACGATAGTTCACTATTTATATTGCACAATTTTAAAAAAGTTAAGAAGTCTCAAAGGTGGCCAGGACTAAACTCACACACCCTTTCCACTTTTGTTTTATTCTAAAATAACATTATTTATGCAAAATTCACGACGATTATTATAGCAACATAAGAGAAATAATCGTATATTTCGGAATATAAAGAAGTTTTTATTTATATAAATATTTTTGTTGATAGTGACCCAAACGTGTTAATGTCTGCTTCTATAAAAAGAAACAAAAATTTATATCACAGGACAAAGAATTAATGATCTCTTCAGATCATAACGAATGAAGAATGGTTTTATGAGTTTAATGTGTTATATAATATTACGAGACCACGTGACTAGTGTACCTAAGACACCGAATATATCTTTCTCAGCACAAAAAGACACACACTAATACATCTTTACAAAACTTTCTTTGCAGCTAAGTAAACAGTTTTCTTGAGGCGGTTCACTTTGCAGTAACACAACATTGCTTTAATTCAAAGAGATGGTTGGAGAAATGTCATTTTTCTGTTAGTAAATTTATTTCTTTATGAGTATATGTTTTATGGCAATATTGCCTTTCTTTAGCGCATAGAAATTAACATTCATTGAGCTGATTTTTTTTTTCACAGTAAAGAAAGATTACTTCCTAGTAAAAGTAATATTTCGGCGATATTAAATGTTTTCTTTCGTACATAGCATTTCTGAGCGCGTAACTGTAGTCCAAAATCAAACTTCCATAAGCCAATATATTCTGCAGTTACAAAACTGTAACTGATCAAATATTTCTCATTATGAAGTACAGTAATTCCCCGAACCACTGACTTCTATACTGCCAAGTGGTGACATTATATTCTGGCTACCTGAAATGGTTTACCTATCAAATATATTCTGTATATATCATGAAGTTGTCGTCTGATTGAGGGCTTTGAGTCTCGGAGCCATTTACTTTAACTTTATTTATTTGTTATGTATATAACTTAAAGTGTTGTTACTTCTCTCTTATTTACTCATCAATATTGTTTCTCAAAGCCCACATTTCCTTTGCAGTGAAACTTACATTAGAACTGCTGTAACTTCAATGCAAAGGTCATTATAGTAATTAATATATTATACATATATAACGAGAATCATGTCTGTGGCAAACCTACTTTGCCATGTTTCATTTTTAAACAATTTTTTCTTTGCGGTAGCAAGTCATGTGTTGCAGCAAAGAAATTGGTTTTTACGGTGACGCTTTTTTTTTTCATCAGAGTTCCGATACATATAATTAGCACCGGTGCAGCATGAACTAAATTCTCGCTATAAACAAGACGGTCAGCTAATAATCCCCAAACATGAAATATGTTGTTTCTCATGGTCTTTTTTTTTCGTTAACGCCCAGTTAAAATGGAAACGAAGTTTCGAAAAGCATGTCATCCAAAACCTTTGTCATTTAAGGAATATTTAAAGGTGCCTTTCTAGTATAAAATATGTTAATTAAATGTCTCATTTCGTTTGGTCGTAAGGAGGAATTGCAACGGAGATGGAAGCTAGTATAAACAAGCTTCGTAAATGTTTAGTTTCCTCAGAATTTTAATCGATGGCTATGTAGTTTTAATACAGCGATAATCTCAAAAAATATACAGCTTTGTCGCTATACCTTAAAACACTGTTTTATAGAAAGCATAAATGTCATAAACGCAGGGCTATAGGCTGTTCACGATAAAGTGGGCACTTTTGAAATGAGCGTTAGAAAAAAGTCAATACCTCTGCCTGCATATATTTTAATGAGCGCAGCGAGTGACTTTCCCCCAGTAAAGTTGTAAAGATGAATGGAAAGTAGTAGTATCACATCTTAACGTCAAATAAGAAATCTTAGTTAACCATTCATGATCACTTAGACTACTTCTTTCGCTTTCTATTTTTATTTTTAGTCATTCAAGTGTAAAAATGTGCAGATTTGTAAAATATTTACTTTCCCGATCATTTCACGTGTTTTACTTGATCGTCGCATTAATAAAGTGATGAGGCCCATGGGAATGCTAATTTTATATAAGGCGGAAGAATACACAATGTGCACACAGTAGGTCATAATCATGGCTTTGAAAAGTGCTGATTTTACCGTGAACAGCTTTAAGTTGCAGTAATTTTCTTAACTATGACACGTCTTAAAGACTATACTTATGTTTCAATAAAACATCTACTTTTATTTATGCCATGAAAAATGATGCTAGTTAAATTATTCTATAATTAAAAAAAAAATAGAATAGACACTTTTTACATTGAGGCATATATGACAAACAGGGATGCCCCTAAGTGCTCATATTTTCTCCGTTGCAGCATCTTAAATATTAAGGTGTGGAGATCACGGATCTAATAACTTACCTTACTTTATTATTTTTGACTTCAAACACAAGCCTTAAATTCATTCTGTGGCATCACAGCTGTACTTCTATAACTATGTTAATAGCGTTGCATCCATGTTACACCAGTTTAAAAAAATTACAATATATTAATTTTGTGACAGAGTTGGCCTACACTTATTGAATAAATATACTTGTTTTGCAATAAATTATAATTAATTTGCCATAACTCTTTCTTACACTGTCTAATTGTTATGAATGCTATAATACTTTAACAGTATACACTATATGTTCTACAAGATTTAAAAATACTTAAATTCTTAATTCTTAAAAAAAATGTAATACCTTAATCGCAACAATTTTTGAATTAAATCATTTCGGTGCGTTATGTCACTTAAAAGTACACAACATGTATACCTGTATTCTTGTTATTGAAATATGTACGCATATTCCAAGGATTCATATGAATTAGCATAACTCTTTCCTACAGTTACAAAGTGAATATGCTTATTGCTTTCACATAAACATGTGACAATAATTATGTCATTAGATAAGTAATATTGTTTATATTTGATTTTGTTGAAGACTGTATTATTTCAATGGGTTCAGTGGTAGAGAGACACACTGCCGTATTAGCCTCCATTAAAAAGAAAGAATAAACAATGTGTGCTGCTTCACTGGTAGCAGCTGGACTTACGTGTTAATTGTTATCAGTCTAGTGTTCGGAAGTTAACTACAGTACATATTTCTGTTATGGTCAATTTACATTATATATCCTCCGATATAGTTTTTGCTAAGTAAATCACTGCTTATTATAAAACATATTTCTACAAATTACAATAACTTCAAACGTGGAATCAACGGTATATTTTTATGCTAGATTCGTTTTGAACTTTGAAATTTTTTTTATTTTATTTCAACAAAGATCTTCTTTATAGTTTTCTCCTTAATTAATAGGTAGCCAATGGTTTCTATTGAGGTGAAACTAACGAGAACTATGGAAGATATTTTTATTAATATATTTGTTTCTGCAGACCTATTTATGGGCTGGTGGATAAGTGATCTAATATTTCGTTAGTTAAAATTTCGTTAACTAAGGTGGAACTAATGATTTCTCCCCTTCACTGTCTTCCTCTCTCCCTCCCACTACCTAACTCCCTCCCTCTCACTCTCTCTCTCTCTCCTCTCTCTCTCTCTCTCTCTCTCTCTCTCTCTCTCTCTCTCTCTTTTTTCTCTCTCCTGTGCTGTCGTATTTTTATGTTGGTATTCCTTGGTCTAATTTGTTGTAGTTCTGTGTCTTTAGGTGGGAACTTTTCCACTCTGCGCAGGAACAACACCTACGTAGTATTGTCACGCAGCGCTAGAGAAAATTAAATGTTTGTTTTAATAGTAATAGTACAATTATTTATACAATTTAAAAAAAAATGTTCCCCTAGTGTTTGCAAACGTACTGCGTAGACCCTGGTCTCAATGTCCGGGAACCGTCCACACGGCTGCTTTTGGAAGTCATTTGCTCTGTAAGGGGAAGGGAGACGCTGCAACAGAATAAGAACAAGATGGTGACGTCCGGGCGTATCGAAGATTGTAATGTACGCGATAGGTCGACGTCCCCCACTCGAGAGAGGTCGACCACGTATACGCTCGATATCAATGTGATGTCGGCTTACGGAGAATGCAGAGGATGAGTAAACGAATGGAAATCAGGCAGCTACACTGAAGAACATAAATGGCAGAAATATAAATATGTGATGTATAAATGTATAATGTTTAATATACAATTAAAAATGTATTTAATCGAGGTGTTATTTAATATATACACACACACACACACACACACACACTCTTTATGCATACCAGACTTGAGCGGCACAAATTTCAGCAATGAGGTATTTCGTTTTTAAATATTACCTTCATTGTATTAGAAAACAATAATACAAAAACATACAGTATTTCAAAATAAAATGAATTATTTTTAAAAGACTTCGGTAAAATGTATTGGAAATATTTGTTTTATTTATATAAATTTTTCCCAATAGAGAATTCACAAAATATTTAATCAAAATAATTTTTTTATTACAAATATATTTCGGTTACATATTTTTTTTATAATCACGGATTAATAAAAACTTAAAAAAATTATTGAAAAGTTAATCAGAACACAATTTTTTCGAAAAAAAAAAAAAAAAAAAAAAAAAAAAAAGAGTAAAGCAACAATAGTAACACGCACACGCATATATTTCCATACACTAATCACTACAAATACAATATTTAATAATCTCATAATATTTGTTTTTTTTGTTTTTTTGGTTTCTGGCTAACAAAAACTGTACACATTCACAATCTGACTGACGCATGCAAGGCGAAGTAGTTTGCGAACGATGGCAAGCGGCAGTTTCTTGTCGCCCAAATCTCTGGATGACAGTAACGCCAGCCTTCTGGACCACACACACTAGTTGGTCATCAGCGCTCTGCTCTTTCAACACCTCGTTGTCAAGAGCCGCCCACATCTCTACACCCTCTCAATCTCAATCACAGCACTGCATATTCTGCTCCTCCTCAAGGGACCTATGCACTGAAACATTTTCTGTGAAATAGTTGTTTGCGCCTAAACGGGTGTCTCGATAAATAAATGAACTGGAAATACAAAGTTTTGCCAGAAACGATACAAAACTATTGTGGGTGTCCCTATCCTTTTACTTTTATCTTATTAAGTGTATTAATGGAGGAAATAATCGTGAAAGTGGTCAAATTTCGCATTTTGAAAGTTCGCGTATGAAGTTTCTTTAAGCGGTAAGAGAAAAGTACGATTATACGCAGGTAATCTGATCTGTGTACTTTCATCTCGCGTGTAATAAAACCCCACAATTACAGATATAGTTTACACAGTACAGCGTTAGGATGGAAACACTGCACGCCTTGCGCATAGGAGCGATGAGGCGCTAGGCGAGCATGTTAGTGTCGCCCGTACTATAAGTCTTGTATCATCCAGCTCCATTCGCTCATTTCGAAAATCAAATGTCACAGTTGAAGGCCTTTGTGCCACGAAATTAATAAATTTGTCGTAGTGTTTTTACTGATTGTTTGATCCTTTGTTTGTTTTTCTTTTAATTCCCCTTTAATGTTTTGTTACCGCTTTCCGACCAAGACAAGCTGTGCGGAGTTAATCCCGCCTTACTGACGTCTTCTGCCTGGGCGCACCGAGACTGCTAAATAAGGAGACTGTGCCCATGTATTTACAGTCGGCCGCAACCCCTTCGATATTTACGTATTGCAGTCTGCAGTGTCCAAGAAGAGACTAGTTCTCAAAGCACTGAGATGCCTGGCTGGCTCTTGGCTATCCACCGTCTCCTGAGACCACCTTGAAGATGGATCTGGTCGTTTCTTCACTCGAAGAGTTGTAACTAGACATTGACCTACATCTCATTATGTTTTCTACAAATCTATGGACTGTCTGTCAATGTTCTACACTACTGTTTACAGCCTATTTTCTGTAATTGCGTATCTACAACTTTGTTTCTTCTGTGAATTGTTTGTAAATGTATCGATCTGGACTTAGATCTTGAGAGACTAGTTGCCAGGGCAGACATTATGTTATATTTGTGAGCATCCTCTATGTCAACAGTCGGTGGTGGACTCTTAGCTCGTGCTCGGATTCCCTCCCTTGTTCTTCCTCACTCTTCCTCCTCCTTTCCCTTTCCCCACACGTGCGTGCGATTGGTGGCAATAGTTTATTTAAGGCCTTGCGCGGCCGAACTCGGGGTCTATTCTATTCTGCCGCTGCCTTTACTGCTGCTACTTATGTTCAGTCGACTGCTCAGATTCAGCCTGCCTGCACTTCATTTCAACGAGAATTATGACAACTTAATCTAGACATTCTCAATTAGCAATGGGGCAATTTAACAGTGAGTAGTGTAAAACGCAACGTTTCGGAGTTTGCGGTAGGGTTTTAAACTGTTCTGTAATTTTTGGTTTGACGTGTGTGTAGTTGCTTGGGTATGCAGTAGTTGCTATCCATTTTCAAGTTTGGTTTCGTTTGCGGTTCTAAATTGTATTTGGCTGTAACTATGGTGTTGCATCTGCTGTGTCTTTTGTTTCTAACGCGTCGCGATTTTTTCTGTTTGCCACCTAAGTTTAATTGAACGTTCTGATAATTTTCCGTTTCCACGACTCATTCATAAGGGCATCGTTTTTATGGTGTTAAGGTATTGTTCTTTAATGGGCCATATTCGAGTGCTCCTACTGTAGTCTTTTATTATATATTTTAATTTATTTTGATGAATTATAAGATTTACTAGGTCATATGTGGCTTCCCTCCTTCATCATTATTAGAGCTCAGAAAGAATTGCTTTGAAAAACAAGTATAAATTATTTTATTTTAACTCGATCTGTATTGGCATGTACAGGAGCTGGTATTAAACAAAGTTTTATGTTGGTGCTCCAAGGATATGTATGCCAATGTATTCTTTTCTTTAGTATTATTGTAAACAAATGTCATAAAGGGCATTGAATTCTGACTTTTCACATGCCAACTATTCATGATGCGTCACAATGTACCATGGCCCAGTACACCATGTCGTCGCGTAGTACCAGCCATGGTAAAAGTACCTCTCTTGCTCCATGGGCAGGCTTGAACCACCGGTTACTGTGCCCTTTTGTGGAAGTGCCCTCTATGCTGCCGACGGAAAACCTCTGACCCCCCCCCTCCCTTTGGAGTAGGAGGTTCGCCTCTGCCTCTCCAGGAAGGGTGATGCTACACTCCATATATCACTTACTTGTTCCATGTCCTGTGGATGTTGTGTGAGCCTGCTAATACTCAATACACATTTACTGCCATCCAGTTGTGTTTACAATAAAAAAGTTATAGATTCCATCAAACCACCTTGTTGTGCTTACAAAATGAATTACTCTGATTACTCTTCCCGAGATCTAATTTTTAAAACTAGTCTCTGCGGCAGATGGCAGGGAGCAAAAAGCCCAGGGGGGTGGGGGGCTCCCTCGTTGGCTATTCAACATGTGCCAGGAGTTACTGGCTGTTCCCTTCAAATTTACAAGTGGCTCGATACAAGAGAGAATCTTATAATTAAAGTCCTTGATACAAAGTGAGAAGTAATGTAATATTCCGACAAATGGCGAGATGACGATAAAAATGATACCAAACAAAAATCTCTCAAAATGGATACTATCAGTTACAGTAAACTGTCCGCCATACATTAAATGCCTAGTACAATGTAGGGTCATCACAGTGGAAAACTGAGGTGTATATGTTCATTCTCATCAAGCATGTTAAGAAGACACTTCCCTCTGTTCTCTTCCTACAACTTTTTTCCACAGTCGGGAAAATGTAAAACCGAATCCAATAGATGTTGAATAGTTTAACCATTGTTTCCTAACATGCACTGAGATTAATAATTGTCCCATACTTCCATGTAGTAACTGACAAGGCACACATTAAGTAAGTGCAGTGTAGTGTTATTCAGCAGTAACATGTAAGTCTATGTAGGAGGTGAGTACACAGAATGGACGAGTACAACCAACCTGGATGGAACCACATTCTGAATTTAAGGCCTTAATGTTACTTCATGACTTACATTTACATTTTAAAATGGTTCTTAGGTAAGGCCTTAGCAAACTCGGCCATGGCTTCATTAGTCGTAGTTCTAATACGATATGATTAACCTAGTGTTAGAGCCGGTATTATTTAAAAGTTCGTACGTTTTAAAAAAAAGACACCTACTTAAGAGTTTTGCCTGGCTAGAGGTAATTTTTTTACCAGAGGCTTGAAATTGCAGGACGGCTACGGGCAACCCAGATACACTATATTGCCATTAATGTCCGGACGCTCACAGTAAATTGTTTAATTTGGGCTGTTATAATGTTAGTGTGATATTGTTCAACTATTATCCAATGCCACACCCTTTGCCCTTCTAATAAGACTTTCAACTAGGTTTCTGTAGATGTCTGCAGGTATTTTCTTCCATTCTTCCTGCAACATGGCGAACAGTTCTGTAGTCATTTTCGAACAGTCTGGTCTGGCTGTCAACCGGCACTGTAACTCCTCCCAGAGATGCTCAATTCGGTTTAGATCAAGTCTTTGGACAGACCATTCGTTTCCATTCACACTATGTCGTCAAACCACTAGGTTATGGTCTTCGATTTATGAATGTGCGTATTATCACGTAGACAATAAAAAGGGTCAGCTGCAAATTTTTGCCACAGTGTGGGTATAACAGAATGGTCCAATTTTGCCTGGCAAATGACGCCATTCGTGATTCGATGAACTAAAACCAGTGGACCAAGACCAAACTACAAAAACAGGCCCTCGCCATAATGCCACCATAAAATTTCACAGTGAGGATAATGAGCTATGGTAAGTAACACCCTTCTGGAAGTCTCCAGGTCCATACACATCCATTGGAATTCCGCAATGTGTAACGTGATTTGTCACTACACATGGTGTTCTTCCATTATTATAGTGTCCTCAGGTGACATGTTTTGCACCATCGTATTCAGCAGCAAGAATTTAGGGTAGTGATCATTGGTTTATGTACTGCAACTCGCCCATGGAATCAAAGTTCAACAGCAACTCTCGACGAATGGTACGAGTCCTGACATCACTTCCAGATGTCATTTGAAAGTCGTTGGTCATGGTTTCTAACAAATATCGCTGGTTTAACTGCACCACGCATCGCAGGCAACGATGGTCCCTATCAGTAAATTTTCTTAGCTTCCCTAGTCGAGGTCGTGGTTTTATAATTCCTTGGTGTCTCTATTTCATCACCACATCACTCACGGTTGAATTTGGTAACTGAAACTTGTCAGAAATCTCACAGATGGAATGACTGAATAGGTAAGAACCGATAATCATGACTCTTTCTACTTCATTCACCTTTCGTCGTATGTCCATTTCGATCGCTGTAGCTAGTAAACATTCCTACTGAATGTGCATGGCTTTTTATAGGCTCAGGACATGCGCATGTGATGTATGGGATCAGTTTACTCTCATTTCAGAGGGATGTCCTGTCATCAATGGCAACCAGTGTATGCTCATCACATGCCTTACCAACTTTATGCACACGTTTTTGAACTGGCGCATAGTCTTTACATCGGCAACTCGCCTCAATGAAATTCTCACCGGTGCCATTGTCATTTTATGGTGTAATAATCAAGAGAGAAATGTGCTGCATGTCCGTTGATAACTTTAAATATCCTGAGCAGTTGTTTTAATGCCTAAAAATGATTGCGAATATGCCCATTCCAGACATTATCACTTTAGAATGAATACACATTAAAAAACAGAAACCTGAAATGTTCGTCGGATGCGGAATGCTTTCTAAATGCAGATTCATAAGTTGGCATATTTTATTATTAAGAAGTGTTTTGCTGTTGCGCACACTATTCGTGGACCTAGCCAGGCAGAACCCTTAAATACTGAGACAATTTCCTTCTTGACATGTTTTTTTTTTATCATTTCTGGCAGGTGAAGGCTGCATGTAGCCTGTGTCAAACATGAGACACATACTTGTGTTAGTGAAACTGATACCGATGGGATGCTTGCTACTGTGGCTCGCGAACTGGAGTCACATCTTGCAGCCTGGCTCCCCCAGCACGATGCAGGAGCTGACAGAAGGAGGACTCGACTTGGCCAATGAAGAGGCGGAGGTGCTTGGTGAGCCGGTGGCTGGATGGAACAACATCTTCTTTGTGGAGTCGTCTTGTGGTGTACGTGGTGCCGAGCGTACCTCCATCTCCATGAGCCCCCGTCAGGCAAGGAGCATACAAGGATACAGTTGTAACTCAAAAGTATAATGGGGAAATCTTACCTCATTAATTTATTCTGCCAACATTACAATACAGAATAAACTATGGATGTTCACTTTCTTATGTTGACAAAGTGCTTGACTTCACCAGCATGTACTTTTTTTTTATAATTTTAATACTGGGCTACATTTTTGTGCGAAATTATTAGTTAAGTCATTTATCCACAGTTATTTCATTCCCCAAATGCATTTCAGAAAACAAGAACCACATTAACAAAGATGAAACACTACTTTATAAACTATTTAATGCAAAAATTCACGAAAATACACATGTTGTGAAATAATACTGTGCTGCCACCATCAAAATAAAGATACATTTTCGAATAGCACCATCGGCTTGATTCAAACTGGAACTGGAATCAAACTTGTTATGACAAGCCTGTAAGATTGAATCAAGCTTGCTATGCTAGGCAACAAGTTTGAATCGACCTAACTGGTCTCCATAGGTTAAGCTTGTAGTTAGCTTAACTAGTTACACTTGCTTCAAGCTTACCTCAGCAACAATTCAAGTTGTATGTAAGCTTACCATTAACAAGTGCATGCCAGTCATGAGAAATTTCGCTTGAATCAAGCTTGTACCACACATGACATGCTTGCTCGGCAATGTAAATTAAAGTAAAGTGAGAAGTTTGAAGCAAGCTTACATGCTATCAGGGGATTTAATCAAGGACATGATTTTAAATATTTTAAAGCGAAAGATACATGAATATTTATTGTATTTTTATGCAATATAGAGGTTGTTAATACTCCGTTTAAATATGCAACATTTATTTTTAATGCCAAAGTTCGAAGGTGGTAGATCCTGGACTTCATACATTTTCGGTAAAGTGTCGTGCACCTTACCAGAGTTCTTGTGGGCCTCTGGCAGGCGTGCGCCGTCGAGTCTGCAGCTCTCACCAACCCCAAGGCCACCATCTACTTCCTGGACACGTGCCTGGACCAGCAGGCTCTGCACGAGTTGCAGCCTGCAGCAGACCACGTGGTCCACGAGGTGCTGCGTTACCGCAATGTGAGGGTGTTCTCTGTGGGCCTCCACGAGTTGGTGCAGGGCACCCCACTGGAGGCATGGTTCCACAGTGGCCGGCTGCAGAGCTCCAGCTTCCCCGTCGAGCACTCCAGCGACATCGCCAGGCTGCTGGTTCTCTGGAAGTATGGCGGCATATATGTTGACCTCGACTTTGTTTTCATCAGGTTAACTCTCTCTACATGTTTTTTTTTTAGCATGCTTTCCGAAGGAAATATTGGGCTTACGAATTCACTTTATTGTCTCTATATCTGTGTGCTTTTGTCTTCCTAAAAACTTTCGAACCGGTGAACTGATACTCACCAAACTCGGTACACAAACTGTACTTAGCAATACATGTGACTTTTATAATTTGCGACCATGATATGTGCTTATTTTCAAAATGATGGCCATAATATGTGAACCATTTCATATCTTGGGAAGCATTTAAAACAACGTAAACTAAATGGAGTATTTTGACATTCCATCATACAAATATTGAAATTTGGCAGGTAAATTATAATTTGGTGGGCCATGTTAACCAATGCGATTAAAGATAAATGCCATTTATTCAACATGGTAGCTATTTAAATATTTCACCATATAGTTCGATTAATTTCGACAAAACCTAGTATGCTGAAAAGCTCAGCTACAAGAATCAAATATGCTATTACATGACCTTATTGTCGACCATTTAGTAAATTAGTGCTTCTGAAATCAAATATAAATAACTCGCCTAGGTTATTACGTCTTACTATAGTAATTTTTAAGTAGGCGATCACTCAAATTGGGCTGATATTTTTTCAGTAATCTGGCTTTCTTTACAACTTAAGGCTATATTTGCTTTGGCAGCTCGAAGTGAATGAATCGCCAACTTGACCAGGGTGGAGAGGTCTGGGCTACTCTTAAATCGGGTTCTTTAGAGACAAGCATAAGTAGATAAAATTTAGTTTTTAGAATACATGCTATAATTTACTATTAAGTTACCATATGGGAGTCATGCTGAAGTCAAAGGTACTAGTTCATTAACAGCTTGTCCAGTGAGTAAGCTAAGGCAGTGGTTAGAGCACTGGCCTCCGACTATGGCGAACTGGGTTCGATTCCAGGTGGGCTCACTCACAGAATTTTGCTTTGTGGGAATCGTGACAGTCGATACTGCTGTTCGGCGAGATAAAGCTCAGCTTCCCTTTTGCTGTCAAGATGCCAATGTTACGAAAACAGCCTAAATATCTCCACTCCACTGCCAGTGGTTAGCCAGCAGGTACACTGCCACTGGCAGTTAGTAAAGGTTTTCGTCCTTGTTTCCTTGCAAGTTGTTAACTACTGACTTAGAGTTGTCCATGGAGTTTCTCATAAACTCTAAACCAGATGTACAAGTACATATGCTTGAAGTTTAACTTATTCACAAATTAATTTGTAAATTTTTCTCAAACCTAGTAGCGAATGGTTGCAGGTCGCTAGAAGACTTGGGTATGGACTTCGCCGTGGCCGAGAGGGACAACTGGATCGCGAACGGAGTGCTGAGCTTCTCTGAGACAGGTCTGGGTCACACCATTGCAGAACTCTGCTTAAGGGAGCTGGCCGCTAACTTCAACGGCAGTTTGTGGTCAAGTAATGGACCAGCTATCATCACCAAAGTCCTGTCCATGCTCTGCGACAGTAACTCGGTGAGAGGACTGTCGTTAGTATCTAAAACTAACTTTCCCAAGTATTCTTGTAGGTTCTGTAGTCGATTCCCTGATAACTGTACACTTTCGTAGTTGATCCCCGGCTAACTGGTGGACATTTCTCTTTCAGTTTGTTCGCCAAGAAAACTGTGTGTATTCTTCTCCGCTGTCTTCGATGTGTCATATTTTGAGATTACATTTTATCTCTGCCTCAATGTCCGTTCGCGTTGTCTGGGAATTTTTGTGTGTATTTGTATACATTGGCATGTCTTTGTTGATTGTTAGATTTTTTCCATCTTTCATGACCCCATTGTTAAGACTCACCGAAATCTCTCCTTTATTTCTTGTCTGGATTTTGTTTAGTTTAATTTGGTAGAGCTCTTAGGTGAATTTCTTTCGGTATTATTATTATGCTTTAAACACATGTTGACAACAATCGATCTTGATTTTTTTTGCGTGTAGATTTTAAATTTCATCCTTTGTACTTATCTTTGTGACCTAACTGCATTGGTGTATGTTTTCAGCAATTATTAATTTTATCACCCAACCCCACTACAGGTATCATTCAAAGACTTAACTATTATGTTCTATTATCTGTATTCTAAATACTAGAGGTGCATTTATTTCTACAATCCTATACACTTTTCAATGATACAAATCTAGAATGGATAAAGCTACAAGTGTAGGACTTTCAGCCTCCTTAGTAAAATGAGCCCATTAGGACAAGTAGTTGAGTTTTTAATGATAAGTATCAAGATATCAGAATGCAACTGAGAGAATATCTGGCTGAGATACAGTCACTAACTCACAGCTGTAGTGGTTACTGAGCCCAATTAGAGGGAGGCAAAGATGTTCTGTACTGGCTTAAGAGTTCTTAGAACTCCTAACTAGTAATTAAGGTTATGATGTTACTGCGTACACCCTTATTGTAGATCTCCTCGGTAAAAATCGTTAAGGATTACCTTTGTTCAAACTCTGAGGTATCACGTACAATACACAGGAATAGTTTGGATATATGTGCCGAAAAAAATTTGCAGTTAAAATCTAGTTTATCATAAAAGCCTAACAATTTTCCTGTCTCCAAAAAGAAGAAAAACGAATATATTTGATAATAATACATAATCTTGGAAATCGTGTCGTTAAAATTATCTAATTAGGAGTTTTTCAGATTCAATCTATTTCGATACTAGTTATTACCATCATCTTTATACACACTCCCTTTGTGTTAGTTGTCAGTGGCATAGTTAGAGCCCGCCCGCACTGGCCAGTGCTCTTACATTTTATCCTTATAAGTTAGAGTAGGGGCGATTTTGTTATGGGTTATCCAGTAGTGCAACAGTTAGAATAAAAGAGATAAATTACACATTTGTGATTGATATTAAGAATAATTATAATGGGGGAAATCACTGTAATGTATTATTTTTTAGCATACATGTTAAAGTTCATGGAGCCACATTATTGTTCTGCTTATTAGAATACCTACCTTAAAATTGATGATAAAGGCTGATGCATAATAAGCAGATCAGGGCAGTCGGCACATATTGCCATCTTCTTGGTGTATTTTTCTCTATCAGCATCGGCAGAGAAAAGGCATGGCATGCTCCATTGCGCTGCCCTGTATTGCCGAGGCATTGCGCAAATGTGGCATGATTCTCAGTTTGGAGGAGAGGATTCTTGGTGACAAAACATTTCGGCAGTAGCATGTCGATTTCTGCAGTATGCTGCCTGCTGGCCTGATTACCATATTATGTGTGATTGCACGTCCAGGCTGGCTGCCCAACGAAGGCCTGGCCTCGCCATCATAACAACACTCGAGTAATTGATATAGGCTCTTCATTGTAAAGTGAGAGCTTGTGAAATCAATCTCTGAAAAAAAAATCACTGCTTGTTGACGTGCCCTATACTACCATGCACAGTGGCATGTAGTCTTGCAGTTAAGTTGGTAGTGACTTAATACAGTGGTTTGAAGTCTACATTGTATTGCGAGTGAAAGTTTGACCTTGTGGCAAATCAAGTTTATGCTTTCCTACTGTGTACACATTGTAGTAAGAACTTATTTAGGTATTAATAACATATCTAGGTCCCTTACAATTTCAAATTTTCATTTGTCTGCTGCATGAATAAAGTCAGTTACATATGTTAGAAGGATACAAATTGAGAATAAAAGTAGGCCCTAAGGGGGGACCGTCTCTAATGACCTCGCTGCCGACGATACGTTAAGCCCACCTACATACCTACCTACCTATATCTAAGGAGGGCTTTCAAAAATTCTCAATTAACTGTGAACAGCCTGTACATCTCTTAGATCATGATGTGTCTTGCTCCCCTCTGAAGGGAACATTACCAATGCTACTGATGTTTGTTCACAATGGCAGGTGAAGGAGATGAGCCAGGAGAGATGCCGGGGGTTCACAGTTCACCCGCCAGCTCTGTTCTACCCTTTCAGCTACATGAGCTGGTGGCTTATGTTCACCGAAAGCAGCAGCGATGCCTTCATGAACTTTGTGCTGAAGAACTCGACGTACGGCGTGCATGCCTGGAACAAGATGAGCCATAGAAAGAAGGTCGATGTCAGCTCGAAGCAACCCTATGCGCTGCTGGCGAAGCGCTTCTGCCCCAGGGTGTTTTCTTCTGTGGGACCCATTCTCTGACTCCTCTGTCCTGCCAATTTTACACTGCAGTCACGGATGTAGGTTGATCAGTTGTTAATTAAATACGTCTGAAATAAACCTTTTAAAAAATATTACTGCTCCTACCTGCATACATATTAGGCGGCACACTGGCTGATATGTGCCCAGTGAAGTTGGTAACAGCAGAGGGAATGTAGTTCCGTGTCTCGACATTTAAATAAAAGTATTAGGGACACTTTTATGAATATTGAAATTATTTAATGTGCTCTCTGTTTATTTATTGCTTATTAATGTAGCAATTAGTAAGTTAATGAAATATTGACTCTCCCATGGCAATTTCACTTGAATTGCACTTGAATAAAGTGATGAGGCCCATGGAAATGTTAATTGTACATATGACGACAGAATGCAGAATGTGTGTGCAAGTATAGGCTGTTCACGATAAAGTGAGCACTTTTGAAATCAACCTCAGAAATGAAGTCACTGCCCCTGCCTGTATATATTTTAACAGGCGCTCTGAGTGACATGCGCCCAGTAAAGTTGGTAAAGATGAATGGAAAGTAGTTCCATATCTTAACGTCGAATAAAAAGTGTTAAGTAACCATTTGTGATAACTTAATTAATTTCTTTCGCTTTCTGTTTTTTTAATGTGCCAAAGTGTGAAGATGGAAAAATTTGTAAAATATTTACTTTACTAATAATTTTGCACTCTCATCTGACTAACGCAAGAATAAAGGGATGAGGCCCATGGCAATGTTACTTTCGCATAAGGAGGAAGAATACATAACTTGCATACACGTAGATCTTAAGCAGGGCTTTCAAAAGTACTCATTTTACCTTGAACAGCTTATACTTTCATGCGCACTCAGTGTAATAACATTTCGCATAAGAACTATTTCTAAATAGCCATTACCAACGCACCTATTTTCTTGTTGCGGTTATTCAAATTGATCATAAATCAAACATTATGTATACTAATATAATAAGGTGGTAATGTGAGTTTGTTTAATGTCTCGGGTAATTTGAGAGTGCTATTACCACTGAGCTACTTCATCCTCACTTGGAATTGCCTACTCACTGTGCCACTGTGGCTAAACTTGGCATTACTCTACCCACTTGGCATCTGTGGCCCCACTTGATATATGCCTATGTCAATTTGGAAGAATTTTAAGAATCGGCCCTGTAGTTATGGTAGAACATGCTTATAAAGCAGTGAAATTGCTCTTTTTTCTCAGACTTGGTTTACAAATTCTCCAATTTCTCAAGGTATATATATATATATATATATTTAACATAGCCTATGACCATCTGGAAGAATTATAAAAATCAGCTGTGAAATTTCAGAGATTACCTGGGACATATAAACAAACTCGCATTGCCTATTTATAATATTAGTATAGATTTTATTGGGCCATCTCAACACAGGCATATAAAAGGCAAATATTTTAACAGTATCAAATTACATTTGACTCCAATAATGTATATTCTTTTATAAAAACACTCTGTAACATCTGTAATATATATTTAATTTATTTTGTCTTAATTTGGACATATTTTTGGAGAACAGTTACAAAAATATGGAGTTACTTTAACTCTGGTTACACTTACTAGACAATGCAATCTCAAGACTATGACTATCAGTACAAACTCCTTTTACTCTTTATTTTACTCATCATAAAACCACAATGGTTACACTGAACCATAATATCGACCAATCTCATCCAGGTTCCTAGTAAACCAGTCTAGCATTAATGGCACACTGCAAGGCTCGGCCACTAAGCGAGCTCCGCACCAACCTGCCATCGGTAGTGTCTTGGAATCATAGTTGGATGTACGCCCGGACGTGGCCCCTCCGGCCATCACCACTGACTAATTGTATAACTGCAATAGATTAATTTTGGTAATTGTTCAGTATTACGTATTATAATGGGAAAACCATACAAACAACCAGTGTGTACTATATTTTATCCATCCCAATCGTTTACTTTGCAGCCTAGTGCAGTATCGCGTATACGACCAACTTCCGTTTAGCATATCCAAATTCGGCAACTATTGTTCCGTATCGCGTATCCAAGCATTTTTTTCCCCACAAATTTTATCTCGCCAATCGCAAGGTGGTGTGCGTGGGATTTAAAATCACAATTTTTGTACGCCAGACAAGATATTCATTCCTCGCCAGACATAAACATGTTTCTCATTGAGCACGACATTCTCAAATCGACGATGCGGTGCAAAAAAAAAGGGGAAGGCGAAGCTAAATTGGTGGAAAACAGGGGCTTGTTTTACTGGTGTCGACGGCGAATGGAGGACGGTACTAAATGCAACTTCAAAGTGTCGGCGAGACAGGGCAGTTTCGAGGGAGAGTCAAACTTGTCTCCAGGCAAAATAGGAGAGTTGTGTTTACTCTGGTGCCTGATCAGATACCATCAACAGCAGACTATAGTGAACGAACTTTTGTGCTCGGGAAAGACGATCATGTCGAGTTTATGCCGTCCAGTGTGCATATACTGGGTGTTGACGTACAGGAAATGCATCAGTGGGCCAGGCAAAGTGGTCGAGATCTACGAGTCGAAATTGGGCAAATGCAAGAACTGCAAAGGACGTAAAGTTTACGGTCAGTGAGTTTTAGGAGGAGTGCAGCGGGACGATCCGATGAAATTCTTCCTGGTGCTGGTGGAAAAGAGGAATGCGGCGACCCTGTCCAAAATCATTTTCGAGTGGATTACTCCGGGCAAGACGATTTTTTTCAGACTGCTGGCGCGGTTACAGCAACTTGGACATTTACGGCGACCATCACATGCAGGTGAATCACAGGCAGGATTTCGTGTGTAACGAAAAGAGTGGAATGGTAAACTCTCGAAACACGCTAAAGATGAAGAGGGACGAGACGTTCAAGGTGCACACTCAAAACATCGAGCGCAAGTTGGTGTTTTGTGCGATACAGCATTCCCTGCTTTGGCCTACGGAAAAAATCTTGGATCGGCTACCTGGCCGAGTACGTCTGGAAAAAGAATCATCGGTTGGGAAATCGACTGCATGCTATGGTGACTCACGCTGGTGACATTCACCATCGTAATAGGAGCAAGGAGATTGCGGCGAAAGCTATCCCAATTTCGACAGGTATCTGTTTGTTACGGTTGTTATAATTTGCAGGCACGAACGCAGATGAGTAGCTGTTGCAGTTGAAGTTTAAAAATGTTTATTGAGTTACTGTTGCCATTGCAGCATAAAATTAAAGTGTGATTGACTTGCTGTTTGGTTCAGTTTAAAGTGTGATTGACTTGCTGTTTGTTTCAAGTTTAAATCAATGTATAATTGAGTCGCTATTTTATTCAAGTTTACATTAATGTTTAATTGAGTTGCTGTTTGATTTAAATTTAAATTAATGTTTAATTGACTTAATGTTTGATTCAAATTAAAACTAATATTTACTTGAGTTGTTATTTGAGCTAATTTCCAGGTGCAAGTGAGACAGTGTATGTTTGTTTCAGGATAAAATTAGTGTTTAATTAAGTTGCTGTTTGATTCAAGTTAAAATAAATGTTTAATTGAGTTGCTGGTTGTTTTAATTTACATGTGTGAATGAGACAGTGTAGCTGTTTGCTTCATTTTTAAAAAAAGTTTGAATGACATGCCATTTGTTTTGGCTAATAAAAAAAAGTGTGTTTGGCATACTGTTTGTGTAAACATTCATTCGCAATCTAGACAAAAGCCTAAAATAGTCTGGTGGGTCGTGATGGGTCAGCCTGGCGACAACGGGTGTACTTGCATCTGGTGCATCCACAAAGCTCGGATCTGCCAGTTTCAATTATTGAGGTAAAGTGATTTTTTTTTCAATTACATTCATTCGCGATCCCGAAAAGGCATAGTGGGGTCGTATCTGTTATGACTTGTTCGGCAGGCAGCGGATGCAATTGCATATGCTTTCGCGGGGTTTGGACATGCTAGATTCGAGTGTTGAGAGGTAATTTATAAAATAAGTGATTGCATATATATATATATAACTTAAAAATCTATATGGTTAAATTTATAAAACGTTTAATTGTTAACTGTACATTATTTAACGATGCCCTTTTAGTAATTGCTTACTGCGAATCTTTTTATAACAAATTGTTAAAATTCTGAAAAAAATATGATTATAATTATTAAATATTCTCTTTAAAATAAATAAAAAAATTATGCATCGCGAATCCCGTGTATTTAACCAGGGACGAGAAAAGGGCAAAAAAAAATTAATCATTTGGATACGCGATAGCAAATTTTTAGTAATAATTACTTTTGGCACCTGGAAACGCCACACAAAACTAATGTGGTCTTTCCCCCATATTCTGTTTTTGGTTTGGATACGCTATAGGAAATAATTGGGTGGAGGTCGAAATTTCCCCTCCGACTCGGCTGGATACACAATTCGTAACAAGTACGGTCTGGCACCAATTCCCCCCACTCCCCTCCTCCAGCATTATTGGATATGCAATGTCGTCATTTTCGGTCCTGCATGTTTTGTCACCTGGATACCCAAAGGGAAACTTTTGGTAACAACCAGCCTTTTCAAGGTGTGCTGGATACACAAGGGGAAACTTTGTATTCTATTTGGGCTTTTTCCCAGTCGTGGTTGGATACGTAATTGGAAGTTTTTGTCTCGACTTTTTTTTTTCATTGGATATGTAATACAGTGGTTTTTGAGCGATTTAGATATACAATACGGAACAATCACCTTAGTTTTAATTAGCATACCATAACCTTTAATCAATTACTCTTTAACCGGAGCAAGCACCATCCCACAACCAAGAACATCTTGTATGTGGCTGGAATGTAATTTGCACAGGTGTTCCTGATGTCCACGTATCCCTTGTGTCCGTTTGTTCCATCCCAAATGCATTAACCACGTAGCAACACTCGACCAAAAGACATTAGGTTGCGGTCTCGATCAGTGCAGATCGACAAGAACGGTGTTTACAATTTTCTGGCCTCCCTGTAACTCGTGACCACAGGTCATAATATTTAACATTTATCACAAGAGGTAACACTCGTGAGGAATGGATATGTGGCCTAAACGAGTGTGTCCCATGAAATCACGACAGTTAGACACAACAATCATTGGAGGGAACACTGACATAAGTGGCACAGCTCATCCCCGCAGCTTTCCGATGTGCGCAATGTTGATGGGCCACGTGGCCGAATCTGGAGTGCGATGTGGCTCCAATTAGTGTCAAAAGGAAAGGAATCACATTCCCGCAGGAAGTGTAAAGTGGAGAGCGGCTCCATATCTGCATGAATCAATAGGAGCATTTTAGGCAATTCTTGCGGTGATTGCACCATAATTAACTAGGGATACGACCCGCTCAGGCATAGAGAGTAGATAACATATCATAGAATACATATCGTAGCTCCACCCCTAGTGATATATACCGTGTGTCATCGCATCCATATGCATTCCTGCAATTATAACCATTACGACACACACTGATTTTAATATGTGTATTATAAGAGTGTACATGTACTCATCTATACAGAATCAGCTAGCCACCTGAGGCATCATTTCAGTTAATATCACCCTTCAAATGCTGTGACATACTCGTGACGTCACATTCTTAGTCATATCTGGAACGCCGGTATTCACTAGTGTGTCGCTAATGTGTTTTACTTTTGTAACCACAATTATGTACAATGTCAGATTCATTTATCATGTTAGTTATTAAGTTCAGTTTTTTTCTTTATGTTTACATTTTTGGCACCGGATTCGTCGGACGTGCTGCGAAGTTGACGTCATGTTTTTAGTCATACTTCAGTACTCCAGACAACTGACAGTGCAGACTGTAAGATCCACGTATCTCCCTCGGCAATTCAATCTATGCTGCATTTTATTTCATCGCAATAGTTAACATAACTCAGGAACATTAAAGTACTTTTAGTTATCAGAGGGGAAGTCTCCCTGATGCACGAGACATGTTTTTGCATAACTCTACATTAAGGCCTGCACCTTATTTGCAACAGTAGTGACCACCAGCAGGTCCAGAGTGTCGGGTCTGCTTAACCAAGGGTACACATTTTCATGTGCAGCAACATTTCGTTATGCCTTTGCTGCAATAAAACAGTCATACCCTAATTAGACGTATTTTATTACATTTACTCTCCTGAGTTAATCGGGTACTGCGCCCTCATAGCAAAATCAACTTCAAAGTGTCTTTCAGTGTGTTTTTTTGCGTTTACAGGGCATGCCTCCCTCAAGCAGAGTAAATTCAATTATATTATAGGCGTGCGATGTGGCCGATAGCTTCGCCCCAAAAGAAATATTTTACATTCAACATAATTAAATTGACAATTAAAATAGCTCTCCTTCATATTGACTGCGTATCCAGAGTCGACGTCGACCGTCGACCATACGACCCTATTCAACACCATTCACTCTACCGAATGTGGCACCGGGCAAATTACCAGTTCATGACCTCCACCTGCTCCCAGGTGGGACACGAACACATAACAACACCTCTGGAGGTGCAACACGTTATCACTTAAGTGTCATGTAAATTTTACACAATTTTTCAACCGTGTAAGTGCTCTCCTACTCAACAAAGAATTAGTACTTCAGTGCCTTTGGAGGAAACGTGGAAATAAATTGATGGTCAACCGATGAGATGGACACAACTATTTCGAGGTTCCTTCTCGATCACTTATCCTGTTTTCACAATTTTATGT
Source organism: Dryococelus australis (assembly GCA_029891345.1). NCBI lineage: Eukaryota > Metazoa > Arthropoda > Insecta > Phasmatodea > Phasmatidae > Dryococelus > Dryococelus australis. The sequence continues at coordinate 7,453,259 of CM057007.1, read as the reverse complement.
AAAATATAGGATATTAAGGTGCCCCGAAACAGCCTTACATGTGTTAGATATGCATCTGGAGGGGGCCAGGCCTTTAGGATTTTAGCTCTATCATCTAATGCAACAACTTCAAGAGATAGTGGATCATTGGTGAAAGCCACATGGGCTGTCGACAATACGACCCCCATCGTCAACTTGTGTTCTCCGCACTGGCACCCAACCTGGTAAACCAATGTAATCACCGATCCTGTCCACATAACCTTCATCCCTAATGGTATAGAAAACCTGTAAACGTCAAATTTGTGTGTTCTCTGAGCAAGTACGTAATGTCTCAATGGCATGTTACCAGCCGAAATAGTTCACAGTTCAGTAAACAAGCTGATGAAAATTTAATTGTTTTAATGAATTACTTCACATAATTAATCCAGTTCTGTAGGCATGTGGTCAGCCCCAATAGACCACCAGTTAGGATCCACGATAAGCCAGAGCACTAGGGACAGTAAATGATAGAGCCAGCAGACTGTAGCGGTGGGTAATTCCGTCCATGCTAACATTCCGCAGCACTGGAACCATAGCCCCGAGACACCAGCCCCCTCTTACCCAGTGCTTGCATCACCCGAGGAAGCTTAAAATCTTGCACATCATATTTATCGGCTTGGCACCATTTTTAGTGTTACCTCACCGCCAGGTTGAAGCCATTAAGTATGATTGTATATGTAAACTGTAGGCCTGGGAGCCTTGGTAAATAAATGGCAATATTTACGCATTGAGAACTGTTCATGTGGTCATTATTTCTTGCCTTCGGGCTCTTCAGGCCATGGGCCCTTAGAATACTGGCACCTTTTTCTCCCAGTGTCTTAACATGTATTTTCTTTATTCGTTTATGTGCAGGTATCGCGTGTGTAAATGTAGACATGTGACTAGCTGATAATTGAACTGTGTCAACTAAATCTGCGAGCTTTTGAATGCCAGAATATTAAGTAACATGGGTGTGTGAGCTGACCCGAACACGCCACTGTGTACTACGCATTTGGAATAATTGTATGGCACTTTATAAGGTGCAGTCCAGGATAGCATTGGTTATTGGCCGAACGACCCTGGAGGAAGCCTTATCTCTACCGACTCACACAACATCGTCTACGATATGTGGCGCCCTGGGTAAAATAATCTTCAAAATTTCACAGCTCCTTAAATCCTGATTCTACCCATTGAGGCACCATGGCGCCACGTCACAGTTCTTAACCGACCTAGTTGGTGCACCAGATTAATGTTCACAGCACTGGGTAGCATATTTTTTACATGCGAACGATGCCAGATTCAAATTTCATCACGCAAGTAAGAAGGGGGGAGAATAGTAAACTGCTACATCGGGATGTAAATATCACCACAAGTATTATGCAAGTTCATATCAAGTTTTCATAGTTCATTCCAGCAAATATTTTAATTCATCACGCTGTTTGTTTTGGCAACATTGTGATCCTGACTCGTCCCATTGTCAGCATCGTATGGTTAATCAGTGGGTCGTCAATCATCCCTCTGCACATGACATCAACACCGCCATCGTGCACTCAGAGTTCATCGGTGGGCTCATAATGCCCCTCTGCACACTGTACCATTTTCACGTGTGCAGAGGTAATCGGTGGGTCTTAAGTCTCCACTTCGCTCGTGATTCACACAGCTGTGACGTGCAATGGGGCGAGACAGCCATCTCAGATAATCGCAAATGGTCTAGACAGCGAGTCGGTAACCACATCATCATCATCAACGCTGGCAAGTAAGGAGATCATTGTGCACATTCGCAAGTAGAGGAGGTAATGCACATTCAAAGCAAGCAAGCAAAAAAGTTTGTAGGGTGTAGAAAACAAACAAGTAAGCAGGTGGTAGTGTAACACATACATAGCACGAAAGCGATGATAAAGGAATTGGATCCACAACATACCTGGTCCGAGTGTGGAGGAAATGGATACAGACCCACCGTACCGACATCTGGTTGTCGCCAGGAGATGCCCCCTACAACGCCGCACGAGAGGCTTCGACGACCACCGATGCCGATTTACATGCTGAGCTCGGAACTGCCAGTACAGAAAAGGAGGTGGGCCCGCATTTTCAGCAGGAGGGGCACCATCTGGGGACCCAGGTACTTCGACGCCGAACACCACCGTGTTCATCAGGAGTCAAAGTGACGGACAACCCAACATGAACAGTGACTCCAGTTCGGATGGAGATATTGGTTCACAGTGGGCAAGTGAGAAAGAAGCAGAACAGCAGGGTTGGAGGTTGGGGGCCAAGTGACCCACGACGGGGAAACCCTGCCGAAGTAGTCAGGCCAATCACCAGCGAAAAAGGTGAGTAAGCACCTTGCTCGGAGGAGTCAGCAGCATGTGGAGAAAGCCCGGCATAGCCTAGCGCTTTGCAGCCTGAAGGGTCGCGTTAGAAGGCAGGCTCCCCAGTGGTCGACGGCACAGGGTCAGGGAGCTCTGCCGTTCGAGCGCCGACACTGGAACCAGCGCCAGCACTTCCAAACGAGCAGCTAATAGCGGACGCCCTGACGCCCAGCATCGTGACGCCAACATCAGCCTGTGCAGGACGAAGGAGAAACGTGTGACTCAGCCAGCCGTGGTGACCTTCATAGGGGATCAACCTCCCACAGTGTTCATCGCTCCGGGCCGCGCCCGATGGTGGCATGCCCTCAGTTATAAGGGGAGGAATTCAAGTTTTAGCAGTGATGCAAGTGGCGAGGACAACGAGTCGGCCGGCTCATATGCCTGCGCAGGACGGGGAAGCAGATCAGGCCTACGCTGGCATGTGGAGCATGTGGTGATGCCCCAGCACTACAGTGCCACAGCAGACGCTGAGGACTAAAGCAGCAGCCACAGTCTATGAGGCATTTGTGGCAGCAGAAGAGCCCGTACATGATTCATCCGAGATGACAGCAGCACCACGCATGTAACTGTTCTGTGTGATGCAGTGGCTGCAAACGGAATCCAAAGGTTTGGAAGGGCCGATGATGGGGGTTGGGGGGCATTTGATGTCGATTGCGGCTTCCCTAGTAAACTATGATGCAACACTAGGCAAAAGGGACCGTTTCGACTCTCATTAATTACTGCTACTAGGGATCTGCTCGCCACATTACACTTGCTCCGGGAATATTATTACCCACCTTCTCATACGTCTTGGGGCCACGTAACACACCGGGTACGGCCATAAGGCACGCCGACATCGTGCACACAAGAAAGGCGTAGGGTATTGGACAATGCTTAACCCCGTGTTCCTGCCAATAGCTGTTGCGTATAGTGGTCGTGACTTCACAGGAAACACACTTTTAGGCCTGATACCAATTTATTACAGGAATAATTAAAAATATGGTGGCCCTTGATCCACAGTTTACAAGGCAGCAAGAAAAGTGTAAACACTATGTTATTATCGAACTGCACTGATCATGATAGAGACCTGGTGTCGATCGGTCGGGTGTTGTTATTGTTGTTGTTGATGCATCTGCGAAGGTGGTGATGGGCACAAGGGATACGTGGATATCTGGAACACTTATATGTTCCACCCAGCTCTCCGGCCACATGACTATGTCGCCTAAGCGCACGAACGTAAAATCTCCAACTATTCGTCCAGTACTCGCACCATCATGGATTGAAAAGTAGCTAGGGTGCCGTTTAAGCCAAAGGGCATGGCGAAAATTTGGAAGTGCCTCTTGTCAGGGACCATGAAGGTGGTTTTCTCATGGTCCTCCTGCATAACCAGGATCTGCCAGTAACTGATGTGCAAATTGAGGGATGACAGAATTTTTGCTTTGCCCAATGAACCTAGTGTATCCTTAAAACTTATGAATGGCAATAGCACACTACATGACCCTGATTGATAGGCCAGAAATTCATGCAGAATCGCCATGTCCCAACCTTTTGCAGTGCAAGTGTTAGAGCGGGAGTTAACTTACTACATGTTGTTTCAATCGCTCCGTCCGATAGCATTTCTTTAATCTGGTCGTGAATTAACCCCGACTGATGAGAGAGGTAACTACGCGGGCAGTGTAGATAGACCCTTCTTGAGTTAGAGGGAATTTATGCTCAGATACCATTTTTCTATGTAATGCATTATGCTTTGCAAAATCCTCTATGCATACATCTAGCAGGCACTAGAAAGCCACTTAATATTCTGACGGTATAATATGGTCGAACTCCCCTTGCAATACTTCAGGCTTGATATCAGCTGCTCGCTTATTTATGTTGTTTACTGTCCTCCTCTTTTGCCCCGAAATGAATATGCTCGGCTGCAGGCTGTACTATAGTGTTCTGTTTCGATAACCACTATACACTCAATATCGCTTCTTCCGTAATTTCTGCTGTTATTATTGTGGTCCTTATTGTTTAAAATCATGAACCCTCACAGTGACTGTAGTCTGTCCTATTGCTATACTACTATGTTGGCCTATAGCTAGCATAATAATCACATGGCCAGTGGGTGTTATGTCACTTCAATGTACGAATTTATGCTGAACAAAATTGCATGAGGCCGCTGTTTCAATAAGCATGTCACATGGCTGTTCGTTAACAAACAAAAGGATACAGATGAATTGTGCATCATTAACTAATCTGATTGGTTAATGCCTGCTATGCTGTATTGTGGGACTGGGGTAACAGAGTCGCCTGGCTTCGTTACCTCCACTTACAGTTTCTCTGCTGAGTAGATGTGGGTTACTGATGTTGGAGAAGGTTATGTAAAGAAGAAATCTTCCATTGGCACAGCCAATGGAAGATTTCTTCTTTACATAACATCATGTTGTTGGCAGTGGTTTGTTTTCTCTTACTTCACAAATACCTTTAGGCCATTCTTGCCTACACTGCCACATTTGCAGTTTACATTTTTGAGCATGTGACTGTCACTGTGTCCCGCTGTTGCACTTTTGTCATGTTTTGATGCGAGTGCTGTACCGCAAAATGTGTTCACTGGTTCACTTTGCCTGCTCCCTTTTCCACTTACCGACTCGTGGCGTCATTGTGTGGTCCTGAACTCGCGACACTGATGACAGGTGTTACGTTAAAGTACTATCATTGCCCGCATCAGTTCCTTTAGCCAGTTGTTTAGTAATGGTACTAGGGCGGATCGATATACGGACGTACTGTTTCAAACACTACTTCCAAAATTTTCCACTCGGGAAGTTGCGGGTGGAAGCGTTGTACCAGGTGCTCTTTGTGCATTATAAATGCAGTCAGCTGTTCTCCCTGTGGCTGTTCTTGAAGCATAAGCATGCTTTGGGCTCGTAAGCAAGTGAAAGCACTGCAATAACAGCATTGAAATGAGTGTAGAAATTCTCCCCAAACCAATCCATAATGATATATATAGAGTTCTACCACGATTTGTCACTGCCTTTCAGCTGCTTTCTGATACAACTCGCCCATTCTACTTCGCAGATGCAGCTTCTTTGCAGGAGTGATATGCAGTCATACAGAAAATCCGTTTTGTCCTGTGCGGCTCCCCAACAAATGTTGGTACTGCCTGGATTTTCTTTGTGGTTGGCTTAGACGCTGTGGCGTGGTAGGACATTGCGTCAAATAGTGGAAAAGGATACAGTTATGGTTCTGCCACATGTTCGGGAGGTCATTTTGACATACCATGGTGGCATGAGATACCATCAACAATGCTTTGGAAAAGGCAGTAAGGTATGGTCAAAGAAGTTTCTGAGTTTCGGCGAATTTGGTAAGAAGGTAATTGTTGGATAAGGCACTAGGGCACCAGACATCATCTAGATGCAGATGCCATTGTTAATGGTAGAGCTGATCCTCTGTAACTCGGGCCATGCGGCCCACCACCAAGGCAGAAGTTCTCCTGATCTATTGTTGACCCTCAGATAATCATAATATTGCTGTGATGCATTCTATGTGGTGAACTATCGGCTGTCCACACGCCCTAATCACTGGTTTAAGCAGTTACATAAACCTTTTGCACACTGAAATAACACTTACGACTTTTGGCAGGAGGAGGTATCCCGCGCTCGTAAGTGCTTTACAGTTATCAAAAAACATTGCGGTTTTTTTGCTGATGTATTATACTTGGTGCTTTAAATGTCCTTCTACGAAGCAACTTGCAATTGTGCCAGACATAAACCTTTTGGCCTCTGTGATACAGACAAAATGGTATGAAGCAGAAAAAATGACTTACAAATCCATACCGGCACGGTTGCCCAGACAATGCAAGCACTGGGGAAGAGAGAGGTGGAAAGTCCTGGGTGGCTAAACGAAAAATAGTTCCTGAATAAATTAAACCATGTATAAACTAATGACTGGATTCAACTGATGTATGCCACCTTGATGCGAAAAACACGAACGCAAGTGATATGCGTCCAACCTCTCAGACCTTGTGAAGCTTACTACTGAGGTGGTGCGGTGTGCATACCAGCATTGGCAGCAGGCAAGTCACAACAAACACAACACAGGATTAAATGAGGTGTTGATAGAACATGTGAGAATGAAAACAATAAAACACAATTGCACTGGAAAATGGGTAAAGACAGAAATAAAGTTTTCTTTATTCAACACTGTGTGTCTTTCATGTACTTATTTGCCTTGAATATCAAAGAATAATGTGCACGGTACTACTTATTTTATATTCTTGCATCGCTCGGTATCACATGGTGTCCTAACCACACCATTCCTTTCCCACTGCTCTGCTTAACACTCGCTGGAATGTGCTTGCTATTGTTTCTTGCATAGCTTGGCACACTCAGTAGAGTGCGACTTCTAGTTGGGCTTATAATACAGTTGCGGGGGGCAAATGGTCCTAGGAGAGGGGAACATGGAACGTGTCAGTTTCTTAACAGCTTCCCATTTTGCATGGTGGGTGGTGGTGCTGCTTCTGGTTGCTTCACACATTACTTTGTGGCCAACTGTGAGTTGTGCTTTGCCCATAGCTTGGCTAGTATGGTGTCACTGATGGTAATTAGGAGAAGGGTGTAGGTACTGTTGGTAACACTGCTGGCATGTTAGGTGTGAACATGGGTATTGGATAATAGGTTAGAACTTGCCGTAGGTAAAGCATAGGCTGTATGAGTGAAAGAAGTACTATTGGAAGGATTGGCAGCAGTGGTATTGACTGAGCTCTCGGCTTTGGTGTATTGAGAGTTACCACATTTGTGCCGTGGGCGAGTGACACTGGTTTATTTACATTTTTCTTAGCCCTGTACAGTTTTTACACTTGAACTGCTCTCATTGTGCTCATAGACTCTCACTTGCTGTTTGACACTACTGGTACACCGTGACACTGCAATTATGACACTGATAAAATAATTTCACCAACTTCTACTTTGAATCCAGCTTTCTGGCAGGCAGTGATGTGCTGTTGAATTTCCGTAAAGAAATTGTCCGAGTTGTAAGGTATGTTCTGTGGCCTTGAATTTTCATGACATTGTTTGCTTACAAAGGTGAGTACATTTACAATAGCACATTCGATCGTGTCGAGGCATCCGGTATGGTGCTCCACTTGACATTGTACACTGGTAAGGACTAGTTCCTTGCCCTGTACACAACAGGTTGTTACACCATCTGGGCTGATAAGAGTTCGGTAAATTTGGCACCGGTTATTGTCCCAAAACATATGTATGTTCACTGTTACTGTTACTTTGGTATTCCCCATCACTGTTATTTTCGCATTTGTTCACAGCGCAGTAGCTTGATGGCCTGGATTTGCGATTGTATCTGCAGTAGGTAGTGCCAAGTTCGTACTTCATGGTAATCAATGCGGACATAAGCGCACTGGCACACTGTCTTGTGTACAGCTTGCCATGTTAGGAAACGTGACTATGTGCACGGTGTGTCTTAACAGATCACGAACTCAAGACATCAGAGGGGAGGGAGCACCTTATACTCTAAGTGGCTGACTCCTCTGCACACATCGTTAGGGGACAACGACCAGTCGGCATAAGAGCCAGGGGAGAAGGGTGAGCGGGTGCTCACCTTTTTCATGTTCGCGGCTCTCAATATTGTACCCAACTTTTTGGGGTGGTGGTGGTGGTGGTGGAGGGGAAAACACTAGCATAGTTTACCTCTGAACTGATGAGGAGGAGGTGGCATCTGACATGACTCTACCACCACAAAATGGCCACTCTCCCACACGTGCTCGCCTTCACCGAAGCTATGGCAGCTTCCTGGTATCCTGGTGGCATCTGGAAGTTGTTCAAATGCTGTAGGTGGCTCTCTGCGACATCGTTGACATTCCCTCATTGATGGTAGGCAGGAATATTGCTGGAAAACATTTTCACTGGAAAAATCTTGAAAAATTCCACTTTTGGAGTTTTGACTGTGTTTTTGGCGCAGGTTCGGAATAGCTGGATATATGTGACAACCTTTTGGATGCAATTTTGATGGTGTTTGGCTTTGTGAGGATGGTCAAAGAGGAGCTTTATGTGTGGTGAGGTTTGAGGTTATATGATTGCGGAATTTGTATTTGTTACCTGGGGTGCCAGACATCACCAGAGGTTATGTCATAAGGTTTGTAAAGCAAATCCTCATCCCCAGGGTCATTCAGTAGATGACCACTGTGTAACTCTTCTGGCTGCTATACTCCTCTGATTGAATTTAAATAACTCTTGTGCATATTGCGCTGTAGCCCATTGAGGCTGACCACACACCCCAAAATTACAGTAACCGATGCAGAACATAACACACTGAAAATACTCACACTGGAACACTGATAACCATTTTGGAGTATTGGTGGGAGATGATGAGCGCCCGCGCCCTTAAGTGTCTATAGGCAAAACAGAATGAAACACATGAGTTTAATCACAGTGAAATTTAATTGGTATTCAATACATACCCCTCTAGGGCGCAACTTTACTCTGGTGTCTTGCTTGACTCGCCAACAAAGGTAGCACTGTATAAAAAGGCATGAACGTTGTGCACTTATTAAATGAAAAGTTAAACATCCCCAGGCTATGCTAGCATTGGGGAAGGACGAGGGGCATTTCCTGGGTGGCAGAATAAAACGAGTTTCAGGTAATTAATAGACTATTGTAAACTAACTGATTATGACAAAAGGATGCTGTCCGACTGGGCACGCGAACCACGAGACACAGTGAAACACATCTGTCCTCTCTAGATGCTGAGCCATCACTAACATGCCAGTGTGACCTGCTGGCCAGAGTTATCGGGCAAGCATATCGTGTCCCACATGACTCACTTTGCATATGAAGAACTTAAAATACTTTCAACTTGCAAAGTAATGACATATAGAATATTCAACTTTAATGATACACATAAACAATTGTAAAATACATGTGGGGTGAAGTGAACATGAAACTCATGAGGTGTAGCAAAATAAGCATGAGCAGGGAAACACTTTAAAAGAACTAACATCCTAAAGGGATGCTTGTTAAGTAGTATCTCATTTCCAAATAATTATGAATTAAATAGTTTGCATAAAACCCTTGCAACTAAGTTAGGCTCTATTTGTGCCTTGTATATAACTAAGCACTGCAGAGCACATTACCACTCTGGCCATGTGCTGTACCATTTGCACTCCCTACACTTTCACTGCATATCATGCAGTGCACGAACCATATGATGTTAACACTCATAGAATGTGGATGTGTGCTGTGCTGTTAGTTACGGAGAACAAAGGTGCAGTGGGTGACTGTCTATAAGGAGGACATTTTTGTTTTTGTTTTATTGTCTCTGTAAGACCTTTTTTTCAATACATAGCTCTATAAAGATATTGGTAAAGTCAAATTATAGTATGCTCAGTTCATACACTGGACATAATAAACACACACATATATGTCAGACTACATGTTTACGCATCACATTTTTTCCTCATAATTTGTCCGATTTGGCATCACCCTTATAATGTACTATTACAAGATTAGAAGGGAATGTTTATAATGCTAGTGGTTGTGTGGGTGTGTGAATTTAGATTAAGTAGGAAACTTGTGTTGCTGTGTGGTTTATACTTTTGCCCAGAATATAACTGACTTACAGCAAATCAAGTAGCCGACTTTTCATCATAACATTACATTTAATTAAGATGCGCACTTTTAATACGAAGAGGAATGGATCATTTGAGATACTTAAGGAAGGCTCACTCACACATTTCAAAGAGAAACTCTTGGATTCCTTGTGGAATACAGAGGTCAGCATTCATTAATGATCAACTTGAAATATTTAAATTCAATGTTATCACACACATTAGTAAATCAAGGCACCTTGAAAAAAAAAAAAAATCTTACGACTAACATACACAATGAAACGACAGAATACCTTTAAATATAATTTTTAATTAAAAGAGCATATTTAAGTTTACTAACCCTCCAAGACAAATTAAATTAAAAGAATTAGAAAAACACTCAAAATTCATGCAGTCAGATACCTATAAGGAATATTGCCAAAAAAAATCACATTGAAAACCTGGGGTGAGTGTAACTAAATGAAATCTGCACTCAATGTTCAGATAGTCACTCTCTTTTCATGTAATTTAAAATTAATGTACTCAGTGTAGAACACGAAAATGAAATGGCCACGGTGAATGTTCACCAAGGGAAGTCCATTTAAACATTTATAACAAAAGCGATTTTCATACTGCAGCAACAAACTAATCTTGACTTCCTCATTAAAACAGGTTCCTGGACAAATCTGTCAGTTAAGCAATATTATCAAAAGACTTCACTAATATTGCTAAGTTGCGACTATACTTTTGGCTCGTGCCATGGATAGGTCTTACTTGACAGTTTCGGGAAGCGATGGCGTCGGCATTTTCAAATCCGAATACGGCAGGAATCACGGAAGATTCAACTCATAACGGAACATCTCCGTCCTTCCTCCACCTGGTTACACGGCGATGGGCCATCTTCAACCCTCCGGAGTCGTCACGTAAGCTGTCATCAAGGCGTCGATGGGTGGAGTACTTAACTAAAATGTCTTGCCATGTTATTTGTCTAGCCCTAGAAGGAATCTTCAAGCCTTTACTTCTTCGGGATATCATGATGGGACCTCATATCCTCCTTCAATTTTTCTGTAACAATCGCCTTAGCACATTCTTCCTTGCTTACTTAAATGGTATTATTCCAGCTAAGAGTAATACACGAAAAAAAAAAATAGTTTTAAATGCATTTATAAAATTGTGGTATGTGACTTAAAAATCAGTCAAGTGGTCATTTTACATCAGATTTATTATGAAATTTTAAAACATATTTTATATATATAAAATAAATGAGCTCTTTTGCTCCGATTAAATAACATTAATACATGTATAATCATTGCTGTAAACACTGGAGGTACTCAATCTGGGGAACTCGTATTTACTATAGTAAATTTAAATATTAGTTATAAATTAAAAATATTATATTATTCATTGTGTAAACACAATATAAATGATTATTATATACTACACCTTTCTATAAATTACCACGTATGTTTCTAAACTCTTACATAAGTAGTGATTACATATAAACAAATACAATATTAACTATTGTCCTGTTTTCCAGGTTACGTCGAATGTTTTCGTTTTCTACGATTCTGAGTTGGTATACTTAACAAGTGCTTTATCAATCAAAAATTTCTTAACTCTTTTCCCAACTACTTAACAAGTCATATTCACAATTCTTAAATTTCAGTATTTAATCGTAAACCTACTCTAGTATCCTTATCTTCAAGATCATGCTGTGATTTGACTTATTCTAAATCTTTCTTAAGGAGTTTATTCAACAAATATTACGGTTGCAATAAAACAAAACAAAACATAGTAAGAACCGTCGTATTCTTTGCGTAAGTGTAAGCCAAGGCAAGTATTGGCATGGCGGAGACAAATAGGTTGCGAGGAGAACATGTTGAAAGCACTAGCGTATTTTGATCGTTTATCCATTTCGTTGTCGTCCGATGATATTTGCTCTATGGTCGTGTTCTTATTTCTGCAAAGAAATATTGTTTTTTTTTTCGTAGCAAATTACAGCAATGAGAGTAGGCCGTGTTGTAAATTTGGTGATAGGAAAACGTGCTGTATTATAGAATTTGAATTAGTTCTTTTTGTATTTGCTGTTGTTTTTTTGGATGCTAGTTCAATCTCTGAACAATATTGTGTGAAATTCGCTGTTTCGTGTTGATTTTACAAATAAGGATAATGAGTACGGACAGAATAGAAAAACTTTACAAACATTTTGGTGTTTTAGCTGATGCCAAGGATAAAATCACTGAGGTACGTATCTTTTTTTCACAGAGACAGGTGGTAATATGGGTTCCTCGTATTGAGTTGTCCGAGGTTCATAATGGATGCGTGGAAGTAGAAGAGGAATATGGTTCCACGATCGTTGGAGTTCACGTGGAAGGGGGAGTATCGGTCTTTTAGGAATGAATGAAATCCAAAATTTCAGAAAAAAAGCGGTTGATTGTAAAGAATAGCGACTTTTCTTAAAATAACAATAAAAACTAGAAAATGGTACTTATGGACATTACTTATCACACAGAACACGAATTTACTACACTATTCATTCCAAGGCGTCAGCAGACATAAACATGCCAGCGGCTGGCTTGTGGGTTCATAGTATCCCCATACCAACCATAGGGGTATCGTGTGTTGCTACTGGGGATATTGTGTTCAGACAAGCCAGCCGCTGATTTTGATTGTGCCGCTGGAAATGTTTATATCTGCTGCCACCTTGGAATGGATAAAGTATAGGGGCATCACGATATTTGCATTACATACTACCAAATACGATAGTGAGGAGGGCTAAGGGAATTTGTGGGGAAAAATATGTAATATTTATGTAAATTACATGTTATTTGAATTCCTTAACCATGTTAATTGCAAGATGACCTAACCTAACTTTACGATATGTGATTATAGGGGGAGTGTTTGCTGATACAAGATAGTTTGTTAGAAAAAGTATAATAATAAAGTAGTTCGCGTCAGTTGATTCACTGGTAATTCTTAAGTATAGGGGTTTTCTGGGAAAAAAAAGTCTCGGAAAGTGGTATAATTCCTCTCTACTAATTATACAGAACACAAATTTACTTGGTGCATCATTTGACCAATAGAAACACCAAAAACAATAGTGGGGAGAGCTATGAAGATCAGGGAATTTGTGGGGTAAAAAAAAATACAAAATATGTCCATTTTCATTATAGAATTTTATCCCTCGATTTCACTTCAGTTCATAACCCTCCCTACTTTATCGTATTTCTAAATTGTATTGGTAACATTGTCAGGTTAGGTAATGTTCAATTCAACCTTTTGGCAATTTAACATGTTTTCATGAGACAATATTACAGTAATATTAAAATAGTACAAAAATATGTTAAATTGCAAAACACAAACACATTGTCAGTGCAATTAGGCTACACATGACATCATTTCTGGGGAAACTCCAAGCTTCGCTGATGCATGATGTTTTGCACCACCACCTAAAAAAATTGCAGGCATGCCTTGAATCGCTGTTTTGGGGATTTATTCCCCTGCTGGCGCTGTGACTCTGGCTTGGTGTATAATGTTTGGCTATGCTTATACAGTATTTTTGCAGTTTAACATATTTTCATGAATAAATATTACATTATGTACATATGTCTCACTCGTTTCACCCCACAATTTATCTGATGTTCATAACCCGTCCCCACTATCGTTTTTGAGGTTTCAATTAGTCAAATGTTAATGTACCTGGTAAATTTGTGTTCTGTGTAATTAGTGGAGTGGAATTATACCACTTTCTGAGACTTTTTTTTTATTTTCGAAAATGGCCTCTATACTTAAGAATTACCAAAATAATTATGTTACTCACCCAATACATCGTACTAGGTTGCATACACAACACATTGCGTATGCTATTTGATGATGCACCACACACACTTGCATTACCGATCAAATATTATAATTTAAATAACTCCGTGTATATATTAGCACACACCTACACCCATATTTTCGCACAATTATTTGATTCAACCCATCTACCTGAATGAATTGCATTCAGAACTCGTTTTCACGCACTGTTTGAGACACCTTACAGCCGTTAACATCCGTGATTACTTCTGATAATTCCCACAGCGTCTAAGAGTCAAAAATGCTACTGATCTTCACCCATTGGTCACTGAATACAATGACGACACACATTGTCTATAAACACCATGCGGGACACACTTGCGTATGTTGAACTATATGTATTTCCTTCATTCCACTAGTTATTGATTACGTAGTATACTCCTCTCGTGAAAATAGACAAGGTAAGTCTTGAGCAATCCACCAGAATTAGGCTACGTAATCTTCTGACACTGTTGGATGTGTTTTTTACTTGTATAACCTCGGCAGCACCGCATTAATGTATACCGTAAATGACGTTTTCCACATTATTCTTTTCAAAGGAGAATCTTACATATAAAACAATTCAGCAACCTGATATAAATTTATTTGACGTAAATGATACGTGTTTTATAGCATAAAACAGCAATCTTGATAACTCTTCACTATCTCATTTTATTTTATTTTTTACATAAAACTACTACTTGTGCCCCTCCAAAATTCCTAGTAATTATAATTAGGCCTACTAATAATCATATCCAACATATCCAGGTATTATTTTTTCGATTTTATTAAGAATTACTGATACATAGCAGTTGTATGATTTTTTGTACAGTAGGCGTACAATTTTCCAAGCATAGAGTGAAATGAACTAAGAGATAACCTTTTCATGACAGTTTTTAGATTTTCTGTTAGTTAAATGGTTTAGTTTTTTTTTCAATTGTATTTTGTACAAATATTCATTTATTTTTTTTATTACAAGCACCCATGTAAGATCTAACATATTCCAGTCATTAGCTGCAACTTGATTTTTTAATTGTGTGGTGAATGACAGGTGAAGAGTTTCTCTGTAACTTGTCATACGCTACGCACTTTTGGAAGGCCTGCGTAGGTTCTACTTTCAATTCGTATACTATATCCTTCCGCCACGTGTACAGTCATCATTGCCATGTGCCCAATCACTTTATTCATGCACCATCCAAGTAAAACCGTGGAATATTTAGCAGTCTGAATGGGTTATTAATTTGCAGTTTTGTTCTCTTATTAAAGAAATACTAACTTGAGTGTAAACCTGCCAGCTGAGCTAGAAGTGTTCATGTCATTGTGTTGTGTAGTTATGAGTATTGATTACTTTCAAAAGTTTATTACAAAAGTGTTTACTGGAGCTTGGACAAGTTACACTTAAGTTAGTGTTGTACTCCCGTGTTCCAGCATGAGGAAGACTACCTGGAGATACTGAATGCCGTGAAGGGATCGTCAAAAGAGAAGCGACTGGCTTCGCAGTTCATTGCACGCTTCTTCAAGCACTTCCCTCAGCATGCCAACAAAGCCATAGAGGCGCTTTTCGACTTGTGCGAAGACGAAGATGTCGCGGTTAGTGTTTCCTCCAAACATGTACGCTAGAACCTAGTGTATATTGACCCTATTCATTGAAAACATCTTTCTATCTTTTGGGGAACTACATAAAAATTTGTGTGGAAAAAAGTAGAAAAAATTTTATGGAAATTAGCAAAAAAAATACATTTGTTTGCATTTCTCTTGGTGAGAAGGCGCTTATGTCTTGGTGAGAATGTGCTTATGTCTTGGTGAGAAGGGGCTGCAATGGTGTAACGGTTAGACTAATCACCTTCAAGCAAGGTGAACTGGGTTCAATTCCCTGCAAGGCTGCTCCTGGATTTTTGTTTGTGGGAACCATGCGAGACGATGCGGCTGGTTGGCAGGTTTTCTTAGGGATCTCCCAATTCACCCCCATCTGTTCTCAAAACCATGATGTTAATGGCGAGTGCTTTACTGGATGTAATGCATGTCTAAGAATAAACATCGCTCCTCTAGGCAGCTAGGGTTACCCAATACCTATTGACTCCTCCCACTTTTCACCACTCACGTAGCCTAATGTTTCAGCGCGACATGACTAGCATCACAGCTCCGACCGATAAAAAATTACAGTAACGTACAGCTAACATTGGAAAAATATTATGCCCTAACAGTCGTGGAAACAATTCAACACCAATCATTTATTAAAAATTTGGGGGGGGGGGGGCAAAGACAAACACGACATGTCAAGAAAAGACACGCACCATTGTGACACCATAGTTAACACAAAACATATTTTGGAAGGGCAGCCAAAACCAAAATATAGAAATGGACTAGTGCTACTGCACACCCAAGATACAACACAACTAAGCCGTACAACAAATTACCCAAACATTTAAACACCATACCGCAAACTTTAACATTTTCCATGACTCACCATTTTAAGTGCCCCATCGCTCTGTAGCATGACAGAAAAAATAGTCAGTCAATAACATGATAACGCCGTTGACCTCTACTGGGCGAGTTGAAGTGCGGCTAAACCATCAGCTGCAACCGGAGACCTAGCAGGCATAAATTAGCCGGAGCAGGGCCGTGTAAGGCCTTAAATAAACTACCATGGCCAATCCAAAAATTATAACAAATAAAGGGGAAAGGGGAAGGCAGGGAGGAGGAAAAGGAGGGGAGCCGGCCCCAGAAAAGAGTACGCCACTGCACAGATATAGATGGCAGTAAATAAACATAATGCAATGGCACAAACGCCGCAACCCCCACCCCAATACCTGTACCCTGGAGACTAGTCTCTCAGAATCAGAATCCCGCATCAATAAACCATACACATATTTCACAGAAGAAACATAACATAGAAACCCAAATGCGTAATAGAGTATAAATAGAAGCGTAGACTAAACGATAGACAGTCTATAGGTTGATAAAAAAACAGCATTGTAGGTCAGTCCATTTGCCGCATCTTCAATACAAAAGAGTGCTCAGCTCCAACATCTTGCGGACTTCGGAGACGGCAGGCAACCAATCCAGCCTCTTTTTGGGCACAGAGGAACAGCAACATGCAGATACCAGGAGGGTTGCGGTAGATGAAACTAGCAGGGGCTAAACCTCTTCATTCCACAGACGTAAACTGCTCCGAAGCAGTAGAAATCAGTTTTGCAGGGTGAACTCGGCTCGGTCGGAAGGCAGGAACAAAACCATTATAATGGGATTTAAAAAAAGTATATATATATACACACACACAAGGGAACCAAGTAAGGATACAAACGTGCTCTTACAAATTTATACTAAATAACAGCTTAACTGCATAACATGATCTTTGTGGAATGAGCAATTTGAGCTGGCCAAAACCAGACTAACGGTATTGGGCCCTAAAAACTTATGGACCTTAAAGAGGCCACAACATTTTGATATTAGTTTTCATGTCAAATTCTTTACCAAATCTGTCAGAGTAAAATTCTTATAAAGGCATATCGTAGCTTACAGATGTTTTAACGTTGGAGTCATAGCTAAAGATGAAGATCCAGTTATTACTGTTAATCTGTATGGAAGAAGGAGATAATCTCTATTTGATTGCTAAATTAAATAATTTGAAACCATTGACTGCCGAATGACATTTGTTGCATAAAAGTATAAAAAGGTACGAATCAGAATGTAATTGTATTATATGTGTTGCGGGAATAAGTCAAACCCATAATCACAGCTCATTGATGATGTAGGTGGCTTTCAAAAAACTCCTTAGAATATTAGACAGATTATCTTTTGTGGTAAGATTTACAAAAATAATATATTAAAATGGTTTGAAGTTAAAAATTTATATTAATACTTGTCAGTTGTTGGAGAAATTGGTTATTTAAGGAGAGAAAACATATTTACTACTTTGATATTAGTGAAAGAAAAATATCAATTTTAAATGGTAATGTTCCAGAATTCAGTTTCTACAAAACTTTGAAATGAACCGGCAATCTACCCTTGCCCATTTTACCAATGACATGCAGCTTAGCAGCCTCAATCCTACTGTGAACTTCCTCCAGACTTATCACGATCAGCATTTCCAAGGAGGACAGAGATGAGCAAGGAAAGGGAGAGAAGGGGGAACTCCCGTGGAATCCTGAAGTGTACTATTACATCTGGCATTAATATAAATCTAGGTCCCGATCCCACTTAATATGGTCCTGATCCCACTTATGCCTGGGCGAAACTCGATCCGAGATCGGATCTAAGATCGACACAGAAAACTGTTGCGCCATTCGGCAGAGCTGGACTGGAGATTGAGATGAAATTCACTTCGAACCACCGAAATTGTCAGTTCGAAATCTCTATCTGAGATCAGCAGCCATCATCGACAAATGTAGTTTGAAACTACGCCAACAGATAGAACTGCGTTCAATTGTTTTATTGAGAAATTAAAACAACATATGCCCTTGAATATTATTCAGTAAAATTTGGACACCAATAATTCACGTAAAACAGTTCAAACATTGCACATCTAGTTCTATATATATATAGCGAGAAATATGCCTACTTCCATGAAGTAATATGTTACGAACCAATAGCAAAATTTGTCTCATACTTAAACTCTATCTCTCACTTTGAAATCAAGATCAATGAATCGGAGATCCAGAATCATGAAATTTCTTCTGACTTTTACATTGGAACCAAGATCAAACTGGAGTCTGGTTGGGAACTAGGATCATTCTATCTCGGATCGGGGAAGATGTTGGTGCAACCAGGCATAAGTATGGTCTTGATCGTAAAATATGGTTAAATAGGCGTTGAAATTTGTGTTAAACCGTTTTACCTGATTTCACCTTGGATAATAAGGTAGGAGAGAACCATGGGCCTTAACAATTCTGGAACAACAATCTTGCAAGCACGTCCATTTTTGCCAGTGAAATACAAAATATTACTTTCCTCTTGGTAGGGAAGAACTGCTCCAGCACTTAAATCTTTTATAACCGGTTTGTTAAAAGTGTCGCTTGCGTGAGCCTGATGCAATTTAACAAGAAATTCGGGGAAGCCTTGTATAAGGCTCAGAGAAGCCTCAGTGTCAAGAGTATTATCTGCCTCGAAGTCCGCAGGATCGTACATTCTAGAAAGAAAGTCTGCTACTTGATTATCAGAACCGCGAACGTAACGGACCTTAAAGTGGAAACTTGACAAACAAGACCCATCAACCTAACATACCCAGCTCAGCTGTTGTGGGGGGTTCAAAACCCAGCTAAGTGCGTGAGGATCCTATATATATAGATCATATTTATCAAGCTCTTTATACAATGCAAACTTTTCTAACCTAAATAAGCATGCCAAGGCTTCCTTCTCACATATACCCAAGCATTCTGGTTCAGTGAGGCTACGACTGGCGAAAGCATAAGTAGCCAAACCCTATTTGGTCCGCTGGCTCGGAACAGCGCCTAAAGCCAGCGATGATGCATCATCCTGCACTAGAAATCTGCAGGGAAAATCCGGTAGGTGTAATACCGGGGCGGTAGACAACTTCTTTTTCAAGACAGTAAAGGCAGGTTCCTACTCCTAACCCCACGAAACTTTACTCCCTTCATTTTCAAAAATGGAAGGGTGCAGCCAATTCAGATAATTTGTAACGATGCAATATATTCATTATAATAATTGAAATAAATAATAATTAAATGTGACTTTTGGTTAATTTCCTTTTTATTTTGCGAGTGAGTGTAATATTATACTTTCTTTGATGCCATGTGGGACGGGAGTATCTTATCAGTGTTTGAAGTTCGTGACCATGTTCGAATGTTTATCTGTAGTGCATCTGTATTTCCGAGAGTCACATTTCAGGTTGCGTCAGCTTGCAGAGATAAAAACCTTCTTCTACTTGCGTCCACAGTTTTCTTTAGAGTTTCTGAACTTGTAGTGAGATTGTGTAATATTTAGAGATCAAAGCTTTTTACTATGTTCGTAAGAAGTTTTTGTTCTAAAAGTTCAATAACTTTAAAAGTGACTCAGTTCGATCTGGCCAATGTAAGAAGTTTTTGCCAGACATGCTTACATTTGGTGCTAGGAGTAGGGGTAGACATGTGCCAAGTTGAGCGTTGAGTGCCTTTGTCCGCTAACAAATAATGACAAGACTTTGAAGAGGAAGCATTGAGGCAGACAAATTTTTTGCCCGCACCAGCAAGCACACGCGACTGCAACTTCTATTTATTTTCGACTGTAACTTCAAATACTTTTGGCATACGAACTCTCATCCTACAAAATTCTTTCCATTGGTGAGGGAGTTCGTTGGGGCATCAGAAGGGAACCAATTTTGTCTCCTGTCTTCGTAAATTTTTCTCAAGATGCAAGTTTTCGGAGTCGCATTACTAAGTAATTAATTACTACGGCGCTGTTCATTTCATGTGTCGTGGATTGTGTTCATGATTCTGAAATATTGTAATGTGGTGAAACTTTTATGTGAAATTTAAAAATAAAAAGGAAATACTCAGACACTAGAACTTTCTTTTTTTCTAATGGCAATATGGTGCCTTTGAAGTTTCATGTATAAATTGACTGAGCTAAACCAAGCTGTGATGTTCTAGCTTACACTAGTGGTATCTTCAACATTGCAAAGTGTTCAATAAATCAAGAGTAGAAGCTCAAAAAACCTAAAAAAAAAATTTTGAATTTTCTCAGAGTTCTTGGGCTAGAGTAATTCAAAATTGGGGCCACACAATTGAGGTCAATCATTATTTGACCTTCACAGAGTAAATGACCCAAAATATGACCTTACTCGACCTCAAGATTACCTTATCGGGATTGACAGTCAGCCCTTCTTCCCACGTCTGATGCAGATGTGAGAGATGGGATTCCAAATCAAACACCCTAGACAAGACTTCAGTACCATAATTTGAGCCCATTAGAATATGAGTAAACTCTTAACTGGCTCCACTGCGTATTAAAAGCAGATATTTTCTGTAAGAAGGATCCAACAAACACTTATGAAAACTACTATTTAAATCTAAAACAGAAAATACATGAGCTTTACCTGTGCTGAAAAGCACAATCAGGGAATGAGCGATGACCAATCAATATTTGTCGCTATCCCTGTAATGTACCAGAAAACCAGAAGAACAATAATTAGAGGTCGACAGGACAATAACGCCAGCTTCCAACAGCTTATCGGTTATCTCCCTAAAGGCCTGCAACTAGGGGAAACGAGGCCTCTATTGCCTTACTCTTAAAACCTGCGAATGTACCTCCCTCAAGTGACTTGATTTCTTTATGGAGAAGCTGAGATATGAAACCTTTGCACTTTATAGTAATGGCTTTTAGGGGAATTTCTTCAGGACATATATATGCATTTGCTACTTTACTAACTGCTATGAAGTGCAAAATGCTAACGGGATCCAAGAATGTTAAAGGAGTGATATTCTGTATTGCCAATAAAGACAATATATCAATCCACCCAAGTGGATGATTGGTGACACTCATCGGGACTGCACGCTGAGAGGGCTGCGCCACAAGTCCACCGTGGCCCACCACAACTCAGCCACAGTCGTGGACTCATCAGTTTCAATCCAAAATCACCCAAGAAGGCCAGCAATTCTTCTTTCTTAAGTGTACGCAGGAAACCGATATCAGCCGTTGCTTTCAACACACAACAAAGGCAGATGTTAGAAAAGACGTGATGTGGAGTTGTGCAGAAAAAATTTGTGACAAATCACAAATAACTACATGCAAAGAACAAGTTTTGAACACCATTTGTTTGACAAAATACCAAGTGGTTAAACCCATGAATAGACTAGCAAAAAATATCACAGCAGTAGATAATCATAGATCACAGTAAATAATCAATTATTAACACAATTAATACGATTCAATAAAATGCACCAATATTCTCATAGCACCAAAGGAAAAAATTTACGTTATATCAAATGCTTCTTGGTTCCATGACAACAAACAATTAAATTACAGTGCTCCAAGCTGTACTGTACTAAACAACAACCTTAAAACACTTATGTTCTTTCTTGACTTAGTGTATATTTCCTAGTACCCATTTAACCTTAAAAACTGAGAGAAAGGAGGGCAGCAAAGAAGCCTCCTTTTCCTTTAAAATTATAATTAAAACAATTACGGCGGGAGGCAGTTGTATGGGACCCATCACAGCTTCGATCAATAAACAGTTACACTAAAGTACAACGAACACTAAACAATATTCACGTCCTAACAATGAAGTTAAAGTGTTAGTTGTATGTTGTAATTTTTTATCGGTCAGAGCTGTGACAAGGTCCCATACAACTGCCTCCCACCGTAATTGTTTTATTATAATTTTAAAGGAAAAGGAGGCTTCAATGATCAATGGGCAATTATTTGCTGCCCTTCTTTCTGTCAGTTTTTAAGGTTAAATGGGTGCTAGTAAATATACACTAAGTCAAGGAAGAATATAAATTTTTAATCTGTTTGGTACAGTAAAGTTTGAATCACTGTAATTTAATTGTTCGTTATCATGGAGCCGAGAAACATTTTATATAATGTATAGTTTCTCCTTTGGTGCTCCAAGATTATTGGTGGGTTTTTATTGAATTGTGTTAGTAATTGATTATTCATTGTGATCTGTAATTATATATTGCTGTGATATATTTTGCTAGTCTAATCATGGGTTTAGCCATTCATTATTATTTGGTATTTTGTCAAATAAATAGTGTTAAAAACTTGTTCTCTGCATGCAGTTAATTGTGAATTGTCACAGTACAATGACTGCTATGGTCTATTTGTGGTTTCTTCACACCTTTGAAAAATCACCCAATTTATAACAACCTTGGTTGTTTGACGAAATATATCATGTATCACAATCATTTTATGCTAATGTTAATATAAAAATTTCTTATTTTGGGTTAAAGTGTACTTTTACTTACATTTTATCTGTAAATTTTTATATTTTGTTTAAAAGTAATTTGAATAAAAACAGGGAGAACATAGGTGTGCGACAGTAATGCCTAGTAAAGAAATAGTTCTCGTGCAAAATATTATCACAAGAATGTGCTGCATTGTCTCTTTCGTATCATTTTTTGGACTCTGTTAAGCTTAATTTGCATTAGACAGAGGAATATCCTGTCAGTAGAACTTTTGCAAGGCTTCAGAAAAGTTGGAAGTAACCGTGAATGGACTATAATACAAAATTATTTAATGCCAGTCTTGCTCTCTGTATCAATTGTCTACATTTTACAGTTTTTTGTTTTTTTCGGTGCCAATTCATGTCAAATGTCCAGGGAGGATGTGCACATGTGCTGTCTTCTCTCTCCCACACATGCACACGCAGATATTTGGATAAAAATTTTCATTAATGATGTGTGGAAGAAAATAAATCTGTTTATAATATTGGCTTGTGTTGATTTTATTCCTGTTTCTTTTTTGTGGTGGTGCATTAGTAAACTACTGGACTTGTATTCTGGAGGACCCAGATTCAATTCCTAGTCTGGTGTTCCTAATTTTGGTTCTCCATGGTTTTCCGAGATCTCTGCAGGCAAATGTTGGGATGCGTCCTTACTACAAGCCTTGGCCAATTTCTTCCCCGCTCCTGGTTTCTACGAGCAATTCATGCTGTCTCTAATGACGTCGCTGTAGATGAGATGTTAAGACCTACATACCTCATTAAAGTGACTGCTGTATTGTGAAAGGAGCAGATGGATTGTTGCTGTGGTGTTGAGCTGTCTATATGTTACGGGCAGATTCGCAAGCAAGCGATCAAGGACCTACCGAGCCTGTGCAAGGACAACAAGGAGTACGTGACGAGAGTGGCAGACATCCTCGCACAACTACTGCAGGCAGAGGACACCACGGAGTTGGCTGTCGTCAACAACTCGCTCATGACTCTGCTCGGCATCAGTGCGAAGGGTGAGCTCTAGCTTCCGCCCATGCTGTTGTCACTACAGTGGCAAGCACTGTACCAAGACAAACTGGGTTTGATTCCCAGCTGTGCAACTCGTGGATTTTCACATGGGGGAATTGTGCCGGACGATGCATTTGGTTGGCTGGTTTAGTTGGAGACCTCCCTTCAACCTGCTCTTGCATTCCGGCGCTGCCCCATATGTACCTCATTTCACCCTCGTCTGCTTTCAGGACCTTGTTTAGAGGTCGATGGGTTTTCTCTTGGTTCTCCTGTTTCCCCTACCCTTGTATTCTGATACTTCTCAGTTCATCCTCATTGGTGTTCGAGACCGTATTAAAGCAACCCAGATCTCTCTGCTCCATTCTGTTCCCCCTCCCTTGTACATTCTGTTTATTCCTGTAATAATCTTAAAAAGTGGAATACACCATAGTGAGAGTACAATGTGCTGTGTATGTCTATTTTTGAACAGTTGTGTATAGTTGACAAAGATAATGGAGAGTATGATTTTTGATGTGTATGAGTGTGTCATTTTCTCAGTAGCTGTTTACCAGGTGGGAAAAATGTTGATTCTGCATATGGCTGAAAAATAATATATTTATCTTGGTATTTGATAGTTAGAAATGCATTTCGATTTGTTATTTGTTGAAAAAGAAAATTTGAATAATATTTTCAAGTATATTGCAGCTTTTTATGGCCTAGGTGTTTGGTAACCACATAATGGCCAAGGCAGTTTTTACAATCTATGGGAGATGGCTAAACATGGTAGCTGAAACCATCCCAACTTTGAGACTTGGGTACTCTCAGAGATGATTAGTAGTTCTTTGTGTGAAACACAGCTAAAATATTGTTAAAACTCAAAGTGTTGAAGCAGAAGGAAAAATTTTAATCTGCACAGGAAATACCGTATTTCAGCGTGTATAAGCCGCACTTTTTTACAAAAAAAATTACAAAGTTGGTTGCGACTTATATGTGAGCTGTTGGCATTAAAAAAATGTTTACCCCCAAAAAATGTTTGAAAATTTGTTAACATACAGTACATTTTATTGTTTTAACTAAAGGAAGGAAGGGAAAGGAAGAATAAAAAGTCAAAAACAGAAAAAACTTATTGTGCAATTATTTGTTCACTCGCGTTCATAAACAAAATAACCTTTATCACACGCATGTAAGATATAAACATGTTGCAGCCATAACAAGAAAAAGATATCTTAGTTGTCACGCCTGCCGAGGCTCTAGAAGTGCGCATTGATAAGACGTGATTTTGTGTAACATGTAGCAGTGGTTTTGCTTTCTGAATTCACTTTACAATCTGTGGGGTAGTAATTGCACAATCTATATTTGTAAACATTTCAACTTAATACAAATTTTCTGTCTCAAATGTTTTGTAGGGGAGAAATTATGTCCAAATTTATTATATTTGTACGGAATTGTGACTGAACAATATTTACAGGAATACAAAAATTCAGTGCGGTCTATATTTTAAATATTAATTGTCCCTAATTTTTTATCAAAAACTTCTGGTGCGGCCCATACACACCAAAATACGGTAATAAACGAGTACCTAATGGAGAAATTTAAAAACCTTACATATCCAGGATCGACGATGCACTATACAACCCAAATCAAAAACTAAAATCCACATATGTGAAAAGGAGCAATAAATGAAAATATAAAAAATTAAAAATGCTTTACAAATAGTTGCAAGTACTCACTTCACGTAAATATGGATATGGGAGTGTGTGTTACTGCCTACATCACAGTTATTAGTATAGTTAGTATTTTTACAGTGTTTGTGAGTATTAGGGGTTAAAGCTGAGTCTATACAGAAAATGAATGAATCACTTGAAAGGTTTCAGGTAAATACTGTGGTTAGACCATGTACATATTAAATAATGCTTACAATAATTTTTATTACTGTCACATTAACTAGGCAGGAAAATAACGGAGCAAACTTATCGTATGTAAAAAAAATTATAATTTTTTACTTAAATACTGGTGTAGATAAGTAGTTTTGTGTGAATTCGTGTATCTTCCAGCTCAGAAGTACTAGTCGTAAATGCAGTGCTGTGTTCTTATGCTGATGTATTCATATTTTCTCTCCTGTTAGGTACGCTTACTGGTATTTTTGCACAAATTTTGGATGGTGAAGACTACATTAGGGAGAGATGCATAAAGTTCCTAGCGACAAAGTTGAAAGTCTTGGAAAAGGATGTCATAAATAAAGAGATGCAAGACTTTATCATATCTGAGACCAAGAAAGTAATACAGGTAATTAAAAAACTTCTTTACTTAAATTTTCTGCTGTGATGTACATTTGGACACCACCTATTCCTAACCTTCATTTCTTGTTTTGACTGTGTAGAGCTAATGTGTTTTTATACTTGTTCTCCAGGGAATAATGATAAATGTTTTGTATTTTGTTAATCAAAAAGTATTAGAAATTTATTTGTAGGATGCTTTCCTTAAAATTAATTTTTAGTGGTAAATAAGACCTTTCAGAGTGGAGCCTGCTAATTAATCTAATTGTTGTTTGAGTATTGCACCCTACTATGTAGTCATGAGATAGTTAAATGCAACGAAAGTATGGTTTTAATTCAGTACTTATGGAAACAGTTGGTTTTTGCCCATTGCATGGCATTCCACAAATTTAAATAGAACATTACCATTGATGTAATGTATAGTCCCTGTGTGCCAATTAATTGTCATCCACAATATGGCTGGGTTAGCTTGGTAATACCTTTCATCTTTCGCCATCTCTCCCACCACCACTCTAATTACATTATCTCCCTCTCCTCTGTCCATCCAATCTCTGTGGACGGCCTTCAAGGATTCAATTAACATATTGTAGGTCTGGCATTTGCTCTCTTTTTTTTCTCCTGTCTTTCGACTTGCCCATATACTACCTTGTGTGTACTTGCTCATTCTTCTGCATCTCTTGTACCTTAACTTTCCCTTGTTTCGCGTCATTTGTTACCTTTTCTCCTTCTGACGCAGTTCTTCGTGCAAACTTCATCATCATTGCCTAGGCAAGCAATATGCTCTATACATTATATGTTTACATTTCAGTGGTACTTATTTTTTCCTGCCATTTCTTTCACCTGCCTGTAAAATTCGTCTCTATGTTGACCTTGGTTCCCCCCCCCCCCCTTTTTTTTTTTTTTTTTTTTTCTCCCAGTTTCTGTCTTTTACGATTTGTAAATAAAATAATTTAATTTTGAAAACGAATGCATTCATCCTCAAGCTGCATATATCTGTAATATTGTGGAATTATTTT
The DNA here is from genome assembly GCA_029891345.1 of Dryococelus australis. NCBI lineage: Eukaryota > Metazoa > Arthropoda > Insecta > Phasmatodea > Phasmatidae > Dryococelus > Dryococelus australis. The sequence continues at coordinate 7,426,353 of CM057007.1, read as the reverse complement.
TCTGCCTTTGTAAAAAAGCAATTGGGAAATGAATTCTGTGTAATGGAACCAAACAGATAATGGGTAAAATAGTGTAACTAAGCCTTCCCTACTTTAAAGAGCATCCAGCCTCCATGGAGTGGTCAGGTTGCTGTGTGCTGACATTGTTACATTTTTAAAACATACCATTATAGTTGTCTTCACTAGAAAGTTGTTACATTTGATGATTTAATCCTTGAAAGTTAAAATTACATTACTTGAAAAGTCCTTGAATCTAAATGTAACGTGTTTGTAAGAAGCCAGATATAGTGAAACTGAGTGTATCCTAGCCGAGAGAGTATCCAGCTTCCAGCATCTCATTGTAACTGATCTGAGAGGTGATGTTGCAGGATGTGACAGCGGAGGAGTTCCACCAGCTGATGGACCTCCTGGCCTGGACGAGGCTGCCCCACTCTGTCAGCGGGCAGCAGGAGTTAGTGTCCATTGTGGCCGAGCAGGCCGAGCTGGGCCGTGACTTCGACCCGGCCAGCGACCAGGACTGTGTCGACAAGCTCATACAGTGTCTCAGCCTTGCTCTGCCCTACTTCTCTGTGAGTCCCATCGTCTGCCACATGAATACACCAGAACCTCTTTTAAGGGCATGTGGGCTATCAGTTAACTCCAAGTACATACATTGAAGTGCCACATTTTTTTTGGAAGCAAAATACAGTGCAAAAACTCCTGGATAATACATATGTTGTCAATTTTGTGAGCAACAATTTTACCACATCAAAGCATTTATTTCACTTCAATCCAGGTATCTGAGGGTATTATTAAAATACAGCAAAATTGATACAAACTGTTCTAAAGGTTATTTTGTAATTATATCTATCATTACTTTACACATTGTATATTACAATCAAATACAGTGAAACCCTGTTAAGAAGTTCCCACTTCTGAAGTTTACCTGCTTAAAAAGTAGAATAATTTTGCACGGTGTCTCTTTTTAAGTTTTCTGGCTAATAAGCATTATTTTCTCAGTCCCTTCAGAAACGTCTTAACACAGTTGTACTGTATTTACAATATGAAAATGTAACCTAATAATAGTTCACTTCTCCCTTGTCTAAAAATATTGATTTGTGGTACACATTAAAAAGCAATTTCATCACCAGAAACTGGGTCGGCTATCAGAGGGTTTGGTTGTTTGAGGGTTGGGTGTGAGTGGTTCAGCATGTCTACTGACGTTGGGAATCCTGGTAAACTTGGAAATATCATGGAAATTATGGAAAACGGAGATATTTATAAAGGATTTTTTAGCTGGTGGTTAATAGAATTTAGTAACATTGCACAAAATAGATATATTTGTATTATGTTTCCATGGTGTTTTTAAAACTACAGGAAACTCAGAATTCTAAGACTTATCATGGTTCTTCAAAAGATTTTTGTTATCTCGAGAGGGTCACTATTGCAGGAATCTTAGAAATGAAAGTTAACAGCGGCTGTATTACAATATTTTCCCTTCTCGATCCTGACTGAGTACGATTAATAGGTGTGAAAGTAAGTTGATCACCACATGCATGTCTGGATATTTTCCACAGAGTACCATAATTTAGTCCACTTAAGGATTTTTACCTATCTTTCATTTTAAACATAGTCTCTTGTACTATATACAACTGTTATCTGTGTGATAGGACATCCTGGGAATATAAAAGTATTGTGAAATGTTTTGGTATTATCAGGGAATTTTTTTCTATAGCCCAGTAGACATCGACCTGCCATGCACTGTGTGTTAATTTATAGAAAAGTATGAAACTATAGTTTGTGGAAAGGGGGTAAGAAACTGGTTCTATTTTTGACGTTGGACGTGATTGGCAGTCTCAGGTTGACTCGTCAAGGTTCGTGGCGTACATGTGCGACCAAGTGCTGCCGAAGCTGAGCCTGATCATGAGCCCGGATGAGGGCAGCAACCCCCAGCTGGAGATTCTGAAGCTATTTGCCGAGCTGTGCACACACTGCGGGACCCTTGAGAACAGCGACGAGAAGCTGAAGAAGCTCTACGACAAACTCATTGTAAGTGTCCGCCCCTCTGGTTTGTTAGGGAATGTTGTCCGAAGTATTTGACGCAGGGCCAACATTTAAGGGACCTGCCTACCCAGTGCTCGAACTGTGTTGCCGCGTGTTTTATATATGTACTGGTTTTTTGACAAAATCATGTTTCTAATATTATTTTGGATCCTACCAACATCATTAAAAACTGATTTTTCAGGCTGCTGTATCTTAAAATATACCACATTGGAACCTCAGTTATTCGTTTTTCAGTGGACCAATTAGAAAAATCGAAGCACGCTGAAAAACGAAGAATGCGGACTTGGATTTTAAGCCTGAGAAATATCATACTGACGCACTCCTATTCTTGGTCGTTAAATGTATTGCTCTCTCTCTCTTTCGTTCTTAGGTCTTCGTGACAGAGAAGGTACTTCAGACCTATGACACTGAGAGTGCTCACTACCTTCTGGTATTTATTGCAACCCTTTGGTGGTGTATTCATTTTTCGCGGTGTTCCTTTCTGCCTGGCGGGTCGTGGTTTGTCCATATTGGGGTAGTTGCTTGGGTACTGCCTAGTAGAAGGGTTATATCGGTGTTGAGGGGAATTAAACCCCAGGGTGAGTCGGATCGCAAACGTCTCCCGCCCAACTTTACTCACCGTGATGGCTGCCATAAGCCAGCTGTCCCAATTAACTAAGAAGTTGATACGTCTCCGTGTGTTGTGAAGAATATGGTAATGAAATGGATGTGAATCATGCTCTGGCGGATTGGTTTAGCTCTGGTTCCCGTTCGCTACCTGGGCTTCCAAAAGAAGCTGGTCTAGTAGGTTTACGACTAGGAACAAAGTTAAGTTGCGGGGGAGCTATCCGGGTTTTAGGGGTGGTTTTGGGAGGTAAAACAATTTTTATCACCTTCCCTGCTGCTGTATGGATCTTACATGTAGTGGGTGAATTGGTGCCTTTAACCGGGTTAGGGGTAGGTAGGCTTACGATGGGTACAGGTTTAGGCTGTTGATAGTAGCACACATACTTGTAGTCAGACCACGGCCAGCAGTTACCAATTTGAGAGTCTTCTGATTCGTGTTCGCAGGCAGTAATTGGCTAAATGGGACATGCTGCCGGAGCCCTGAATTCAGGTACTGGAGAGGGAGGTGCAACGTTGCGAGGGGAGTCCACTAGCGTGATGATATTAGGCTGAAATAATTTGCGTTGAGAGGCTCGTGGTGCTTTACATCCATTTCTGCTAGATATCCCACCTTCTTTCTTAGTCATTGGAAGCTTTAGTATAATACCACGTTAATACTCTAAAAGAAATGCACCTTCTCAAAACAGGGCTCTATAATGAGATTTAGTCACTGTTTGCACTCTTCCCCCTTTGCTGCCGACGTTCAGTCCTGCTGGGAATATTTTACCCAGACACTCCCGAGGCACTGAAGGGAAGAAATGGTAGGTGAGAGGAGGAGTGAAACTGGACAAGCGCAGGCGTACCGGATGCTCCCAGGAATCTCAGTATGCCCTTTTGGACTGCTGCCTTCTTCAGGCCCTGGAGCATGAGGGTTTGGCCCACTCACCCTTATTCCACAGTATGGAATTTAATTACAAAAAAATTGAGCCCACCTGAAAACACTGTTAAATATTAAATGAGATGGGTAAGCAAGAACAAATTTATCCAAATAACCTTTGATGAAACATTTGTTAATGCCAAGGAAAACACTGGGGAATCCCAGTTCTTGTATAATCTAGAATATAAATTTAATTTATGCAGTTACTTCAGGTGAAGGCAAACCTGAACGAAACTTTGATCACCAATTGGCTATTCCTAGAAAGGTCGCAATCCACGGCTAGTTACTTTCTTAAGGCGTTGTAGTCTAGAGGGGACATTGCGACGGCCTGCTACCGTGGAGCCGAGGAATAGACTTTGGGTAAAGAGTGCAAGGTGAGGACGTTGAGGTTACCGCCTTACAAACTGCTGGAGCAGAAGCGGCTGGACAATTTTTGCAAGCTGCTGGGGTTGGTAGAGCTGGAGCTGGAAGAGGCTCCCAACCATTGCAGTCGGCGGGCCAACAAACTCTGGCCAGAGCGATTTTGAGCTTCCTTGTATAGTCCAAAATCTTCGCTTCATGGCTCTCACAGGGGTGCGGGGATGTGCTAGCCTTTCTCCACAGGGGCTGGTTATCTCAGGGTAGTGGGCACCGCTGCCGCACATTCCTTGTCACTTTTGGTTGAGACTGGTGACAGGTTTACTACCTCCACTCAAGGCTCTGCTTCGGTGACTTCACGGGGCGCAGGGGTGCTGCGATCCTGTGGTGACTCTTGTAACTTCCTTCTCTGTGGTCGGCTGTTCTGTGACTTTTCGGGTAAAACAATTTCTGTCTAGAGGGTGGCGACCTCTCGTCGAAGTTTGGGCGGGCAGTACGATTTGAGTAATTAATCACGTTAATTATCGTCTGTGTCTGTAACTGTACAGCTTATGGATCAATCCTGTAGCCACTTGCAATTACATATGTGGCTTTGGACTTGCATCAAGGCTCTCAGCGCTCACTGATGGGGCAAAGTTGGCCATATTGGGCGCAGTCGCGCTGTGCAGCAGTGTTTGGCATGCATCAGTACGTAACCTTTCAAATACATTTTTGTTTAAACCAACAGCCAAAAGATGCCATTAAAACAACTTAAAGTCAATTTATGAATAAATATTCGCTTTGAATTTAAAACTTCAATTTTTGGAATTGAGCAAAGTGTAATTTTTATTCATTTTAATATTTTTTGTTGTGTTCCTTCATTGGCAGCGCCATGCTCAAACCCTTGGTAAAAATTACCACAACTGATTTATTTGCAACAATTTTTGCCAAGTCTTTGTTAAACCTTTACAATTCTGACCAAACATGAAGCAGATAGTTTCTATAATGATAATAATCATGCCTGTTAAATTACATAGATAGTTATACACAGCATGAAGAGAATGCTGCACTGCTGTTCAGAGCTCTGGGCATAGTAGATATGGCACACAGGAATGAGTAGAGGCACAATTTTGTGGTAAATCGCGATAAAATGAAATATCACCGAAATACTATTTGAAACGCAAGATATTACGAAATAACGGACAAATGTGCTATATCCCACAAAATTAGCTGATTTTATTTTTATTAGAGTATAATAGGCTGGGAATGTTTGAGTAAGACAGGCTCAACTACTGCTGTTTTGAGGCAGTAGTTGTGCCGTTCTTATTCCAAGAACTAAACTGACAGGCTGTCACTTAACCCGAAAGGTTGGATGAGAAAAGATGCCCTGCTGCGAGATAATTATTTACGGAAGAGGAAAGTGTATAGAAGAGAGGGAGAGAAAAATGCCGCTCCCAACCCACTGTGGCCGCCTGCTACAGTGGGTTGGGCAGCCTGTATTGCAGGTTGCCAAATTACCAGCTTTGCACGTGGGTCACACAGCTGCTTGTCATTTCAGTATTTAAAATCTTTTAAAAGCTATATTAAATGTGACATTAATTACTTGGCAACTTCAATCTTACTCTCAGTAAAATAAGGGTGTGCTGAATTTAAAAACTATACATATTAATAATTTTTAGTTTTTTGAATATAGGCAAAGTTGATTTATGTGGAGATATGTGGTACACAACCTTGTAGATTTAATATTTTATATTTGATAAGATTAAAACACAAATTGTTTAAGTTGCCCTGACCTAAGATTAAAAGTATATTACTAAAGTATTCTTTGAGTGCCTCTTTTATTCTCCAATTTTGAAGAATTTATGTGAAATTAATTTACGTATTATTTTGTGTGTTTACTTAAAGCATAAAATAGTACATAATGTGTCACTGACTTTAACACAGATGTCCATCAGCTTTCCAAAATACTTTTAGCTGCATGGCTCCAGACAGAGGTCATAGCTTGTGTGTGTGTGCGTACCGGCAGGAGTACATGCCCCTGCCTGTGGACCCGGAGAGCAGTGATGAGCCTCGCTTGGAGTTCTCCATCGTCGAGTGTCTGATGTATGCATTCCACCGCCTCGGCAAGCACAACCCTGCTATACTTACCGCTGACGAGAAGAGACTCAAGGACTTCAAGATGAGGTACATTCCAGTTCACCATCCCGATCTCTGAACCTGAGCCTTTTGCCAGGATTGCCACAGGTCTGGAAAACAGGGAAATGTCAAAGAATTTGAAAACTCTCAGGGAATATCAAACAAGTCAGCTGAATGCCATCAAATTCTGTGATATGCACGTTATATTTGGCAGTTCTGCCATCAATTGTGCACTGCTGCCAGAATCACATCAAATTTTTTTGATGACTGTGTACTAGAGCTTAGGTATTTTTCTTTGCAATCCTTATGGGGACAATGTTGTAAGGTCAGATAAGTATTTTGGGTTTAAAAGTTTGGTATAATGCAAAGGCATTAATCCTTACAGAAAAAAAATGCTAGAAAAAGTTAAGGGAAAGAACATTCTTTTCGTCTGTAAATCAGGGAAATATTGATGAATTTTCCAATGGTAAAAAAGGTGGTAACTCTGTTTGTGTTTTTGAGACAGTAAAATGCACAGCCAACAAATCAGTACTATTTATTTTTTGGGTCCATTCAAACATTTTATCACTTAAGTGTTATTCCCCCATCCTCTCCTCATCCCTGAGAACAGAGTACCAATTTTTAACTTCATTGCAATTATAAAATAATTTTAAAAACACATTTTTTGGTTCAATTTTTAATTTTTGGTTTTTAAAAGGTTGAGTGTAGAAATATTTTCAGTGATTGGTTTATATTACATGGAGTACCTGTTACTTCTTGGACTTAACAATACTCATACTAGTGTCTTGCAAAATTCGCGGTAACTTTTCGTCTGATCAATTCTAAATAACATAACTGTACCTCGATTAAAATAGCACAGGAGGAGGAGGGGGTGAAACGTACACTACTTTGGTGCATGCCATCCTTTTCAACAATGGAGATAAGACTACTTCCGCTCCATTCTAAGTTCAGTTTAGGCAGGCGACAGAAGTTTGCATTTTCATTTGTCCCAACGTAAAGTGTGATTGTACTGTCTGCCTTGCTGATTGTTTTATTCACTGATCCACTGTAACAATGCTTAGATGCAATGAGTTCTTTTATAATAGTTGGAATATTGTTTGTCTTTGCTTTTCTTCCCTGCCTGCCAGCTGGCCGGTGACGTCACATAGGCAAGTCATGCATTCGTCACTCCCCCCCCCCCCCCCTCCCTCCCTCCATGATCACCCCTCGCGCCTTAGTGGCCCGAATTAGTATAGAAGGAGATACAGCCCGTGTTTCTTTACAAGTCTTCATTCCCAGTGCTCGCTGCTCAGAATTTGACCAGATTGACACCAGGCCCTGGGCTTGGATTTGGTATTAATGGTGGTCATAGATGGCTTAGAAACAGAAAATAATATCCCAGCAATTTAGCAACTAGGAAATTTGAGCAAGTTTGTGTAATATTTTTTTTAAATTCATCTATGATGCATTCAATTTGAAGTCGTCCTAAACCTTAAGTTAAAGGGGTGACCAATATGGTAGAGTATTTGGAGGCGTGGCTGGAGATTACTTGCTCTCTCTGACTAAATTTATTAACAGATTGACACAAGCCTAGGGTTATGAGAGCACTAATGTCCATACCTTAGACGTCACTATAAGTCTCAACTAAACTTGACAAGATACGTTTCGTGAGCACCAATACGCGTGTGGACTCAATACTTCCAACAAAACAACTAAAAAACGAACTGGTGTACAATAGCATAACTTACCGGCCCACCATCTTGTTTACGACTGCTTTTTTCTTCCTCTTGGAGGCGCCACTGTCACAATGATTGCTGCAGGCGTAGGTAATTAAAGCTGTCAGATAGCCTGGTGTTTCCATTGTACATGCGTACACACACATCCACAGAGTATTCTAATAAACAATATATAGGTATATACAGATGCAGAACACATTTCCTTATATGAAGATTTAGTCTTGGTCACTGAGAGACTTAAAAAATAATCGCGATGCCAGAATTGTGAGGTGCATTAAGGGTTAGAAAATAAGACAGGGTCCTTAAGTTGTCTTGGGTGCTCGGCTGGTATATAACGTAGGTCTTGTGGGCCGCTTAGTTGGTACAAGATCTGGGATCACATGCACAACCCTTCGTCTAGAGGGGGACTACCATAGGAGTGATGGGAGGAAGGGTGCTCCTTCTCATTGACTTGCTCATGTGGTGAGTGAGTCGTTGGTCAACAGCTGGTTCTAGTTGAGGTGCAGTTGTTCTCGTCGTCTGAGTGGGCGAAGGGAGGGGTGCCCTGCAATTTTACCCCTAACCAGGGGCAGGCAAGACCATGAGCTATCGCATCTATGGTTGGGTAATTTGATTAATGGCTGAAATAAGGGTGTTGAGAGGTGTGAAGAATAAGGGGTGTCACTGTGGCACGTAAAGCCCTCTTTAATGTCTTTCGTGATTCTCCCTGTCGAGAGTACTGTATTTAGCCACAGAACAAAACAATCCACAGAGGATAAGCAAACACTTTGACGTCCCTAGCGTGTACTTCTAGATACTCACGACTTGTGACGTGCAGTAACACTCAGTGTTCTTATAATCCGACCTTTTCAAGCGGTGGACAGAACTTGGAGCAGGACGTATCACTTCCTTGCTGAAGCGCCTGGGTATGTTCTCACAAGGGGGGTCAGTCAAGTTTAAGTGGATCCAATCCCAATCCAGCCACGTGAGCAGTGGTGGCTGAGTGTGATTAATCCTAGTAGGTGGAGTACCTAGTGCTTTTGGATGCAGCCGACGGTCTACCGGTTAGCAGAGCTCTGTTTGCCACTTAGTGGTGTGTGTATTTACCTTGGTTACTCACCCACCGGTTTTTCCTCTGAAATATAATTTATGTTACGATTACCAAAAGTGAAAATTTCTTATTAATAGAAATGAAACACTCGAGAATGTATTAAGTATACGTGTTGTATTGAACGTTTCTAGAAAATAGGGTGATTCCACACTAACTCCTATTGAAATGATGCAAGTTACTGAGATTGAACCCATCGTTAAATCCAGGTGAAGGCAACGTGGGCCAGAGCTAGATGTATTGTGAATAACTGGCAAGTAATCAAATGGTAATTTTTGAGGCAGTAATTGTATAAATTTTTATGCACATTATTATTTTTTTACTATTGCTTACGAGTAATGTCTTTTCCAGAATTCGTAATGATGAAATTATTTTGTTTCTAATTATGTTGGATTGGCTGTGCAGTTAGAAACATTTTCCAGTCTGTATGTCGATATATTGATAGAACTTGAGTTGATATATATATATATTGATACACCTGTTGAATCATTGATCAGTCTATTCCAGTTTTGTTAGGGCATTCTTTGTCTAATCTCTTTGCATCAGGTAAAACATTTTTTGAAACTGTTATGTTCTTTATTTTACCAAAAATTAATTAACATTATTTGCACTTTACTTGAAAAACAATTTATTGTGCAATGAGAGCGATGTTGTAATGCTAACCAGCACATTTTTTCTGTGATTCTGTAATGGAAAGTGTCTGAATTTAGTTAGAGCCGTAGCAAAATTTCTTTGTTTTGTATTGGAAACATTGATCAGTGCACCAGTTACTGGTTGGAACTTATTACGATATGCAAACATTAGTACATTACGGTTTTGTTGGTTATTTTGGTCGGAAATTTTATATTTATTTATCTATTGGCAGAACAGTTTATATAATTATTATATGAAGTGTGTATGTTTGACTTTAACAATGCTACATTTTTGTATTGACTTGTTCAGTGTATGCAATTTAAAATTGAGGAAGAAATCTGTATTGAACTATTTTTTAGCTGGCATTTGCAGTGTTTTACATTTGTGTGTGTTATAAAAAAATTTTATGTAGTTAAAGAAGATTACTAATTTCAAATGGTCATATGATGGCGATATATGCTTGCGTACATTAATTTTTTTTTCTCCCCACTTATTAACATTCTTTTTACAGCTCAGTGTTTCGGTGACACATGTTCAAGAATTTTAACCCTTTCACCTTCAGACTTATTTTTGTTAATATTAGTGATTTAACAAAACAGGCTGTCTAAACCCATTGGAAGAATATGGTTTGTGAGAGTTGCCATTGTTAGCTTGATAAGTGCTGCTCTTTGCCCCTTCTGGCCTTAAGAGGGGGAGGGGAGTCTAACACCAGAGTAATTCTGAGTGTAAGGCTATCACTTCTGGACAGCCTTACTCTCCGTACCACAAGGGACGTCAATAGGCGGGACCCCAGATGTCCTGATAAGGGTGAGTGAGCTCAATCGGTTACAAGGTACGAGTGATTGTGGGGTTGAGCAATTTTACACTGACGGGATTGATCTGCTGCTGCCTCATTAGTAGGCGAGCGGGGATGAAGTTGGCGCCTGGGAAAAATTAATAATATAAGAAATTAATTTTCTACGTAAATTCCCAACTAATTAATTAAAAAAAGTACGCTATTTGCACCGTAATCTTAACAAGGGGACTCTATCCAGGGGGACGTAAATTGTGTAACGGCCTGTTACAGTGGTGTCAAGGGAAGTTGATTGAGGTAAGGGTAAGTAGGTACACATGTGGGATTTACCAGACCTGGAGAGCTGTCCCTGGGCGGTCAGCGGTAGGAAGCCTTGTCCAAGTTGGAGCTGGAGTGCTGGCGGCCTTCTTCAAGCTGCCGGGGCAGTGGTTCAAGCCCTGCCTCGGGCTGCTGAAGTGAAGGAGGCTGGACCCTGGGTGGGCTGCAGAGAAGACTGTAGGAGAGCTCGCGATGTCTGCTGGACCATGAGCCTGTACTTTATTTATTGGAAAATTGCTCTGTGTCAGCAATTCTCCGGGTGCAGGGGGTAGCGTAGCCTTCCAACACAGGGACTGGTTTATCTGACGGACTGGTTTATCTGCTGCTGAAGCGCTGCTCAATTTTTTATCTCCCCTGGTGGAGGCTATGATATTTTCATGCACCCCGGACTGAGGCAGGCGGGCGATGACGTCAGGAGGTCACGGGGGTACCGCTCTCGTGTGGAACTTCGTGGCCAGGCAGGATAGCGTAGTATAATTCATATTAACTATATTATTTCTTTGTCGTGGTTGCTCTGGCATGTTCCTTCTCAATTGGATGTGGAAGAATATAAATTCAGACGTGAAGTTAAATTGCTTGATTGTCTCATTAAAGCCTGACTTTGTTTCAATATATTTCTAATTCTCAGCGGCGAATGAATTTGAATTCCGCCCCGCACTTGGTGCTTAGATGGGGCAAAGTCGGCCGTAGAGTGCGCATCTCTGTAGCGCAGAAAGCTGGCATGCGTCAAGCTTCTTAGAAGTGACAGTTTTGTGCAAATAATGTCTTGTTCAAAAAGTAAGAAAACTTAGTTCACTGAACGGTGGTTGCTGGACATCAATTTCTCTGTGTGGTTGTGTTGGGCACATGATGAGTATCCTGCATATTGTGTCGTTTGCAGAACATCTTTTTCGCTTAGTAACATGTGTAAAAGGGCAATTTATAGCCACATGGTGGGGGGAAAAAACACACAGAAGCTATGAGTAATATCGCCAAATCCGTCAGTTTAAGGGCATTTTTAAGACCAGTGCTGTTTCTAAAAGTCTCACAGCTTCAAGGTTTGGTAGGGCCATCTTTACAAGTAGAAAGCGAGACAAAGGTATGTTCACTGAAAGTGATGGCCAGTCGTATCAAAAAGGAAATGTATCCCTTCAAGTGTGTTTGTGTTGAACGAGAATGTGACAAAATGTGAAATTATTTGGTGCATTCGTACCAACACCAGTCTACAGTGGAGTTTCATTGAGTGTACCACTATTTAGTTAATGTTTCCAGATTCAGAAATACAACTTCAAGAGGACAAAGTAGGAAATATTTTTTCTACAAAGAAACTTGTGTGAAAAGTTTTCAATTATTTTCAGCTGTTACACTTAATTCTAGTATTTATCATTAATGTGAATAAACTATTACCATCTCTCTAGTGAAGTTGTTAACATTCAGCATTTTTCTTTCATATGGAGTTCAACATAAATTTTTTTGACCAAGTTATGTTGGAAAATATAATTAAGGTCTGCATGTATCCAGTAGATGTAAACGATATAAAAAATTCACATGTTCATTGTCAGTTTTTTTTATTAATAAGTAGCTTACATTTGTGTTTCAAAATGTTTTTGCACTATATTTTTAGGTTCAAGAAACCAAACTTCAGTAAAAAAATTAATAAAAATTTGTATGCATTTTTTCTTACACATTACAGTGATAGTAAATGTATTATTTCATGCAGTTTTCTTAAGAAATGCAGTGATACGTTAGATATGTTACAAATAAGATGTGTTTGAAGCTTACAATTTATTAGGGTTAAATCTGTATCGCAAACTCTTTTACGCCATATCAATTTTTAAACCTAACAATGTGTATACATAAGTGTTTTCGGCTTGAGGAGTTTTGTTTACCAAACAGTGATATAGTATTATTTAGTGAAAATTAGGTACCTGATTGTTAAATTCAATTATTATTGTAGCTGCTGTACCAAGGTAACACTTTTACTATTCTTATTGCATTATAGAATTACTGTATATATTATTTATTTGTATGATAAATTTTGTCATAAGCAAAGATAAAGCCAAAGTGATCAGTATTAGAAAAACACAGATTTGGTCTGGAAAACCTGGAAAAGTCAGGGAATTTTGAAATGGAAATTAATTGGCCACCCTGTATGACATGCACCGACGTACACTGTAGACACATGTCCCGTATTACTGTTAGGAGTGGTGTGCCCCTGTATGGGCGGTGTGCTCGAAGATGGGGCAAAGTTGGCGAGTAGAGTGCACATTGTGAATGTGCAGAAATGCCTCACACGTTGAATTATTCATAGTGTATTATTTGTTAAGGGAAAAATTTTGCCTGCTTGACCAAAGTGAAAAATGAAAATGTAAGAGTTGAAGAGCGGGTATTTGAGAATGATGTGGTGGCACTTGAAGAATGATGTGGTGGGGTGGTGTTGTGGCAGGTTACAGTTCTTTGCGCGTGGCACGCAAGGGTACATCAAGAAACTGCGTGAGGCGCTACAGGGCAAGACTGAGGAGGAACTCAAGACTGATGAGAACAAGATCAAGGCAGTTGCCTTGAAGACCACCTCCAACATCAATACCCTCATCAAGGATCTCTTCCACTCTCCACCCAGCTTCAAGAGCGTCATCAGTCTGTCGTGGAAGCCCACTGTTGGTGCTGCGGTGAGTTAGTTCTCCACCACCTTGTTATATTACCCATCTTGTGGCCAAGGTCAGACTATGAGCTTTCCAGGTTCCAGACCTGTGTAAGCCGTGAAAGGTTGTACCATTTTTGTGTGTACAGTAAACTCTCAATTGCATGACCTTTTATGATACCCAGGAAAAGGGCTGTTGTTTCGAAGGTGTCGTACATTTTAAATTAAATTTTTTTTCGTGGTTCCCAAAAAAAAAGTCATTATTTTGAGAGGGTCGCTATTCTATGGGTCGTGAAAAGGACATTTGAGTGCATGTGTATCAGGGTTGTATGAATGTAATTCTTTGTTTCATAAGACAAAAATTAAACATGTATGCTTTAAATTTCTGAAACTGAAATGAAAATGAAGAAAAATTATTTCATGAGAGCTGAGGCCTACTCTAATGTTACACAGTTACTGGCAATTCATGTGCCTTGTTAGCAGACACGTCATATAATAAAGTATTTTATGATTCAGAATAAAAACTTTCATATGTATATTGCATTTTCAACTCCATGTTCTTGGAAATCTTTAGCAAATGATCGATGGATCAAAGTTTTTATTTTAAAAAATGTGTTTATAATGCAGAATTTATTGTGTATAAACTGCTTTCAAAATGGATTTGTGTATTTTCAAAAAAGCATAATAAAATTTTAAAAACTTAAGGGGATGTTAATGTTTTTGCAAGAAGTACTGTAGGTATTGGTTTGCAACATGGGGGAAGGGAGATGATGTTTTGATTGTTTGCGTTGTGGCCACAGAAGGAGGGTATCCCAGTGGGAGAGAAGCGCCATGCACCAATCACGTTCTCGGAATCACCTCTGAAGCATACCAAGTCCGAGAAGTCTCAGCGAGAGCTGTATCAGCCTCCGAGTGGGAAGTACAGCAACAAAGTTTCTGGTTATAGTGAGTACATATTACTGTGGATTTGTGCCATTTTGAAACTGACAGGTTGTGTGTGATGACAAGGTGTTATAGTTCCACTTGATGACTTGAACAGGAAGGTAGTAGTTGTGGCAAGCAATTGTTAGCTGGTTTCATTATGAAAAGTAGGCAGAATGCACAAGTACTTGTGTATATATTCTAGACACACACACACCAGACAAACATTTTCCACGTGGATGTGCAGTCGCAACATTTTGCTGGCTACGTTAGCTTCACTAAGTTGCGAGTGGAGGGACACTGTAGTCTGGTGAGTGATGGTTGATAAATAGTGAACCTAGCGACCAGGAGGTGAACTAGGGTGAGGTGGGATATTTGAAATGTGTTGGAAGGGTTATCTTATGTCTAAGCTAGGTGTCTGTCTGAATTTGGTAATGTAATGGTTGGCAAGTTTCCAGTGTCACATTTCTGCAGTATTGTGAGAAAGTGTTAGGTAGAGGTCTCACAACCCAAACCAGAGTAGTGAGGGCCCTACTTCCTTCTAATAATAGTGCAAAACTGTGTCACTGGGGAATAGCCTGCCAACACATCCCGAAATCCAGAAAGACAACTGTTTTAAACATTTTATAAAGTTTTGTTACATTTTGAACCTCTACAGTTGAATCTTGTTAGTACTATCACGTGTACGCTGTCTCTTGGCTGGAGGAATATTATAAATTGACACGTGCCTCTTTTTCCTACTACTAACTAACTAAGATTACGACTCCTCACATCACGCCAATTATATTATACTTCAACCCACGTGAGAGTCGAACATGTGGATACAGAGGTTACACAAGTCAGCGGATACATCGCCCACCCCTACCCCACGCTGAGAGCCTGCAAGCCAGGGCACGGCCGAGCGCCGCCGAACGTTCACGAAGCCGAGAGATGACTAGAGGGTTGCTACCCCACTCCGACCTTTGCACCAGGGGGACGTCACGCGCCCCGCACCACCCACGGCCTGCCGTCGCACCTGTCTTTCGGACTGTGTAAGTCAGTGCGCGGCGTGGCTCATGAGTTATTTTTTCACATCTATGAGCTTGCTCCTCCACTTGTAGTGCTGGGGTCTCCGACAATCTCCAAGTCTTCAGCAGCCACTAGCGGTTGCCGCCATTGCCGTCATCAGAGGTTCCTGCAGCAACAGCGACACCAATACCAATTACCAGAAGCTTCTTCCTTGGTAGAATTGAACATTAACATGCCCTGTTACTAGAGCAGTGGACTTTAACTTCTCTGTCTCTTATAGATATCCCTTAACTAGTTTAGCTTCGTATAGTAGATTTATTCAACAGTCAGTCTGTATGTTTCCCAAATAGGCTAGGACCAGGTCACCTACACCTGGATTGCGTAGGTTAATTCCAGCATCCCGTCTACTTGGTAGGAGTTGGCATGACTCACTGTTTTTATTACTGAATTAAAAACACAGCTTCGTTCTTCTAAGCTGCGAGTTTTATTTATAGAGTAATCTTGAATACGCCAGCTAAGAACGTTACGAATTGTGCACTGCCAACTGAGAGCGGGTGTTTTTAATACGAACTAGCTACATCTGGGGGCCCCCTTCTGGAGTCCACCAGTCCCATA
The DNA here is from genome assembly GCA_029891345.1 of Dryococelus australis. Taxonomy (NCBI): domain Eukaryota; kingdom Metazoa; phylum Arthropoda; class Insecta; order Phasmatodea; family Phasmatidae; genus Dryococelus; species Dryococelus australis. The sequence goes on along the minus strand of CM057007.1, from coordinate 7,410,606 downwards.
CATATACCAATCGACGGCTTCATGTTCTAGACCTCCGGGGATAGAACAGCAAAGTCACAACCACTAGAAACTCCTCCAACCAGTGAGAGACAGTACGCTTGGATTATATCCCTATCAGATCACCGAGGTGCTGGTGGGGGTATTTGCACGAGTCTTACGGCCTGGCCTTGGTTGTGATACCACACCTGGTAGGAGCAGGAAGGTGGCTCACGTAGCATCAACGCTTCTGGTCTGCCCACCAGTGGTGGGGGGGCCTTCTGAAACACTTAGCTCGTGCCGCCAGCTGCTACTGGAAGTACACTCTTCTAGGGTTGCGTTTCGCATCCATGGTGTACGACCCATATCGTTCAGCAGTGGTCTACACACTATGCCGTTCAAGGTGAGGCACGGCTCATGGAGGGAGGAACAAAGGATTGCTCACCTCGCTGCCAAGTAGCGGGCTGTATTGACTCCACCAGCTGCGGACAACCAGGCCGAACGAGATCGCACTGACTTAGTAAGATTTTTGGAGAGACCGGCATCTCCCATATCCGATTATACTATTTTCCCTCCGCAATTTTATACACACCAGGACTACCACTCCGTCCTGAATGGGGTAGTGCATGGATCTGAAGCAAGGTATGGGATCTCCAACCCCAGGTTCTGGAGCCCAGAGGGAGTCACCTGGAATCTACGGTACCGTATTGGTCGACACGGTTTTATTGACTCGAAGCCAGAGAACTGCTCCATCAACTCCTGTCAGCAGTCAGCCACCATTCTCCAGTTGGCTGAAGAACCAATAAGTAAGTCAGATTGCCTCAACACCTCCCGCCAGTCACCTACCATAACACGCAAACCCACAGTGGGCCAGAAGGTAGACAGCCGTAATAGACCAGCCAGCTAGGTTATTAAAAGTTCTGTTCCGACACGCAAAGTGACGTGCTCCGTTAAGATATCAAGCCGGAAACTTACACTGGAGCAATAAGTCCCTAAACGTGTGTGCTGGTCTAGCGCAGACAAAGCCACGACGACCATGCCACATTCTCATTAGCTTGGGCACGCGTCAAGTTACACACTGTGTAAGTTCTGCACGCATAAATACAAGGGTTTGATATAGGTTGGAGCTGAGTCTCAAACCCGTGGATCACTCTGCGTGTGTTTGGTTGGATTGCCCGGCTGGGCGTCTGCCACGTTGGACAGGTTCTGTAGTGTAGGGGTTTGCTAATGTCTGCTTGGGGATTTGAATCCTGGACTCCTAATGTCAAAGCTAATTGGTAACGGGAGGTAGACTTCTGCGTGGATTGTCTTTTAACCAAGGAAGGGTATGCAGACCATCATGATGTTAGCGTCACGAAGGACATTTTTGAAATGTCAAACTATTGAGGAGTGTTACGTTGGGGTGTTTTCCCTGTGTAAATCCTGGTCTAGTTGGTTTTCATGTTGGAATGAAATCTGGTGTGGAAAGAACTATGCGTGGCTGACATCTTAACTTTGTCATGCCTGGTCATGTAGCTCTCTGCGGTAAAATCTGGCTGCTCGTAGATGGAGCCAGCCGAACAACAGCAGACGCTGTCTGATTTGGAGTCGTACCCAGGTTTAGAGGATAAGTGGCAAGAATAGGATTGTATCCTAATAAAGCTTCATGATATTAATTGATACGCAAGTGTGTCTCGTATGATCCTTCCAATAATCTAGTATGTGGTTCAAACAGAAGAGGGGTGTCAACTTAAGCTGCTACTTTTTCTAATAAATCATTTACTAGGTTTTGAATAGGGATGGGACCCTCGATACCGGGATAAAATTATTTCTTTCACTTATGGTTACGGTTTTTTTAATGCGTCGAAATATAAAAATTAGCAGAGTTTAAAATATTTACTTTTATAGTAATTTTACAGTTTCACGTGACCAACGTATGAAGAAAGGGATGAGGCCCATGGCAATGTTAATTTTACATAAAGCGGAAGACCTCACAACATACATACGAGTAGATCTTTAGCAGGGCTTTCAGAAGTGCTCACTTTATCATGAACAGCATTTTCCTTCGATACTTATAGTATTGAGTATTGCATGAGAATATCCAAAAGTATCTAAATTTAACATTCATTTTCTCAAGGGTACCATAACATTTGGAATATGTTCTATAGTTTTGTAAATCATAATATAATTTAAGTACAATTGTACCATGATATCCCATATTTAATTCATAACATAATATTCACACAACTGTGAGCACCTTGCAGTGTTTTTAGGGAACCCATACACACCAGAGTTATTATTCTTGAAAACTTTTTTATGAAACATAATTGAAGTACTGTACAATAAAAATGGGTTGAGAGTTGCGAGCGAGCGCTGATAGGCACAATTTGGTAAATTCAGTAGTTATTGTATATTCCACACATGCCATAATTATCTGATACAGCTGTCGTGGTCTAGCCCGCGTATTCCGCAGGCTAGACCACGGTGGGTGTATCAGATAATTACAATATTTATTTAACGTTACAGTATTTTCCTTGAAGCTGCAAAATAAAATTTAAAAAACTGCATAATTGCACAATGTGTACTGAGCTATCATCATCCTACTCAGAGTTTCTTTGAAACTTTTACTGTGGAAACATGATTCTATAGAATCGAAAACAGTGTTGGTTTATTATTGGTTATGGACGTTGTGGTACAGGCCATCAACCATTTGTTGCCAGTGTAATGCGGGTTTTCAGTGTGTGTCAATGACACTAGTAAAATGGGCAATTTTCTTGGCCAAGTTGTTTTGTGTTTATGACAATTTTAATTCCACCACATCACTTGTATTTCAAAGCAAATGGTTTCACCTGTAAATGTTATGCAAAATATTTTAACGAGGAATTGTTATTTGTAAAGATGTTTTCTTTTGTGTTTAGAGGTTATTTTATCTTGTAAGGTTGGTGTTTCATTGTATCTGGCGTAAAATTAACATGACTTTAAAACTTAGTATTTATTTAACTCAAAGGGCGGCATCTTCATGAGTAAAATAATATGCCAAAAAAATTGCCAGCAAAAATTTGTTTGAACATCGAGCTACTTGTATTATAAGTGTTCATTTTCAGTAACTTCTTGCGGGGAAATCTGAGGATTTATACTGATTTATTTCAGTATTCTTTGAATAAACTGATAATATGTAAGGGCCTATTTGACACCTTTTGTAGTCTAATAATGGGTAGGTAAGCACAGAGCCGAATGCAGTGTAACTTATGATGGGGAAAATCAAAGGACGTGGTTTTGAGTGATTAATTGTTTGACTCGTGCCCGGATAGTCTACTAGGCACTGTGGTCGAGGATTTTGTCCGCTGCTAGACCAAAAGCGGGGTGGTGTAGGTTAATAGACTGCAAGAGACAAGGGGTGTTGGCTAGCACGTACGTATTATTGCTTCTTGGGTGCCGTGGTCGTAGTGGGTTTTATCCAGACGTAATGAGCTTGACCTACTCCGAACTGGCGATTCCACATGTGAGATTCGTTTATCCATAAGTGGACGTTATCCCAGCCGAATCCTGTAGCAGTGCAGGTTAACAGTCCTTTCACCATGGGATGCCACGAGGGATGAATTTGGATACAAATAAGATGGTTACCGGAGCAGTCGATACTGACTCATGTCCGAGTTGGGCAGAGCGGTTCTGTTCCGCCTGTCGCTCCGGAGTGGGTTGAGGAAGTGCATTAAACTGTCTGGTGGCAAGGAATGCTGTGTTTCATTCCCTATGTTTACGACCGTTACCTATGGTCGTAAGGCTCTGCTTACAGTAGGCTAGGTACACCTTGACATGAACAAACTAAACACAGTTTATTGTGTCAGGTTTTGGCTTGCTGACCAGGCTCTGTTAAGTCTCCACTGATCCCCCGTGCATGCGAGCTGATCAGAGATGTGGAGCTGTTTGGGTCACCAATGCCGCCACTGGATGTGCGTTCACACAGAGATGGGTGGCAGGTCTCAAGCTACACATATCCCAGCTTCTCCTTGGGTGAAGGTGTTGCTAGTGGTTGTGGCTCCTCTGTTCCTCTTCACTGGCACTGGTGTACATAACAACCTGTGTATAGCAGGCAAACAGATAGATACTCTCAGAAATAAAAGTGGTAAGGTAGGAAACAAAAGTATGTTTATTGATGGTTCAATAAACATGCGACGCATGCTACTTCCTACCAGGCAATTGAGTGCTGAAGGTTTACGCTCGCCAGGTGTAGGCGACCTGGTTCGAATGGAACAGACATAACACTGCCGGATCGATAACTTATCCGTGTGCTCTTAGCTGATAGTGCATATGTCGGATTACAATAAATTGTATACAGTATTTTAAGACATTATTTTCTTTATTTAGATGAGTCTAGGAGAAATGTTTTAAAGTTATTATTAACAGTAATAGTTTTTCTAAAATTCAGTGCGAAGGGCATTGGTGTAGGGGCATCAGTATCGGAAAACATGGTATCGGAACAATTCTAGAATCGATTAAATTTAATATGGACCCATCCCTACTTCTGGATACACTGGCTTTAAGATGACTACCAATCTGGCGGAACTCAGTTTGCCTTTTAATTTGTGGGTATTTTACCTTAGTGGTTTTGTACAAGGCTTGACAGGCTTTTCCTCGAAAGAATCTTGCGTTACTTAAAGACCTAAATTTAGGTTCTGAGCAAGAAGGAATAACAGTTTAGGTTATGAAAATAATGCGTTTTATTAAATAATGTATTTGTACATGTGGTTCCGCACTCCCCTAATGAAAATTAATATATTATTAACGGAAGTTAAGCCTATCTTAATAACTAGGCAAAGGTGACCTGGAAGAAAGCTAATTATGTGGGCAATAATTGTGATTTAAGAAAAGATTAATCATCAAAGAAAATTAACCTTACTTAATATGGACCGGGGGGGGGGGGGTGTGTTCTGAAGAAATCTAAACTTGAGGGATGCATATTACCAGAAGGTTTGTTTGTAATTGAGTAGAAGGGGTTGTCTGGAGGGGGCGTGGTCATGACCTGTTACCTCTGGGTGTCAACCAACGAGGGAGAGGGAGGTCGGCGAGCAGTGGCAGCAGGACCCTCTGGATGGCGTCGACATCTAGGAGCTGCTCGTACTGAAGAGCTAGAGGCTGCAGGCCCCATGGTTGACGTTGACTGCCGGCACAAAGGGAACCCGACTGTTACAGCGGTGGGTCTCTGGGGTCTAGTGGCTGGTGCACCTTGTAGATAGTCACTGGTCTTGCAGCTTTGGAGGAGGGTTTGTGAGTACTTAACCGTGGCTGACACCTCCGGCCATAACAGCGGTGGAGGTGCAGGAGACTGGTGAGGCCGGCTCCGCTGGGCCCTGTTGTACTGTATTTTGTAGCTTGTTGGGGCTCAGAAGTGTGGAGGGGAAGCTAGCCTCGCTTCACGGGGTTGGAAATTCTTGCAATTGAAGGAGTGCATTTCATTTCATATCACCTGTGATGGAGACATTGACATTTCTTATCTCCATTATGGGGGGCTCTGAAGGCTGTGATGCTCCAGTAGAATGCATGCTGCCCTCCAGTGGTGCGCTGTGGAACTGGCACAACTTTCGCTGGAGGGTGTTGGTGGCTGGTAGACAGTACAATCTTCGGAGAGGAGTGTTGGCGTGACTGCTTCTGGGTGAACACTACAATGTAGGTGCTATAGTAGCAATTGGGCGCACCAAATTACCCTGTAGGCACGTGTCGAGCTTCAAGAACTGTTGGTATTGGTAATGTGTGACTTGCCCCATTAGGATTATTGCGCTCCATGATGGAGCGAAGTCATCTGGTAGCCCAGGAATGTGTCATGCGTCAGTGATAATTAAGACTTGTTTCTTAATTCACATACTGGTGTCCTTGCATACTTTACCTACCCTTGACACCAAACTTGCTGAATTTGGACAGGCAGTCTCGTTTTGCTTCTGCAACATATATTAGCCAGCTGATCACATTTAACAAATATGTATCCCTAAATACAACTTGATAATTGCCGAAAGTTATAGGGGTTTAGTAAAGGAGTGAATAATATTTCAATTTAATTTACATAACATTTGTTGTCTTGCTGACTGTACTTGAGTTTGTAATTTTGAGTGCTTGTTTGCCGTAACTTTTGTAGGTTATGAACATAGACCTAGTGCAAAGTTTTTTTTTTTTTTTACACCTTTCTTTAAGGTGCACCGTACGATAATCATTTACTCAGTTCAAAATTCTAAGCTACCAACATGTAATGTGCTATTAAAATTTAAATAAAATAATTACGTTGACTATCAATTGTGACCTACAAATTGCTTCTCAAAATGGTGATACATATACTGCAATTACACTATAAGTATACGTATTCATATATTTGCATACTTCACTTGCAATTCAAACAGCACTTTTGATATCACTTCCAGAAATAGGTACGCACAAGTAATGTACTTCAGGCGAATTCACACACAGCTTATAATCGTGAAAAAATTATTGCAGCTTGTGATCCTCTCGTAATAAGGTAATTGTATGCCAAAAATTTACTTTCCTGCGTACTAAAAGCCTATTTAGTGATTTTTTTGTCATTTTTTCATTTTCTGTCTCGTTTGTTTAACACAAACCTCGTTATTGCAAAGTGTTGAATTTTCAGCTCCCCATAGGTTTTTATTTATGATATTCATCTTTAACAACTTATTCTTTCATCACTGTGGATTGGCACTTTTACACTTTTTAACTATCATGTTCAACATTGTGATTAAAACTGATGCTGTTTGACATGTTAGATTATTGTTTTGCATTATAGTAAGCTTTGTTGGTATAATTGAAAGCGTGGACGTGCTGTCTGTTGCAGCGCCGTACCAGCGAGGCGGTCGCTTCAGGGGCAGTCGGCCGAGGGGTGGTTACCGTGGCAACAGGACCTGGCGACGCAACGTGTATTAATACTAGAGTTCTGCATCTCCCAAGAAATTCCAGTCCAAATTCACTTTCCCAACTATATTTGGCTCACCTTGAAGTCTTGTCGTTTGGAAGGAAAGTTTTATACAATTGATGAAAGAGAGAGAGAACGCCATCAAGAAAAGTGTTTAACATATGTACATTTAGTAGTGTGTTTCCCGCATGAACGTATAAAATACGTAAACAATTTTTCTTGCAGAATTTTTTTAAAAATTTGAATTAAACAGCACTTCGAAATGTTAATGTGATGTGAGTTTGGCTGTACAAGATCTTTTTGATGTGTTCGCTAGGGAAGATGTTTTTGTGTGTCTTCGGACGTTTGTGAGGTGGTAATTGCAGCTGACTGTGGATGTGATGTTGATACTTGAACCAAAGAAGTTAGTGGTCGTTGCTTCTGGTGGACTTGTTATTCAACACAGTGACGATCTTGATACAACTTTCAACTCTCACCACCTCTCTTTTGTCCATGGCCATCCTAGATTTTTTTATTTTTTTTATTATTCCTTATTATTCCTTATTCCAAATACCATCTTCCTCTGACCAAGTTGTGGGGAGTTCTAGCAATTTTTGCAGTCTGCATGAGAACTGTCTGTGTGAGAGCTTGTGGTATAGTTTGACCAGTATCTAAGCAGTGAGAAAAACTTCTTCTATCATTGGGCAGTTTGCAAAAATTTTACATTTTGTTTCTCTGTGTTGTGTGTGCATGTTGTGCATGGATGCTTTTTTCTGGAAGGGCGTAACGTTCGGAGTAGCTTAAGTAATGTCACACACTATTTTCTCTAGTACTTTTGGCATGAATTTAGAAAATATTATCTCTTATAATTATTTGACAATGTGTGCTGCCATTTGGCAAGCACATTGTGTTTTTGTCTTAAATTTTAAAACTATGGAACTCACATGAGCTAGAGGATCTTGTTCTGAGAAACATTGCTGAGGAACCATTTTTCCCGTCAGCAGCGTGTAACTGAAGACTAGTGTAGTTTCCACCTGTCTGTATCAACTGGTGACAAACTAATGTATGATACCCATTACTAGTGAAGATTGTGTGTGTCATTGTAACTAACATGTTGGATAAAGCAGTGTTTTCAGGAAGTGCGGTGAACCTGCTTTGCGAGTTGTTTCAGTTTCCAAGATGTCTCCCAGTCCAGCAGTAGTATTCTTTGTATTTTCAGACCTGCGGGACCAAGAGAAGACCAGTAGCAGGGATAATGTTTTTCCTCTTGGAATGGGTCAGTTCCAGGGCAACTTCAATTCCTGACATTTGTGTTTTCATACTACAAGTCAGTAGGAACACCTCTCATGTTCTTACTGCACGATTAAAACCACTTTTGATTAAAAAAAAAAAAAGAAACATTATTAAAACTCATTTCTTGCAGCTCGGTAATTGGCATAATTTTGTTAATCTTCCAATGCTAGGAATTTAACCTGAAAAAAAATTAATTTAATCCCAAAAAATTGTTTTATTCATTGTCTATAGTAAAAATTAATTTTGTTGTCTGATATTTCATTATTGTCGCTTTGGCAATTATAATTTTCAGAGCTGCGTTTTATGACCCTACGTTTGTTTTCAAATTTGTACAATTACTCAAAAGTGATGAGTATTCGTTGACTGTCAAAACTTTGGGCAATTTCGCTACCAAATTTCTATTCAAAGTTGAAATGAAAATTTTCTTGTTTCGGTTGAATCGAGGAACCAAGAGCTAAAACCTACCCATCACTGTCTTCTGTAGTCTGTAGCTGAAGAGTGGATCCACGCTGACAGATATGTTTGCTGCCATGAATTATATGAGAGTTGGTAATTTAAGTTAAATTTTGGTGCTAATAACTTTTTAATTTTATTTACAAATACACGTATATTTTGTTTACTAAAATAGCCCAACTGCAAGAGGAAGTATAAAGAGGAGGACATAGATTAGGACTGAGGGATGGAGAGTTAAAATCACTGGTCTGGATGGTTTACAACAAACATTTACAGGTTCTGGGATTTGCGGAGCAAGTGCAAGCTTACATTTTGACATCGATTTCGTTTTGGCTTCTGGACAGAGTTACAAGATGTGGAGATTGTTTCCCTAATGGAGATTGTTAACTAACATTTTCAGGAAAGAACTGGAGTGTTGGACACTTAGGTGCCATTGGTAGCAACATAGCGTCGCTCTCGCATTGCCGTGTCATCTCCACCAACAATAGAAGGGTTGTTTACTTCACGTTGCTTTGTAAATATTTCAGTTTGTGGTTTCTATTTATAATATACACTTTAGAGTAAGTGTTTATTTATGCTTTGATAATACAGTAGTTTTTTTCAGGTGAGCCAGTAAAGCCAACATTTGTCGACAATGTAATTTTACAGAATGCCATAGGTAGTGGTTATGTTGTGTGATATGTGTTGTTTGTGTACAGTTAAGTTTCCCAAAGAAACATTTGCAGGCCAGCTAGACTCGAAAGATGTCCAAGAGTTAGTTGTGTGGATGTATGGGATGCAGAACCACCTGCAACAGTAATACTAAACTTATTTGTTTCAGGAGGTTCTTTGTCTCATTTCATGCGTAGTCCTTTATTATAGTGCAACTTTTTAATACACTATAGATGTTAATATTATGTGGACAGTACAATAACTTCTGAATGTGTAATGTGTGCGTAGTACATATATTGAGAAGCTTGCGTGGCTTTATGCTGACATGCCTGCCAGAATTAATGTTAAATAAAAGGAGAGATAGGATAATACACTATGAGGAAGTCCTTTACTCATGTTTAAATAGGTAGTTAATGAATATTGTTGGAGAGGACCAAATAACATTTTCAGCTGTACAAAAAATACCAATGTGTGAAAATCAGAGAAGCTACTGTAATTTATTATTTTGCAGTGGTACAATGACTTTGATAGCATTCATAAATTATTTATTCAGGTACAAAAACATTTCCAGACTTTTAATACATCTGTTGCTATTGTTGCAGTGATTGTTTTGGTCCTTAGTCCTTCACAGATAAGTTTGTACAGTCGACTCTCAATGTATCATAATTCAGGGGACTGCGAAAAAATTTCCATACATGCGGGATTTCAGTAGACATTTCTGACATGTACATCAATAAGATGTACGGGAAAAAACATAATTCTATTACAAACGAAAACATCTTTGCAAATAATAATTCCTCCTTAAAATATTTCGCGTAATATTTTCAGGCGAAACCATTGGCTTTGAAATACAAGTGATGCCAGATGCAACTATTTTATGTGTCGCATAATCTTTATTAAATAACATTCACCAGGCACACATTTGCTCTAGGCCGGCGTGTGAAAGGCAAATGAAGCGAGCGAGGCAGAGTGAGAGAGAAAGAGATGGCGTGCTTTATTCCTCTCGGTTTGTGAGGGGAGGAAGGAGGTGCACGGCAGACATAAATAGGGGTGGGGGGGCCCCTACCAATGGCGTGTAAGGGGAAGGAGAAAGCAGTCTCCCACGTCGCAGTGTCCCACAGACCAGACCTGTTGGGAAGGCAGACAGTGCACCGCAGTGCAATGATTTATGATGGCGCGTGTTTTGTTTTTCACATTCAGTTACTGGAAGTTTGCATAAACAACCAGTTTAAAAACAATAGTTGCAGGAAATATTAGGTGAGGGGACCCGAAATATACTCTGATGATGCACCATGCGATAAACGATACAAGCGGTTTATGTTAACATTATTTACACAGGTATTTCGCCGGGACCTCAAAAAATAGTTGGTGGATGCGGTTTATTGATACATGTGACAACGATACATCGAGAGTCGACTATTCGGATTGTGCTGAGTATTAGTTCAGTTTCTGCCTCATTCAGCTTAGCAAAGTGCTAGAAGTACAGCATGATTTCTTATTACATCGCTACCTTGATTATTTGCCTAGTCTGTGCCATGTAAATAATTTTAATCCCGGGGCTTTATAATAATTTTATACATAAATAAAAGGACATACCCCCTGCCCCCACCATCATAAGTAGTTAAACCTTCATTCAAGACTTTCTCATGCAGAAAAGTTTTTTAAAAAAAATGTATTCCTTACCCTTTGTGAAAACCACACAAGTTGATTTTTCAAAAATATTAGTGATGGGACGATTCGAGGTTTTTGTCGATTCCGATTCTCGATTCAATTCCACAAATTTTTATTCGATTCTGGACTTAAATTCAATTATCAACGAATGATAAATACATTGCAACATTTTATATGCAGTTGTACAGTTCTACATTTCACACAACGTACAGTGGGGACTACAATAACAAGAGTCAGAGAAAATAATTTTTCCTAGTTGAATTAACTAATTTAGTGGCATTATGGATTTCATCCAGTATTCTGACAGAAATTTATAGTTTTGTAATGTAGAAATGTCTCTGCCAGGTAAAATAAACGTGTCAACATCATGTGATTTCAAAAATAGTGAACGTTTCACAAAACAATATAATTACAAGGATATCCGGTAAACATTAAGGCAAGTTGTACATTTTTTTCATAATTTTTTCAATGTGGCTTTTTAACTTTTGATTTTGTTGCAACTAGCTGCATTTTATAGAACTGCTGAATGTAAGCAAAACAAATCAATCACCCTGCATTGGAGGTTAAATATGTATATTAGCACAGATGAAATGTGCCATTGATAGACATTTTACCGTCTTTTACATCGGCAGCAGCATCTTCCATAATTTATACTAGATATTTAAAAAAAACAATCAATTTAATGTATCAATTTAGATATCACACTTTTGTTTCACATAATTTTATGCGCAACTGTCAATGTAAATAAACATTCTATTTGGCGCTGCGGCCATAGATTACTGCACACATTCTAGTTGTGAGTGTTCACTTCGCTCGATTGTTAGTGCTTGTAGGCTGTTTGTGGTCAAACTACCGTAGCATACTTCAAAGTGCATATTTTACGGCTTGTGTTTTTTTGTTTACTTTTTGTTACACAAGAGAAAAAAATTTGAACTTAACTACGTGCATGTTTTGTATGTAGAACTATGATTTCCAAGATTTAAATAGTGTTTTGAAACAAAATTGAGAATATTTTCATCTCGAGTATTTCTTGCGCGTCTTTAGGCTTATTTTGATAGTGCCAAAGTAAATTGAGAATATTTTCATCTCGAGTATTTCTTGCGCGTCTTTAGGCTTATTTTGATAGTGCCAAAGTAAATTGAGAATATTTTCATCTCGAGTATTTCTTGCGCGTCTTTAGGCTTATTTTGATAGTGCCAAAGTAAATTGAGAATATTTTCATCTCGAGTATTTCTTGCGCGTCTTTAGGCTTATTTTGATAGTGCCAAAGTAAATTGAGAATATTTTCATCTCGAGTATTTCTTGCGCGTCTTTAGGCTTATTTTGATAGTGCCAAAGTAAATTGAGAATATTTTCATCTCGAGTATTTCTTGCGCGTCTTTAGGCTTATTTTGATAGTGCCAAAGTAAATTTGTGTGCATAACATCGGAAAAGAGTTCATTTCTTGTGGAGAAAGTTAGTTTTGCGAGATCGTGCATTTGTCTGTATTTCGCGTTTTAGCTTGTCTTTTGATTGTTTTATTGCGATTAACCACAAAATTGTGCCTCTAATTATGTCGGATTAAATATGACTGCAAAAGCACACAAGCTATTTGCATTGCATTTACAAGCACCTCAAAGTTTGAAGAATATGCCACCTAGTAAGAAAATTTTACAGAATTGAATCATACTTTTGAATGAAAAAAAATTGTAACATTGATTCTTCGATTCAGGCAAGAAATGGTGGAATCGATAATCAAATTGCCCCATTACTAAATAATATATTAAAGTACAGGAATTCAAGTACTCACACCCGCCAGGGTTTCCTATCTGTGTATATTATGTACGGTACTGTATTTCTAAAATGAAAATAAAGTACTATCTCTGTACCCAACTAGTTCTTGACCTTACATAACAGAACTGGCATAATGATTATATGTACTACAAACTCATAATTATATCTTGATAGTACTTCTGCCAAGATATTTGGGGAATTTTTTTATTATGTTTTAAATATGATTTCATAGTTTGCTGGTTACGTCTGTACTGCTGTGTAAGAGAATAGGTAACTAATTGAGTATGTGGGGACGTTCAGAAATTTTTTTAAAACGCATAAACAATGTAGAAATACCAATATGGTATGGAAAAGTTCTCCTTCATGAGTAGCAGTTTCCACCCAAAAGAACATTTGTTGTATGGACAGCCCACAGGGACCAGGTGAGACTATCGCTTTGATTAGCACAGACGTCTGGCTGAGCAGGTTGCAGTTTTGTGTTCGTGTTTGTGTGTGAAGAGTGATGCAAAAAGTCATGCTGTTTATTTGAGCTATGCAGTTTTTCCGTAATAATGGGCCATGTTTATTTTACAGTTACATCCACGTTAATTATAATTGAGTGTGACAGTTCCAGGCATACAGATTATATTGGCATGTACCAGCGCCAGAGCCTCGACAGCTGTTTTAGATTGTAGTGTACAACACATGCTTTCATTTAATGCTTTTAAAGATTTACCTGGTGTAAGTAAGTCAGTACGTGAGTAGGGTTGTGTGAACGAATTTAATAACATTTTAGTAATTCATTATGGCAAATTTGTTGTAGAACCAAACCAAAAAAAATGGAGGCTATGGAGTAGTTAGGCAGGCTCTTGCCTATACATAAATTTCAGTTTTCCGTACTCCCTTAGTTATTTTAGATATAAAGTAATGAAAACAAAGAAAATTATTTAAAGATTTCTTTTTTGCAATGAAAATCATATTTACTACCGGAATTGTTACTGGGACATAATTTTTCAACATTCACCTACTTTTGTACATACAAACTCATAATTAAACTTACTTTTTTCAAATTGACATATAAAGTTGCAGTAAATGAGAGCATGAAGTGCAGCTAATACAGTTCCTTTGCAGATGCAGTGGACGGAGTTTGTGCGAGAGGTGGACAGGATTGTATAGAAGTTAGGGAAACTATTCCTTCACCAGGGAAATCTGTAATAGAGTATATTAAATGGGGTTGAAAAGTACATTTGAGCTGAAAATGTCGGTTTGAACATGTCTTTGTGCAATTATCAGCTGTAATAAATGTAATATTTGCTGGCCCCTATTTGTATTTACCTTTGAAAATAGACATCCAATAACAAATATGTAGATTTTTTTATAGTTTGATAAAATAACTATAGAGTTATTGGCATTGGCCGGTACTTGTCCGTTTCCCAGTGTATCGTATCTGGTATAGTATCGGTTGTAGACAATTAAGTCAGGTTATTACTTTTTTTGGACAAAAATTGCAGTATTTCGGTGTGTATACAGTAAAACCTAGTTAATTCTAAGTAGATCAATGCGAAATCATTTATAATTCGAAGTGTGTATTCGCCCCCAAATGGAAAAATAGATGATGATGCCAGAGTTTTCGCGTCTGTTGACTAGTTTTCATCGCCTCTACCACCCGTTGAATAGGTGAAAAGATGCGACAGTGCCATGCACTGCATGAAATTAGGGAGAGTAGGACAAAGAAAATTCCGGGCTGCCTATTGTGATAGTTGAAGGAAGGGAAGCTTGGTGTGGTGGGGGTGTGGCTTGATGATGGAAAGGAAGAGGAGTGTGGGCGTGGCTGGAGAATGGAAGGAAGCGAAGCGGTGTGGGTGGCGTGGCTAATGGGAGGGATGACTTAAAGGAATGAGGTGATGCTTGACACACAAACGCCGGCCAGGTAGCGTGGGATTGAGACAATATTCATAGTAGAGAGAGCGACAGGGTTATGGCTACTTCCTTCAAGTTTTTGCCTTTTTTCCACCAAAAATGTTATGGTTCCCCAAAACAGGGTTGTAACTTCGAGAGGGCAGTTATTCCCGGGCCCATAGTTGTGATTACTTTGGAAAGGGGAGATGTGCATTTCTTAAGACATTATTCTTTACTTTCTAGGAAAAGTGTTTTTTTAATGTATTATTAACAGTAATACTTTTTCTAAAATTCAGTGCGAAGGGCATTGGTATCTGCAATGGTATTGGTATCAGAACAACTCTCAAAATATCATAAGATACAAGTACAAGCCTAACATATATAGCCAACAGCAATAAGTTGTCATAATAGTTTTGTTTGCTAATGATTCAGATTTGTTAAATTTTGCAAACATCTCTGACTTAATTTTTATGGCAGCTTCAAATAACTTTGTCTATAAAATGTTACTATCAAGTGACATGGCTGTACACGTGATGAAAACACTCCTGTGTGGTTAGGCCTGTATTTAAGCAGGTGCACATGTGAGGGTAGCCATATGAGAGCACTTAATTTGCTTTGTGAAGCCAGTTTGCATTCAGTCACTTTGCAGGTTGTGGACAGTAAAGATAGACTCGAGCAAAATTAAGAATTTTAGAGTATTTTTTATATTAAAATTTGGTGTGTTATCGCGAACAAGTGAGGGGAAAAAAAAAAAAACAATACCTTTAACTCCCCAGGGTTGTGTGGAAATAAAGTTATCGCCGATTCTTGTAGAAGGGAAACTATTATTTCTGTCCACCTCTCACTAAAATGAGTAGAGATGGTTTACTGTAGCCATGAAGAGGTGAGTTAAAGTTGATGAATGCCATTTAATTTTACAGGTTCTTCCTCTCTCCTGAACAAGGTACTCAATATTATTTTGACCTCAAGATTTGTAGCTGTTTGTGTACATAACTATTAAAGTAACCTTGGATAATTGTTCCCCATTAAATTGCACCTTTTATTATGAGCTCATATTTCTTGCAGTTTAGTTTTGTAATTCAAATGTGTGCAGAAAAATTATGTGCATGGTACAGTTTCTTGAATTTGTTCAGATTTTATCACAATTGTATCAAGAACTCTTGTACTTGGCATCAGTGAAATGTGTTGCTGGCTGAAGCAAATATTTAGCATTAAAGTATTGGGAAAACAAAGTGTGTTACAATTTATTCTAATTTGTACAGTATATAATTAGTATTAGATATTGTTACATAATTTGTGTACATAAAATATATTTCATAGATAGTCACAAAGTACATAAACAAGTGTCGGTCAGTGTTGATATAGTGAAATAGATACCAATTCAATTTTTCTAAAGGTTGACATGTGACGGCTGTGGCGAGTGTGAGGAACGTCACAATATCTCACATTTTGGTGGGTGCTAGGCCAGGCGCACCCAGGGTGTCGCTTGGACTCTAGTCCTTATGTGGTACTTGAGTGCGTCCAGTATTTTGGCGTGTATAGGCCTCACATTTTTACCAAAAGATGACTTCAAAAGGTGGGGTGCGGTTTATATACGAGATATTGACAAAAAAAATTTACCCCCTTAACATGTTTAGAAATTTTTCAACATACTAAATTTTAATGTTTTAACTTAGTTTCGAAGGAAATGGGAAGGGAATGGAGGGGAAACAAAGAACAAAGTGCAATTATTAATACAAATTTTCCATCACAAATGTTTTGTGGGGGAAAATTGTCTGAATTTATTATGTTTGTATGGAAACAATACTTACAGGAATACAAAAATCAGTGCAGCGCATACATGAAATATTAATTAATCCTAATTATTAATGAAAAACTTCTGGTGCGGCCTATACACTATATAATGGGCTGGGTAGCTTTCCGGCAGGGCATGAATTGTGGTACCGGAGGTACTGTTTTTCTTTTCGGTTGGACCACTTATGGGACGGCCCGGGCAACACATGATCTGTAGTCAGTGGTTGCTCAATTACGTAGAGCTGCTGCGTGGGCTTGGAACTGATGGAGCAGGTGGGTAGGTTCTTGTGAGTGCTGGCGGTTGCGAAGCTGGAATCCCCAGATTCATGGATTGGATATCCCAAATGATTGTTCTTGTCCGCACAAGTAGACGGCCAATACCGACGTGTGAAGTGAAGAGGTCCGGGTCTACGTCTGGTGTGGTATGTTGCTCTTAGTGAGAGATGGCTTGAGCCCCCTCCCAGGTAGGGAGGTGCATAAGTGCGGCGAATATGGGGTCGAGCTCCAGTTGGTTATTAGGGGTAGAAACTGCCTTTTTAGTCCTCTCGGATACCACGGTGGGAGTAGGGCAGGGCATCGGGACAGAATCACTATGATCAGATTAGTGGAAGTAGAACAGGCGATGTGTTGACCTCTGCAGGTGTGCAACCATGTACAGTGGCTGTCAACTTAGTGCTGTATCTGGTGCAAGCAGCACAGTGGATACTGAGTCTGGTCTCGCTGGCGGACAGCCTCAATATGTGGGTGAGCTCCGCTTGAGAACCAGTCTTCCCAACCCGGGGAATACTACTTCCAGTGCAAGTATCACGGTGGAGAGGGTAAGCACCAAGCAGACAAGCTGACCCCAAGGGAAAAAGTACCTATTGTCAGGACTCTACCGTTCCGTACACTGTGGTGCCCAGAAAGGGTGGCCTTCCAGACTGCTTGTGGGTACTCTACTAGTGTATGGCGGTTTGAGTAAATCTCCCAGTCACTTGCTGTCCCCCTGACGGGCCTGATGTCTACAGGGCGAGATACTACGACTAAGGCAGATACCCTTTAGTGGATTAAAACCTGTTCATTACCTCTAGGGAAATAAACAGGGTTGTGTTGCACTTCCTGCTATTAATCAATGGGAGCTCATGGAAGTTGACTTACACATTGACAGATCCTTCTAGGCTAACTGGAGTAGGCAGACAAAGTGCTATGAAAATAACTTGAACTTGTGGTTGCCCTGAAGTGGCCGTAAGTGTCATCGCTAAGACGACAGCAGGAGTCTACGACACCGGCGGGGTGCGGTGAAGACAGGCGAGGCGTTTGTTAGGAGAGTCTTCGGCACGAGGAGTGCGATGAAAATATATAGGCTGTTAACGACTGGAACAGACTTTTTTGAAGCTCTGCTAAATTTCTACTTTTGGTTACTGATTACGTATCCTTCTACTACACCTAAACATTAACACTGCCATGTGACCTACGTTTATACATAAAATGGGTTGTTTACTGTGTACAGCTGTTCAAAGAATTCTGTTAAATCTATGGCGAAAAAAAAGTAAGTTATTTAAACTTGTTATTGATGTTTGTTGGTTTATTTCGTTAAATGGACAGCCTTAGTTGGAATAACTATTAAAACGAAAGAGCAACCAGTCCAGTGAAAAAGACCGGAAATTCAAACATGCTACTTGTGCCACTAATTTTTGTGAGCAGGGACAAACTTAACATGTAGTGGTGAATATGCACACAAGTATACCTATCGTATATGTTATTCTGCTCATGTTTGTTTACGTAGGCATTTAGTTTTTACTAGGTTTATTTAATTACTTATTTACAATTTCTGGCTGGACGTATGAATTTGTTGGGATTGTGGCAAATATTCAGATAAAAAAAAATAAGCACATTACACAATTGTGTTTCAAACACCTGGGGCAAAGTTACATTGTGATAAATATACAGACGTATAATTTACTTTGTAATAAACAGTTCATGGTTTAAATGTATAAATTTTGCACGTCCAATATTTGCAAACACACGCACATTGTAAACAACCACAAAGCAGCCATGCCCTTGTGCACATTGTGGTTAACGCCACACGAAACTGTATATTTATTCCCGTCGTGGAAACGCAGATTTATCACAACAGTGTAACTTACCTAGGTAGGTTTAACAAACACGTGTACACACTTGTGATGATTTGGAGTATTTTTTGGAGCAAGTGAAATTAATGATTCATTGTGCTCACATCAACAAAACACCACATTTTGTATCCACTCGCCACGTCTATCAACCTTAGATTTGCATCTCTTCCGCCACATCAACCTAAGTATATTAAAATGAGTATTCAAACATTAAAACCTCTCTGCAGTTGTAAATTACAAATTCAAAAATCATTATTTTGCTGTAATAAGTATGAAATATGATAACATACTAAACATGTATAGTTTGTTTGCTACTTAATGATGCAAAACTACTCATGGCGGTGTGTAGGGTGGGGGGGGGGGGGGGAGAGAAAAAGAGCGACAAGCCTCGCCCAGTCGACAGTTGTTTCCTCAGTCATTATAACAAACACAGTGTCACTAGGGATTGCGCACTATATTTTGCGCTGTTATTTTAAACTGCAACAGTAAAATAGGTTGTCATCAGGGCTACCTAAATATTTCAAGGGGCAACATTTAATTTGCAAATATTATACCAAAGAAACTAGATAAAAATAGTATTTTAGATGTGAACAATTTTTTACTGGCTGTTGCCAACATGTCGCTGCTCTCGCTGTTTTTAATTTGTATTTAGTACTAAATTCATATTGCAAGTTATAGAAGGTACTACAGTACAGGTTTTTTATTTAAGAATACAGTACTTTACAGTCAATCGCAGAGTTATATATTTGTGGAATACAAGTTACTGACGTAACAGCTTGACATGATACGCCTGGAGTGTTATTGCAAAGGTTTGTTTTCAGAAGTCTCTTCCAGTCGTGAATGGACTATAATTGATGATCTTTGGCACCGAGATGCAGTGAAGACCAGGGAGCAAGGAACAGGATAGACTCACGTTCCAAGGGTGGTGGTCAACTATTTATACTCTGGCTGGTCTTCTGCCAAGTTGGGGAGGGGGTAACACAGCTGTGTTGATGGTTCTTGATCCTCTGGGCACGTGACATTATTGGCCAGCACTGGGTCTTTGCGTTTGTACTAGTGGTGCCATCCTGCCGTGCACGTTAGTACTTGGACGATCTCTGTGCATAGCTTCGGTGGCTCAGCCGGTGAATAGTACAATCTGACGTGGAACGTCTGTCTTTTTCCGTGGGTAGACAGTGCAATCTCGTCGTCTTGTAGAGTGCAGGATCCAATAAAACTTTGTGGACATGAGTGGCAATGTGATGTACACTGATGAGTGAAAGTTTATTTAATAATGATGAAATGTAATCTTGCACCAAGGTGGTTTACGATAAATGAGTGAGCACTCTTATAATGAAGGTATGAAAAAATCTCTGCCCATAACTGCATATATTTTAATGTAAGCAATGATGGCAACACCCACAGTTAAATTGTCAGCAAACTATGAGAAGTAGTTCCATATTTCGTCTTACAAGTGTGTAAAGCTAAAAAAAATTTTGTTGCCTGCAATTGAGTTTCTTTTTATTGTATGTAATGAATAATAAAATTTGGCATGATTGAAACACCTTTGTGTTTATAACGTTTTCACATCACCACCGGGCTTGTGCAATGAAATGATGTAGATCATTGTTTTTATGTTCTGTGCTCGGGCGTCAATGAAACAAGATTGCACAATAAACATTTTTGTGTGTCTTCTGAGTGAAGTGGCATTATTTGTTATTGCTTTTCGTTATACAGCCACATAGTTTTTTGTCCCAGAAATTCTTGAGGGTGAAGAGATTGGGCAACTCTTAACAGCGAGGTCTTAGCCGATGAGGGTGATTGATTGAAGTGAATATTGAGTGGCGCCGGATTGAGGGGGTGTGGGAAACTGGAGTTCCCCGAGAAAACCTGCCGACAAACGGCATCATCCCGCATGATTCCCACTTGTGAAAATTTGGTGACCCGGCCGAGGATTAAACCCATTTCGTCTTGGGAGATGAGCATGCTAATCGCTCGGCCACCGCGGCCCCAAAAAATTCTTGGAAATTTGATGCATGGCGTACTTTTAGTAGCGGTGGATCATCACTGTCTGAGCTGTTTTATTTGGTACAAGGACAGACTCACCTGGTTGAGTTGAACTTGATTTAATTAATGATAAACCGGTGCTCAGCCGGTGTAGAGGACTGGCAGTGTGGCTTAGCACAAAGTCTGAGACGGCGATCATGGACTCAAGTTTAGTCAGACACACACTCACTGTGACAATAGCAGATAGGTAGAGGCAAGATTATATGGTGAATAGAAATAAAAGCAAAATACCACCAAAATTGAAGTTGTTACACCTCCAACACCGAAATTAAAGTTAATACACCACAAAACACCAACATTAGAGTTACAACACAAAATAAAATTTAATATTGACAGAAAAAAAATTTTATCATTAAAAAAGAACTTAAATCTAAATTTATGAGCTGTGCCCTAATCAAAATAATGCAAATTTTAATTCAAATCTTTTTTCACATTGGGAGGATGGCGAAAGAATATACGTATATTTTGGGTTATTAACATGTAGAACGAGTGAATTGCATGCTGTGTAGTGTGGTTGAAATTATACTCTATTAAACCAGTCTGGCAAAATTGAAAAAGTAAAGAACTTGAATGTGGTTTCAAAAATGATATTTTTTTCTGTTAATTAATATGCAAAATAGTTTTGTGTAGTAACCAAATAAAATCCACATTCTCTGGAAAATTTATCATTTGTGCCATAAAAAAATAATCCGTAAAATGTGATTCTTTCCTTTAGTTTAATTACAGAGATGCTCACTCTTGAATTAGTTGTATAAATGTTAAGTTTTAAAAGTGTTTACTTGAACATGTTTGTCGATATACACTATTGTTAACTATACCCAGAATATGTAGAAATAATAGCAATTACACAGATATATTAAATTTTTTAGATCAATTTGAGTTAAAATATTTTTCTGATAATCACTTATTGTACTAACCCGAAGTCATCGCGACTGAATTTGGCAAGTACACATTGATGCGCACACAGTAAACCTTTTTTAACATTAAAGACGAAATCTACAATTATTAATGACAAAATTTTCATTTGAATAACAGCATAAAATCTTGGCTCTACCGACAGGGTGCATTGCCTCTGTGGGCGTCGAATAATGCTGGTAGGGGAGCTGGGCGATAAAGCCTCTCCAGGCATCGGGCAGCTTGTGCTCACTCCTGGGGACTGGGACTGCTAAGTAATGTCGGGGTTGGGTTAAGCCCTTGTTTGTATTTGGAGGCGGTAGCTGCCTTTTTATCCCTGTTTTGAATATCACTTCGATGGGAGTAGGGCATGAGAATGAGGACTACTATAGAGCCTCTCTCTCTCTTTGATTTCAGTGTGCGGTGTAATGGACATTCACTCTCTCTTTCCAATGCCCAATTTCTGTCGTTAACATTGTTCTTGTTCCTGCGGGCGCTGTTGCCTGATAAGTAATTTTTTTGCAACTTCAAAAACGTAAACTTATCTATGTTGCGTGCGTGCCGTCCAATCACAATGATAGGGTCTCTCACAGGCTTCAGTTTCAAAGGAGCCGCTTAGATTTGCGTCGCAGGATTGGATTCCTTTAGGAGTTGGCAGTTATCTTAATCAGGCCGTTACCTTCTCAGCTTGCCAGTTGTCACAAAGTTGAAGCAATCTAGCAACAGTGAGCGTCATAAGCCCTGTACTGCAATCTAAGTGTGAGACGGACTATACCAGCCCTGCGAAGGACAAGCAGGTCATGTTTGTCCGCAGCTAGGTGTACTTCCAAGTGTTGAAATTGACAGGCTGAAGCGGTGCTCCTTGCTCGTTTCGCACCCAGCACCAGGAGTGCAGTGGACACAGAGCGTCGGATTTGCAATGGCTGACAACACCTGGGTGTGAGTCCACAGGTGTCAGACCCACGCAGATACTTCCTCCAGCTCCAGAAGTGCGGTGGACACAGAGCGTCGGATTTGCAATGGCTGACAACACGTGGGTGTGAGTCCACAGGTGTCAGACCCACGCAGATACTTCCTCCAGCTCCAGAAGTGCGGTGGACACAGAGCGTCGGATTTGCAATGGCTGACAACACGTGGGTGTGAGTCCACAGGTGTCAGACCCACGCAGATACTTCCTCCAGCTCCAGAAGTATAACCTGGACTGATTGTTATCCACCTTGAGGTTTGTATTCCTAGTGGTTGGGGCTCCATCTTTATATACACCGGGGTGTACAGAAATGGGTGGCCGTCAAATAAAAATGTTTTCAATGTACGAGTGTTCCTGAAGAGGAACTCGCAGTCCTGCACTAGTTTTGTAAATTGGGTTACGTAATTATTCCACGGTCTCCTGCGTTATCCTTGACGGACCTGATGCTTTGTTAGGAACAATACAATCACACTGGGAATAATACTTGTCAGTTGGATATAGGCGTGTTTATTCCTGGAAGGAATAAACGCAGTGGTACGTACTACCTCCTATCAAAAATAATTGAATGGAAGTTAAACTATGGTTTACAGGTGAAGGTGACCTGGTTTTAGACTGGGTAAGGTAGAAACACTAAGCAGCTATTATAACAACTTGACTTAACTATCTATACTTGGTGTCCAGAAGGGACTTAGGTTTTACCACTTGCCAGAAGGGAAGTGATAAGTGTTGGTGATCCTGAAGGGACTAAGCTTTTTACGTGTTTGACGACTTTTGCAAGGGGAGCTTCCGGATAATCTCTGGAAGGTGTTGGAGAGCTTCTGGTAGATCTGGATGGCAGAAGAGAGCCCCAGCACACGAGGTGAAGGAGCGAACTGCTGCTGATGGTTCCTTTGGCACTAGGAGTGCGGTGAAGGAGCAGACTGACGTTTAAGGGCCATGCGCTGGTATTTATACTCTCCTGACTTGCCATTGTTCAGGTGGTGGGCGGTGGATGGCATGACATCCTCGGGGCATATGACGTCACCGGCCAGCTGAAGTTTCCACTAAGGCGGCACGAGTCAGTGTTTAATACTACTGGTGCCATCCCCTGGTGCGCACTATAGTACTATGTGGCCTTGAAGTGAACAGTACAATCTCTTGGTGTTTGTAATTGTAATAGCCCCCGCAACTAAGGACTTGTCCGGTAGGCACTGTGGAAGATTCCTACTATTAACCACACACTGTTGGGGTGCAACAGGGAGTTCACACTAACGAGGTGAAGTCATGTTAGTTGGTTGAAAAAAGACGTCACACATCGAATTACCCCCTCTCCCCCCGTGCCCTTGCAATGGAAACTCATCTGGGCGAACAAAGAAAATAATTTGCTTGAGGGAATGTAGAATTGTACCTTCAAGAAAATTTTGGTTGTCTTCTGTATCTTGCTCTGTTCTGTATGCTGGGTGCTCTGGTAATGGAGTTAAGCACTGTATGTATCATCGGCAGGTGACGGCGGGCTGTATAACTCCGTCTTGCTCTAACGCGGCCAGGCAGTCTTGGCGTACGAGCTCTCTCTTACTCATTACAGGTTCGCATTCTTTCTCTCAGCGTGGCAACTGGTTGGCAGTTGATGACCAGATAATGGCTTCTTCTCGTGTGTGTGCGCACAGCGTGCATGCACGCGTGTGTTAAGTGTTGTGTAGAGATCAGGTGTCTGGTGTTTCGCGACCATCTTTCATACCTGTGCCGTTCTACAAGTTGCTGCTGAAGGCTGTAGATACTTGTTACAAGATGTGGTTAACAGATTTTAACCTGTGGAAGAAAATGCAAAACATGAACAGTACATTTTAAAAATGCGTCACTGGGGAATATGTGCAAGGCCTCACTCCTAAAAGGCATGTAGGCGAACTAGCTTCTGTCTGCTGTTGCGCTGAAGGCAAGTAAAAGTGACCCTACCGGGTGGCCATCCTATAGTGTTGCACAGCAGGCGTCAGTTACGTGTTGACACAGTTGCTAAGGGAATGTCAGCTCCAGACCTTCCTGGGCCAGCTAGCTAATAAGATGAGTTCTGTCGATGAATTTAAGCTAAACAATACGTATAATACCACCTACATCAAAGTAAAAAATAATACAAGTTACCCTTAAACATTTGCAAGAACCCCAAAATATTTACAATAATACTGTGAAAAATATTTAACAAAATTTCTTCCTGGCTTGCTTAATAAGAGTCTTTGGTTTGATGATTTCACTGATCATATTATAGATTTAAAAAATAAGTACAAGGAACCCTTAATACATGATTAAACCCTGAATTATGTACAACAATATTTCAAACATTTCTCTGACAAATTTTCTTACTGTCACTTTTGACAAGAGTCTTGTTATTTATAAAAAAAAAAAACCCCAGGAAGTCTTTTATTCATAATTATACATAGCACTGGCACTGAGGGGTGCCCAAGAAGTTTACATAAAAGTTCTTACAAATTGTAAGAATTATATCTGACCATTTAATTTAACTTGTTTGGTAAATAATTTCCATAACTTTTGTACTGATTATTATTACAGTGAGTGAGTGAAGAGATTTGGGTGGCTATTAACAGTGAGGTCTTGAGAGCTGATGGTGATTTAAGTGAATACGGAGCGGCACCAGAATGAAGGGGCAGGGGAAATGGGAGATCCTCGAGAAAACCTGCCAACCAACAGCATCGTCCGGCATGATTCCCACTTGCGAAAATCCGGTCACCTGGCCGGGTGTTGAACCTTGATCCTGTTGGTAGGGGGCGAGTGTGCTAATCGCTCAGCCACCGTGGCCCCGGGGTTTAACAGTTTCTGTGTTTACCTCCTCCATGAAAGTCAATCTGTTATTTACAGTAATGGTGAGCAGCAACCTATATTTTCAATTAACGTCGTAATTAAAATAACTGAAAACATATTTTGAGTGGTCACTAATTACAGTCCAGTTAAAAATTATGTAGACTATCAAACACCTTTTTGAAATTGCATTACTGCAGTTATAACAAATACTCGTGTGCTTTCTGTAATTTCTTATTTCTTGCAGAATTTTTACTCATATATTTTGTTCGAGTGCAAATTCTGTACATTTTATCTTTTGCTGGAACTTTCTGTACACTTCTGTTTGGTGGCAAAAACAATTAAGTGGGGATTTTTACGATACATGGTGCCAAATTTCAGAACTAGATTCTTCAATTTTCTTACTGCCAAACAGTCTTAGATGACACTGAACAAGTTGTGCCTTACATTCTCGAATAGTTGATAATCCAAGTTATTGTACACTTGTAAACAAAGCATAGTCAACTGCTGCTATATTTTCCTTTTCCAGCACATTAGTCTTTTGTTTTTATAACTTAGCCTGTATATTAGTTTTGGAGTAAATACATCTATTAAAATTTATCTTAATTCTTTGGGTACTGCTGGTTGAATATTTAGTATAAATTAATTATTCAAGAATTAGTTTCCAATTGTTTTTCTTTCAGATATTTTTCAAACCTATTTGTATATTATATCTCTTCCCCTAATGATGTTAAGCACATTTTTTTGTTTAATAATCTCAGCTCAATTACATATACCTGTATGTATAACATCATGTCTATTGCATGCATAATTCTTCCGTAATAATAGGACGTGACACACACACTTGATGGTTATTTCATTACGTTTTCCAGTATATTTGTTGCCATTCAGAATTTTCTGAATGTACTTTTATTTTCCAGATGATGTTAAAAAAAAATCATTATCACATCTGTCCTAAGTTATATCTCCTAACCATGTATTTTTGAGAGAACTGTTAGGGCATTGCTTTTGGTAGCAACAAATTAGTAATTATTTTTTAAATAATTTGTTGTATTTGGCATTTACAGCACGTGGAAACTGTTTCAACACAAAATTTCACTTGTCTGAGACTTACATTAAAATGATAATATTCACTATGCCATTTTTAATTTAGGCACATAGACCACACATATGTTGTACGGTTGTAAAAGTTCTCTATATAATAAAAAAATTTGACTAGGCTTTTGTAAATATAACATGGGCGTATTTAATACAGTAGCAAAATTAACTTTATTTCTTTAATTTCTTCACATAAATCCTGGACATCAGTTTTTGGTTACTGCTAAAAAATATTTATTTGCATAATTTTTTTAATTAAAAACAATTGCATGAAAGTGAATAGCATTGAAGTGTGTATTATTCATAATGGGTAGTCATGCTTTGTTTTGGTAAGCATGTGTAAACATAGTAAGTAAAAATGTTTTCTCCATTTCTACTATACACACAAATTCACCCATGTGACTATAAAGAATACGTACCATTCATGCACATAACCCCTTCCTGAACATGATGATGCATCTCGCTCCCGTTAATACAAACAAGTAAGACTCCTGAGACTCTAGTATTCCTACTTCACCTGAGAGAGAGTCGAACCCAGTCAACCTAGTACACGGACATTTTGGATCGCCACAACCCTGGACGACGCTTCCGAACACGTGGAAACGAAGATTGCGCAAGCCAGCATGCACACCGCCCTCCCCTCCCCTCTCCCACACTGAGAGCTTACAAGCTGTCAGCCGCCTTGGGGCAAAGCAGAGCATCGCCGAATACGCACGAAGCGGGGAGCCAGACCGGGCTCACGAGTTTATTTCCTGATTCTTGAGCTCACTTCGCCTCTTCATGTACTGGGGCCGTCGACGCATCAACAAGTCTTCAGTAGCCACCACAGGCTGCTCCCACTATAGCCACCAGAAACTCTTCTGTAGCCACAGTTATCAGAGGCTTCATTGGCGACAAGTACCACCATTGCCGATAGCCTTCACCTACCAGAAGCTCTTAATATTCTAACATCACAACACCGTCTGCTACTGGATCCTCCTAGAACAGTAGCAACCTCTCCTTGTTGGTAGGGGCAACTACACTCCCTGCTATTAGAGCGGTGGATCCCCTTTTGGTAATTGTCTCATCTAGACATCCCTAAATGTAGTTAGCTGCTGCACTAAGTATTTTTAATAGAAACAGGTCACCTACACCTGTTCAGCATAGGATACGTCCATATACACCATCTGCTTGGTTAAGAGCGAGCACGTGTCCAAGAGCATATTCTCCATGAATTCAAATGCAAACATATTTTCTAACCATATACTACCCATTTTTCTTTGAAATAAAAATAAATTTTCGTTGACACATGGGACTGGAATGCAAGCTTATCTTTTCTTCGAAAAGTCATGGCAATGCGCTGAGGGGTGGCGCACGGTGCATATTTCGATAATTGATTATAATAGTTCCTTAAAACATCGGGCATAGCGCTGTGGTATTCTCAAAACTCGTTTAGCTGTTGTGATGCCACAGCAAGTCCACGCAAAATGTGGGTCAATGCATGCACAACGTGACATTGCATTCAGCGTGCTAGCAAGTGATTTTTCAATTTTTAGTGACGGACAGGTTGTGTGTACTGCTGTTACGTTTGAATTAGAATTTCAAACAGTAGTTTCACAAGATGAATGATGACTAAGTGACATTGTAGTAAGTGCATTTAATTAATCTTTCCATTTATGCTCACGTAGTGAGAAGTTACAACTTGTTAAAAATGGGAGACGTACACCTGCTCTCACCAATTTAAAGACAGAGAACTAAGTCAGAAACAGTTTTGTTGTGCAATAGCGAAACCTTGTGTAAACTCTTCTGTTGGCCATGGCTGTTGTTTGAATAATTACTTACAAAACAAATGGTAAACAATACAATACAAATAAACCTTGTGAACATAAAATTCCGATGTGTCCAGTCAGAGTAGCGGGTACTAAACGTAAATTAAACCAGTAAACCCACACCGCTGCATGTTTAGTCAAAGCCACGGCACGCGTCAATGCGTAACAAAAAAATAACTTTTAAAAAAATCTGCTTCCGATTGTGCTACTGTGGGATGCATCAACCATGGATTGGGCTGCCGAGTGTTATCTCGGCCGTAGGTTGCGTATAATACGGACTGGGTTGCTGTGTTACCTCGACCACAGGTTGGGCTGCTGTGGGTTACATCGCACACAACTGGTGCTGGTTTGGCTTCTGCAGGATACGTTGACCTCTTCATGTACACTTTGTCTGTTTGACCTGTGTAGAATAATCCTTGTTATTAATTGTTGAAGGCTGTAAATAAAGAAATCATGACTATATTTATTCTTTGCTGTTACACATTTATAAATTGAATGTTATTTATCACTTCAAAACACAGACTTCACTGCACAAAATATCCATAGCTATAATGTGAATGTGCATGCAATCATCTCATTTGGAGGGATAAGTTTCTGGTGATACCCAACACAACCAGCACAAAATAGTTCCCCCTCCCCCTTAAACGGCTGGCAAGAAGGGCGATGGCCGCCTAGCAACTGGTAAGTCACGTTGCACACTCCCTCTTGTGGCTGACCAGGCAGGGGCGATGGGGAGGCTGTGGAGGGGTGGATACTGAGCTATTCCAGTGAGACACCCGTCTACCCCGCAAGGGTGTTAGGTGTATCAACCTCTACCTCACTCCACGGCACACTAATATTACCTAAACCTACCCCTACGGGGCAGAAAGCGATCTCAACTTGAAAAACCCAAATACAGCGGCCGATGCTCTTTCCCTTATAAATATCTAC
This sequence comes from Dryococelus australis, assembly GCA_029891345.1. Taxonomy (NCBI): domain Eukaryota; kingdom Metazoa; phylum Arthropoda; class Insecta; order Phasmatodea; family Phasmatidae; genus Dryococelus; species Dryococelus australis. The sequence continues at coordinate 7,381,608 of CM057007.1, read as the reverse complement.
AATCAAATTACTGTTCTAGCACTTATGTTACAGCAATACAAGTCATTTGCAAATAATATCTCTCTCCTCTTAAGTCTTTAGATTCACCATTTATTTTGCACCAAAATGACTGTTTACAGGCACTGACTTTACTCATACATACATACTATAAAATATACTAAAAAGTTTTGCACTCAAATTTACATATTGCATGGGCAGACCCATAATAACATTCAACGTCTTTTGACCTACACTGTAACTTTCAGTAATTGGTGCTCATAAAATTTAATATTAAAACTCCGCCACAAATGAGAATCGTTTCTGCGGCGTTTGATGTGCTTCAAAAACGGACAACTGACTTAAGGGCAAGCTGATGGCGCTTATGCATAAATCATACCTTAAGTTTGGCATTCATTCAAAATACTGTACAGCTGATCGTCAGGCCATGTCGGAGAACATTCTTGCTGCGGGGTAGCACCTCGCTGTAGGCTCTGCCCACTCAACGCCATAAAATGTAACGTGTCGGGTTGTTCACCTCAGGGCTTTCACGCAGCTATGCACTGATTTCTTGCACTCGCTGACAGGTAAAATCACACTGACACACTCGGGAGTATTCTGCGTGTTTAGTCGTTATGCAAAAGTATGGGCATGCTTCAATCACTCTAACCACATGAAACACAGTTCGCAATAAAGCCTGCGTAGACAAGTTGCAAAGAAATATTTAATTTTACTTTTATGGGTTCCAAGGAAATATTGCAAAAAAACACGGGCCGTTGACGTACGTCACTGTTACTACACACACACACACACTCTACAATGCTCGTCCTCAAGCCACGTAAAACGGGCAGTTTAACAAGAGTGGCAAAATTCAATTTCACGAGCCTTCAGTCACAAGTCATGGTCTCACAGTTACTTCAGTGATTTTTAGTAAGCTCGCTCGTATTAAAGTGAATATTACTTGCAAAGCGCTTTCATACATAATATGTCGACATCAAGTTTACGTGTCTGCGATACTTGGCCCATATTTTAATAGCAGGAGCTACAGGCAAACATAGCAATATTGTCTATGTTCATGTCAGACATATTCTCGTAATATTCTCAAAATAGTTTATTTGTTTGCTCCCGGAAACGTTACGGCGACGTTCACTTGCTCACGTAACACACAGCACATCATGATTGGGGAGAAATTACATTGTTGCAAGTCTCATACTGTTGAAAAGATCGCCTGAGCTGTGTCCAGCTGGTACGCGACATCCACTCGCTCCGCTATCAAGTGCATACTTCTTGCAGCTGTCTAAACACTGCAGCAGACACACACACTGGCTAGGGCGCGCTCTCAGCGAGGTGACGTCGCGGTATCCTGCCACCCCAAGCACCACGGTCACGACTCTTTACAAATTGAGTTGCCAAATAATATAGATTACAAATATCATACACAAAACCCATATAAAATACGTGCACTAAAATTCATAATAGTTTAATAAATACCAATAGGAATATTTTTACTGTATAAACTACGTGCAATAAAATACATACTGGATTAACACTGAGCAATGAGACTAAGACATAATCGCCAGTGAATAAATATAAGTACACATAAAAACAGTAAAAATGCAGCCCTACCAACTGTGGTGCAAAATCACTAAAACCAATACACTTTACTAGGTGACGATCTAGGAATAGTCATACCAGAATATTCCCCTTATCTTCATTTCTCGCACCACTGTCCTAATTGCTCTGTGCCTCGCACGTAGGTGTGAAGAATTTTTACAATTGCGAAGTTTCTATTTTAAAATGCAGGTGTGGGGACCTTAATAAAATAGCTGTATAACCATGTAAATATTTATTACAGGTTCTACAGTAATTCAGTAATAGCACTAAAGGACACAGTGCATTGGCTATGTTTATTGACATTAACAAGTTCAATATATATCAGTCTTGAATTGGATTAGGAAGGGTGCTGCACCTAGCAGCCGTCGACTGTGAACTCTGATGCGTCGTTCCACATTGCATCAACGATGCTGCACATGAGGCGGTCGAGGGGGTTGCAGGCATCTCCGGCCGCCTCGTCCTGCTTTGCGGCGTCCATGCTGTCGAAGAGCTCTGTTGGGATCATCAGATTCGAGTCGGTATCCGTGCTGTCCGGCAACGTCTGCAGGGCCTGCTGCAGAATCTCCATCACCTGCAGAAGATGTGAATGTTTGTAGTGGTACTACGGGCGCTTATGAAAAGTAACTAGGTTATCTCAGAAACATTAAAACTTTTATTGTGCTCATTCGAAAATTGATTGATCAAATTTTACTTGCATTTGGAAAGTCTATAGCGTAAACCAGATTCTTTACTCCAGGGATTCCCAATCTTCCATTCACTAAGTACCACTTGGCATCATAATGATCATTAGACTTACTACCTCAACACTGGGTTGTGTGGGAGTTACTACTTTTTTTTTGCACATTTTAGTGAATTTCAGGGGTTATGAGGGATATGTGGATGATGCTATTGTGCAATTTTTATTACTATGGCATTGTGGGTATCATAGATAAGTAAAGAAATTTCTTGTAACGAAAGCTAGTGTTGAAACTTGATGATACCATCTAATTCTATAATGATGTCAGTAGCCACTGATAAGGAGAACCTACAGAACTGGGAGACGGACGGGGAGCGAGGCCTGACCTTGTCAAGCTGCTTGTGGAAGCGCTGTGCAGTCTCCAGACGCTGCCTCTTCTGCAGCTCCATCATGACGCGGAGAGTCTCGCGCGCCTGGTGCGGCCGGAACTCATTCAGCAGGTGGTGTATGTGTATGAAGAGCAGGGTGAGGTCCTCTACCTTCTCCTGGCGCCGAGGGGAGTCGGGGCAGAGCACAAGCAGGTCCAGCAAGTCAAGGAAGTTCACCAGCAGAGAGTGGTTCAGCTTACGTAGCTCACGCCGCCGGTCCGAGTGCTGTGGATATAGCCGCTTGATGCCCTGCACAACACACGTATCATACCCATTCTAATAATATTATTATATCACGGCTATAAATACTTTAAAGTATTGGTTTTCAAAGTGGGAGGCACCCCCCCCCCCCCAGGTAGACATGACGACATGCTAAAGGGGGGGGGGGGGGGCGTGGACACCAAAGTATAGAAGCAAACTCGATATTGCCAGTGATTTACATTGTGCAATTTCTTCTATTCAACCAAGAATTGGGAATCTTGTTTAAAATATGCCAGCTCATCCGTCACATTGGTTGATTTGTCCACCACCATTTGTGTTCAATAAACATTAAATAAAACCTTTGCGACATTTATTCATTATTGTTTTACCCTTATAATAATGAAGTTTTGTCACGTGCAAGGGGGGGGGGGGGGGTAATTTTTTTCTTGCAGAAGGAAGGAAGGCGTGATAAACTAAAGTAAAGTTTGGGAACCACTGCTTTAAAGAGTACATAAATGAACACCAAATAAGTTACCTGATGTCCATAGGTTTTCCGAAGCCAATATTTAAAACTACGAAAGTGTAATCCTAGATAATTATACAACCACGAGCTTCCTGTCTGAGGCTGGCATACACACAGATAAGAGGAGGCTGGTGCTAATCAGAGTTCGGCTGCCCTGCCCAATGTATTGAACTGTCACTCTGGCCAGCTAGAAGAACACACGATGTGGGGCAAGATGGATGTGGTGTGACAATGGAATGAAGATGGAGTAAACAGGACGGCCCTGAGAAAACTCCCACACCGTGGCAGTGTCTACTACATTTCCCACATGAAAACCGCTGTCCACATGAAAATTTTGTGCCCACTTCAAAGCACTCAAATTTTTGGTAACATTACAGAATAGGGGCTTTTTCGAAAATCGGGGAAAATAATGCCTGGATATGTTAGATGTGACGATTACTATTCATAACTACTAGGAATTTTGGAGGGACTCCACGTAGTTTGCTGTAAAAGAATAAAATGTGATAGTGAGGAGGGTTATCAAGAGTGCGGTGTTTATGCAGTGAACGATACATGCAATATATTTACAGCAAGTCACTGATTTGTAATACATGTAAGCGTTCAGTTTGAAACAAATCTTTAATGTGTAAAATGTCATTTATGCTGCGACACTGAGATTATAGAGGTAAGCAACACAGGTATCAATCAGTGTCGTAAGAGTTGTAATTCTGGTGAATAACTAAAGGCTTACCTTGTCTAGATTCATGAGAGGAGTGTACTACGTAATGAAACATCAAGAAAGATGTGGATTTACAGCCTATCAGTCATAAGTTGAGATTTACACATCGTGAATAGCTCTTGAACCTTACCGTCGCTACAGAAAAAAATATAACACCAACACGAAAGAAAAGTAGCCCTAACCTATTAATCTGCATCATTACTATTGGTAACCAAATAAATAAAGCTATATAAGGTGTATAATTGGAAGGATGACCTAACCTTAAAGTTATACAGGTTCCAAAAATATAGAAAAGGTAATCTATACTTGCATTAAAAAAACCTCATTTTTTCAATAATTACCCTTGATAACTTAGTGTCAATATGTAAAACCAGTAGCACATGTATTAAACTGTTTACGTGTAATGACACAAAACCATAACCCACATGTGTTTATTTATCATATCCTTACCTGGCTTTCCAGTGGACGAATGATGGCGTCATCGGCATTGAAATTATTGCCGAACATGGAATAGTGGTCGTGGATAATCGGCGGTGGCCGGGGGGCTCGGCCCCTACGGATGTTCTCGTCCGTGTACTGGTTAATGTACTGCATCGGCGGCAGAGGCAGCGAGCTGACTTGCACAGTGTCAGACGATGCCATATCACCAGCCGTTCTTTACTTCCGCCCAGTATTGCGATAACACTGACTGACAGTCCTGCAAGACGTTTCTGTTCTGCGTGTTGCTTTTTAGTAGTCAATTACGCCCATAGACCTGAATAAACAAAACAACAATCATGACCAAAGACTCAACAAACACAAACATTGAACACACTGCGTTCGAAACGTCAACCCGACAATATCGCCAACCCAACGGCAAACAAAAGAACACCTTTATCAAACACTGATATAATTTGAATTTCGAATTAAAAAGAAATCACATTCTCGATATATATAAATCTAAAATAATTGTTATTTTCAAGGATAAAGCCATAAGGCATGTCCTACGATTGGAAACAGCTGTACAAAATTCGGAAAACTTTCAACTTACTCAATTTATTAAATCCCACTCACCTATAGACAGCTTTGCCAATGCTGAATTTAATTTTAACCCGTATGTGGAAGCTAAAATGCACGCTTTTACCGACAAGTTAGCAAAAAAATTGACGGACAAAGAAAAACTCTTTAAAAATACTAAACAAAGATCGGTTTAATCTTGCATTTCCTATTCAAGTATTACTAACTATTCTAATCCAGATCACACTAAGATGCGTTTTGTTTTTGTTTTGTTGCATTCGTAAGATCTTTTTTCAATACATAGCTGTACTAAGATATTGGACAAGTCAAATTACAGTATATATAGTTTATACACTGGACATTGGACATAGTAAACACACACACACACAGAGAGAGAAAGTAAGACTACATGTACAGGCATCTTATCTTTTCCTCATAATTTGACTAATCCTCCAATATGCTCTGCGCCGTCACATTTTGCTGAAATAGAGGAAAAAGGAAAAGAGAAAAACTGCAACTAGAAATGCATACAAAGATATGTTATGCAATTGCAATTATTTATTAAATTTTGTAGTTTAGATATTCATCTACACTATAAAATGTTAGTTAAGAAAAAAAATACTTTCGTGGTTTTCTTCTTTCATTACAGAAGCAAATTTCTTGAAGATGATGTGGTAACTTATTGAAAAGTTGGCTACCAAGGAAGGATGGCCCTTTCTCGGCAAGTTTTAAGTTAACTGAAGCCACCTGTAAGTGCTTTTTTTTTTATTTTTATTCTAGTGTAATGCTTATGAAATAAATGGCTGTTTTTGGACATGAATATAAATACTGAAAAAATGTACTCACATGCAAATGTTAAAATCTCTGAGCTTTTGAAAAGAGTTTTTCATAAGTCTGACTTTCTTTTGCCATTTATTATTATTACAGATCTCTTTTGCACGTGAAAGACTTTTTTTGCTGTCAGAGGAACTACCCCAAAAAGTTAAACCATAACACTTGATGGAATGAAAATATGCAAAATATACCATTTTTGCTCAAGACCTCTACAACACTCCACAGGGCGAAACATGCTGAACTTAGTTTAGGTAAACTATACGCAATGTGAGATTTCCAGTTACGTAAATTGTCTACTTTTAAGCTGAGAAACTTAATCACTGCAGTTTCATTAATTTAGTCTCTGTTACTGCTAACATATGATAATCAATTTGTTTGCAGTAAACCATGCATTTAGCTCTGTAAATGTCGTGTCTGTTTCTTGTGTAAGATAATTTATTGAGTCTCCTGAGACTAAGATGCTATTATCATCTGCAAATAAAATTGGAGTAGTTTCTGTGGTTAATGCACATGGAAGGCCATTTGTATAAACTAGGAGGAGTAGAGGGCCTAATATTGATCCTTGTGGGACTCCATGCTTGATTTTTCCTGGATCAGAGTAGAATGAGGTAGTTTTTTCCCTTGATCCGCACTTGTTGTCTGTTTGAAAGGTACGATCTTATTAGTTTATTTGGTGTACCTGGGAGTCCATAAAACTTTAATTTTTCTATAAGTATGTTGTGATTTACACAGTCAAATGCTTTAGTGAGGTCGCAAAATTTTCCATTGGATGGCATCATTTTATAAAGTGCATTGAGAATGCTATTTGTTAGTTTGAAGATTGCGTCATTTGTTGACGTGTTTTTCCTAAAACCAAACTGGAAATTTGATAAGATTTTGTGATTTCCCAAAATTTTGCAACAACCTCCTGTAAATTAGTTTTTCAATTACTTTTGAAAAGGATGTAAGATGTTAGATGGGTCTATAATTGTTTACTTTGGTCTTGTCTCCTTTCTTGAACATTGGTGTTACCATAGCCCATTTGAGTCTGCCTGGCAACAATCCTGTATTGAAGATAGCATTACAAATATGGCTTAATAGAACCCTGAATTCCAAAGCGCATTGCTTTAATAACCTACAGCTAATGCCATCATAGCCTAATATTCTGATGGAATAAATACAAGTTATTTTCGTTAATTATCGCAGATTTTTTAATATTTGCACAATTATTGAATGTTTCTGGTATCGAGAGTGAAAGTAAAACTTCTTTGTTACACGGCTTAGGCCTTATGGGCATGGGTTTCTTTAGTCTAAAAAATTTCCATGGTTTCCAACGATTATCTGGATATTTTTAATAGATCCACGGTCTGTAAGAATCAAAGACTAAGTATATTTATAATTTGTTTGAAGACATGGGCACTGTGGTAATATTAGAAGTATGATAAGTGCATGTAGTTATGTTAAGGGCAATGTGCACTGTAGCAGGTCAACATTTGCTTATCTTGTGGAGCTAAATATCACCTAATGTGTTATGTGGGATTAGTGTTAAGCTTCGTTATAGTGCATTATCTTTTCAATATTGTATATACAGTTATTGCAAAGTAGTACTTTCTTTTATCTTATAATTAATTATTTGAATATTGTTTCTGTTAATATAAAATGTGTAAAGTACTATAGGTGAAAATATTGTAATGCATTGTGTAAAGAAATCAATATAAAGCCGCAGTCAGGCATATATGTACAGTCCCTGAATAGAGCAATGCTCTCTGGGACACCATATAAATAAATAAAAATAATAATAATTTTCTGTACACAAGAGATGCTTTGTGAATAAGAAAGTGTACATGTTAATGCATTCCAATGGTCAATTTATATATTTTTCCTGATTTCGAAATTTTTTATGCCTCTGAGAGATGAATACCCTAATTTTAGCGGAAACTGTTAAATACCCACATATTGACTCGCGATTATGTAAATATCCCAATTTTCCGGTGAACTACCCAAACATTGGCAATATTGCAGATATATCTCCCGCTCATCTACTATGCAACATGGAAATTCTAAATGCTAAATACTGGGAAATTGCATACAAGAAGAAAAATATAATTTGGGATTATAATCTATAACAATAAGAAGAATTGGGAGGGTTTCTGAAATTTAGAAGTAGGAACGATGTCATAGTAGAAAGAATTTCAATATAAACATACTTGGCAACACTGCAATCCGTTCTGGGATTTAAACTGCGTTTTTCGAAATTTTCATCTCTTGATCCACCAGTTGGTTGATACACTGGCATATACATGTGGAGGCATTTTTCGAACTTCAGGTCGGTGTTTGGCGGTGTTTTCGTCAGCTTTCAAACACATATTTTAATTCAATTACATTAAATTTATAAAGGTTATTCGCACATGTGTATAAATCGACGTCCTAATTGTCTAGTTTGGAAAAATTGTAAATTAGTGTCAAATTTTATTTTTCAGAGAAAGCTTTCGAAAACTCTTCGGTTGATGTTTTGGTGCATATCCACCAGATCGCCATTTTTTAGACCGGTGGAACCAATGTATACACCGGTTCAACCGATGTATACATCGGTTCAACCACACCCACCAAACGATTAATTTTCGAACGGCCGATGTACATTGGTGGATACAGCGATGAATATTCGAATACGCGGAAAACAAACACTCCCAAAATAAAAATTACAAGGTGCGCCAACATTACGAAATAATTTTTATGTATATTTACCTCGTTCAACTTTTTTGTTATGCTATTATAATCATTTAAAAACAGTTAAATGCATAATACGCATTTCTTACACAGGTTTCCTGCTCGTCAAGCTATAATTATTAAGATTTTTAGGTTATTTTCCATGTTTGATGTGACAGGTTAAATGGGAACTGGTTTCAATGGTGCTCCATAACGTGTCCGGTTTAATGTTTTGTCCGAATAAACATCTGCCAGAAAGTGCGCGCAAATTGTAAGTGGATCATCTTGTATGAAAGTAGCTTCTAAGTCCCCGCAGTCGGCGAACGGTGTCATCAGATACTTGCTGCACTTAACGCAAATACCAGAAACTGTGGTTTTTAAAACTAGCTGTCTCTACTCTCCCTTCCTGTCACATTGCGACTTTGTTGATAAGAATTGTTTGCCCGGAAATAAACACTTTCCACCTTATATATCCTTTGAAAAACACACCATTAAATACTAATTCTTTGTGTTTCATTTAACCTGCCGTTCGTATTAATTACTCAGTTTTTTTATACATAATTCATCTGAGAACAAGGCGAACATGCGCTAGACCCAAATTGTTACAATACATATCTGTGGCATGACAGATTTTATGATAGTGTGTAATTTCATTGCACCAAAACAGCTAGTCTGTTGGATGGTTTTATTTTATTTTAGTCTTCTCATTAAGTAAACATAATTTTGAATTTGGATGTTTTTTTTTGTCTGCTTGAAGAGAGACGTGTGTCTGTGAGAATGGCGGGTAAGGATGGAGGAGAGAAGATAATAAAGCAAGGCTTCATGGTGAAGAGATCACAGAACAAGAAAAGGTTCACCCCCGTCAACTACAAGCAACGCTGGTTTGTCCTCACGCGCCAGTTCCTCATCTATTATGACTCAGACGATGTAAGTGCAGAATATTTTGATGCGGTGGCAGCCTGAATTGCTTTCATGCCTGTGTAAGCAAGACTGCACATTTTAATATTGTTGCTATGAACTGAACCAAATTTAACTGCTTGCATGCCTATAGGCCAGTATTTAAACATGCATGCACATTGATATGTTTTGGTGTAGGTGTATCGTAATTATGTATGGGAAGATTTCAATTGTATCCAAGAGACATTGTAAGCGAACACCTAGAGTGCAATAAACAATTAACATTAAATTTGCAGGCTAGGTTATAAAAATTAAGCTTTTCCAAAAATAAATTATAGATAATGATATGAACTGACAATAGGCTCTACTAATCATGCTGAATATTAATTGCATGGGTGTATTTTATATTCACAGTACATAGGCTACTAGATATGTACTGTGATATTGGGGAGGACTATGAAGAACAGGGAAATTGTGAGGTACAAATTGTAAAAACCTGGAAAAAATACCATTACAGGAAATGCCAAAATGCATATAAAATTTTCCCACAAATGGATTTAAAAAAGAGAATGCAAAATCTGTGACGCTCTGCTTCCTGAGCATGAGTGATAGCAAGCGTGGAGGACACACCAATTTACATGTTTCATTCATAAGTTTTTACTTGCTTTGTTACTAGATATGTTCGAAGTACGTGAAAAGTGTGTGGCTGGTAAATTGGCGTGCCCTCCACTTTCACTATCGCTCACTCACCTGGAAGTATAGTGTTGCAGATTTTGCATTAATTCAGTTTTATGGAGTTAGTTTGCAGTGTGTATAAAATCCCAACAGTTACGAACCTCTAATAAATAAGATACATACACCTAGAACCTATCATCATGAACACCGTTAACATAAACTCTGAAGTAGGTACTCGCCTCACGACTGAAAATGGTACAAAGTTCGAGAATATTGTCGAGTTAAAATTGCATATTTGACCCAAATAGTAGTTGTGTTGCAATGGTACAGTGTAAGTAAACAAGTCTTTGTCAGTTTACAAATAAAAGCAACATACAACTTTTTTCTAACCGTGTGCGTGGCCAAAAGTACTTTGAACATTACACTGCATCTTATTTCATTACTTCCGGCCAGCACCTGTCTTGAAGGACTGTTGCAGTGGAAAATAATTAATGCCCACATCCAATTCAGTTACCATTAATGCCATGATCTATCAAATACTCTAAAAGACAAGGCCAAACATAGGTAGTAACTCACAAATATGATGCATTCACACACATGTTTAATGATTCTCAACGCCAGACGCAATCAAACCCTCACGCACTATGTTGATAGAACAGTCCACGCTGTAAAATTCCAAACGATCCACAAATGCATGCATCCTGGTTCACACTTCTCAAAATCGGCAGTTAAACTAAATAAAAAATGTTTTGAAGTGACTGCATCAATTTGTCTTTTGCGCTTCACCTTGGTTCACATCAGTTTGGCATTGTAACATCTAAAGGAACATGACATGTAAACAATTTGCATTAACACCTCACACAATTATCAGTTTTTTTTTTTTTTTTTTTTTTTTTAAACTCAATCCACAGACCAAATTACAAGATGGCAGGGTTTTTACAAATGATTGGCGTTGCAAAAGGCAAATATACAACTTCCAGAGTTCTCAGACATTTACTTCAGAAAATTTCGTATTCTCCATAATTACTGCACGCTGCTAGACTCCAAAGTTCATTCCATACCAGTTAGCACAGAAAACAGCATTAATTTTTTTGAAGTTTGTATTTCTATCACAGTCTTCCAGGATGTGTACTGTTCAGTGAGCTGTGATCCTATTGCACGTGTAGGTAATGTAACGTACAGGTTATGAAGTGGAGCCCATTCTTAAATGAGTTTCCAAAATATTCCCACCCCTGATCATAATGCATGTACGTCTGTAAAATTATGTGTATGTGGTTTTGAACATCTTACAAATTTACCCTTAAAAAGTTTGTATTTTAAGCTGTAAGAATGTAGCTATAACTGGTTAATCTTGTGTAGAAGTGTCTGCCACAGTTACAGACATTACGGCGAGTGTTTACTCTCTGAGTTTGTAGCGTGTACCTGAATAGGGCCGCTGCGAGGGAGAATGAGACATTGACTGGGACACAATGCCCCCCCCCCCCCCCCCCAAAATCGATTTTTCATTATTTTAATTTCGTGTAGCACTTGTTAGACTCCAATTTCATATGTAACGACTAAGAGGATATAGCTCCTGTCAAATTTTACAAAATACCTAGAGAAAAATAATACAGAATAGGCTTAATACAAGTAATACAACTCCAGGTTACATTAAGGTTTGAATTGTAATACATAAAATTAAAAATACAGTGAGACTGTAATATGCCTCAATAAATTTTAAGTTATATATATAAGTTAGTTACCCGCACTTATTTTTCCATATGTACATATCTATGCAACCCGCACACAGTACTACCCACCTAACATAACATCAGTCGTAGTCAGAACACCAACCATGTGCGCGTTGATTCGTTGTTGTCAGTACTGTAAGCGTTGAATGGTTGGTGTTAGGTCAGCAATGCGTTGAGAAGCAGTCACTTTTCATAGAATACATGTCCGTTTATTGTGTTGAAACAGATTATTGCGACGTTTACTGAATACTGTGGTGCGTGATGATTGCGTCCATAGTAACATGCATAAGCCTCTCTTTGAGCCATTGTGTTTCTTCGTGTGATATAAAAATACAAACTGCTTACTGTATTGACGAAAAGCCGCACATGCTTTGTTGTAGCGATTCTGTATTTTTGCTCCGCTGATTGGTTCAGGCAGACAATGGTGTAGACTGTTCAGCTAACAGACAAGGCGCCGTAATGAGCACGTAGTCAGCATGGGACTTGGCTAAACAAGAAACACAAATTTTACAGCAGAGCTAATGTTTTGTTAGATGGGTAGTATTGTGTGCAGGTTACACATACAGTCTGTTTAGGAAACATGTGTTCAATCTTAGGCTCGTGATTCGTAACTAGAAAAAGAAAGATTGATATAGGACACCCATGGTCCATCTCAAATACTAAGGACTGTAGAAGCCCCTAAAGCCGGAGGACGACAAGCATATTACGTGGGATATTGAGAAAAGTACTTGCGTTAGAGAAACACAAATTAGTATGCTGATTTATTAAACCAATATCTTGAATCCCCATCATGTTAATAATAGGTGGTGTTGGCACCCTTTGATTGCATGTAACATTTACATCCTGAAGTTAGAGTGATTGTGGATACCATTGGATGAAGCAAGACGTCGTAATTAGTAAATAAGCTCCCCTAGGTGCAACTCTCTAGGTCCCACAGTTTCCAGTTAAATCGCAGACAAAGAGTACGGTGGTCTTCAGTAAATGACATTTATAAATTATTGACATTTTTATTATGATTTTTTTTTGTTTCTGTAGTTATTTAATTTCTAATATTGATCAGTACTTAATAAATTTATAAAGGAGACAGTTGCAGGATATCGTTTGTGATGAATAATGGTTTACAATGAACTTTATTTTTACAGTGAGATATGATTGCAGTTTTCTGAATTTTTAATATTTGTTGTATTTATGTACAATAGTTAACCAGATGAACCTGTCGAGCACAGGAGAATTGACGAATGTTCAACAAGCGTGGTGGCAGCACCCGTCCTTTAGAAAACAATTTTGTAGAAATTAAACTTTTAAAGCAAATGCCTATGCTCCTTAAAATATCAAGAATCTTTACATTTCGTAAACCATGCACTTACATAGAAATATTTTTGAATGTAATTTGTTGCAAATGAAAAAATAAACAAGAATATAGCTATTTATACTTTTTATTGTAACATTTTCGATTTGTAGTTTGGAGCGAAAAACTCTAATGGGAAATTTTCTACAAATTCCACATTACTTAATACATTTGTCTTGAAATAATTTCTCGTACTGTAATATGCATTTGGTATAAATTTTTTGAATATGGTACCAAAAAACTTGAGAAATGTTGTAATGTCTTGTGTCAGTAACAACTTCATTGTGAGACAGCCATGTTGCTGGTATTATTGTATTATTTTGACGTTTACAGCTTGTATTTTAATTGTGAATGGTTATATACAGGTCTAGATGTTATGTACTGAATTGTCATTTCAAACCATCACAACTGCTAAGGTTCTTAATGCCATAAGTTAAATAACATTAATGGGCTTTAGACAGATTGACGAAAGTGGAAAATGGGTAACATTTGTTACATCATCATAGTGACAGAGATGGATTAAGGGCCATGTGTGAAAACATGTGGCTGCACGAGGCGTCGAACTGTGGAGGTGCCTCGTCAGCGGCACCTTAAATATTTATTTTACAATACATCAGGAAAACTATGGTAGTTTAAGGTTTATTTTAGTCTGAAATAAATAAATCTCACCATTAGATAAGCTGAGACTATGTTTCTTGACCACTTTATTTTATTGTAATATCTTATTAACCTTTACATCAAATTTTAGGTTTTGACATGTGCGTACCCTAAATTTTGCTTATTTGAATTTATGCAATGTATTTTTATTTGATTAAAAAAATTCAATTTATAGAAGTGAATGTAGTTTATTTGCTGAATTAAAATTTCTGCTGAGTGTTTAATATAATTGAGTAATGCATAATCCGCTTTCAAAATTGCTACCATAAATGCATTGTAAGAGTACAAGAGAGAGTTAGAAAGAAAGAGATTCACACGATGATTAGTAGCCGCATGTAGCAAAAAAATGTCTTGGTCCATTCCAGTATTGGGAACAAGGTTATAACTATCTGTAGATATTTTAGGACTGTAAGGAGTCGTATTCCACTATCTCATGTAGGCCAACAGAACTGTTCCTGTGGTTGATGTAGGCTCATAGGAATAAAGTTAATACAATGTGTAGTAAACATCCTGTCATCTATCTGTATTTATTACAGTTATTCAGTCAGTGAGATTTTGAACAAACGTATTTATTTAAAAAAAAAAACTCAAAAATTAACATTTCCAAAAATGTGAGAAATTTGGTTTCACTGTGACTTTATATGTACATCTGGTCATAAATTCTTGCATAGAATCATGGAGAATCCTTGAGTTACCATACAGGTCTTAAAAATTTGACAGAACAATGTTTTGGAGATTGAATTTAATAATGTATAGATAACAAAAATATTGAAAATAGTTCGATAAGCTAGTTCTAACCTGAAATTTTTGATATAATAATATCCTGTATCTTTTGATTAACCTCATACTCACTCACTTTAATACATTTGTGTGAAAGGAGCAAAGAAATTACTCTTTAATTGTACATTGCATTGTATCATACACACAATTATTTTAATTCATGTGTGATGATATCGTACTATATCACTGTAACTTCGCTAGATTTATTCATTCTGGGAAAAAACTATTTCTATTGCCATAGCTGTAAAGGCTGTTTAACCTTCATATTTGTTATAAAATTTCTGACGTGACATTTGTAAAGAAGTGTAAATTTAATTTTTTTTTTGTCTAAAGCTGAGTTTATCAAGACAATTATGCTTGCCATTAAGATTAGTATGAATTATTTTAAATTTCTGGCTGGGATTGCAAAATTTATATATGTATCTTTATCAGAGGACCTACAAATCTACATCACATGCCCAATTTGTATTTTCATATAAGCAAATTGCCATTATTCTTATTACAAAACTGTAAAGTCACAAGAATAACTCATTATTTTATAGCATTTCATTTCACTCGTTGCTTCACATAACTGTAACAGGTCATACACTGCTATTGTTCTGACAGATACAGGGATGCTGCGCTAGGCCTGTTCAAAATAGAAATCGTAAGCCAACATACTAGATGATTGTGAAGAATTGTAACTCAAGGATTTGTCATATATATACTTCATATTGCCATGTGCCTTATAATGTCAGATGAAAACGGGGAATTGTTCCGGACATAAATATCTCATTCATATGCCAGTTTGTACTCTATGTGTAAAAAAAAGGAACACCAACTCGAGATTCGCTATGAATTTAAACATTACACTAGCAATACAACTCCAAGAATTTGAACTGTTTTGCCTAATTCACTACCAACTTAACTGAGAGACAGCATGGGCTGTGATTTTATTGAAAGGTTGATTTTGAAAGTGCTCACTTTATCATGAACAGACTGTAGTAAATTGTTACTTACGTTGGAGCCCTGAAGACTAGGCCCCAACACCACCAACCATGTTCAGTCCCGGCAGGGGAAATACGGTGGACGTTGCAGGTAGGAGATTGGCGGGTTTTCTTAGGGGAATTCTTGTTCACCCCAACCTGCATTCAGCTGTTGTTCTGTAGTAGGGCCTTATTCCGTGTCGACACTCGAGGGGTGACTGGGAGCCATTTGAAAGACTCTCCACTTTGGTGGATGTTAACTTGTTGGTAGCGTGAGAAGATGCACCGCCCTATCACAGAGTAGATAGAAATGCAGAGGCAAAATGAAGTGATGTTTATACGGGCTTACCCATTCATTGATTGACTGTACAATAAGCCTTGTGTCCGGTTGGTCACTGCGTGTTACGCAAGGCCCCCTATTGGCTAGGTTGCTGGCTGTCAAGTAGGCTAAGTTACCAATCACGCAGGCACACTGATTACAAACTGCAATCTGATTTGTTGCTGGCCAGTGATGTAATTTTGCTGCATCTCACATAACTGCAAACATTTCATTGAAGCCCTTCAGCAAAGTCACGAGTGGCATTTTAACAATTCCAGGTCTTAAAATATATGTGAATACCAGCGAAACTTGTAAACACTTGCACAGTATTGGGTGCAGCACAACTACAATGTTGTGTGCCATTTCAGTTGGCTTTTGCATGTAGAGGCCATGGGGCACTTGATATGTATATCAGCATCACCCTTATCATAACCTGGCTTCTGTGCCTCAGACATGCAAAGTAATGATGCTGAAATTCTATTATTGGAAAGTTGGTAGCAACATTCAATGTAGCCTCTCTTACAAGTTTCTCTGTTATCTCTGTGATATAAGATACAGCATTCTGGTGGTGCTGTTTATGGGTATGTGGTAGTGTGTTGCAATGTGAGGATGTGTTAAGAGAGTGCGAGAAATTATTATTGATGCGTAAGTTTTTGACTGAAATCTATGTGTCTTTTGAAGACAGTGTTGAAAAAATGAGAAGCTGCAAACCTAGCTTTCATAGAAGCCTTGGTTCTTAGAGGCAATTTCATATAAATAAATCTAAAATAAAGTACTAGTAATTTTCTTGTAAAAGTGTGCTACAGTGTAAAGGAGTCTACTGTAACAGAAAAATATCTGTTAAAAAGGATCAGGAGAAAAATTATTTTTATCTGGAAATGAGTGAAATGTCGAGGCATTTTCATTTGTAAGGAAGGTGGCAATCCTGAATAGCATGAACGCCATAATTACCAGTGCCAGTGAAATAATTTTTTTTTCAGGCTAAAATCGAAACAGTTGAAGCTGTTCCAAATCAGTGAATCTGACTGCAGATCTTGCACCATTAAAATTCTACAGATCAATTTTGTTGCTGTTATCCGCTGATTAAACAGCGATTTATTATTCCTAATGAACTGCAGTGGCAGAAGGTGTTTGCCATTAGGGGGTCAAGTAGCAATATTTCTTAAAAGGAAAAAAAAATACTTTGTTCTTTTTTTACGTGTGTTTTGAATTAAAATTAACACTAGCAAATATCACATAATTATGATCAGGGCCGGCTTTCAAAGTTTGGCGCCCTTAGGCACATTTCTTGTAGTGCCCCCCCCTCCCCCCAAAGAAAATAAATATAATTTTTGAGTCCACAATCCCATCTTCGGCGACAAGTGTCAATAGCTTAACTGTCTCTTTTCATAGAATGTCACTTGCTTTTAATAAATTTGTACCCTTTCTTGGCAACATATGATACAAATACACAATAAATACAAAAAAAAGTACAAAATAAAACACACACTATCAAATATTGTTATAAACATTTCTTCTGTCATAAAATAACACAAATTTAAAACAATGCAATATATTGTCTTTACTTAATGAATTTGTACACTACTTGGTTACATATGATTAATACAAAAAAAATATGCCTAGTGTGCCTAGTTACAAAGCATATGATTGGAAAAATTCTTCATGGCCTGTTTAATATTAATTCGTACTAAAAACGTACATATTACATCTATTCTTATTTTTATTTTTATTTGATAACTGGTATAATTTGTAAACAAGTGTATTATATAAATTCTAGAAATACTCCACTATTCAACTCGAATGGGATTGGATTGGAAAGGGCAGTCCCCCCCAGTGTTATACCTGAAGACTTACCAGGGACGGCTTACAAACTAACTTGACCTAACTTAAGGCGGATTCCCACCCGCCATTTTGTATTCATCGATATTTCGCCGAAGTTTCTATTTCAGAAGGTGTATTGAAATTTCCCGCACGATATATCCTTAATAACGGTTTCCCAAACTGTACCGAACTGCCACAGCTTCGCTACATTTATAAATCTTCAGCTGGTAACTGCCGAGGCGAAACGCGAGATTATTTCTTGCGAACGGTCACAAAAGGCGACGATATCAACAGTAATCAAGAAATACTGATCGCAGGCAGTGTCGTTCCAAAAAAAAAAAAAAAACACGACACAAAACTGTATTTCCAGAGTATGGCGAAAATTCCATGAATCCAAGATGGCGGGTGGGAATCTGCAACACCCATGGTTTGCATGGGATTCGAACCCAGAACCTCCCGCACCCCCAGAACGCGGAGCACTAACCGACTGTGCCACGGAAGGTCGGCATATTCAACGAGAAGAATTTTCAATTCTAAAGGAATTATACTTTAAAATAATTCCCAAATTTGTCGTTACGTATTAATTAACAATGAAAGTTGTAGTTGTAGTTCGAATTCATCATTCCTTCTGATAATATGAACTTTACCGTATCATGTTAGTGGATCATAAGATCCCACTGGTCCTCGTTCCAATTCGTTTCGAGTTACGTTTTTCGTGATATGTATTTAGCATTTTGTAAGGTTTAGGCCGTGTCTCAAGTGGCCCAGAGAGCGCTCTCGCGACGTCGTCATTATGACGTCAGAGAGAGAACGCTCTCTGGTCATCTCAGTTCGTCGGAGAGAGTGCGAAAGAGCGAGAGCACACAGAGAGAGAGAGAGAGAGAGAGAGAGAGAGAGAGAGAAAGAGAGCACGAAGTTGTATACTCCTTGCGCTCTCTCGCAGGCGCCATATTTGTTTACATTATTTCCGTGTTTGAATAAGGTTATAGTAAGATTTCTGGGCCAAAACCACTTTGCATCTTAACTGTAAGTGATTAATCCCAACTGTTTTAAACAGCGAAATTACATACGCAACTTGAATTTATAAAAATATAAATGCGGATTTCTGAGTACGTCTCTGTTTATTTGTCACTTTCCTGTAACATGACAGTAAAATATAAAACAAAAATAATAGTATTTTATGTGCTAGTGATTATTCTGGTAGTGCTATAATTATTTGTGAATTATTTCGAACACACATAAATTACTTACAATAGCTATGACCGCGATTTTAGCTTAACATGATTTCCCGCATTTTGGCATCAGCTGTTCGCCTGACGTCGGAGAGAAACGAGAGAGCGCGAAGCAGTGCTCTCGCTAGGTTGTGAGGAAGAGTGCTCTCTCTCGAGAGAGAGTATTCTATGTGTTGAGACATGGCCTTAGTCGGGTCGCCACGACATCCAACTGCATCTCCAGCACGCCATCCTACTGTTATTTTCGTGTTGTTATTATTCCAAAATTAAAAGTCTACAAAGTCTTCAAACACACAGTGATTATTCTCTCGTGTTAAAAGGACGGCTAAAATTCAAATAAACAATATAAAACAAATATGATATGAATTTATATAAAAAATAATAATTGCGTAGTGAGAAAATACCTATTCCATGAATATTTCAGCAACTTCCTTTGTAAAATAATTAATGTGATTACAATACGCATTTGTTTATTCCAATAACATAATCCATTCACTGTTACTTTGCTATTTTCTGAAGTCCTGCCAGAGTTCTACTTCCAGGATATTCCTCCGCCTCTTGCAAACCAAGTCGAAAATTGCAACAAAGGACAACCCACCGTGTTCGTACGCACTCAGTTGTAATAATATTTCACATAAGAACTATGTATTTCTAGGCACTACCAACACATGTTTTCTCAATGTCCATATTAATTATACACGATATTCTATCATTTATAGATAAAATATACATAACACGTTATATGTTCGGATAAATATAAAACGCTGAATTATTATACGTGGTATATTTAGGAAACAGCTAAACGCGTAATACATGGGATGATTTTTCAAAGGTTTGATTCAAAAAGTACGTATGAAGAAGCCGTCAATAGACTGTATATGTGTATCTAAACGTTTTGAAACTAATATGATGGTGATTTGGTGATTCGTACTTGGTAATTTTTCAGCTTCGAAGTTGACAACGCGAAACGCAGATCACGAAAATACTTAGTAGATTTGTAGATAAAACGGGCCACGTGACCATGTTGGTAGCAAAAGGTGCCAGTTGGAACACGATCAGATATTTATTGAATTCAGTTACTTGAATTAAATTTATTGAATTAAAATATCACTTCGTTTGCCATTTAATAAATTGTACAAACTTCTTCATAAAACCAGATAAAAAAAATACCCAAAGTAAATTTTTAGACGCATCTACAACTCGTGCACGATACGAAAATAAGTGGTCAAATCCTAGCAAATATTCTTCATTTGATTGAAATTTTAATTTTTAGAAAATTGTGTATCCTTATTTCGTAAAAACTTTAAATGTGTGCGAACAACTCTATTATTACTTCTATTAATATTGTCAGAAAAGCTGTGATAACCGATTGAAATTTTGGATTCAAGAAAATATAGACATGTTCTAAATATTAATCTTGAAGGAAAACCGAGACATTAAAAAAATTGAAAGAGAAAATGGCCACGATTATGACGTGTATATGACGTCATATGGCGTTCAGTGAATTGAATTAAATAAGAATGCAAGGTAATTTGAACAGGGTGATCACCTGCAGGGAATGTACACCGAGGTCAGGATAACTGTACATAGTTGGTACTCTGCGAAAGTTGTTTGTTTATTGTGTGAATACATGATAATGTAATTGTGAGCCGATGCATTTTGGAATTTCAATGGTAATAATACGTCTTTGCCAAGTTACATAGGGCCAGTAAGTACAACATAAAGTATGCATGTGTTTGTAATGGGCACTTGTGCGAAGTCAGTAACTTGTATCGCGAGAAATATCGATGGGCTGAATAAAATGTACGACCTGCTTGTTTGGTATGTTTCAGTGTAATTGTATTCTACTTCACTGATAGCATGTTTTGTTCTGTCAGCGGTGAAAAAATATGGTATTGGAAGGTTTCAGTCCTGAAAATAGGTCAGGCAAAATGGCAAAATTCTGCCTGGAATTCCAAAAAGGAAATCCAGTGGACATGCTGTGGAGAAAAATTCGATGGTGTGAAAGGGCCTTTCGAGTGGCAGCCAAGGCCGCTTCACGGGAGTGTCTATGTGACGTCACACTTACAGCTCACGCCTCCTTTATCAAGCTACTGTCATCTCCGGTATCTATGTGGCGCCCACTTAATTACGCTCGGCTCAAGTGTACTTTCTTTGCAACACAATGTTTACCCGCAGTCGACATCGCGCCCAGCCCGTCACCTGCGCCAAACTATCTACATTATTTTGTCCGGTTTTCTTTTGAACCTGCAGCACACCACGCCGCAGCTGCTGCTTTATTTTGCAAGCTTATTCATCACTGTATACAAGAATATAAGAAGGTAGGACATGTTTAAGGAAAAATAAGCACTATAGGGCCTCTTTGCTGTTTATGGCGCTTGGGTTTTTATGTAACCGCTATGTCTGTTACGTTATGGAATGGACCAGACTCGGAACCTACCTAACTATTTGTTACACAGTGTTTAGCATAAGATAAAGTTATCGCACTGTTCCCATTTTTTGGCTGTTCGCGATAAAGTGAGCACCTTTGAAATCAATCTTAGAAAAATCTTACTGCTCCTACCTGCGTATATTCAGTGACATTCGCCCAGTAAAGTTGGTAATGATGGAGGGAAAGTAGTTCCATATCTTAACTTCGAATGAAAAGTGTTAGGTTACCATTTGTAATAACTTATGTTATTTATTACGTGTCCTGTTTTTTTTTTATGTATCAAAGTGTAAAAATCAGCAGAAATGTAACATATTTACTTTTCTATTAATTTCACAGTTTTACTTGACCGACGTACGAGTAAAGTGATGAGGCCCATGGCAATGCTAGTTTTACAAGTTGTGGAAGTATACACAATGTGCATACTAGTAAATCTAAAGTGCTCAGTTTACCTTGAACAGCCTATAGCTGTGATTTCGTTACGAGTTTCAAATGTTGGTCACTGTTATTTTCTTTACAAAATGTTGGTCACTGGTATTTTCTGTACTAGTAAAAATTAAAATGTTTAATCAATTAAGTATTTTTAAGCGCGCGTTTCTTTTATTCTTATTAAATGTCGGTTTGACACATTCAGTGAAGAGGACAAAAATAAACCACAGAAATTATTTTCTAGAAAAGATTTTTTTAGCGATGCTGTTGTTTCGCATATATTGCTAGAATTTTTTATTAAATAATTTTAAAAAATCAATATGAGTTTATTTTTAATCAAGCTACAGTGTATTTCTGTTTTGGATGCTTTAGAAAGAACATTTTGCAGTAAAGTCTTCATTAGGCAGGATGATCATAACGATTACTCTTTGTATATAAGCAATAATGTGTACAAACATTTTTAATAATTGATTTTAATGCCTATTTATTTCAGTCACTGAAGTTATCATTTTTATTACTAAAGTAAAAGAACATAAAATCAATAATTATAACTATTTTTAACATAATTACCGATATTTTTTACTCACAGTCATAGTTTTTATTATGATCGCCCTACTTCCAAAACGTGTTTTCTGAAGCATTCATACTTGAAACTTAGTGGTCGAAGGGAAAATAATATTAATATATATTAGTTTCTGTTGGACAAATAAAAATGTATTGGCAAAAACATCAATACCTATTTTATAATAGATTACCAGTACCCGAGAACTGATTGTTAAATATTCTTGATACTTATTTAATATGTTGTGTATGTGACATAGATCACATTGACGTGTGACTTATTTAGCAAAGTTAATTAGGAGTATAGAAACTTAGACTTCCATATTCTGAAATTTTAGAATTTTCCATGCTATATTTTGGAAACGATAATCATTTGACTGCAATTATTTAAATTGATGTGGTCCTAATATGATTCTCTTTCAAATAGGTAATTAAATAAAAAATTATCGTTAAATATAGCCTTAGAAAAAATTGGGCGTGGCTGTGTCGGGGACACGGCCGTTTGTTTTGCGCGAATAAGGCTATGTTGAAGCGCTCGGACGCCTTGATGTTTATTTTACGTTCCCGGCACCGCTTCACTCGATCATATGGTGTTTTATGGATATCACTGGATTGCTTATGAGATGCTATTTCTAACCGTATACGATTTCTGTATTTCGACTTGGCTTTTTGTCGAGTATAGGCCGACATTGTGTTAAATTTTCTTAATTATTTACATTAAACGAATACAATTCCACCATAACCACGCCACACATGTGTTTTTATACACGCAATCGATTGGTCTGGACGAGAGCTGTCGATTGAAACTTAAACGAGCGTCGTAGCTTCTCCTAGGACAAAGTTATACTACGCGGAAGTTATGAGACGCGGCGATACGAACTAAAATTGCCCCCACCCCCCTCCTCGACTAATGCATTGCTTCGCAGTCCTCACTCACTCAACGTAACATATTCTTTGATCCTTTGGCAATCGAGTGGTGTAATAGAATGTTGAATGTAGACAATAGATTCGGAGCTGCAATGCTAAACTGTATCCCCCGATTTTATCACCGGATTTTATGGATTGCCTCCCACTACGGTTGCAAATTTAAATATGTATTCACGTCAAAATGTAGGCTAACTACCGTGCACGCATGGAAAAGAGAATTACCATTCACGTTTCTCAATAGGCGCAGTCAGTGATGTTGTAAATGTGGAACACTTTCTCAGAATGTACGTGTGTAGAGAGGAGAGAGTCACTGGGCAGCGCACAAAGTAGATCGTACTTGTTGAGTGACAGCCGCCATGTCCTGTCACAGGTCTTCCCATGTATTGCCTGTTCACGGTTAATAGAGCACTTGTTAAATCAACCTTTGAAAAATGTCACTGCCCCTACCTGCATGTATTATACCGGACACATATCTGACGCGCATGGTACAGTTGTTAAAGGCAGTTCACGATAAAGTGAGAACTTTTGTAATCAACCTCAGAAAAAAGTCACTGCCCATGTCTGCATATATTTTAACGGACACACTAAGTCACATACGCCCGGTAAAGTTGGCAACGATAGATGGAAAATAGTTCCATATATTAACGTCGAATAAGAAGTATTGGGTAAACCATTCGTGATAACTTAAATTTTTTATTTCACTTTCTGTTTTTTTTTTTTAAGTATAAAAATGATCATATTTGCAAAATATTTTATTTTTCAATTACTTCACCGTTTCACTTGACCGAAGCATAAATAAAGTGATGAGGTCCATGGCAATGATAATTTTACATAAGGTGGAAAAATACACAACGGGCGTACAAGTAGATCTTAAGCAGGCCTTTCAAAAGTGCTCACTTTACCAGTGAACAGCTTATAACGACGGAATGAAAGTATGCACAGTAGTTCCATTTTACTTTTAATTAAAAATGTTAGGCAGACATTTGCGAAAACAGAAATGATTTCATATTATTTCTGGTTTATTTCATTCATGTTTATAAGTGTGCATTTACTTTGCGAATAATGCCCTTAGTTTTACTCGACTGGTACATTAACAAAATGTTCAGGCCCGTGGCAGTGTTAGATATACGTACTGCGGAAGGATACAATGTAATCAGAGAAGTAGATCCTAGACAGAGCCTTCAGAAGTGCACAGTCTACTGTAAGCAGTCTATAGTGATAACTGACGACAGCAGTATGCTACGTTCAGGAAGTTTTGCAATGTCTTGTGTGCAGGGAGGAGGGGGCACCTGTAGGAGCGGAGCTCCATTCCCTCGTCCGCCGGGAAACGAAGGCCTGGGTGTCCAGAAGTAGTACTTCGATGCCCTGGACGATGCTTAGGTTGGAGCAAAACGGAAGGCGTGGGGGAAAAAATAAAAATAACAAAATAGAATAGTACAGATAAAAAAAGGGGGGGCTGGGGCCTCCAGGTTCGTGGGCGGGGCCATTTGACCGTTGGGTGCCATGACGGACCGGCCGAAAGGCTAGTTAGCTGTGTGCGGGCCCGAAGGCGTCTGGTCGCGCGGGCGGATTCGTGGGAATCCCGTTCCCTGGCCTGTTCCGGCGGGGGCGGTGAAACGGGTTGGGGGAGGGGGGAGGCTGTTGGGGCGGCCGAAAGGACACCCGTCGGGGAGCTGTCTCGGTCGGTGCAGAATAGCTCACCACCTTCCTAGAAAGCGTGAATGATGCTTTTGAATAGAAATAGAATTTGTAGTTTAAACTACGGGCGCCCAGACGAACAGCCTCCCTCCCACAAAAAAAAATTGTGAATTTATATAACTTATATACTGTTTGTTAAAATGTAGTAGTCATTATAGAATTGAACACCCTACATGGCTGTACTGCTAAGTAGGGTTAATGAAATAAATTTAAAAAAAGAGGCTCTTGTGTGCTTTAGGCCGTGTTTGAATTGGCACTTTTAGTTTATAGGCTGTTCATGGTGAAATAAGCACTTTTGAAAGTCCTGCTTAAGATCCACTTGTATGCATATTATGTATTCTTCTGCCGTATGTAAAATTAACATTGCCATGGGACTAATCACTTTTGGGGCCACGGTGATTGAGCGGTTAGCCTGTCACCTCCCACCAAGGCGATCCGGGTTCAATCCCCGGCCGGGTCACTCCGGATTTTCGCATGTGGAAATCGTGCCGTACGATCCCGTTGGTCGGCGGGTTTTCTCGGGAATCTCCCGTTTCTCCCACCCTTTCATTCCGGCACTGCTCCATACCCACATCAATCACCCTCATCGACTCTGAAGATCTCGACGCTAAGAGCCGTCCAAATCTCTTCACTCACTCCTCTTCACTTTATGAATGGGTCGGTCATGTGAAACTGTGGAAATATTAGAAAAGTGAATATTTTACTTATCTGCTCATTTTTACACTTCGATGCATAAAAAAAAACAGAAAGCGAAAGAAATTATTTAAGTTATGACAAATGGTTACCTGGCGATTTTTATTCGACGTTAAAATATGGAATTACTTTCCGTCCATAATTACTAGAGACCCAAAGAATTCGCGGATTAATTTTGGGACAAGCTAGATGACACATCCTGGACAATGTTGACCCACTAGTCGCCTTCCACTATGACAGCAGACAACCAATGTACAGTTGATATCGGCATATTTGTACATAAGACTGCATAGTTAAGCCTGCGGGTCATTGAACTCGCGAATTTTTCAGGTCTCTAATAATTACCAACTTTAATGGGCGCATGTCACTCAGTGCGCCCGCTAAAATATATGCAGGTAGGAGTAGTGACTTTTGTCCAAGGTTGTTTTTAAAAGTGCTCACTTTATCGCGAACAGCCTTTAATAAAAGTTCATGTGATTGAAATTAGTCAACTAAAATGATCACTTATTTGGTATTGTAGTATTTAGTTTTTAGTATGTAACGAAACTTACTAAAATACTGAATTACCAAATCGCAACCATCTTTGAACAATTGGCTACCGACGGCGTCCGAATCGAACGCTACTATAGGTTGTTCATGATAAAGTGAGCACATTTGAGGCCCTAGTTACTTTTTCCTGTCAGGAATTTTTTATCATTTAACCACATTTGAAAATAAATATTGCAATGTAAGTAATAAACAGTGTGTGTATATTCCACTGCACTTGGAAGTTAACGTCTAATTCTAAAATAAAATTTATTGATTGACTAATAAACTAAATGAGAGGACTTTCAAAAGTGCTCACTTTACAATGAATAGCCTGCAAATACCAAAATACTAATACACCCTGTCGAATCGCATTATTATGACCTCCTGCTAGAAGTGCCATCTGCAGCGCGTATCCCATAGACTTATGGCCCGTGACGTGGGCTGGTGAAGCGGGTATATAATGCGACCAACAGGCTGGCTGTACAAAGTGCTGTCATGGGTAAGGGAAGCGATTTAACCGAGTTGCAAATAGGGATGACCATCGGCTTTCCGGCCAAGGGGGCCAGCATTTCGGAAACAGCGACGCTTGTGAACTGTTAACGTGCCTCTGTGTATCGTGAGTGGACGAATGGCACCACTGGGAATAAACATCGTGGAAACTGCGGAGCTCCACGCGTCATTGATGTCCGAGGTGAACATCGACTACGACGGTGTGTGAAGGCCAACCGACAGACTGCAGTGGAACAGCTCACCATCCAAATGAACCAGGGGGCATCCAGACATGTGTCTACCACAGCAGTTTAGCGAACCCTTCTGTGAATGGGGCTCCGGAGTAGACGGAGGGCGACTGCACCCATGCTAACACAGGAACGACTGGAATTTGCTCGACAGTATGGTGACTGGATCGCTGCTGATTGGCGACGGGTAGCCTTTTCCGACGAATCACGTTTTCAGCCGCATAGAACGGATGGACGTCAGCGTGTCCGGCGAGAAACGTCTGAGAACTGGCTCCCTGCATCCATTCCTGGACGAACTCAAGGCGGTGGGGGCAGTGTTATTGTCTGGGGAATGTCCTCGTGGTATTCCCTTGGTCCCATCATCCGTGTGGAAGGCACTCTTGATCGATTTGGGTTATGATTCCATCCTCGGCGATCACGCCCACACGTACGTGATGATTGTCTTTCCTCGTGAGGATTGGATCTTCCAGAACGATAAAGCGCTTTGCACGGAGCTGGACGAGCATGAACAAGACTTCTTCAAAGTTCTTCTCTGGCCCCCAAACAGTGGGACCTTCTATATTGTCGTGTTCACCATCTGCCTCCCCCGCCACGCACTCTACAACAGTTGTAGGACACACTGCATACAACATGGCTCCATACTGAGCCACTGCCAGCTCGTCTAGATGCTATCCATGCTGCGAAGGGAGGTTACTCCGGAGACTAGCAGCTGGTCATAAATGTGATTCGACTGTGTAGGCACGGAATGGACAGTTCGACCACGGCCGTGCTTCCACGGTTTCGTACCAAAGCGCAATTTCCCAACAGCATTTGCAACAGCTATGGGGTGATCTTGTAAAGGCTGTTCACGATAAAGTGAGCACTTTTTAAGGCCCTCCCGATAGGCATTGACCACTAATAAATACATCTTATTGCAGCCTAAGGCATTAAATTTTGAGGGTGATGAAATGTATACACTGTGTTTATTGGTCACATTGCAATGCTTATATTGAAAAGCAGCACGAAGATGGAAATTTGATGAAAGGAAAAATTTAGAAGGGCCTTAAAAAGTGCTCACTTTACCGTGAACAGTCTATATAGGATAACGCTAAACGTCTCTACAACTTTATTCAGGACCACATTGCCGCATGTGTACACTTTAGGAGTGTTGCAGCAATTTACTAAAGGTGCTTTTTAAAGGTGTAAATTTCTCGGAATAAACGGTTTATTTTCCTTGACGTTGTGACCAATTATTTGTATCATCGTTCCTGTTCCCATGGCCTGCGACAAGTTGTATTCCATTTTGACGGCTCCTCCTGGGTGCGATAATAATTACGACTGTGAGCGTATGCAGTATGCAATTCACAGTAGTTTATATCACTGCAAACGAGAATATAAATTAATTTGCTACGAGTACACGTCTATTACTTTACAAAAACTGTCTAAAACAGTGGCAGACATTTTAAAACTGCGAAAATCTGATATCACATGAGGAGCGACACCTATTTTCTTTGTGTGGATACGTATATTCCATTCACGATTACTTCAGCCTTTTCTGAAGCCCTGCTAAAGTTCTACTTCCAGGATATTCCTCCGCCTAGTGCAAACTAAGCCTGGAGAATTACACCAAAGGGACGACGAACCTATTTCTACTAGGCGTTACAAACATACGTATTGTCTCCCTGTTTTCTATTCAAATTATTTGTAAATTAAACATTACAATTTATAGATAAAATATGAATAACATTTCATTTTAAAAGGAAAGAAGTAACTTTTATTCACACAAGCGTATAAAACGCTTGTGATACAGGGCGTATTTAGGAAATAACTAAACACGTCATACATGGGGAGATTTTTCAAAGGTTTGATTCTAAAAGGCCGGAGATACCGTGAATGGACTTTGGCGTAATAGTGAAGGTTTGAGCGAAGCGAGGTCATTGGCTCGGCCAACACTTCCCAGAATTGAATTTATCACGCACGTGTGTGTGTGTATATATATATACATATATATCTGCGTGTGTGTGTGTGTGTGTCCGCGTGCGCGAGAAATTCATTGCCACTACTTTTCATTTCAGTATGTTCCAATATTTTTTGTTTTCTTTTTCTGTGCAATTATGATAATCGAGAGTCGAGATCAATAATCTAAGCTGAAATCCATTATTTGGCTACACTGTAACTCTTTATCTGAAATTTAATCCCTGAATCCGCTTCTCATACTCTTTTAACGAAGAATTTGAAAATACTTCAACTAACTACGAAATTAAACTCTATAAATTATTTTGTATTAGTCGAAATAAAATTTGCCGCTTTAATATGCTGCAATAACATTCTTCAAAATGTTATATACTGTTTTAAAGTGCAACCCTCCTCGTAGCTAGGTAGGCTATTCTCGCACTGTGTGGAATTCCCAGAAGTGATTATCTTTGTAACACACTTATTCCGTTATCTACACAATTGGTATAGTGGATACTGTAGATTTACAAAAGATAACGGTGGCTGAGTGGTTAGACTGCTCGCCTCCAACCAAGGCGAACCGGGTTCAATCCCCGGCACGGTCACTCCCTCATTTTCGCTTGTGGGAATCGTCCCGGACGCTGCCGCTGGTTCGCGGGTTTTCTCGGGTATCTCCCGTTTCCCCCGCCCTTTCATTCTGGCGCTGCTCCATACTCACCTGTCACCCTCATCGGCACTCAAGACCTCGCTGCTAAGAGTCGCCCAGATCTCGTCGACAGCGAGGTCATTGTAGGAATGGGAAGTAATCGGTCGTGGTTTTTGTTAACGACCCTTTCCGGCATTCGCCTGGAGTGACTTAGGGAAACCATAGCAAACCGAAATTAGGATGGCCCGACCGGGAATCGAACCCGGGTCCTCCCGAACGCGAGTCCAATGAGTTACCACTGCGACACCTCGCTCGTTAATTGTACAATAATTTGTAAGTTCCAGTTAGAATAATTTTTTACAATGTAGGTAAATACAGGGTGATTCTCAATTAGACAGACAAACTTTGGGAGGTGATTCTTCATGAAAAAGTAAAAGGAAAACATATGTGGCAATTTACACTTAAACCGAATATTAAGGGAGGTATGAGCCCTTAAAAAACGAGATTTTAAACCGTCTTTGTTTGGGCAAAATATCGGCTCTTACGTCGAAGGTCCGATAACATACAATAATATTCCGAGAGTTGTAATTGTATTTGACTTCTTTACCGTTATTTTGCACAAATACGGTTTAAAATCTCGTTTTTTAAGGGTTTATACCTCCCTTAATATTCGGTTTTAAAGTGTCACATATGTTTTCCTTGTACTTTTTCATGAAGACTCGCCTTCCGAAGTTTGTCAGTCTAATTGCGAATCATCCCATACATGAATGTCGTGCAGGGCAGGCCGAAGGCTGTTATCGAGAAGTGCGGGCTTATGGCTTAATTGGACCTTGAGGAATAATGGCGATTGCGACAGTGTGTGTGTGTGTGTGAGAGAGATAGCGCCTGCTGATAAGATATGAACGTGCTCCGTGCCATCTATAATAAATTATTAAGTCACTAGCACACTGGTGCCTAGACATGTTACCCGTTTTCATATCAAACAAAGTGTTCTGTTACTCATGCAGTTTATTGCCATTGTCGTATGAGATAGGGTTTACTGTTCCTATTGACCTATCGATAATGGTTTACTTAATTCCTAGTTGGTAAAGGCTGTTCACCATAAAGTGATCACTTTCGAAATCAACCTCAGGAAAATGTCACTGCTGCTGCGTGGCACTTATTTTAACGGGCTCGCTGAGTGACATGCGCCCAGTAAAGTTGGTAACGATGAATGGAAATTTGTTCCATATCTCAACGTCGAATAGAAAGTGTCAGGTAACCATTTGTGATAACTTAAATTATTTGTTTCGCTTCCTGTTTTTTTTAATGCATCGAAGTGTAAAAAAGAGCAGATTTGCAAAATATTTTCTTGTTTAATAATTTCACAGTTTCACTTGACCGACGCGTGAATAAAGTGACGAAGCCCGTGGCAACGATAATTTTACATAAGGCGGAAGAACACACAATGTGCATGGAAGTAGATCTGTAGCAGGGCTTTCAAAAGTGCTCATTTTACCGTGATCAGACTATAACGGCATTGTGACCGATGTTGTTTTGTTTGCTTCAACTTCGATTCCCAGTTGCAAACTCCTGGAGTTTCGCAACTGGGAATCGTGCCGGACGATGCCGCTCGTCGGCGGGTTTTCTCGAGGATCTCCCGCTTGTCTCGCCCTGCATTCTCGCCTCGTTTCACCGCCAATTTTCCACTCCACTCCACTCCCCAACTCTTCCATGCCCGTGAATCTGTGCAGCCAATAGGAATCGAGTATTTTGATAAGTGAACTTCGTGTTTGTCGCCATTTTGTTTTACAAGAAAACAAGTGCGTGACTTTCGGGCGACAGTGTCATTATTGTTTCAATATGTAGGGTATAATTACCGCACTC
Source organism: Dryococelus australis (assembly GCA_029891345.1). Taxonomy (NCBI): domain Eukaryota; kingdom Metazoa; phylum Arthropoda; class Insecta; order Phasmatodea; family Phasmatidae; genus Dryococelus; species Dryococelus australis. The sequence continues at coordinate 7,350,088 of CM057007.1, read as the reverse complement.
TGGAGTAAAATTCACGTACATAACTGTTGAAAATCACATAAATGGATGGAAAAATTACCTAACGACGCTTGCACCTCTTCAGCATTGTCTCAACAGCTAAGTGGGAGGACGTGCAGAAGAAGTAATCCTATAACACGCTAATGTTCATAATGCTGCCATGCTGTCGTGTAATGGATAGCCCATCGGTAATTTTCCCTGACTTGCATGGGATCCCCCCCCCCCCCCCCCCACTTTTGTCAGGTACTTTTTCCGTACGATTAGCGAATATTACTTTGCTTGTTATGTAAATTTACTCTACATTTAAGAGGTAATTTTACCTTACATGTAGAGCTTCCCTTACACGTAAGGGAATTTTACCTCAAATTTTTTTTTCAGTGGACACATGACTAACAAAGGACATTTTTAACTATGGGAAAACTTACGAAACTGTTGCTTTATTTATTCAGAAATATGGTAATTTCCATTGTTGACACAATACTGGTTACACAATTTTGACCCAACTTAACAATAAGTACCAACTACCAACCACTGTGTTCCCAATATTGACACAACGTATAACCAACTGAACATATTTCAAACAGAAAAGATCTCACTTCTCGAAAATACTTCATACTTTGTAAACATACAAGGGGCATTTTGTCATTAAAAAGTTTGTTCCATTATTTGACATAAAATGTTGGTTCCCTAACATTGGTGCAGCAGGAAGATGTTTACGAGTTACCAACAGTGTGTTCGCCAACTAGTTACCAACCATAAATCAACCATTTTAAAGTTTAAAAGAATTACATTTGTGATTAGTGACCTCGTTGTTTCGGGGTGCTAAGTAATCTCAAAACATAGGTTGGGTCAACGCTGTACGAATGTGTGTGTTGTAGCCAACCTTCGCAGCCAAATGTACGTTACTATTGGAGAGTTAAGAAGGGACCTTTGCACCCACAGTTGTCGGTAGTTTTCTTTGCGGTTTCAAGATGATCTGAAGTACGGACAATTGTAGAGACAATTGTATGTATTGTGCACTGCTATCTGATAAAGCAGCGTATCTGAAGATACCCAGTTTCACAGTGGTTGACGTGCCGTGAAGAAACGCATCTTCATGCGTGTTAGCATAGCCGTCAATACATCCCTTGTTGCGGGGCGCCCTGTCGACGTGCTCGCACATCTGCCAGGATACCCCATTTTCGCGATAAGGTCGAGCTTCAGGATGAACTGCAATATCGTTCGTGCACACGCGCGCATTTCTGTCGTTTACTACGACCACGTGTCTTTGTGTCGTGGCACTTTCTTGCTTGACTAAGACAGTTCGAATCAGGTTTTTCCTGCACTCTAAATACGAATGAGTTATTTCAACCAGTAGAATTATTGACGTGAATACGTCTTTAAATTTGCAAGCATAGTGGGAGGTATTCCAGAAAATCCGATTATAACAAAATCGGGGGATACAGTTTGGCATTGTAGCTCCGAATCTATCGTATACATTCAACATTCAATTACACCACTCGATTGCCATAATATCAAAGAATATGTGACGTTGAGTGAGGACTGAGAAGTATCGCGTTTGGGGGGGGGGGGGAAGGGGGCAATTTTGAGTTCGTTTAACCGCGTCTCATAACTTCCTCATAGTATATCTTTCGACAAGGAGAAGCTGCGGCACTCGTTTAGGTTTCAATCGACAGCTATCATCAAGATCAATCGATTGCGTGTATAAAAACATTTGTGTGGCGTGGTTATAGTGAAATTGTACGAGTTTAATGTAAAAGATTTAGAAAACTTAACAAAATTTCGGCCTATACTCGTCAAAAAGCCAAGTCGAAATACAGAAATCGTATACGGTCGGAAAGAGCGTCTCAAAAGCAATCCAGTGATACCCATAAAACCCCATATTATCGAGTGAAGCGGTGCCGGGAACATAAAATAAACATCAAGGCGTCCGAGTGCGTCAACGTAGACGTATTCACGCAAAACAAACGGCCGTGTCCCCAACACCAGCCAAACCCAATTTTTTTAAACCGAATCCTCGGTTACTAAGCTGCAATCTGTTGGCGAATCTGCTACAATATGTTGGCGAATCTGTGAACTGTACTGAGGCCTCACCGCCAGGCGAGTGGGTGCAGTTCACTAGGAGCCACTAGGAGGAGCTTCTTAATCAGTGAGTGCCAGCGACTAACATGATCAGTGGAATTGTATTTATATCTGGTGGACCTGCAGTCAAATTCGCTGATTTGGAGCTGTTTCGATAGTAGTGTATGTGTTGTAGGTACACTGTCAAAATAATTGTGTAATTTTACACAAAATGTATGGGCAGCAGTGTCTCCACTGACATCGCTGTAATTTTACACCTACATATGCCAATATTTGTTTACACTGCGTCCAAGTAAATTTACCCTACAGATTAGTAAAATAACATGTACGTTGTACGGTTAACTTTATGTAGAGTGGTGTAAACTTACTGTTACTATGTAGCAGAAAATAAACTGCAACATTCGTGTATTTTCTCTCCACGGCAAGTAAATTTACACAGACATTGCAGTTGCAATTTCGCCACTGTGTATTTGTATTCTCTCACTAACAGAAAAGTAAAACCGCAGATTCACTGTAATTGTAATTATACAATTTCTGTTCATTTTTCGCTGTTTTACTAATCAATTTTACCGTTAGCATATGTTGTTTTCAAACTACGTCATGTTATTTCACAGAATTTGTATTCGTATTTTTATATTTTTCATGTTATTTTACACACACACGGTCATTTTAGAACTACACAGTGAAAAATGTACATTTATACTGACATTGGGTGTTTATACAACGAGCATGTAGCGGTAAAAATACATAACTTAAGATTTTAATACAGTGAAAGTATTTTTTTTACACATACTTCAAAATGTGTCAATTAACACTAACATTGTGTTTATTAAGCAATACATTAATGTATTTTCACCAAAGACGCGTAATACTCTCTGGATTATTAAGAACCTTTGTGTGAAATTACGTACTATAGTTCTTACAAATTATTACGTAATGTAAAATGACAAAAAATTTGTATGTGTAACTTTACACTTATGTTTTACAGTGATAGGTAAGTAAAGGCTATTCGCAATAAAGTGGGCACTTTTGAAATCAACCTAAGAAAAATTCCACTGCCTCTATCTGCTTATATTTTAACGTGCGCAATGGGTAACATGTGCCCATAAGGTTGGTAACGATGCAGGGGAAAGTAGTTCCATATACTAACGTCGAAAAAAAAGTGTTAGGTAACCATTTGTGATAACTTAAATTATTTCTCTCGCTTTTTGTATTTTTTAATGCGTTGAAGTGTAAAAATGAGCAAATTTGTAGAATATTTACTTTTCCAATAATTTCACAGTTTCACTTGACCGACGTATGAATAAAGTGATGAGGTCCTTTGCAATGTTAATTTTACATAAGGCGAAAGAACAAACAACGTGTATACAAGTAGATCTTATGCAGGGCTTTTAAAAGTGATCATTTTAACGTGAACAGCCTATAGGCATGGGGATTGCATCTCGTCGAAAGCGAGGTCATTACAAACAGAGCAAGTTGATCAGGGAATCAGGGGTGGGAAAGGTATGGTCCACGGTCTGTATAGTCTATTCACGATTTCTTCGGCCTTTTTTAAATCAAACCTTTGAAATATATCCCCATTTATCACGTGCTCGGTTGTTTCTGGCATATGCCACATATCACATGCGTTTTATATTTGTGTTCATTAAATTTACTTTTTTTTTTCTGTTAAATTGAAATGTTATTTATATTTTATCTATCAGTTATATTGCTTCATTTATAAATAATTCGAATAAAAACAGTGAGAAAACATGTGGGTTGGTAGCGCCTAGTAAGAAATAGTTGTTAAACAAAATACTGTCACAACAGAGTGCGCACGAATCCGGCGCGTTGTCCCTCTGGTGTGATCTTCCAGACTTAGTTAAGCTTATAGTTTGCACGAGGCGGAGGAATATCATGGAAGTAGAACTTTAGCAGGACTTGAGAAAGGCCGAAGATACCGTGAATGGGCTATAGTAAGGAACCGGCACGGCATTCCCCTGTAGTCACCGCGGGGTACCTGAGATCATGATGGCAGGACTGAGTGTGAGTTCGAAGGATTGCCGCTGTCACGTGACAGTTGGAATCGTCTAGTCACTGAAGAGGATCGGAAATATGACTTGTCGTTGGGGCCACGGTGGCCGAGCGGTTAGCTCGCTCGCCTCCCACCAAGGCGATCCGGGCTCAATCCCCGGCCGGGTCACCGGATTTTCGCATGTGCTGGACGATGCCGTTGGCCGGCCCTTCATTCCGACGCTGCTGCATACTCACCTCAATCGCCCCTCATCGGCTCTGGAGACCTCGCTGTTAAGAGCCGCCCAAATTATAGATCCCCGTTCAACGTGGTGCGAATATGCTTGTGTGTTTCTTCAAGCATCGTCCCGTGAAACAATTCCTGCACGTAGCGGGAGCTGTGGAAAATGGCTTTTCTGGCCGTAGAAATGAGGAGTCGCGGTGTACCGCGGACTTAATTTATAAATGAGCTCATTACCATGCGTGGTGATACGTGTATAGAGCTGCGTGGGAGTAATTACGAAAACGCGCGTGCATTAATGTATTACCCCGCCGAAAACAACTCTTGTATTAAAATAAGCACGACCGTGAATGTATCGCTAGTGGGACAATTTCACTGAGAAGAAACTCTGAGAAGAAATGCGAAATGAAAGGGAGACTTGGGAATGATGATTGTCTGACGTGACTACACACCAGCGCTGAACATTGCTTTCTTCCACGGAGTTTTGTAAGACGTTATTGTGGTTACGGACGCACGAGTACACAAAAGAAGATCCGTTTTGTATTTTGCGAAAACTCTTTCAAATTGTGTACGTTACCTGTGCTGCAAAATAAAGAAAAATTAAATGCCGTAGTTTTTGCGTAATACACGTCAGAAATGCTAACAGATTTTAGGATGTACATTAAAGCTGATAAAACTACTCACATAAATTAAACTAAGAGAAGCTGAAATGTACGTCTGAAGTTATATTAAGATGTACGTACTCAGTTATTTTACAAGAATTCTAGGTAGTATTTATAATGTATATGTGATTTACATAAATAAATGAATTATATAGGCCTATAATATATGTATATAATATATACGTGTTCGGAAACATGTGGCCAAACTGTGCCAGAGGATTGATATATGACACCCATGGTCCATCTCAAATAAAAAGGCCCGTAGAAGACGTTACAGAAGGAGTCCGAAAAGCATAGAATTTTGCGGTATATTGTGAAAAATACTTGCGTTAGAGCAACAAAATTTGGCATACAAATTAATTAAACTAAGATCTTGGACACAACACTGTTAAAATTTTCGGAGTATTTACGGAATGTTTTACGGAAATGTACAGGCAATCCGTAATGACGAAAAACGTAGTTAAGTCCGTAAATACAAAATACGGAAAGTCTCCCGTATTCCCTTTGGCTTCGAGTTACGGGGACGAACAATGCCGATTCTACACGAAGCTTTCTTCGCCACTGTAACAAGAAAATTATTGTTTCTGCGGCAGTTAAGGTTATTCACTCGGCTATGACCTATTCTTTCAAACATTAAAAAATAGCATCAGGCGTCTGTAACATTTGGCAACACTGAAGTGAGAGTTGCAGGTGAATGCTTAGAGTCGTGGACTGGCAGATTTTTTGACTTGGATTCAAACCTCGCTTAAATACAAAATATTTAAACTTTTTTAATATATTTTTTTATACTCGGTAGAACACCCACATAACGAAAATTAAAAGCATTTTCACTATCTATTTTTATTTTAAACGGAAATTACAGAAAACTAACTTGGAAACTAACGAAGAGATTTCGTGACATTTACGGAAAGTCCGTTTCTGAAAATTAACCTGTCCGTAATTTTACGGAGAGTTTATAGACACCTGTGGATAAGTTTTTACCAGCACTTTTCCGTAAAATGAAGGAAATTTTTTTAAACAGTGTACGATGGTATGTTCTGGTGAGGACACTCGTCCTACACCCGCAGGCAAACACACGCTGACTTACGGGTCGCACGCTGAATAATTATCGCCAATAACAAACAGGCAGAACGTAAGTTACAATTGGTAAATGAGCTTCACCAAAGTTTAGTTGTGTTCGATGGCACATTGCAAGGGAAGGGGGGTAGAAACGATGACAAAAGGTTTCTGTGAAACTGCCCTAACTCTGGCCGTTCTGCAGATACTGTGACAACATGTTTGAGCGGGTTGTGCTTAAGTGTGGTTCGTGATGTAGACACTGATATCCTACCAGGAAACAGTCTCTTCGTACTGCAGTCAATTAGTTGCTTACCCGAGTAGGGCTTGCAATAGCGTACGCACGTTGTTGAATGTCATACCACCCCCACTCCCCCACCCCACAGTACCAGTAACCATTGTCGCTTCCCTACCTTAATTGCTTGTCATTGCGTAGTTTCACAACTGCAAGACTTTAGAACTAGTGGCTTTCTGTTTGAGAAGGCGTTTTTATATTTGACCAGGCAACGCATCGGCACGCTGCCTACCTCATTCGTGTGCAGACAGTTAACATGTGTCATCAATTAATTCAGCCAATCAAGATAGGTAAAGGACCCTATAGTGTTTTGAAGTGTAACTTCTCTTAAAATCTTTTCGCGCAATTTCACTACCCCTAGAAAATCGTACTCTAATTCGGTGATGGGGGACGTGGTGTTGGAGTATGGAGAAGCGAGAGGGAATGGAAGGGAAGTTGCACGTTTGTACAACCAATGATTTGTGTTACGTGATGTACAGTATTTGATAACAACCAAACACAAGATACGTGATTTCTCTAAGGTTCGACTCGAAAAGTGTAAAGAAACCGCGAATAGACAAGACAATAAAGAGAGGGCGCCTTACAGCGAATAGACTATAAACAGAGGGCGTCTTACAGCGAATAGACTATAAACAGAGGGCGCCTTACAGCGAATAGACTGCGACGCGCTTAGCTTAACAGCGTGGCAATGTGCCTAAAAAAAAAACCGCCCCAGCATCAGATTTCAAAGACAGAGAAAAAATTTCCACATCTCCTCAAAGCAAAGTGTAGGATGCATAAACTAGGTAAGCACATAACTACCATACCAAAACACACGAATATTTCAGAACTTTTATCCTTTTAATTATTTCTGTCATTATAGCAAACAGGAGTACAAAAATTAGAAATTTACAATATACCTCCTCCCACTTCCCTTCGCTCACAAAGTGAAAATACTTAAATACGCCAATCATGAAAATGAAAATAATCTTTAGAATTCCTACATAAGAACGCATTCTTTTAATAGTGTTTTTTTTTTGTTTGCCTTATGTTAAATAATTTGTTTTATCAATATTTTACTTAGAACAATCATGCAAGATGTCCTGCCTACACTATATTCTGAAATGTTTTGGAACATAGAAAACTATTATTAACATACTAATTTAACTGCATGGTATTGAAAAGACAATATTTCAAGAACCATATGATTATTCAGAAATAAGATTTTCTATTTCAAAACATTTAATGAAAAATGATTTTCTGGCTAAACAAAATATCTAAAGCCATTTAATATTTCAAACAGAATTTTCCATAGTTACTTTTATATGTCTGGCTAAACAGTTTTTCAAGAGCCATTTAATATTTAAAACAGAAATTACGATTGTTACTTTTATTTGGCTGGCTAAACAGTATTTCAAAAGCCATTTAATATTTTAAACAGATATTACCATAGTTGCTTTTATTTGACTGGCTAACCAGTATTTCAAGAGCCATTTAATATTTCGTTTCATTACTGGATTAAAATTATTGACCAGAATCTCATGGCTACACAAACTCTTAAGTTCAGCCAATTGTGATTCATAAAATTCGGTTTCATGATTTCAGGAAATTTACAATATTTAAAACATGTCTTTAAATTTTTTACATTTGCCGCTTTTAAGAATAGACGAATTTCTAATATATTTTATGTGCTCCTGCATTGCGCCTACCAGATAAGGACCTCAACATGTCCTTCCTGATGTGACCAGAAGGATCTTTATCCTGAAATATACATCAAATTGCTTATGTGTAGTCAGAAGTTCCCAGGGCTGCTCTTATCGACTGAGCCAACCCCAGGACTATACATAGTGGAATATTAGCATTATACCCAAGAGGGATAACCCCAATGAAACAGCCAATGAGGTGAATACAGAACATTCTAGTATATTCTTCAAAGATCAGAAAGAAAGTTTTTGCAAACCGAGCTCCAGGAGGACGTGACAAGTTGTGGCCACGTGTCGCCACGCACCACGACGAGGCGCGCCACCAGGGCGCTCCTAGCGGCGACTGCGCCAGTCTTCAGTCACGAGTCGGGAGACAGACATGCTGCCATTTTCTGCCGTGACGGTCTACACTTTGACGACGCAGCAGATCGTCCAGGGCTCAAAGAATACGCAGGTTAGTGTTTATTCATAACCACGTGTCAATTAAAAACCACCAATTTCCATTTTAGTGCAGAATTCTTCGTCTTCGATGATAGGAAATGTCCGCGTGTAAATGCCGGGAAGAGCCGCAAGCCTTGCTCCTAGGCTTGGTGAGTTGGTCGGTGATATTGGGCACGTTGATGGGACAAATATGAGACTCCCTGTCTCAAGACTATAGACAGAGGGCGTCTTACAGCGAATTTCGCTGGCTGTGACACTTTTACAACTCCCATATGTATGTTTCAATATCCAAATGTTTAAATTGGCAACAAAATTCTGACTTTCATTTCTGCCCTGAAAAAAAAAATACTTACACTGAAATACTACACAGACACAACTGTTTGCGATGAGAGCAATATGGCGGGTGACTAGGGCTGCAGACTGCTTTATCCCGAGTACAGTCGTTCACGTTTGACATGTTGCAGAATAGGTGAGATGATGGTCGGTGCTGTACATGTACAGAAGCAGCACCAATGCGGGCATCGCCTTTCCCTGGCCAATGCCATTGGCTGCTGCTGACACATGCCAAGTATTTGATAATTTGTTGTGTCTTGTGCTATGGCTGTACTGAAAGTACCAGGTATTATGAGCAATTGACAGGTACCCCTCACACCGAAAATGTCTTCTTTTGCAACATCTCGAATGGAAAATCAATGTGTACGTTAAGGGGTTAAGGCTGTTGCTTGGTTTGAAAACAGTAAGTATTTTGGTATTGGGAAATACATGTGAATGAAATTCGATTTTTTTTTGGCATCCCTGTTAAAGATATATTTATATACCACCAGGGACTTATTTGAGTATAAAAATCCGCGCTGACTTGCTATCGAAGCCTTTTGTAACATTATTGTATAGCTTTTTCCCTGGAGATATCAGAAAACTTAATAATTTAAGAAAAAATTATTGAAAAAGAAAACAATTTATATGTGCCTTATATAGAGCTTGAGAGTAACATTTCTCACGCTTAGGTTTTTCTTTCAACTTTTATATCTTCAAAATTGGCTTCGAAAACCCGAATTTCATTACTATGTAGAGTATTTCACGGGACCAGATTCTCACTGCTTTCAAATGAGGACCGACCTCCCGTGACGCAGTCGTTTGAAAGCCCTACTTAAAATCTACTTGTATGCACGTTGTGTGTTCTTCCGCCTTATGTAAAATTAACATTGCCATGGGCCTCGTCACTTTCTTCGAGCGTCGGACAAGTGAAACTGTAAAATTATTATAAAAGGAAATATTTTTAAAATCTGGTAATATTTACGCTTCAAATCATTAAAAAACAGAAAGCGATAGAAATAATTTAAGTTATCACAAATAGTTACCTAACACTTTGTATTTGACGTTAAGGTATGGAACTACTTTCCCTTCCATCATTACCAACTTTACTGGGCACATGTCACGCAGTGCGCCCATCAAAATATATGTAGGTAGGAGCAGTGACTTTTTTCTAAGGTTGCTTTCAAAAGTGCTCACTTTATCGCGAACAGCCTTTATGTCGTAAGTTAGTTTGTAAACCGTACTGTGATAATCCTCCAGGCATAACTTCAGGAAATGTTAATAAGCTCTTTCCTAAACGCAAGATTCAAACAAGGCAACAACTCAACTGTAAAGAGAGTGTAGCTGTGAAGTCGGTAGCTGATTGGTGCAGAGGAGAAGCGGCGTGTCGCCACGATACGTATCGCTGCCCCATTAGACGACTCTCTCCGCACCTGGTGAGCAGATAGCGCTAATTACAGACGACCCGCGTTTAATTCACCTGCTACTTGCCGTCGTGTCTGCTCAGCTCTGCTGCTCCCGTGCACAATGGCCGCCTGCCTCGGTAGGCAACACACCCTCCAGCGTGTACACCTCCAGCAGAAAAACCGCACAACGTGTCTTGAGTGTAGAGCTGCTTACGAAGAGCATTTAAGAAACTTTACGCGTCTGTATAAGTTTTTCAGTTCCTCAATTTCTTTCTAAAGCATTTTTTTGTGATGGTGAAAATGGCTCAAACGGGTGTTTTCACGGTAATTTTTAGGTATGAACTTCGCGGTACGAAACATTATAAAAAGAATAGGAATGTGTATAAAACCTTTATTTATATTATTACTTAATAAAATGGTAGGAGGGTCTCCGCTGAAAGTCTCATAGAGGCGCGTTATCGACGGCAGGACTGCACGCCAGTTCAGTACTTTGTGTCATAATGTTTATATAATTGTATGCAAGAATATTGTAATAATAATGTAGGGAATAGTTTTTACAAATTATTTTATGTGCGTCCATTTGTCACAATCATTTATGGCTGAAACTGATGAAAATTAAGTTAATCATAAAATTGATATGATACATTATTATTATTATTATGATTTTATAACTTGTGATCACAGTAAATATTATGACGATCTTTCTTAAAGAATATTTTCTTGTAAATTCTGCTTTTCTAAGCATCCAAAACGGAAATGCGCTTGAATGTGGTTAAAAATGCGCTCTCGATCGGTCGATTAATTTTTTACATTTAAAAAGAATATTTTAGTGAAATATTTTATAATATTGCAAAATATATATATTTTTCTTTCGAAATACATCATAAATCGCACTTGTCTGACAATTTTTATGGTGTCTGTAATAGTTTTTTTTATAAGTTCTTCACATTGTGCAGTCAGGTGCAGTGCTCCAAAGACAGTTACTTTACGTCAACCTTAACCCTCATACCCCTCTCCTCTCCCCTTGTCTCCTCTACTGTAGTTCTACTCACCTGAGGAGTATTGCTCGCCTGAAGCACTATCTCGGAGGCAGAAGAGGGATTTCCTTTGAACGCACATCGTGATATAGGCTATTCACGGTAAAATGAGCACTTTTGAAAGCCCTGTTTAAGATCTACTTGTGTGTACGTTATGTATTCTTCCGCCTCACGTAAAACTAACATTACCATGGCCCTCATCACTTTATTCATGTGCCTGTCAAGCGAAACTGTGAAATGATTTGAAAAGTAAACATTTTATAAATCTTCTCATTTTTATACGTCGATGCATAAAAAAAAAACAGACAATGAAAGAAATAATTCCAGCTATCATAAATGGTTACCTAACAACTTTATTCGACGTTTAAGGTGTGGGACTATATACCACCCATCGGTACCAACGTTACTGGGCGTATGTCACTCAGTGTGCCCGTTTAAATATATGCAGGCAGGGGATGTGACTTTTCTCTAAGGTTGATTTCAAAAGTGCTCACTTTATCGTGAACAGCCTTTACCTGGGAAACGTCAACTGTTGCATTTACGCGTTAGTACACCAGTGGCCGGTTTAGACACACATTCAGGTTGCTACTTGGAGGGTGGGCCGCTGTTCATTACGATTAGACAACGCTTACCAGTAAGTGTTCAGTTATAGATATATGTAGTGGGTAGTCTATCTAATTTTGTTTAATAAATGTATTAATACTGCACTATTAGCAACGTACTTGTTTCAAGGAGAATAGTTTGTCCAGTGTAAAATCAAGCTCCAAGGGTGCCCCCCCCCCCCCCCGATTCATCCTGTCTCCACCACTGCGGTTGTGCTGGAGACTCACATTCGTAGTTGCCATTTGTTTTACGTCAACTGCTTGACAAATGTAGCTTTCATAAGGTTTCTTTGGGCCAGGGTTGTCTTGCAAACTGAATGTAACCTAAGCCTTCACGTGAAAACGGCACACACGTCATCGCCTTATCCGGCATTCGAACCCGGGTCTTCTCTCCGCGTGAGCTGTCCTAACCTTACGCCACTCACGGAGGTCGGCAACCTGCGTGGAGAACTTCGTACAGCCTGTCTCAAGAACGAGTGCACTTCTTTGTGGCAGTTCTTAAGGCAGCCCTGTTCTCAGATTTCTAGCATCAACGTTTTACACCGGCAGCAGCGGCTGACATACAGTGTTCAATCAAGTTTGGCTCAACCGAATAATTTTGTTGAATTAAATATATGTCTGTGTTAAAACAATTGTGCAATTATTTAATTTGAATGCTAGGAACATCTTTTAAAGAAATAATTTCGTTAAACCACACATATGTTTGTGTCGAAACAACAATGCAGCGTTAGCACCTATCTATCTATCTAAATAAATAAATAAATAAAGAATTTTAACAGAAAATAATAATTATTTAAATTTTGTAAATTGTAATCAACGAGCGTATTAATTGCAAGAGTACGTGAGGTAATTACAAGAGAAAAGTACACCGAGCATGTAACACAGTCCAGATAGCAACATTTACCCATTTCATTGTCACATTCATCTAGATTCTACTGTTGCAAACAACTGATTTTTTTTGTACCGTGCTGTACTTTAGCTGGTAAAGAAATTGTTTCGCTATCACATGCAGTAAGCTGCAAGCATTGCGTTCGACGTTAGTGATATGAACCAGTTATAACTTAAAGGAATAGCACGGTCTACGAATCAGTTACCCACAGCGAAGACATTGGACGCCGAACCTCGTAGAGTACAGCGCAGGTCAAATATAATTTTCTAATGCAACATGTTGAGAATTGTTTAAAACGGGCTTCGAAGGGTTAGAGGGTAATTGCTTTGAAACATTATGAAACGTCACTGAAGTTAATCGATGTTGACAGTAAGAAAGCGAAAAATAAAAACACATAACTTTAAAAAAACAGTTGTTGACTTTTCAGAACCCCGCAAACAAAGCAACGTTCTTATTTCCACGTCCGCCTTGATTTATTGACTTGCACTCGCTACAAGTTCGTTATTCAATCTTACGTTATCCAACATATATTATTTGTTTTATTCAAACCATCGTATCAACAAGATTATTTGGTCAAATCATTAAAATCATAATAATTACTTTAAAAGTCCAGTATTTGATTTAAGCATAATTGCTTCGAAACTTTAAAATAAATGTAAACTTGATTTATTTGGTTGTTGAGTCTAATCCATTTTATCAGTTTGCCATAAAATAGTTTGACGAAAAATCACTGCCGTTGTTCATACAGCAACGTGTTTCGGAGAATAAAAGTGCGTTTTTTTCACGTTGTAGTTGCTTTCAGTCTACGTGAGTGAATAAACAGCTCTCTGTAGCGGCCAGTCTACATGGGTGACATACAGCTCTCTCTAGCGGCCAGTCTACATGGGTGACATACAGCTCTCTGTAGCGGCCAGTCTACATGGGTGACATACAGCTCTCTGTAGCGGCCAGTCTACATGGGTGACATACAGCTCTCTAGCGGCCAGTCTACATGGGTGACATACAGCTCTCTGTAGCGGCCAGTCTACATGGGTGACATACAGCTCTCTCTAGCGGCCAGTCTACATGGGTGACATACAGCTCTGTGTAGCGGCCAGTCTACATGGGTGACATACAGCTCTCTGTAGCGGCCAGTCTACATGGGTGACATACAGCTCTCTCTAGCGGCCAGTCTACATGGGTGACATACAGCTCTCTGTAGCGGCCAGTCTACATGGGTGACATACAGCTCTCTGTAGCGGCCAGTCTACATGGGTGACATACAGCTCTCTGTAGCGGCCAGTCTACATGGGTGACACACAGCTCTCTGTAGCGGCCAGTCTACGTGAGTGAATATACAGCTCTCTGTAGCGGCCAGTCTACATGGTGGACATACAGCTCTCTCTAGCGGCCAGTTTACATGGGTGACATACAGCTCTCTGTAGCGGCCAGTCTACATGGGTGACATACAGCTCTCTAGCGGCCAGTCTACATGGGTGACATACAGCTCTCTGTAGCGGCCAGTCTACATGGGTGACATACAGCTCTCTGTAGCGGCCAGTCTACATGGGTGACATACAGCTCTCTGTAGCGGCCAGTCTACATGGGTGACATACAGCTTTCTGTAGCGGCCAGTCTACATGGGTGACATACAGCTCTCTGTAGCGGCCAGTCTACGTGAGTGAATATACAGCTCTCTGTAGCGGCCAGTCTACATGGTGGACATACTGCTCTCTCTAGCGGCCAGTCTACATGGGTGACATACAGCTCTCTGTAGCGGCCAGTCTATATGGTGGACATACAGCTCTCTTTAGCGGCCAGTCTACATGGGTGACATACAGCTCTCTGTAGCGGCCAGTTTACGTGTGTGAATATACACCTCTCTGTAGCGGCCAGTCTACATGGGTGACATACAGCTCTCTGTAGCGGCCAGTCTACATGGGTGACATACAGCTCTCTGTAGCGGCCAGTCTACATGGTGACATACAGCTCTCTGTAGCGGCCAGTCTACGTGGGTGACATACAGCTCTCTGTAGCGGCCAGTCTACATGGGTGACATACAGCTCTCTGTAGCGGCCAGTCTACATGGGTGACATACAGCTCTGTGTAGCGGCCAGTCTACATGGGTGACATACAGCTCTCTGTAGCGGCCAGTCTACATGGGTGACATACAGCTCTCTGTAGCGGCCAGTCTACATGGGTGGCATACAGCTCTCTGTAGCGGCCAGTCTACATGGGTGACATACAGCTCTCTCTAGCGGCCAGTCTACATGGGTGACATACAGGTATCTGTAGCGGCTAGTCTACATGGGTGACATACAGCTCTCTGTAGCGGCCAGTCTACGTGAGTGAATATACAGCTCTCTGTAGCGGCCAGTCTACATGGGTGACATACAGCTCTCTGTAGCGGACCAGTCTACATGGGTGACATACAGCTCTCTGTAGCGGCCAGTCTACATGGGTGACATACAGCTCTCTGTAGCGGCCAGTCTACATGGGTGACATACAGCTCTGTAGCGGCCAGTCTACATGGGTGACATACAGATCTCTGTAGCGGCCAGTCTACATGGGTGACATACAGCTCTCTGTAGCGGCCAGTCTACATGGTGACATACAGCTCTCTGTAGCGGCCAGTCTGCGTGGGTGACATACAGCTCTCTGTAGCGGCCAGTCTACATGGGTGACATACAGCTCTCTGTAGCGGCCAGTCTACATGGGTGACATACAGCTCTCTGTAGCGGCCAGTCTACATGGGTGACATACAGCTCTCTGTAGCGGCCAGTCTACATGAGTGACATACAGCTCTCTGTAGCGGCCAGTCTACATGGTGGACATACAGCTCTCTGTAGCGGCCAGTCTACATGGGTGACATACAGCTCTCTGTAGCGGCCAGTCTACATGGGTGGCATACAGATCTCTGTAGCGGCCAGTCTACATGGGTGACATACAGCTCTCTGTAGCGGCCAGTCTACATGGGTGGCATACAGCTCTCTGTAGCGGCCAGTCTACATGGGTGACATACAGCTCTGTGTAGCGGCCAGTCTACATGGTGGACATACAGCTCTCTGTAGCGGCCAGTCTACATGGGTGACATACAGCTCTCTGTAGCGGCCAGTCTACGTGAGTGAATATACAGCTCTCTGAAGCGGCCAGTCTACATGGGTGACATACAGCTCTCTGTAGCGGCCAGTCTACATGGCTGACAAACAGCTCTCTGTAGCGGCCAGTCTACATGGGTGACATACAGCTCTCTGTAGCGGCCAGTCTACATGGTGACATACAGCTCTCTGTAGCGGCCAGTCTACGTGGGTGACATACAGCTCTCTGTAGCGGCCAGTCTACATGGGTGACATACAGCTCTCTGTAGCGGCCAGTCTACATGGGTGACATACAGCTCTGTGTAGCGGCCAGTCTACATGGGTGACATACAGCTCTCTGTAGCGGCCAGTCTACATGGGTGACATACAGCTCTGTAGCGGCCAGTCTACATGGGTGACATACAGATCTCTGTAGCGGCCAGTCTACATGGGTGACATACAGCTCTCTGTAGCGGCCAGTCTACATGGTGGACATACAGCTCTCTGTAGCGGCCAGTCTACATGGGTGACATACAGCTCTCTGTAGCGGCCAGTCTACATGGGTGACATACAACCCTCTGTAGCGGCCAGTCTACATGGGTGACATACAGCTCTCTGTAGCGGCCAGTCTACATGGGTGACATACAGCTCTCTGTAGCGGCCAGTCTACATGGGTGACATACAGCTCTCTGTAGCGGCCAGTCTACGTGAGTGAATATACAGCTCTCTGTAGCGGCCAGTCTACATGGGTGACATACAGCTCTCTGTAGCGGCCAGTCTACATGGGTGACATACAGATCTCTGTAGCGGCCAGTCTACATGGGTGACATACAGCTCTCTGTATCGGCCAGTCTACATGGGTGACATACAGCTCTCTGTAGCGGCCAGTCTACATGGTGGACATACAGCTCTCTGTAGCGGCCAGTCTACAGGGGTGACATACAGCTCTCTGTAGCGGCCAGTCTACATGGGTGACATACAGCTCTCTGTAGCGGCCAGTCTACATGGGTGACATACAGCTCTCTGTAGCGGCCAGTCTACATGGGTGACATACAGCTCTCTGTAGCGGCCAGTCTACATGGGTGACATACAGCTCTCTGTAGCGGCCAGTCTACATGGGTGACATACAGCTCTCTGTAGCGGCCAGTCTACATGGGTGACATACAGCTCTCTGTAGCGGCCAGTCTACATGGGTGACATACAGCTCTCTGTAGCGGCCAGTCTACAGGGGTGACATACAGCTCTCTGTAGCGGCCAGTCTACATGGGTGACATACAGCTCTCTGTAGCGGCCAGTCTACATGGGTGACATACAGCTCTCTGTAGCGGCCAGTCTACATGGGTGGACATACAGCTCTCTGTAGCGGCCAGTCTACATGGGTGACATACAGCTCTCTGTAGCGGCCAGTCTACATGGGTGACATACAGCTCTCTGTAGCGGCAGTCTACATGGGTGACATACAGCTCTCTGTAGCGGCCAGTCTACGATGGTGACATACAGCTCTCTGTAGCGGCCAGTCTACATGGGTGACATACAGCTCTCTGTAGCGGCCAGTCTACATGGGTGCATACAGCTCTCTGTAGCGGCCAGTCTACATGGGTGACATACAGCTCTCTGTAGCGGCCAGTCTACATGGGACATACAGCTCTCTGTAGCGGCCAGTCTACATGGTGACATACAGCTCTCTGTAGCGGCCAGTCTACATGGGTGACATACAGCTCTCTGTAGCGGCCAGTCTACATGGTGACATACAGCTCTCTGTAGCGGCCAGTCTACATGGGTGACATACAGCTCTCTGTAGCGGCCAGTCTACATGGGTGACATACAGCTCTCTGTAGCGGCCAGTACAGTCTGTGGGCTACAGTGATACGCTCTGGCCGTCTACATGGTGACATACAGCTCTCTGTAGCGGCCAGTCACATGGGACATACAGCTCTCTGGGGCCATCATGTGCCACTCTTGGGCCAGTCTCTGGGCTCAGCTCTGTAGGGCCATACATGTGACCAGTTCTGGGGCAAGTCTCTGGTACACGCTCTGGGGCCAGTCTCTGTATCGCCTCTAGGGCACTACATGTGACACAGTTCTAGGGCATCTCAGGGTGACCAGTTCTTGGGCCATTTGTGGCCAGTTCTTAGGAGTCTACAGGTCAACGCCTCTACGGTACATAATCTCTGTAGCGGCATTACATGGGTGACACAGCTCTCTGTAGCGGCCAGTCTACATGGGTGACTACAGCTCTCTGTAGCGGCCAGTCTACAGGTGATACAGCTCTCTGTAGCGGCCAGTCTACATGGTGACATACAGCTCTCTGTAGCGGCCATCTACATGGGTGACATACAGCTCTCTGTGCGCTCTACATGGGTGACATACAGCTTCTGTGCGGCCAGTCTACTGGGTGACATACAGCTCTGAGCGCGCCAGTCTACATCTGTAGCAGTCTCTGGGGCATCTCTTGTACGCAGTCTACGGGACTCAGTCTCGTAGGCATCTACAGTCTACGCCTTTAGCGGCATCTACAGTCTACAGCTCTAGGCCGTACATGGGACATACGCTCTGTAGCGGCCAGTCTACAGGTGCATCATCTCTGTGCCATCTCTGTAACGGCCAGTCTACTGGGTGACATACAGCTCTCTGAGCGCCAGTCTACATGGGTGACATACAGCTCTCTGTAGCGGCCAGTCTACTGGGCCATAAGCTCTCTGTAGCGGCCAGTCTACATGGTGACTACAGTCTCTGTAGCCCTTACGGGCATCTAGCTTTGTAGACGCAGTCTCTGGCGCAAGTTACATGTGCCGCCAGCCTATGGGTGACATACAGCCTTGTAGCGGCCTCTACATGGTGAAAACTCTCTGTAGCGGCGTCCAGGGTACATACAGCGCTCTGTACGGCCAGTTACATGGTGACAAGTCTCTGTAGGCCAGTCTACTGTGACGCCAGCTCTCTGTGGGACTCACTCTAGGGGCATAGCTCTCTGTAGCGGCCAGTCTACATGGGTGACATACACTCTGTGTACGCGGCCAGTCTACATGGGTGACTACAGTCTCTGTAGCGGCCAGTCTCATGGGACATACAGCTCTCTGAGCGGCCTCTACATGGGGACATACAGCTCTCTGTACGGCCAGTCTACATGGGTGACATACAGCTCTCTGTAGCGGCCAGTCTAATGGTGACATACGCTCTCTGGTAGGGCCAGTCCTACGATGGTGGCATACAGCTCTCTGTAGCGGCCAGTCTACATGGGTGACATACAGTCTCTGTACGGCCAGATCCTACATGGTGACATGGCTACTCTGTAGCGGCCAGTCTACTGGTGACATACACCCTCTGTAGCGCCTATGGTCTACATGGGTGACATACAGCTCTCTGTACAGCCAGTCTCTGGTGGCCATACAGTCTCGTACGGCCAGCACATGGGTGATACAGCTTCTTACGGCATCTACATGGGGCCATACATGCTCTCTGTAGCGGCCAGTCTACATGGTGACTACAACCTCTGTAGCGGCCAGTCTACATGGGTGACATACAGCTCTCTGTAGCGGCCAGTCTACATGGGTGACTACTCTTGTACGGCCAGTCTACATGGGTGACATACAGCCTCTGTAGCGGCCAGTCTACATGGGTGACATAAGTCTCTGTAGCGGCCAGTTACATGGGTGACATTACAGCTCTGTAGGGCCAGTCTACATGGGGCATACAGTCTGTAGCGGCAGTCTACATGGGTGCATACATCTCTGTGCTCCTCTGAGGGTACATACAGCTCTCTGTAGCGGCCAGTCTACATGGGACATACATTTTCTCTTAGGGCCAGTCTTACATGGGGACATACAGCTCTCTGTAGCGGCCAGTACATGGTGACATTACAGCTCTCTTAGGCAGTCATGTTGGTGACTATAGCTCTCTGTAGCGGCCATACATGGGTGACATACAGTCTCTGTAGCGGCCAGTCTACATGGGTGACATACAGTCTCTGTAGCGGCCAGTCTACATGGTGACATACAGCTCTCTGTAGCGGCCAGTCTACATGGGTGACATACAGCTCTCTGTAGCGGCCAGTCTACATGGTGCATACAGCTCTCTGTAGCGGCCAGTCTACATGGTGACATACAGCTCTTGTAGCGGCCAGTCTACATGGGTGACATACAGCTCTCTGTAGCGGCCAGTCTACATGGGTGACATACAGCTCTGTAGCGGCCAGTCTACATGGGTGAATACAGTCTCTGTAGCGGCCACTCTACATGGCTGACAAACAGTTCTCTGTAGCGGCCAGTCTACATGGGTGACATACAGCTCTCTGTAGCGGCCAGTCTACATGGTGACATACAGCTCTCTGTAGCGGCCAGTCTACTGGGTGACATACAGCTCTCTGTAGCGGCCAGTCTACATGGGTGACATACAGCTCTCTGTAGCGGCCAGTCTACATGGGTGACATACAGCTCTGTGTAGCGGCCAGTCTACATGGGTGACATACAGCTCTCTGTAGCGGCCAGTCTACATGGGTGACATACAGCCTCTGTAGCGGCCAGTCTACATGGTGACATACAGATCTCTGTAGCGGCCAGTCTACATGGTGGACATACAGCTCTCTGTAGCGCCAGTCTACATGGGTGACATACAGCTCTCTGTAGCGGCCAGTCTACATGGTTGGCATACAGCTCTCTGTAGCGGCCAGTCTACATGGGTGACATACAGCTCTCTGTAGCGGCCAGTCTACATGGGTGGCATACAGCTCTCTGTAGCGGCCAGTCTACATGGTGGACATACAGCTCTCTGTAGCGGCCAGTCTACATGGGTGACATACAGCTCTCTGTAGCGGCCAGTCTACTGGTGAATATACAGCTCTCTGTAGCGGCCGTCTACATGGGTGACATACAGCTCTCTGTAGCGGCCAGTCTACATGGGTGACATACAGATCTCTGTAGCGGCCAGTCTACATGGGTGACATACAGCTCTCTGTAGCGGCCAGTCTACATGGGTGACATACAGCTCTCTGTAGCGGCCAGTCTACATGGGTGACATACACCCTCTGTAGCGGCCAGTCTACATGGTGACATACAGCTCTCTGTAGCGGCCAGTCTACATGGGTGACATACAGCTCTCTGTAGCGGCCAGTCTACATGGTGGACATACAGCTCTCTGTAGCGGCCAGTCTACATGGGTGACATACAGATCTCTGTAGCGGCCAGTCTACATGGGTGACATACAGCTCTCTGTAGCGGCCAGTCTACATGGTGCATACAGCTCTCTGTAGCGGCCAGTCTACATGGGTGACATACATCTCTCTGTAGCGGCCAGTCTACATGGGTGACATACAGCTCTCTGTAGCGGCCAGTCTACATGGGTGACATACAGCTCTCTGTAGCGGCCAGTCTACATGGGTGACCATACAGCTCTCTGTAGCGGCCAGTCTACATGGGTGACATACAGCTCTCTGTAGCGGCCAGTCTACATGGGTGACATACAGCTCTCTGTAGCGGCCATCTACATGGGTGACAAACAGCTCTCTGTAGCGGCCAGTCTACATGGGTGACATACAGTCTCTGTAGCGGCCAGTCTACATGGGTGACATACAGCTCTCTGTAGCGGCCAGTCTACGTGGGTGACATACAGCTCTCTGTAGCGGCCAGTCTACATGGGTGGCATACAGCTCTCTGTAGCGGCCAGTCTACATGGGTGACATACAGCTTCTGTAGCGGCCAGTCTACATGGTGACATACAGCTCTCTGTAGCGGCCAGTCTACATGGGTGACATACAGCTCTGTAGCGGCCAGTCTACATGGGTGACATACAGATCTCTGTAGCGGCCAGTCTACATGGGTGACATACAGCTCTCTGTAGCGGCCAGTCTACATGGTGACATACAGCTCTCTGTAGCGGCCAGTCTGCGTGGGTGACATACAGCTCTCTGTAGCGGCCAGTCTACATGGGTGACATACAGCTCTCTGTAGCGGCCAGTCTACATGGGTGACATACAGCTCTCTGTAGCGGCCAGTCTCATGGGTGACATACAGCTCTCTGTAGCGGCCAGTCTACATGGGTGACATACAGCTTCTGTAGCGGCCAGTCTACATGGTGGACATACAGCTCTCTGTAGCGGCCAGTCTACATGGGTGACAATACAGCTCTCTGTAGCGGCCAGTCTACATGGTGGCATACAGCTCTCTGTAGCGGCCAGTCTACATGGGTGACATACAGCTCTCTGTAGCGGCCAGTCTACATGGTGTGGCATACAGCTCTCTGTAGCGGCCAGTCTACATGGGTGACATACAGCTCTCTGTAGCGGCCAGTCTACATGGGTGGACATACAGCTCTCTGTAGCGGCCAGTCTACATGGGTGACATACAGCTCTTGTAGCGGCCAGTCTACGTGAGTGAATATACAGCTCTCTGTAGCGGCCAGTCTACATGGGTGACATACAGCTCTCTGTAGCGGCCAGTCTACATGGTGACATACAGCTCTCTGTAGCGGCCAGTCTACATGGGTGACATACAGCTCTCTGTAGCGGCCAGTCTACATGGTGACATACAGCTCTCTGTAGCGGCCAGTCTACATGGGTGACATACAGCTCTCTGTAGCGGCCAGTCTACATGGGTGACATACAGCTCTCTGTAGCGGCCAGTCTACATGGGTGACATACAGCTCTCTGTAGCGGCCAGTCTACATGGGTGACATACAGCTCTCTGTAGCGGCCAGTCTACATGGGTGACATACAGCTCTCTGTAGCGGCCATCTACATGGGTGACAAACAGCTCTCTGTAGCGGCCAGTCTACATGGGTGACATACAGCTCTCTGTAGCGGCCAGTCTACATGGTGACATACAGCTCTCTGTAGCGGCCAGTCTACATGGGTGACATACAGCTCTCTGTAGCGGCCAGTCTACATGGGTGACATACAGCTCTCTGTAGCGGCCAGTCTACATGGGTGACATACAGCTCTCTGTAGCGGCCAGTCTACATGGGTGACATACAACCCTCTGTAGCGGCCAGTCTACATGGGTGACATACAGCTCTCTGTAGCGGCCAGTCTACATGGGTGACATACAGCTCTCTGTAGCGGCCAGTCTACATGGGTGACATACAGCTCTCTGTAGCGGCCAGTCTACGTGAGTGAATATACAGCTCTCTGTAGCGGCCAGTCTACATGGGTGACATACAGCTCTCTGTAGCGGCCAGTCTACATGGGTGACATACAGATCTCTGTAGCGGCCAGTCTACATGGGTGACATACAGCTCTCTGTATCGGCCAGTCTACATGGGTGACATACAGCTCTCTGTAGCGGCCAGTCTACATGGTGGACATACAGCTCTCTGTAGCGGCCAGTCTACAGGGGTGACATACAGCTCTCTGTAGCGGCCAGTCTACATGGGAGGCATACAGCTCTCTGTAGCGGCCAGTCTACATGGGTGACATACAACCCTCTGTAGCGGCCAGTCTACTTGGGTGACATACAGCTCTCTGTAGCGGCCAGTCTACATGGTGACATACAGCTTTCTGTAGCGGCCAGTCTACATGGGTGACATACAGCTCTCTGTAGCGGCCAGTCTACGTGAGTGAATATACAGCTCTCTGTAGCGGCCAGTCTACATGGTGGACATACAGCTCTCTCTAGCGGCCAGTCTACATGGGTGACATACAGCTCTCTGTAGCGGCCAGTCTATATGGTGGACATACAGCTCTCTTTAGCGGCCAGTCTACATGGGTGACATACAGCTCTCTGTAGCGGCCAGTTTACGTGTGTGAATATACACCTCTCTGTAGCGGCCAGTCTACATGGGTGACATACAGCTCTCTGTAGCGGCCAGTCTACATGGGTGACATACAGCTCTCTGTAGCGGCCAGTCTACATGGGTGACATACAGCTCTCTGTAGCGGCCAGTCTACATGGGTGACATACAGCTCTCTGTAGCGGCCAGTCTACATGGGTGACATACAGCTCTCTGTAGCGGCCAGTCTACATGGGTGACATACAGATCTCTGTAGCGGCCAGTCTACATGGGTGACATACAGCTCTCTGTAGCGGCCAGTCTACATGGGTGACATACAGATCTCTGTAGCGGCCAGTCTACATGGGTGACATACAGATCTTTGTAGCGGCCAGTCTACATGGGTGACATACAGCTCTCTGTAGCGGCCAGTCTACATGGGTGACATACAGCTCTCTGTAGCGGCCAGTCTACATGGGTGACATACAGCTCTCTGTAGCGGCCAGTCTACATGGGTGACATACAGCTCTGTAGCGGCCAGTCTACATGGGTGACATACAGATCTCTGTAGCGGCCAGTCTACATGGGTGACATAGAGATCTCTGTAGCGGCCAGTCTACATGGTGACATACAGCTCTCTGTAGCGGCCAGTCTACATGGGTGACATACAGCTCTCTGTAGCGGCCAGTCTACATGGTGGCCATACAGCTCTCTGTAGCGGCCAGTCTACATGGGTGACATACAGCTCTCTGTAGCGGCCAGTCTACATGGGTGACATACAGCTCTCTGTAGCGGCCACTCTACATGGCTGACAAACAGTTCTCTGTAGCGGCCAGTCTACATGGGTGACATACAGCTCTCTGTAGCGGCCAGTCTACATGGTGACATACAGCTCTCTGTAGCGGCCAGTCTACGTGGGTGACATACAGCTCTCTGTAGCGGCCAGTCTACATGGGTGACATACAGCTCTCTGTAGCGGCCAGTCTACATGGGTGACATACAGCTCTGTGTAGCGGCCAGTCTACATGGGTGACATACAGCTCTCTGTAGCGGCCAGTCTACATGGGTGACATACAGCTCTGTAGCGGCCAGTCTACATGGGTGACATACAGATCTCTGTAGCGGCCAGTCTACATGGTGGACATACAGCTCTCTGTAGCTGCCAGTCTACATGGGTGACATACAGCTCTCTGTAGCGGCCAGTCTACATGGTTGGCATACAGCTCTCTGTAGCGGCCAGTCTACATGGGTGACATACAGCTCTCTGTAGCGGCCAGTCTACATGGGTGGCATACAGCTCTCTGTAGCGGCCAGTCTACATGGTGGACATACAGCTCTCTGTAGCGGCCAGTCTACATGGGTGACATACAGCTCTCTGTAGCGGCCAGTCTACGTGAGTGAATATACAGCTCTCTGTAGCGGCCTGTCTACATGGGTGACATACAGCTCTCTGTAGCGGCCAGTCTACATGGGTGACATACAGATCTCTGTAGCGGCCAGTCTACATGGGTGACATACAGCTCTCTGTAGCGGCCAGTCTACATGGGTGACATACAGCTCTCTGTAGCGGCCAGTCTACATGGGTGACATACAACCCTCTGTAGCGGCCAGTCTACATGGGTGACATACAGCTCTCTGTAGCGGCCAGTCTACATGGGTGACATACAGCTCTCTGTAGCGGCCAGTCTACATGGTGGACATACAGCTCTCTGTAGCGGCCAGTCTACATGGGTGACATACAGATCTCTGTAGCGGCCAGTCTACATGGGTGACATACAGTTCTCTGTAGCGGCCAGTCTACATGGGTGGCATACAGCTCTCTGTAGCGGCCAGTCTACATGGGTGACATACATCTCTCTGTAGCGGCCAGTCTACATGGGTGACATACAGCTCTCTGTAGCGGCCAGTCTACATGGGTGACATACAGCTCTCTGTAGCGGCCAGTCTACATGGTGGCCATACAGCTCTCTGTAGCGGCCAGTCTACATGGGTGACATACAGCTCTCTGTAGCGGCCAGTCTACATGGGTGACATACAGCTCTCTGTAGCGGCCACTCTACATGGCTGACAAACAGCTCTCTGTAGCGGCCAGTCTACATGGGTGACATACAGATCTCTGTAGCGGCCAGTCTACATGGTGACATACAGCTCTCTGTAGCGGCCAGTCTACATGGGTGACATACAGATCTCTGTAGCGGCCAGTCTACATGGGTGACATACAGTTCTCTGTAGCGGCCAGTCTACATGGGTGGCATACAGCTCTCTGTAGCGGCCAGTCTACATGGGTGACATACATCTCTCTGTAGCGGCCAGTCTACATGGGTGACATACAGCTCTCTGTAGCGGCCAGTCTACATGGGTGACATACAGCTCTCTGTAGCGGCCAGTCTACATGGTGGCCATACAGCTCTCTGTAGCGGCCAGTCTACATGGGTGACATACAGCTCTCTGTAGCGGCCAGTCTACATGGGTGACATACAGCTCTCTGTAGCGGCCACTCTACATGGCTGACAAACAGCTCTCTGTAGCGGCCAGTCTACATGGGTGACATACAGATCTCTGTAGCGGCCAGTCTACATGGTGACATACAGCTCTCTGTAGCGGCCAGTCTACGTGGGTGACATACAGCTCTCTGTAGCGGCCAGTCTACATGGGTGGCATACAGCTCTCTGTAGCGGCCAGTCTACATGGGTGACATACAGCTCTGTGTAGCGGCCAGTCTACATGGGTGACATACAGCTCTCTGTAGCGGCCAGTCTACATGGGTGACATACAGCTCTGTAGCGGCCAGTCTACATGGGTGACATACAGATCTCTGTAGCGGCCAGTCTACATGGGTGACATACAGCTCTCTGTAGCGGCCAGTCTACATGGTGACATACAGCTCTCTGTAGCGGCCAGTCTGCGTGGGTGACATACAGCTCTCTGTAGCGGCCAGTCTACATGGGTGACATACAGCTCTCTGTAGCGGCCAGTCTACATGGGTGACATACAGCTCTCTGTAGCGGCCAGTCTACATGGGTGACATACAGCTCTCTGTAGCGGCCAGTCTACATGGGTGACATACAGCTTTCTGTAGCGGCCAGTCTACATGGTGGACATACAGCTCTCTGTAGCGGCCAGTCTACATGGGTGACATACAGCTCTCTGTAGCGGCCAGTCTACATGGGTGGCATACAGCTCTCTGTAGCGGCCAGTCTACATGGGTGACATACAGCTCTGTGTAGCGGCCAGTCTACATGGTGGACATACAGCTCTCTGTAGCGACCAGTCTACATGGGTGACATACAGCTCTCTGTAGCGGCCAGTCTACATGGGTGACATACAGCTCTCTGTAGCGGCCAGTCTACATGGGTGACATACAGCTCTCTGTAGCGGCCAGTCTACGTGAGTGAATATACAGCTCTCTGTAGCGGCCAGTCTACATGGTGGACATACAGCTCTCTGTAGCGGCCAGTCTACATGGGTGACATACAGCTCTCTGTAGCGGCCTGTCTACATGGGTGACATACAGCTCTCTGTAGCGGCCAGTCTACATGGGTGACATACAGCTCTCTGTAGCGGCCAGTCTACATGGGTGACATACAGCTCTCTGTAGCGGCCAGTCTACATGGGTGACATACAGCTCTCTGTAGCGGCCAGTCTACATGGGTGACATACAGCTCTCTGTAGCGGCCAGTCTACATGGGTGACATACAGCTCTCTGTAGCGGCCAGTCTACATGGGTGACATACAGCTCTCTGTAGCGGCCACTCTACATGGCTGACAAACAGCTCTCTGTAGCGGCCAGTCTACATGGGTGACATACAGCTCTCTGTAGCGGCCAGTCTACATGGTGACATACAGCTCTCTGTAGCGGCCAGTCTACATGGGTGACATACAGCTCTGTGTAGCGGCCAGTCTACATGGGTGACATACAGCTCTCTGTAGCGGCCAGTCTACATGGGTGACATACAGCTCTGTAGCGGCCAGTCTACATGGGTGACATACAGATCTCTGTAGCGGCCAGTCTACATGGGTGACATACAGCTCTCTGTAGCGGCCAGTCTACATGGTGACATACAGCTCTCTGTAGCGGCCAGTCTGCGTGGGTGACATACAGCTCTCTGTAGCGGCCAGTCTACATGGGTGACATACAGCTCTCTGTAGCGGCCAGTCTACATGGGTGACATACAGCTCTCTGTAGCGGCCAGTCTACGTGGGTGACATACAGCTCTCTCTAGCGGCCAGTCCACGTGAGTGAATATACAGCTCTCTGTAGCGGCCAGTCTACATGGGTGACATACAACTCTCTGTAGCGGCCAGTCTACATGGGTGACATGCAGCTCTCTGTAGCGGCCAGTCTACATGTGTGACATACAGCTCTCTTTAGCGGCCAGTCTACGTGGGTGACATACAGCTCTCTCTAGCGGCCAGTCTACGTTAGTGAATATACAGCTCTCTCTAGCGGCCAGTCTACGTGAGTGAATATACAGCTCTCTGTAGCGGCCAGTCTACATGGGTGACATACAGCTCTCTGTAGCGGCCAGTCTACATGGGTGACATACAGCTCTCTGTTGCGGCCAGTCTACGTGGGTGACATACAGCTCTCTATAGCGGCCAGTCTACATGGGTGACATACATCTCTCTGTAGCGGCCAGTCTACATGGGTGACATACAGCTCTCTGTAGCTTCCAGTCTACATGGGTGACATACATCTCTCTGTAGCGGCCAGTCTACATGGGTAACATACAGCTCTCTGTAGCTGCCAGTCTACATGGGTGACATACAGCTCTCTGTAGCGGCCACTCTACATGGGTGACATACAATCCTCTGTAGCGGCCAGTCTACATGGGTGACATACAGCTCTCTGTAGCGGCCAGTCTACATGGGTGACATACAGCTCTCTGTAGCGGCCAGTCTACATGGGTGACATACAGCTCTCTGTAGCGGCCAGTCTACATGGTGGACATACTGCTCTCTCTAGCGGCCAGTCTACATGGGTGACATACAGCTCTCTGTAGCGGCCAGTCTACGTGGGTGACATACAGCTCTCTGTAGCGGCCAGTCTACATGGGTGACATACAGCTCTCTGTAGCGGCCAGTCTACGTGAGTGAATATACAGCTCTCTGTAGCGGCCAGTCTACATGGTGGACATACAGCTCTCTCTAGCGGCCAGTCTACATGGGTGACATACAGCTCTCTGTAGCGGCCAGTCTACATGGGTGACATACAGCTCTCTGTAGCGGCCAGTCTACGTGGGTGACATACAGCTCTCTGTAGCGGCCAGTCTACATGGGTGACATACATCTCTCTGTAGCGGCCAGTCTACATGGGTAACATACAGCTCTCTGTAGCTGCCAGTCTACATGGGTGACATACAGCTCTCTGTAGCGGCCACTCTACATGGGTGACATACAGCTCTCTGTAGCGACCAGTCTGCTTGGGTGACATACAGCTCTCTGTAGCGGCCAGTCTGCATGGTGAACAGTAGTAGTCACGTGACGTAGAGTGTACACACGAGTTGGCAGTGCTTTTCTGCCAATATCACTGTCAGAAACGACGTGGCGATAGAACACAGTTTATGTGAGTTGTCTGTGCACTTACTCTCTCCTCATTTTAATACAACTAAACTATAATTCAAGTATTTCACAATATTATATTTTCATATAAGGACTTGTCTTTTGAAAATTCAAATGTAAACAAATGTGCTAACACTGCGGATCGTGTTCAGTCGTTTGTTTATGTACTGGCATACGCTTCGCCCCAGTGCATGTTTTAGCAAGGTCGCCGTGGTCTCGGAATTGCGATGGAGGAATGGAAGCTCTATTGGTTTTATAAACGCTCGCCATTACTTATCGTTAGCTGGATTTTGTTTTTCCCCAGTGCCGCTTTGGCAAGGCATAGAAATAAATTTAACAAATGTTCTCCTGGCTGTCATTTCTGCCATTACATCTGTCATCGGTAGATATTTATTCTCGCTGGTGCCGTTAGGGGCCAATATATGTCACGCATTACCAGAATCGCAGAGTAGACAAGTTGATAGAAACGAAACGGCGTGGCGGTTGTTTTGATGTGGCGTATCCATTCTCTGATTGGCTGGAAGAGGCTCTGGGAACGAGCCTTGTATCTGATTAGTCACTGCACTGAGTAAAAGCTTTTGTTGAATCAAACAAGACTTGTTTGGTGGAACCAAATTATTTGTTTGTACAGGGGGCAATGAAATATTTTGTTGCTGAAACCGAATTATTTTGTTGTTCTCATGTTGTTGCCCCAAACTGTAAGATTTTGTTGGTGCACTAAAGATTTGTTTGGCTACATGCACATTAAACAGTTTGGGCCGATATAATAAAATGTTTACAAGTTCTACTTAGTTTCGAACCTAGATCACCTGCGTCCGAGCGCTACGCCTTAGTAATCTCATATATTGTAACTACTGATGACGCCCGCCGAGAGCTTTTAATTATATATACTGCAAACATTGGGTAAGTGTGCAAACAAATATTTAAAGTTTTGCAACTTTACTTTTCAGTTTCTTGTTGCATTGTTTTATTAATATGTTTGTACGATCGTTAAGCATCACTAGATGCACTAACAAACATTGTTACTATCCTAATTGTCACAAAAAATACCAACAAACTCTCGAACTGTATTTTCGAACGAAGGCAGTCAAATGAATGGCCGAACAAATATATACAGTTGATTCAACAAAATATTTAGTTGACAGTAGAATTTTTTTGGCCCAACACAGAGATCTTGTTTATGCAAACATATATTTTTTTAGACGAACAAAAGTAATTTTGTTGCTTTTCAAATATTGTTTGCTGAACAAGCTATTTTGTTATGGCAACTAAATATATATTTGGCCCTATACAAACAAATATTTTTCTCGGTGTGTGTGCTGCGAAAGGTTCCTTATTCGCTGTGCTGCGGGTTAGCTTGTAGGTTTCCAGGTGCTGATTGCTGAACGGCGCTCCAACGTGTGGCCGGCCAGTGACGCCATTTTGCTGGCGCGTGCGGCTGCAGTCCTCGTAGTGTAGGAGGCTGTTGGACCTTTGTATCTTATAGTAC
Source organism: Dryococelus australis (assembly GCA_029891345.1). Classification (NCBI taxonomy): domain Eukaryota; kingdom Metazoa; phylum Arthropoda; class Insecta; order Phasmatodea; family Phasmatidae; genus Dryococelus; species Dryococelus australis. The sequence goes on along the minus strand of CM057007.1, from coordinate 7,319,586 downwards.
TCTGTGCCACGCCGCACTTACAAATTGTTTCTTGTAGAGTCGCGGAGTGGGGGTGTTTGGGCCGCTCCTGAGGGGAATGGTGCATGAAAGCAGCATATTTACCCGATTTTCCATATAAGTTGTTTTCCAAAGGGTTTATCGAGATTGTTGGTTCGACAAGACGTAAACCATCATTTTCAACTCCTTTTTCTGTTGTTACATTTCCACTGTCTTCATCATTCTCGGAGTACCGATGGAAGAAAAGAAACTATTTTTTTCTTATCTTCAATCAGAGATCCGAGAAGAATGAACGCAGAGAATTTTTAACTATTTATTAAGGTGTTCAAAATTGTTATTAACGTTTTGTTGAACCAAAAATTTCGAAAAATCCCCTGTAAAACAAATTGTGACAAAAATGACACAAATATACGATTTTCGTGCACGATTTCCCTTACATAGAGGTCTTGAGAAGCAAGGTAAATATGAAGCAGCGCCGGAGTGCATGGGCGGTGGGAAACGGGAGATGCCTGAGAAAACCCGCCGACCAGCGTCATCGTCCGGCACAATTCCCACCTGCGCACACGCCGGGGAAGCGAGTAGTGTGATCACTACAGAGACGCGATCTCTTGTGGAATGTTGTTTCCTATAGCTATAGGCTGTTCACGGTCAAGTGAGCACTTTTTAAGGCCCTCCCAACAGGCATTAACCAATAATAAATATATCTTATTGCAGCGGAAATGTATACACGGTGTTTATTGCTCACATTCCAATGTTTGTATTAAAAAGCAACAGAAAGATCAAAATTAGATGAAAGGAAAAATTTTGAAGGGCCTTAAAAAGTGCTCACTTTATCGTGAAGAGCCTATAGTTGCCAAGCATGGACTTTCCGTCGTAAACTTGGAACGTTTGAAAAGCATGCTTGCCCAATGGTGCACGAAAACAGTATATTTACCCCATTTTCGTCATGAGTTGTTTATCAGAGGGTTTATCGAAATTTTTGGCACTACAAGACGTAAATATTAATTTTTAACAACTTCTTGCGTTGTTAAATATTCACTACCTTTATTATTCTTTGAGCACTCATGGAAGATGAGAAATAATATATTCCTTATGTTCCACCAGTGTTCCCATAGTAATAATGGTAGCGAATATCTATCAATGTATGAAGTTGTTCGAAATTATTCTCTATGTCTTGTCGTGCCAAAAGTTTTGAAAAATTATGTGGAAAACAACTTCTGGCCAAAATTAAGGTGAATGCACGGCTTTCGTGCACCGTTCCCCTTAAGATCAGCTTGTATGCACGTTGTGTATTCTTCCACTATGTGTAAATTCAACATTGCTGTGAGCCTAATAACGCCATTCATGCGTCGATCAAACGAAGCTCTGAAATCATTCAATTAATAAATTATCTACAAATTTGCTTATTTTTACACGTCTGCATTAAGGAAAACCAGAAAGCGAAGAAAATAATTTCAGTATCTACAAATGCTTACATAATAGCCTACTTCTAACTCAACACGAAGACACGGGAATACTTTCCATCTGACGTTGCTAAGTTTACTGGGCGCCCAGCGCCAGTCAGTGTAGACAGGTAAAGGCTGTTCACGATCAAGTGAGCACTTTTGAAATTAACCTTAGGAAACAGTCACTGCCCCTGCATGCATATAATTTAACGGGTGCACTGAATGACATGCGCCTAGTAAAGTTGGTAACGATGGAGGGAAAGTAGTTCCATATATTAACGTCGAATAAAAAGTGTTACGTAACCATTTGTGATATAGGCTGTTCGCGGTAAAGTGAGCACTTTTTAAGGCCCGTACAACAGGCTTTACCCACCAACAAATATATCTTATTGCAACCTCATGCATTAAATTTTGAGGGTGGTGAAACGTATACTCTCTATTTATTGGCCACGTTCCAATGTTTATATTAAAAAGCACCAAGAAGATAGAGATCGGGTGAACGGAAAAATTTAAAAGGGCCTTAAAAAGTGCTCGCTTTACCGTGAACAGTCTATAGAGGCAGTAACATTTTTCAGAAGTTGATTTGAAAAGTGCTCACTTTACCGTGAACAGCCGTTCGAAGGCTAAGCGGCAGGCAAGTTGTACAGAACTTGTGTTGAGGTAGTGATGAAGTAAGTGCAGCAGACAGTAGTGCAGAGGCGGGCGACAAAGGGGCTAGGGGTAGGTACATTGTAACTGCGGCAGTATTGCGAGTGCTGGGGCGCCAGCTCTGCAAGTTGGTGGGTGCCGCATTGTGTAGGGGGGCGCCCCAACACTTCCTCAGGCGGAAGGAAGGAAGGAAGGATGGAAGGAAGTCTTTAATTGCGTTAACCTGGAGAGAGAAGTGCGGGCCGCGCCACGCCTACCAACTTGTCAATATTAGATAACCTGGTTTCCGCGCGCTGCGTCACGTGCTCCACTCGGCACACTCCCCTCCACGCAGTGCTTCCAACATGCCAACACATACAACTGCTGGTTCAATCGTTTTCTTCAACGTCTCTCAGCCATAGACTAAAGATGAGGCTGCGCAGAACCAATCTTCGTGTACCAACATTCAATTGCTTTTCTGCCGCCAACACGTCTAGCGAAAATGGCGTGGTTTTGATTTTAGGTTAGAAAACTGATTTGTAAACAAATGCTTTGAGATGAATGTATACTTCCTCTAACCAATTTGTAATGCAGTTTGATTATATTAAAATTGGTAAAACTATTTTATTAATGTAATAATGCTTGTCATTTAGAAATAAACACGTTCATCACTGTTGACCATGTGACTTTTGACAGTTGTGTTCCTTTAGGGGTAGGGCAATGTTGGGTACATGCGCATAAGACGAATAAGTTGCCTACCTCATATTTAGTCTATGCTCTCAAGTCAACGTTCGGAAATAACCTCTGCACTCCAAACAAAATCCATACGAAGTTTTCTTTACGGCAAAGAAAATCATTTATTTGTAGCTGTTATGTTTACGGCAACACAATCTGTAAACCATTCATGGTTACTTCAAACTTTTCTGAAGCCCTGCTGAGGTTCTACTTCCAGGATATTCCTCTAAATTATCTTAGCCGAATGTACAAAATTACACCAAATAGACAGCGCACCTCATTCGTGCGCTCTTAATGTAATACAGTTTTGAATAAAAAACTATTCCTTATTAAGCATTACCAACACACCTAAACCCTCCCTGTATATTTCGTATTATTTATAAATAAAATATTATAATTTATAAATGCTGTTCACGATAAATTGAGCACTTTTGAAATCAACCTGAGAAAAAAGTCAATGGCCCTGTCTGCATATTTATTTAACGGGCGCACTGAGTGACATGTGCACGGTAAAGTTGGTAACGTTGGAGGGAAAGTAGTTCCATATCTTAACGTCGAATCAAAAGTGTTAGGCAACCATTTTTAATAACATAAATTATTTATTTCGCTTTCTGTTTTTTTATGCGGCGAAGTCTAAAAATGAGCAGATTTGAAAAATATTTGATTTTCTAATAATTTCACAATTTCACTCTACCAACGCATGAATAGAGTGGTAAGGCCCATGGCAATATTAATTTTACATAGGGCAGAAGATCTTAAGCAGGGCTATCAAAAGTGGTCATTTTACCGTGAACAGCCTGTAGATAAAATATAAACAAAAGTTCAGTGTAACAAAAAAATAAGGTACTTTTGTTTCTACAGAAGTATAAAACGCTTATGATATACACGGGAATATTTAGGAAACAACGAAGCACATCATATATGCCGACAGCGGCGAGACTTACTGGCGTCACAGACCTCCTCTCGCCTGCTAGAGTTTCCGATACGTTTAGCGACGACGCGAGAATGTTCTGGTGAGACTGGCTGGCGCCTCAGCCCTCCGCGACGCACCACGCGAGTTGGGGAAGATGCTAGATGGTGGCCTAAGACACTGTACATTCTGCCGCAACCCAGCGGCCGGCAGTCTTTGACGGATGCCGTCTGGCGTGTGTGTGCGAGCAAAGAGCAGTGTGGACGATGGCGAGTGAGATGTTCGTGGCGTGAATGGACGAGAGGATGTGAAACCGACTTTATTAATTGGTGTTAACTGTGAACAGATAGTGATATCCATCCCTTGTAAGAAGTTGAGTTGAGAGGAATTTTGCTGTAGTTATTGTATATAAAATCAGAAAATTATAATTAATTATTTTATCTAATTAAGACCTCCATCCCTTAACGAACTTGGTATAGCCCACTAAATTGTAACAATACTTTAGATTTAATTCAAAGAGAAGTACACTGTATCATAGGTTTGCTGTTAATACATTTTTTCTTTTTACTTTTTGTTTTGTGGCAATATTACATTCCTTGATAGCAAATAAACAAACATTCTTCGAGCTGTTTGAGTTCAAAGTAAAGAAACATTACAACACAGGGTGTGCGGGTTCGAGGCTAGCAGTTGGTCTAGTTGTTTTAAAGTAAATATAATTTTAGAAGGTTTGTTATTTCTCTCTTATTTACAAATTACGGTTGTTTCTTCAGAGCACAAATTTTCTTTACAGTGTAGATGACACTTCTACAATTGTAACGACAATGCAAGGTTATCATATTGTTACAAAGTACGCCTTCTGGCCATACTTAGAATTAAGGGCGGGGGGGGGGGGGGGTTATAGCTGAGATACATGATGGTGCTGTAGCCAGATGTAGAGCTAAGGGTTAGATTGACGGAAGACTATCTGAAACAAAACCGGGTTATTATTGTATTAACAAAACGTTACAATTTACAATACAATCACAAGTAACTATGAATTATCGGGGGAGCACTTTATGTATATTTATGATAACCTAATGAGAGGCTGAAAGTAACTGGGCTTGTCCCACTTTGCGTTGTGTCCTGAGGCTGTTGAACTGAGGCCGGGTTACGACGTACGGCACAGCGATCTCCTGGGCGCCTCCATTCTGGTCGGCGTCACGACAAAGAAAGACGCCGCCTGCCACTTAGTAACGCCAGATAGCCGCCCTCATTCTCCAGCTGGGGCCTATTCCACAGAGGTACTAGTTACAAGTTACAGGCAAAATTATGTATAAGTTGTAGAAAAGTGGCAGATATTCTGTTCCACCAAGGTACAAATAAGCACTCTTAAATCCCAGTGAATATTAATAAGTTACAAGTGTTTCTGTACCCTTGTACATCCTCTTGTAAAACACAAAGTACAAGTCTATAAAATAAACTTGTAATATGAGTACAAGTTTATCTATCTCTGAAGGTAGGTGAAAATGTGTTACAAGTGATTCTGTTGTTGCTAGATGTTCTTTTAACATGTGGGATATGTCATCAGATGAAGAAAATGAACATGCCCATCCAGTCATCAAGCGAAGGGTATTTAAAATGCGTATGAATTACACCTTTGAAAGTGTGTTCAAATTTAATGAGAGATTTCGTATTAGCACTGTTAAACTTCAGTCATTACTAAATGATATAGGACATTGGTTGCAACGCCACGCTAATAGGAGTAAGGCATTACCGGTAAAATTGGAATGGTGTGTTGCCCTTCACTGGCTGGGAACTGGTAGACAATACCATTCTGTAGCGATATGCATGACATTGGTAAGGCTAGTGTGTGCCGTGCTGTTTATAATGTGGTAAATGATGTAAACACAATCAAATTCCCACACATGTGATTGATTGGCCTGAAGATGTGGTGCAAGTGTCAGCAAAGTTCTACAGTATTGCTGGTATGTCTAGTGTTATTGATTGCATTGATGGTACACTTATAAACATTGACGCACCCAAACATAATGAAGTTCAGTATGTCGACCGACATGGAAATCGCTCGCTGAACTGTATGGTTGTTTGTGGTCCGGATGTTCCTTCTATTATGTAAGTACTAGGTGGCCAGGAAGTATACATGATGCTAGAGCTCTTAGAAACAGTACACTAAGTCAGTGCATGGATGATGGCTGGAGACCAATTCCTGGTGCCGTCATATTGAGTGACTCTGGTTGTCCCTTGAAAGAGTGGTTGATCCCCCCCCCCCCCCAGCAATGGCTGGCGTTCAGGATCCCGCAGTGAACAGATTTAACAAGGCCCACAAATCTACAAGGAGGATAGTGGAAAATTCTTTTGGTATTCTGAAAGAGAGGTTCCCGTGCCTAAGGCATTGACGGGTAACACCAATATTTGCATCCTAAGTGCTCAAATACTGTACTCCATTGTGCAACATTGCTCCGAACGAGGACAACTTATAGCCATTGCAAATATAAACAGATTAAGAAGAAGTGACAGTAGCTGAAATAGATAATAATGAAATATATCCACGTCCTGTATCCCAACAAAGACTCGAACAATTAATAAATCATTTTAGGTAGATGCTAAATAGGGCCTACTTCTCCTAGTATGAAGGAACTGTACTAGTGAGAGACAGGAAATATATTTAATGTTCAAACATATATGTTGTTACAATGCCATACAGGTATGATAATGAATGGTTGATGAAACATCATTTACTGTTATTGATTAACATTATTTTGTATAATTTGGTAATTTACTACATCATTTTCATTTGCACATCCTTCATACGATAAATAAATGGCCTGTGATTCAACTGGAAAGTCCTTAGTAAAATGGGAAGCAGGGATTCCCAGCTCCCTCTCCAGTTTAAATATTTGCGAACTTCTAAGGTAACTTTCCTCTTCGAGATGTTCAACCTGGAGTTTCAACTTTTTAGACCGCAGCAATCTGTCATCATCTTGGTTATTTGCTATATGATTCATTTCATCACTTCTTGATTAATTCTGTTTGTACATCTCTGTAGCTCATGAACTGGCCGGCCTTGTGCTGTTTCCCAAGTGTGAAGTACGGGAGTCATCATTACTGATTACCTATCGTCTACTTTGGTCACATGCAGATTCCTCTTGCCAAGTTTCAGAACAATTGAAACCAACAACTGCAGGCGATTCTAGTCCAATCATGTCTAATACAACGTTGTCCACATCTGTCAGTTTGCTGTCTGCTCCTCCTGCACTTCCTGTCTTCTTCTTATTATTAGTTGTCTTCTGAAACGTACAGTAAACATTTCCCTGTAGTTTGTATTGTAACTGCATATTTAGCTGACAATGCCAATGTATCGTGCTACAGAACTGTTGTTAAGTAAACTATTTAACTACATGTTTCAAATTCGAAATGCCTTTCAAGCAGCTCTTATTACCTACTGTCTTTGAGGTTAGTGGTTTATACTTGATGCTATGATTGACATTGGTTTTGTGATAGTAATTATAGTGTTTGCAAATTGAGTTTAAAATGCTTCTTTACAATGACATAAGAACCCTTCTCTATTATAGATTACATTTTTATATACGTGATTTCATTTTCTTTTGCTAATGAATATTTTCTTCTCATTTACTGCCGAAGCGTTCTCGTAAAAATTGTACTGAAATTTGATTACAGTAATTAAAATTGCATTTTTCAAACTTACCGTAGTGTTTTTCTTCACATTTTGCCAGAACGTGTCTATTGTGTATGTGACATCCTTGCTTGGAGGAATTAAACCTAATCCACGTGTCCTTTCATGGATTTCCTGCCATTCTTTCAGTTTATTTTGCTTTGTATACTTGTCAGAGAAAGCAGCAAACAGTATGTTTTTTTTGTCCTTTATATCATTAAGAATGGACAGCTTGCTTAAAGCCTCCCGAGGACATACCGGTAAAGTACCACTCTATCACAACAAACTAGTATGCTTACGTGAAGTAAACAATGTTTATGTTATGACAGGAAATATAGGCCCTAGTGATAAATACTGCCAACTTGTACTTTGCTTCCTACAATTGTAAGTATTCTCTGTGGAACGCCTGTAACTTGTATTAAAAAGTACTTGTACGATTGTAGCTTATATACCTGTACCTTTGTGGAATAGGCCCCTGGTAGGGGAGGTTCCTGTTTATTGGCTGTTCATGATAAAGGGAGCACTTTTGAGAATAACCCTGTATTTTAACGGGCGCCTTGAGTAACATGCACACTTGTAAAATTGGTAACGATGGATGGGAATTCGTTCCTTATCCTAACGTCGAATAAAAAGTGTTAGGTAACCATTTCTGATAACTTAAATAATTTCTTTCTGTTTCTGTTTTTTTTATGCATCTAAGTGTAAAAATGAGCAGATTAGGTAAATATTTATTTTTCTAATAATTTCACAGTTCCACTTGACCAACGCATGAATAAAATGATGATTCCCATGACACTGTTAATCTTACATAAGGCGGAAGAATACATTACGTGCGTACAAGTAGATCCTAAGCAGGGCTTTCAAAGTACTCATTTTAACGTGAACAGCCTATACCAGCGTTTGGCGAGACACGCCATGTTTGTTCAGGCGACGGTGTTATTGAAGGCGTGTTCACGCCGTCGGAACAATAGTTATTACTATATAGAGTGAGTGAGTGAAGAGATTTGGGCGGCTCTTAACAGCGAGATCTTGAGAGCCGATTTGAGAACATAAGGTTTTTATACCGTATCTCGGGGACCAATCAACAGATCTACACCAAGTTTGTCGCGGAAGTAGCGCTACGGTAGGTCAAGTAAACTTGCGTGATTTAAGTGGCTCAGTCAATTATTTTCAAATTATGATCATGTGATTATTTCAGATTAGTGAGTCATATCATTCAAAACAATAGGCTGGTTACAACCGACACTTCTATCGAATTGTCAAGTTCCGTCTTCTTTTGCCGTGGACGACGTTTACCTGGCGTGGAGATGGAAGTTCCATCATTGTCGGCTATCTCACGCTGTATGACAATGTTAGTTTTCAGTTACACATACTGCTTTGTCTGCAAGGATGATGAGACCTCGTTTCTTTTCTTCTTTACAAAATTGTAAAATATTGTAAATAATCTTTCTACTTTGTGACCGTTTCACTTCCCATGATTTCTTTCGAGGAGTCTCCATTCTGTACGTACTTGTCAACTCACATTACGTAACAATACCACTCATAATAACACTTTTACTTTACAGATGAAATAACAGCAGTGATCAATGCTCATGGCGATCTCTTTATACACACACGACACTCCGGTACAACGAGCACGGCTCACAGGTTCCCCTGCTTAGTGGTGCAGACTGTACACTACTGTCTGCAACACGCGATTGCGTCATACCAACACTGTAGCCCCCCCCCCCCCCCGAATGCCACCGGTAATTAGTTATCAGACAGGTAGTACAGGCGACTTACTTATATGTTGTCGTGACAGTAACACCTTATTGTGTTAAGAGTTAGTACATTTTCCCGAGGTTACGTATATCGCAGTACATAAATACTGTGGGAATGCGGCTTTTCGCCATTATAGGTAACAAAATTAATTATCTAAGCCAGTATGGTTTGGCTTCGATCATATTAAGTGTACTGTAAATCGTTGCAACTTTGTACCTGCTGGGTGACACTGCACCACTCAAAATATTTGGTTAAAGCCTGAGTAGCAAATGTTACCGGGGACGGAGGGAACATCCAAACTTTAAAATATCTAGCTATAGTCTAGCCTCTGTTTCTTTACCTATTTGCACCAAAACGAAAATTTTGAGTGGACTAAAGTTACCCTTGCATGTGCAAGACTTACGGCAATCAAAAGGAAAAGTGGGGTTTGGCTGTGTTGGGGACACGTCAGTTTGTTTTGCGTGAATACGTCTACATTGACGCGCTCGGACACCTTGATTTTTTTTTGTTACCTTCCCAGCAACGCTATAGTCGATCATATGGGGTATTATGTTTATCACTGGATTGCTTTTGAGATGCTCTTTCCTACCGTATACGATTTCTGTATTTCGACTTGGCTTTTTGACAAGTATGGGCCTAAATTGTGTTAGGTTTTCTTAATATTTTTTTACATAAAACTCGTACAATTTCACCATAACCACACCGCACACATGTGTTTATACACACAATCGATTGATCGTGACGAGCGCTATCGATTGAAACTCAAACAAGCGTCGTAGCTTCTCCTAGTCAAACGTTATACTACGCGGACGTTATGAGACGCGGCGAAACGAACTCAAAATCTCCCCCCTCCCTCCCTCCTCGATGTCATCACCCAACTTAACTTATTATTTTGTAGTATAACTACCCGGCTCACAGCAGCACTTCCACAGGGGTTAGAAATCTGTCCCCTCACAGTTAGGCAGCACAACACAAGAAGCGAAGCATGCCACGGAAATAAGTCAGGACGAGAGTGCACTACTGGGTTAGTCAAATCTAAACGGAGAGCCGAACTAGAACTCAGTGCAGCATAACATAATTAAAGAAATAACATGTTCACTTATTAAACTTATAACATATCACACACACAAGACACGTAGTAAGTAGTGGAATTATTTGTCACTATGGTTATAGACTCAGATTATGTATTACCATTTTTAAAAAATGAATGAAAGCTTTACTTTGGAAAGACAACACGATTTATTATAATTCTCTCTTTTGAGTATATAATAATTAGGTTTCCACATCAACATACATTAAATATATTATATAAATAAAATTAATATCATTTGTTACATCTCATGTCAATTGCACGGGTTTTGTAAAAACCACTTCATAATTTTATTAAGTCTACTAGATTAAAAAAAAAAAAAAAATAAATCGGGATCCCGAGCAAACATTGCAAAAAAAAAATTATTTTCTTATTTGAAAAGACAAGTTACACACGGCCATCTTGCCGATCAAAGGTTGTGTGTATCACACATGTCCTTATGCAGACAAGTTATATTTGTTTTGGTACATTCTGAACTTTCTTGGCATGACCAAAGAATTTAAACAAATTACATGCATTTAACAAAGTCCATGTTAAAAGGGGCTGCAAGGGGAACAGAGTCCAAAAACGATGTTTGAAGGTCGAGGTGTAGGTGTTAGTACAAATTTTCCATGCTAAGAAGAAATAAAATGAATGCCCTGTTAGAAGGATTCAGGCTTCGCCCGCAGCCAGGACGATGTTGGGATGGCCGAAAATGACATCAGAAGGAGGATGCCACACCTCATAGCGAATCTGCTAACCCGAAGCACTCAAGGCTCCATCATGTCTAGGACAGTAGTCGGCGACCGCTGCGAGAACAGTTATTACACAAAATAAGTATTTCCCGCAACAACAAACTGGAAGAAACAACTACTTCAACTTACCTTTCGCGGTCAAAAATAATATCTACCACATAATAGTGGAAATAAAGCTTGAAGAGAAGAATATTCAACATGTCCTACATGATTATCAAGGAAGTCGTCATGGCCAAGAATCGATTCAGGAAGTAGCACAATCGATATATGACATTATAAAATTATGTACTAACATGTGAAATTTTCTCGCACTTAAAATTTGTAAAATGGAAAACTTAGTTAAAATGGCTTATTACACACAATATAATAATTATTTCTCTCTCATTACACAGCATTTATAAAATTTATACTTACACAAAATTAACTTTCAAGGATAGTGACAAAATGGTTGGCGACAAAATTATTCCACAGAAAAGGAAAATGTTCACTGCTTAACAATTTGTTTATCGAAACGCAAATAATTTAACAGAGCGCCAACGGACATACAAAATTAATTATACTTTTTTTAAAAACTATTTTTGTAAACGTAGTCATAGATAACGAAATGACAACTTTGCCGGACCCGTTTTTTTTTTACAGTTTCAAAATTAGAATTTCTCAAACAGGTTCTTTAGAACTAGGAAATTAATAAAACGTTAAATCTCACCGAATTACACAGATATGTAGAGAAAATTTGCATCATCTATAGCTGGATTCAAGTACAAGAAATTAATGGAACAAGTCTTAATGAGGTTAGGTATACGTACATGACAAAATTTACAAAAAAAAAAATGGCGAAACTGAATCCTGAAGTTTTGCCGCTTAGACCAACTAATTCTATGCGGAAAGGAAGAAAGGAATACACATTCCAGAAAGTCACAAAAAGGTAAAAATTGAAAGCGTGTGCCTAACAAGGCGGCACACTTTGATCCTTTGGCAATCGAGTGGTGTAATTGCATTTGTAATGTAGACTATAGATTCGGAGATGCAATGCCAAACTCTATCCCCCCGACTTTATCATCGGATTTTCTGGATTGCTTCCCACTACGGTCGCAAATTTAAATATGTATTCACGTCAGAAAGCAGCGAGGATGGCAAAGAACCTCATTTGCCTGCACAGTTTCCTTGAGTTAGGACGAAAGTGCAGCAGTTCAGCCTGTCGTGCGTAATCAACAGCGCACCTATGACGGAAACACTGGCACACCTTGCGCGTAGGGGCGGACGAGGTGCTAAATGTCGCCCGTATCGCTCCTTCGCTTCTGCTTAGTGATGGGTCGTTCAAAACGAACGACTCTCTAAAGAAGAGTCTTCTTTAGAGAGTCGAATCATTCATGAATGATGAGAGCTACGGCTTGGCGATTCGCTGCGCTCAGTCAGTGCAAAAGGCGACATCGCATCGGCTCGCGAGAGATAACAAAACTGCCAGTGTAGCTTTCTAACAATCGTGTTCAAAGGGCCTATCTCCTCTTTTCAAGAGCAGGCAAGTTGTAAAACCGGAGATAGGAATATCGCGAATGTGGCCATGTATTTATAAGCGAGGACAAACACACTCAAGCATAATAAGCGCGAGGTTTTCAAAATATTTGCATTAATTATTTTTCTAATATTGCGTCATCAAAATAGTCTGGGAAGATTTAATAAATATCGTTCACTGCATGCTCTCGTGTATTCTATAAATTTCAATTCACCAAGACTTTTTTTCACTCTAGTAATAATGTTGAAAGCAATATACACAATAATTATGCGATTTTTTAAAAACAGTTTGTATGAATTCAAAAACAACAATAATGTTACGAAAATAATTACAATACCTTAAACTGCCTTCACATCAGCGCAGTGATGACAGCCACTCAGCACATCTTTATACTCTCGACTCTTTGATACCCGACTGACTCGCGAACGAGATGACTCTTATGAACGACTCTCCACCCAGAGCGAGAGCGAGTGAGCTAGCTCTCCAGAACGAACTGGTTCGACACCTCACTATCACTATTTGTGTGTGTTGAACGCGTGAATAAAAGTGCCGAGCCCATGTAAGGAAACTTGTCGCGGTCACATACGGCCGTGAGGGGGCGTTGCTATGGCGATGCGAAACTACATAAACAAGCTTCGCGTGTGGTAATGTCTCCTCAAAATATTAAGTTGTGACTATAGGGTGTTATGTGTTCTTTGAATGAATAGTACAATGGGGGTGAATGACAAGATGAGGATTTTTGTACATTCGCCATTGCGATGCAGATGTCTTGTCATGGAAAAAAACAGGACTGAGCACGAAAAAAATACTTTAAAAAGACAAGCAACCCATGGACGAGAAAATAAATATATGTATACAAAACTGGAAAACTCCAAGAGGAAATAGAGTCAAAAACAGAACAGCAACTAATTACAAAAAATATATGTTTAGGCTGTTCACGGTAAAGTGAGCACTTTTGGAAGCCCTATCATTAAAAATAATTGTCAATAAATATATTTTATTTTAGTCTTAGACGTTAACTTCCAAGTGCGGTGGAATATACACACTGTTTATTACTTACTTGACAATATTTATTTTAAAAAGAAGTTAAAGGCTAAAAAATAATGGCCGAAAGGAAAAAGTAACTAGGACCTCTGAAGTGCTCACTTTGCCGTGAACAGCCTATGTGTGTGTATATATATATATATATATATATATATATATATATATATATATATATATATATATATATATATATATATAATATATGTGTGTGTGTGTGTGTGTATAGTATATATATATATATATACATACATACATATATATATATATATATATATATATACACACACACACACACACATACATGACCAACAGATAACACATAGAAACCAACACAGGCAAGAAACCTGCTTGAAAAAGTTAGGACAACACTGACAAGATAAGTAAGAACAAAATAGGACAACACAACACAGAAACGCACTAAGACACATCAGTTTAACCAGATACGACAGAATACAAGCCAGGTATGCTGTAGTCAAGAATATGTAGGCTTCTGCATCGCAATGGCGAATGTCCAAAAATCTCCATCTTACTATAGGGTTTTAATACAGCAGTCAGTTCAGAAAAGGTACATCATTGTCGTTATGGTTAAAACACTGTTTTACAAAAGAATAAATATCGACTGTGAGATTTTGTGACCAATGTGTGTAACATGGACTTTACATTCAATGTCACTTGTTTCTTTGTTTGCTATATAAAATCGGCATTCGCGTTGGGTGCCAATTTAATTCTATGAAGAGTTGAAATAAATTAGAATTGGAAACAGATCGTTTAATGTTCCAGTAGGCCACCATATTGGGCAAGCCAATTTATTTCTGTGAGGATTATTAGTACGAGTGGAATTTAAAAATTGGTTTATGGGTATATTCTGCCCTCACAATAGTGTGCATACGTGCCTAATGTTCTGGGAGTCGATTTTTTTTCTGTGAAAATCGGAATAGATCCACACATATTATATGCGTAATTTAATTTTTAAACACATTAGTGTATGTGGATGTCTGAAATAAACTCCAGAATTAACCTATGTATTATTTTCTCATTATCATCCAGTAAACTAAGACGTTGCATCACAAAGATAAACTATATTACATCTTACGTTTCAGACACTTAAAACACACACATAAGCAATTCAAACAATCAAGTCTAATTATTACTTCAACACATGAATGAATGAGAACATTGAAAATTAATAGCTCCATTAAATAAAATGGTTAACTTGGAGATGGAAGTAATCTTAATATTTTTTCAAACTTGTAGTTTAATTAATTTTGATCATTTTCATTATCAAGAAATCGTCTTTTTAAGAGTCTCGGGGGCTTCGAGTTACGAGGAAGAACAATGCCGATTCTACACGAAGATTTCTTCGCCACTGTAACAAGAAAAGTATCGTTTCTGCGGTAGTTAAGGTTATCCACGTGACTATGACCTATTATTTCAAACATTAAAACATAGCATCAGGCGTCTGTAACATCGGCAACACTAAAAATACACTAAATTCAATAAAAACTGAGTTTTTGCATTTGTCTTTTAAATAAAAATATAAAAGTTATACCACAATTTTCACACAGAGTTGTAGGTGAATGGTTAGAGTCGTGGACTCGCAATTTTTGACGCGGGTTCAAACCTCGCTTACGTGCAAAATATTTTAACTTTTTTTAATATAATTTTTTATACACGGTAGAACACCCAAATAACGAAAATTAAAGACATTTCCGCTTTATCTATTTTAAACCGAAAGTACAGAGAACTGACTTGGAAATTAACGGAGAGGTTCCGTGAAATTTACGGAAAGACCGTTTCTGAAAATCAATGTGTCCGTAATTTTACGGAGAGTTTAAGGACACTTATGGACAAATTTTTACCAGCACTTTATCGTACAATAAAGGGAATTTTTTTTTTAACAGTGTAGATCGTTAACTTTCGTGAGACGCGCAGAGACGGTTACTCCCGAGAAATAGTAGACAGATTCACGGCCTTGGTTAGCTGTAAATCGCTGACGAAGCAACACCTGTATCTTCAACTCGCTGAGAGACGTGACGATAACCATGACTGCTCGCTCAGACGTCTTCCTATACGCTGTTCACGGTAAACTGAGCACATCTACTTGTATGCACGTTGTGTATTCTTCCGTCTTATGGTAAAATTAACATTGCCATGGGCCTCATCACTTTATTCATGCGTCCGTCAAGTGAAACTGTAAAATTATTAGTTATGTTAACATTTTATAAATCTGCTAATTTTTACACATGATATATAAAAAAACGGAATGCGAAATAAATAATTAAAATTATCACAGATGGTTACCTAACTCTTTTTATTCGACGTTAAGATATAGATCTACTTTCCATCCATCGTTACCAACTTTACCGGGCGCATGTCACTCAGTGCATGGGCAGGCATGGGCATTGGCATTTTTCTAAGGTCGATTTCAAAAGTGAACGCTTTGTCGTAAACAGCCTTTACCTCGTTGTAATCATTGGGCGTGAAGTGAAGTGTGCGACGCAAGCTAGTGTGGGAGATCGTGCAGACTGCGGGAGTCGCACTTGTGTACGTGATGGAGCCGGGGCTGTCAGCTAAGGCGAAGCTGTGGGCTGTGAACGGTAACACTTCCACGGCACTTACACGTTAGTGCAGGAAGCAACACTAGGGGCAACGACAGTCGTTGCGATAATACATGTTACTTACTTGCAGTAGTTCTTTTACAGTGAAGATTTGGAATTAGGCCTAGGTTTTACTGATCGACAGGGCATAGGGAATTGGTTTGTACATTTTATAAATTCTGTTTTAATTTGTACTGTAAATATTTCTCTGATATCGCCTTTAAGAAATCATAACCTACTTCTTCCTTGCAGTAACTAGTCAAACATTAAGAAAGGCAGGGATGCTGTAACATTTTAATAAATCTACAGAAGCTATCATTTAGGTCTGTTTTGGGAAAATCTTCGTCAAACCTTTTGAAAATTATTTTGTGGCAAGAAAACTGGGAAGTCCAAGTTGGCGATGCGTTACACCGTAAGGGCTCAATAGTTGAACATTGTCATTGTTTGCGCGTATACAAGTACCTAAGTTAATAGATGACCCGTGAAGACATTTTTAAGGGAAAGTTTTAAAAAACATCTACATCCTCCAATTTTTTCTTTTTTCTTTTTTCATATGCCGGAGAATCACATTTGTGAAAGTGAAGCCTGAACTGCGTCGTACAGTTTGAAATTCACTTTTTTTTTTTTTTTTTTTACGGAGCTACTTTTCGTGCGTCGTGTGTACTGGCCTAGAAAAGAACATTCGCTTGAGACGAGATGGGGAAACTGGTTTGGAGACACTAAGCACACTACAAACACCATTCCCGAGCTCTCCAACATGAATATAAACTGTAGTCTATCTTAACATTGCTTAATAGCAAAATGTACCGACGAGACACGCTCAGAACTCGTGTGTAAGGACATAACGTTGCGTGTAGATGCGCCGGGGTGATAGGTACGCGGGTCGGTGTCGCCCTTATCGCTCCCTCACTAGAATGACGAGAACTGCAGGTACATAGGTGAGGTCCTATTGCTCGGTGGAAGGTAAGCGGGTCTGCACACACCGTCCGTACCGGGGAGGCAGCCACTGTGTGCCACGCATACTACAGTTAATTAAAATGGCGGCTGGCGGCGGCTGGATTAATTTCCTCCGCTCCGGCGCTCTCATTGTCCTTACCACCTCCGTCGCCAGATAACCCCCTCCCCTCTCATAGCTATCATTGGTCGGAGTCCTTTCCTCTCCAGCCATCCTGGGCGGCGATTCCACGCACACACGCACATACACCTACACACGCTCACACACGCGAATAGATTTTGGCGGCTGAACATCGAGCCGATGAGCAGCGCCGGAATGCAATGCCGGGGGAAACGGGAGATCCCGAGAAAACCCTCATGCGAGAATCCTGGAGCTACCCCGCCGTGGGGATAAGACATTTGCAGGGATGGGCTAACTAGGTGTACACTTTTCACGGTTAATTGAGCAGTTTTGAAATCAGCCCTAGAACATTGTCACTCTCCTTACCTACATACTGTTCTCTTAACTCATTTAACACTTTCATCCCTATATTAATTTGAAATTCCTAGTATTGCAGATTATAAACTTTTAAATGCGTGCTGTAATTAAAGTGGTAAAGAACATGTTTCGTTATCACAACCAATAAACTTTAGCTCCGTGCTTTGTGATCAGTAGAGACCTGAAGAATTCGCGGATTCATTTTGAGCCAAGTTAGAATTCAAAACATGTGTGTGGGTATAACGTTAGCGATTGGTCCACAAGGTGTTTGACACCTCCTGCTGAAAACGCTGGCCCAATCATCGCCTTCCACTGTGACAGCAGACAACCAATGTACAGTTGACATCGACAAATTTGTACATAAGACTGTAGAATCTAGCCTGCAGGTCATCGAACTCGCAAATATTTCAGGTCTCTAGTGATCAGTCATATGAACCAGTCATAACGTACAGCAGTGGCAAGGTTTGCAAATCGGTTACTTCCAAGGAAGATCATTGGGCACTGAACTTCGCAGAGTACAGCACCGGGCAAATATATCATTTCTGTGCAACATGTTGACTGTTGTCTACAATGGACATATGGAAGAGTTAAATACGTGGGAACTGTCTAATATAGTCGCCTTCAATATGACAGGTATTGAGTTACTGGACTCGTGACATGTTGGACTAGATGGAGAGTTGAACAAGGTAAAGGCAGTTCACGATAAAGTGAGCACCTTGGAAATCAACCTTTGAAAAATGGCAGTGTCCCTACCTGCATATGTTTTAACGGGAACTATGTCTGGCATGCCCCCTGTAAATTTGGCAACGATGCGACGTAAGGAAAGTAGTTCCACCTCTTGACGTTGGATAAAAAGTGTATGCACCCTACATTCCTACCACCGACACACCAACAAGAATACTAATCCTAACCTATACTACTAAATAAAATAGAAGTGTGTGTGATTTTCGAATTTTTCACTTTTAATTATTTTTTCCAATAGTATAGTTGATAACTAAGCCATATATAATATTAATTTTTTTTCGTATCTGTCCGAACGGATTTAACTCAAAAACCACTTAACATATTGACATAAAATTTTCACCGTATATAGATAATAACCGGAGAACCAACTTAGTCTTTGTTTCATTGAGATATCTCAAACGGTTCCGGAAAAAATGATGATCAGGGATGTACATAGGTACTGGATTAAGCTTTTCTTAGGATTACTGCGTAAAAAAAGCATTTTCAAAAATATTCCGTTCTTTTTTTCTACTGGCTGTCCTCCTTTCCTTCCAAAAAGCCGCAGTGACCCAGTGGCTAGAGTTATTCAAAGTGGGGTTGCAATAACCCAGTGGATAGATATCTATCAAGTGGGGCCGCAGTAGCTTGTGGCTAGAACACCAAATAAGGAGGCCGCAGAAGCTCAGTGACTAGGGATCCTAATAGTCGGGCCGCAGTAGCTCGGTGGCTAGAGAATTCACTAGTGGGGCCGCAGCTGGTAGAGCACCCTATGGTTGGGGCCGCGGTAGCTCAGTGGGTAGAGAATGCAATAGTGGGGCCGCAGTAGCCCAGTGGCTGGAGCACCCAAAAAGGGGACCGCAGTAGCTCAGTGGCTAGAGAACCCAATAAAAAAAGTGGCTAGATCAATTCAAAGTCCTTAATATTATGCTAAAATAAAACATGTGCGAAGCGATGGCAGGGTGTAATTTAATAACTGCAGTAAACCTGAAAGAATAAATATTAGTTTTTTAAACATAAAACCTTAATGAAACTATGGCGGGCTTAATTTGAATAACTTTACAAAGATATCACACGAGCGAAGTCACGCGGTCAGCTAGTAATATTATAAATGCGATAGTTCGTATGTTTGTTTATTGTTCGATCACGTCGTAATGGCTCGACGGATCTGAATGAAACTTGGTACAGGTGTAGATTATATTCTGGGTTAGCACGTATGGTACTTTTCATCCCGGAAAACCAAACAGTTTCTTATGGAATATATGAAATTTGCCACCAATCATTAAGATAGAGTAGGCGGTAATTATAATCAAGGTTTGATGTATGCGTGCGTGCGATGAAACCGTGGGTAACAGCTAACAGCAGCATATTTTCTCTTTAAGGTTGTTCACGATAAAGTGAGGACTTTTTGAAGCTGTTTCATCAGTCATAATAACCAATAAATAAATTTCATTGTAGCCTCGGACTTTTTGTTTTGGGTATGGTGACTGTATACACTGTGTTTATTACTCACATGACAGGGTTTACATTAACACGTGGTGGAAGGATATAACTAGGGCTTCAAAAGTGCTCACTTTACCGTGAACGGCGTATAGTTACACGTTTTAACATTGAACTAACACCCTTTCATTCCCACATTAATTTGACCCTTTCAGTCACCGTACTCGCGGCTGTGTACATGTTGCACGTTAATGTTGTTTATGAGCGGCGCTGTACACAGCAAGGCACTGTAATTCTGAGTGTCTTCCGTGTGGCTAATCTGATTTGTGGAATCTGCTTCACCTTTACGCGTGATTGGTTATCACTGGCGTCATTACTATTATACTTAGATTTTTTTGTTGGCGTATTTTCAAACTACATTTGCCGGCGACGACTGTTCTTTCGTGATCAAAAAATTTGATGTAATAGTTCGCTTGTGCGGAAAATTAGGACAGTTTCTAGTATTCTGAATGGCTGTTCGAGTTTTACATTGTGTTTTCTCGAAGGGATAAGCATGAATTTTGTTCTCTTTCTACAAAACATTAATACATCTTCAATGAAATAAATGTATTTGATCTTAAGTCTTTGTAAATTGTCTCAATTTACATTTTACAACAGTAAACAACAACCGAATACATTTTTAAACAATTTAAATATTAATAATTTTATTTACAGTAAATTAATATTCAACATTACTTTTAAATTCACATAACCTATATTCAACGGACTTGAATTCTTCTCTGATCTTGGATCGAGATTTCGAACTGCCAAACTCGGCAGTTCTAAATGAAATGCATCTCGATCTCCAGTTAAGCTCGAACTCGAATGATGCAAAATTTTCTGTGTCGATCTTAGATCCGATCTCGGATCAGGTTTCGAACCATTATGTTGCAACGGGCCATCAGTGACTTCTGAAATTAATATGTAATCGAACGGGCTAAGATTTATGGTGTTAGAAATAAGATATTTTGTGATGCGAGTTGTACTTAAGTCGAGAAAGAACGTGTGTTAATACAACCAATACGCTGCAGACGTTTTGTGTTTAGTGGTCGCAGATATGAACCAGATTTGTGAGTCAGTTGCATAAAGAGCAGATCATTGGGCTCCGAGACTAGCACTGTACAGCACCGAGCAAATATAACATTTCCGTGCAAAGTGTAGGCGATTGTCTACACTGGAAATGAAAGGGTTAAACGTTTCGTGAAAACTTTTGTGAGTGTCGAAATTATTTATTTTGCTTTCTGGTTTTTTAATTCGTATAAGTGTAAGAGTTATGAAATTATTTTTTAATATTTACTTTTCTGATCTTCGAAGTTTTACTTGACCAACAGACAAGTTGTAAGTAACAGTGACTGGAGCATATATACAAGGTCAGGTGTGTCCAGTATCGCCAGGTCAGCCTGTAGCGCGACTTTGCATCGCCGGAGAAAACCTCGCTGTTAGCATTTCATGTACTTCACACCCCGGTCGATGTGGGAAGTGGTGTCGATCTACCTTAACAAGCTCTCTTCAGACCTGCCTCCTTTTGCCTTCCACTCCACCAGTATACTCTCCCGGGGGGGGGGGGGGGGGGGGGGGGAGTTGTGAATTTTTTTGGACATCGTGCGACCAGCAAGATGTCTTTTATAATCAGTGTTTGTGTGCAAACGTGTATCCCGGCAGATAAATAGTCTGAGAATACGATTTTTTTCTCCCCAGGAAAGGTAGACAAGTATTATCTACATTAATATCTTTTTACTTTCATCCTGTTAAATATATTTAAAGAGAGAAAAAATATTGAAGATAGTTAAAAACTTAATTTGTATGACTTTACTTTCCAAGTTTTTTTAAGGGAGGGGAGAGTAGTAGAAAGTATCGTGGCTTACACCTCGTGTAGTAACATCACCCTACAATTACATACAGTATGTAATACAACTGTGGGAGTGTAGTAACATCGCCCTACAGTTACATACAGTTGGTAATGCAACTGCGAGGGAGTGTAGTAACATCACCCTACAGTTACATACAGTTGGTAATGCAACTGCGCGGGAGTGTAGTAACATCACCCTACAGTTACATACAGTTGGTAATGCAGCTGCGCGGGAGTGTAGTAACATCACACTTCAGTTACATACAGTAGGTAATGCAGCTGCGCGGGAGTGCAGTAACATCACCCTACAGTTACATACTGAATGTAATACAACTGCGCGGGAGTGTACTAACATCGCCCTACAGTTACATAGAGTAGGTAATACAACTGCATGGGAGTGTACTAACATCGCCCTACAGTTACATAGAGTAGGTAATACAACTGCATGGGAGTGTAGTAACATCGCTCTACAGTTAAATACAGTAGGTAATACAACTGCATGGGAGTGTAGTAACATCGCTCTACAGTTAAATACAGTAGGTAATGCAGCTGCGCGGGAGTGTAGTAACATCACCCTACGGTTACATACCGAATGTAATACAACTGCGCGGGAGTGTAGTAACATCACCATACAGTTACATACAGTATGTAATACAACTGTGCGGGAGTGTAGTAGCATCGCTCTACAGTTACATGCAGTAGGTAATGCAGCTGCGCGGGAGTGTAGTAACATCACCCTACAGTTACATACTGAATGTAATACAACTGCGCGGGAGTGTACTAACATCGCCCTACAGTTACATACAGTAGGTAATACAACTGCATGGGAGTGTAGTAACATCGCTCTACAGTTAAATACAGTAGGTAATGCAGCTGCGCGGGAGTGTAGTAACATCACCCTACAGTTACATACATAATGAAATACAACTGCGCGGGAGTGTAGTAACATCACCCTACGGTTACATACCGAATGTAATACAACTGCGCGGGAGTGTAGTAACATCACCATACAGTTACATACATAATGTAATACAACTGCGCGGGGGTGTAGTAACATCGCCCTACAGTTACATACAGTAGGTAATGCAGCTACGCGGGAGTGCAGTAACATCTCCCTACAGTTACATACATAATGTAATACAACTGCGCGGGAGTGTAGTAACATCACCCTACGGTTACATACCGAATGTAATACAACTGCGTGGGAGTGTACTAACATCACCTTACAGTTACATACAGTTGGTAATGCAGCTGCGCGGGAGTGTAGTAACATCACGCCACAGTTACATACAGTATGTAATACAACTGCGCGGGAGAGCACAGTGCAGCCTGTCCTTGTAGCTAGATTCAACCTAGAGGCGGTAACATTCTTTTACATGAGATTTCCATAAGGAGGAAGTTTACTAGGCGCTTTAAATGTCTCGCAGTGAGTTGGGAGATCAGTTTTTTTTTTTTTCACCAAACTTTTCCACGTACGCCCAATGTGCTAATTTACGATTAGATAACAAACTTCAGGCGATGACGTAATGTCGCTTACAGTACACTACGCATGTTAGAACTACTATTTCCAAGTCCTCCAGCATGGCTAGAAACAGCCTTTTCAGACTGCTCTACGTCAAAATGTGATGACCAGATATACGTGAAACTCCGATACAATCCTGCATTGAACTTTGCAGGAGACTTTCCAGCAGTAAAATAATATGGTCACCGGTTATAGTACCATAGATAAAACGGTTCGACATAAAGCTTACGCGCTAGTTTAGTTCTTCGCGCATAGTGGCTAAGCGGCTCTTGATGTGCGTGCCAGTGTCGCCCTTAGCGTTTGCTCGCTCCTGTGCCATGTCGCGACAGGTAGGCCTTCAGGAGTATAAAATCATTCTGCACATATCTAGCAAATTGGATCCCTTGTCGTTTTGATGTGAAATAATACTCTAGAAAATGTATGACAGTGGTGGAAAATTACTTCTCAAAAACGAATGCAACAAGTCATATGAAGTCATATTTTCAATTTATATAGTGTTTCACACAATACTACAGATTTAACGGAGTTAATATGTTAGATATAGCTCAGAATAATTGTTCATATTACTAGTATTTCATAAACATAAAGTGAGTGAGTGAAGAGATTTGGGCGGCTCTTAACAGCGAGGTCTTGAGAGTCTATGAAGGTGATTAAAGTGAATGTGGAGCGGTTCCTGAATGAAGGGACGTGGAAACGGGAGATACCCGAGAAAACCCGCCGACCAACGGCATCATCCGGCACGATTCTCACTTGCGAAAATCCTGTGACCCGGCAGGGGATTGAACCCGGTTCGCATAAACATAAAGAATATGTGTTGAAAATCGTGGAAAATTTGATTGCGTCTCGCCCGTATGTCACTTGTATTTGTTGAAATAGCAGTTATAAATTAAGATATCCAGAAGCTAAACAACTAACCGCAGATTAGTCGAGTGTCGCATTTCAAATAGATTAAATAGTAGCAGGCTCCTGCTGGAACTTCAACGAGCACCGTAGCTGCAACCGAACTTTGTGTTTTTTTAAAGATAGGTTTTGAAAAATGTATGAATCAAGGTTTTAAAGTAAAGTTCTCATAATTAAGTAGTCTGCCGACGAAGCCGGCAGTCGCTAACTTCAAATGGGGAATAAATGTTAAACGAAATTCCTTCTCATCGCGCAAATTTTAGAGATAACTATTTCAAATAAAATGTATTCTACGTGAAATTTATTAAGAAATGATGCTACGTTAAAATAGTTTGCCATTTTGTTTGTTTAATATATATTTTTATAAAATGTAAATATTGAAATTTGCATATAAAAAAAAAGACGGATAAACTTTTTTTTTAAATTATGTAGTAATATTCTCTGAGAAAATCACGTTAACGTGTTTTTTGGTTGAAATAGTTATCTTTAAAATTGGCGCAATGAGAAGGAATTTCCTTTATCATTGATCCCTCATTTGAAGTTCGCGACTGCTGGCTTGGTAGGCAGGCACGTTAAGCGTAAAGAAATGGTTGAAATTCGTTGTTCAATTAATTCCGTATTTTTATCACGTTATTATCGATATCGTGTAATGAAACTACAAAATATCTTCAAAACCTCCAAATAAAATGGCTTTTAAACAGCTTTAAAAGGATTGGGTTTAAAAGTAACGATAAAGACGATAATCAAAATCTACAATATTTTTTTGGAACCCAACATAAAAAAATGCAATCGTACATTACAGTTTTTGACAGCTGTGTCGGGAAATATTATACTACGGTGATGTATTTCTAATGAACTATTTTCTGACGTCGCTTAGCTGTGGCGTACGATATTGCGCCAAAGCCAATGGCCAAATTTTTACTCAGAAATTTCGACGAACACCGTGGGGTAGGCTTGCTCCTTTTTAATTTGTTTTTTCTGTATTGGCGACGAAAATACTTGTAGGCTTCGATTATACTGTTTACCATTTATTACTTATGTCCCACGCCTGTTAAAAACAGAAGTTTTAATTGTTTGTCTTGTCTTAAAATAAAATACCTCTCGGTCTGAAGAAAATGCACTTGTGTTACGTCGCTATGCTACGTTTTACGTAATTAATGTTAGTAAAGTATTATTTGTTTGGCAATAGCAGTAACTTTTATTTCATTTTGAGCAGTTGATCCAGTTAAAGTTGCAACGTAACATACGAAAAAAAAAAGAAGAAAAAAAAAAGCCCTTGATATATTCAGCACAATTCTTTGGTGAACCTTTACGTGACTAAATACGTAAGCTGCTGTAGTTTTGCCGTGGATACGTCATTAAATGTGCAACCATAGTGGGAGGCAATCCAGAAAATCCGATGATAACAAAACTGGGGGATGCAGTTGGTATTGCAGCTCCGAATCTATCGTCTATATTCAAAATTCAATTACACCACCCAATTGTCAAATAATCAAAGAAAAAAAAAGGGGGGGGGGGTGACGCCGCAATTTTGAGTTGTTTCGCCGCGTCTCATAACTTCCGCGTAGTATAACTTTTGACTAGGAGAAGCTACGACGCTCGTTTAAGTTTTAATCGACAGCTCTCATCAAGATAAATTGATTGCGTGTAGAAAACATTTGTGTGGCGTTGTTACGATAAAAGTGTATGCGCTTAATGTAAAAAATTAAGAAAACTTTACACAATGTCGGCATATGCTCTCAAAAAGCCAAGTCTAAATACATAAATCGTATACGGTTGGAAAGAGCATCTCAAAATCAATCCAGTGATACCCTTAAAACCCCGTATGATCGAGTGAAGCGGTGCCGGGAACGTAAAATAAACATCAAGGCGTCCGAGTGCGTCAACCTAGTCGTATTCACGCAAAACAAACGGCCGTGTCCCCAACACAGCCTAACGCAATTTTTTTTGTCGCTGATTTCTTTGGGGAAATAATTGAGGCCACCGTTCACGCGGCGACAATTTACCTGCGTGTTCTGGGTCAGAAAACAGATCAACTATTTTCTACTCGAATCAACTCTAGCAGCAAAAATAATTCACGAGATCCTGCAAAGTGGCTTTAAAAGAAAGTGTATTTTATTCGTTGGAAGCCTCGGCTGTTGAGGAATACTTCGCTGTAAATAGACATGGAGAGAATCCTGACGACGTGGTACCCAAAACATCTGAAGATCATCTCAGGAACTGCAATTGAGAGCAGGGTGCTAATTACGGAGTCATTATTACACCTGCCATTCACACGCTAGTACTGCTTGTAACATGTTCACGTGTGGAATTACATATCACGTATAGGCTGTTTACCAAGCAATGAGTACCTTTGAATAAATATCGCTGTCCGATAACTGCGTATCTGTAGTCTACCAGCAGTTTCTTCACACTTTTCAACCAAACCTTTGTGTGACGTGTTTGCTTGTCTTCTGAATATACCATGTATCGCAATCGTTTTATACCGGTGTTAACATTGAAGTACCTTATTTTTGATTAAATTGTACTTTTACGAATAATCTATGTATCAATTATACTATCCATTTATAATTAATAGGGAAAGAAACAGCAAAAAAAAATGCGTTGGTAATATCTAGTAAGAAATAGTTCTTATGCAAAATATTACTACACTGGGTGCGCACGAGTGCTGTGCGTTGTCCCTCTGGTGTAATTGGGAAGACTAGTTAAGCTTAGTTGGCATAAGGCGGAAGGATATCCTGGAAGTATAACTTCATGAGGGCTTGAGAGAAGTTATAAGTAATCGCGAATGGATTGTACTACCGTGCATACTGGTGTGCACTCTGCGAGTTAGGTTGGCAACGAGTTAAGAAAAATAGTTCCAATATTGACTTTGTACTTCCAGTGTAATAGTTGACATTATAGCAGAACAAATTAGTTTTTTTTCAACTTTACTAATTAGAGTATGATTTGACATATTTATCATACGTTTTGCTTCCTAACAATTTCTCGTTTTCATTTGACTGACGCATAAAGAGGGGCCACGGTGGTATAGTGGTTAGACTTTTTTTATTTCATTTACGCTACTTAGCAGTACAGCCATCCAGGGTGTTCAATTCTATCATGACTACTACAATTTAACAAACAGTATATTGGTTATATAGATTCACATTTTTTTTGTGGGAGGGTGGCTGTTGTTTGGGCGCCCGTAATTTAATCTACAAATTCTATTTCTGTTCAAAAGCATCATTCACACTTCCTAGGAAGGTAGCGAGCTATTCTCCCCCCGACCGAGACAGCTCCCCGACGGGTATCCTTTCGGCCGGTCCGACATGGCACCCAACGGTCGAATGCCCCGCCCACGAACCCGGATGCCCCCAGCACCCTCCCTGTCTGAAATATTCAACTTTGTTATTTTTATTTTTTCCCCTCGCCTACCGTTCTGCTCCAACCTAAGCATTGTCCAGGGCATCGAAGTACCCCTTCTGGACACCCAGGCCTTCGTTTCCCGGCGGACGAGGGAGTGGAGCTCCGCTCCTACAGGTGCCCCCTCCCCCATTTTTTTTACACAGACATGTACACAGATATCAACCAACATATTATCACAAATCACATCTTTCCCTCATTTAGAGTTTCTTCTCCCCAGTTCCTTCCGTTTTTCTTTCATTCTTTCATCCGTTTCAGATCTTGTCTTCTTCTCTTTCTTGGTGCTTCCCCTCCTCTTTTTCTCTCTTCTGTTGTTTCTCTTCTTCTTTTTCTTCTCTTCGTCCTTCTTGTTCTTTTACTTTTATCCATATTTCCTTCAATTCTTCTTGCATTCATTTTAGATTTTGTGTTATTTGTAACTTTTTCGTGTTTGGAGCTTTTCAATTTTTCTTCCCCACTGTTATTCTGCAAAACTTCAATATTTACTGAAAATTCTGTTTCTTATCTAAAAGAGAGAGTTATTTATAATCTTTATTTAATTTAAATGATAAAACACTAGACAATTACAAACACTCACCCAATAATTCCCTTAGTTCCAGCACACACTCATCTGCTCACTAGTGGTTAGACTACTCGTCTCCCACCTTGGCGAACCGGGTTCGATTCTCGACGGGGTCGCTCCCGGATTTTCGCATGTGGGAAACATGCCGGACAATGCTGCTGGTCGGCGGGATTTTCTCGGGTATCTCCCTTTTTCCCCGTCCCTTCATTCCTCACTTCATCCTCATCAGCTCTCAATATCTATATTTCCAAATCTCTTCACTCAACATGTGTGATAAAGACTGTTCACGATAAAGTGAGCACCTTTGAAATCAACCCTAAAAAAAGTTATTTATTTCGCTGTCTGTGTTTTTTAATGCATCGAAGTGTAAACAAGAGCAGATTAGTTAAATATTTACTTTTATAATAATTCTAGAGTTTTATTTGACCGAAGCATTAATAAAGTGATGAGGCTTATGACAATGTCAATCTTACATAAGGCGGAATAATACACAACGTGCATGCAAGTAGATCTTGAGCAGGGCTTTCAAAAGTGCTCATTTTATCGTGAACAGCGTATATTGTCCATTTCATATAAGTGGTCTCAAATTTGACAGACAATGTAACCAACCTACATACACACTATGTAAACAGTAAATGCTCTCGCTCCTACAGTATTGTATCAGCTGACGAACTGCTGCGGGATCCGTGTTGTTAGGTTGGCTATTTTGATGATATCTTTGGATGAAAATAGTACTCGAAACTAAAAGTTGTAATTTGAAATCTTAATTATACTTACACCATTTATTGTTTAAACTATGTTTCTAAAGCAATATTAAATTTTCTTGGCTACTAGTAACGGGATTTTAAAAACATGCTCAGCATTTATGACAGAGTATGTCCACACATACGAGCAGTAAACGTTTCCAGCCAATGACTAGCCATGTTTATGTTTCCAGCCCGGTGAAGGCAGTTGTGCGTGCGCTTTTTCTCTTCTTGTGTTTATTATACGAATATCTTATTGGTGTTGTCGGAATATTTAACCGGTAATTAATTATTTTTTTATTTGCTTTTCCAAACATAGTTGGTTGTAGGTACCGTTGTAGTGCGTTTTGTTGAGTGAAATGTAATATTAATCGGCTCGTCGTTAAAACTGCTCGTTCCGCCATTTTCCTAACCGCCTTCCACAATGAAGTGACACGAATATAATTTAATTTCTGTGTATAAGTTTAAGTTTGTTTGTACTAGGAAACGTGCCCAGTATTGATTTTACTGAATGATTTTGCAAATAAATGATTTAATGCTAGTGACGAACAAACGTGATTTTAGTGAAGTAAACTCGCAAGGATTGCCATGGAAAAACACGTGTTCAAGAGGTTACAGCAGTAAGTTTGCGTGTTTTGTAAATGTATTTGTAAACCGTTAATATAATTATTGAAATGTACGTGGCCTGAAAAATGCCGCACTTTCTACACTTTTGTAGTGAGTGAATAATTTTTGTTTGTCTACATCGTAAATTCGAGTGTAAGGTTAACTTCGGTCAAAGTGTGCGCGTGTGTGTATGTATATATGTATGTATATATGTATGTGTGTGTGTGTGTGTATATATATATATATATATATATATATATTGCTGCATCTGTACGAATACAAACAGCGACGTTTGTATCGCATTTTGTACTTTCATTAAAGTTATAATTTTCGTAGTTAAATAATTTAAATATTATTGCCATACGAGTAAAATTTTCCACTGCTCCATCAAAACAATATGCAGCTGAAAATGTCATACACTTATGCCGGAATCACATAGACCCGACCAACACAGCACGACACGACCAAAAACCCAACCACGACACATTTCAATGTGACTACTTGAATTTACCGCACGACCGACACCACGCTCTCGACATTTAACCTAATTATTTAGAAGGCGCTGATAGGCTACGCTAGTCTCAAAGGCGGTGAACAAGAGGGAAATTGTAATACATAATGATGACAAATTGGTGTCGCTAATACATACAAAAGTATAATTATTATTTTTAAGAGTTAGACATAGTAGTTTTCAACTAATTTTTCTTTTAAACTGCGTATTTACCATTGTATGGAAAGCTTGCAATACAATTTCATTTTGCACTGTTGTACATTCTGTGCGTCCTGCCGCACGACACGACGAAGAATAGAAATTATTTCTAATCCAAAATTACTGGTCGGACGACAGAATTGGACGGGCTTACTACGATCTATCATGTATTTAATTGGCTGTTGGCCGTCGTGTCGTGCTCGTTGTGGCTATGCGATTCCGGCATCGTAAGAACATCAAAATAATCCCGTCTCACGAAAGACGATAAACTGAAGCGCCCCACCCCCCTTCCCGCCAATTCTGCTCCCTTTTTCCCTCGAAATATAATAATGATGATACTTTAATTGGGCCCAAATTTCATTGCTATGAACATTTATATGTGTTATTATTGATTTGGAGGGTTTCAAAATGTAAAGCTTACTGGCCATACAAACTCGTAAGTTGCACCACTTATTTTTTTTTAGAACGTATATAACATTTGTCAAACTTGTTAGCAAATACATTTAAAGATTTTTCTTGTTTTTAAAGGCTTTATTTGAAACTAACACAATAGCATGTAGGTTTCAACGTTGGAGTCATTCATAAACGTTTTGAGCATTTTTATTTTGAATACTAAGAGCACTCATCTGTTTTTAACATACCGCCGTTAAGAATATTGTAAGAGAAAGGAAAGAATAATATACATAAACAGGATTTACATTGGAAAGACAACTTTCTGATATCAAGTAAATTACAACATGCTTATCAAACAAAATTCTTTCAATTTAAGCACCCAACGAAGGTGCTCCAACATCATAAAGAAGTGTCTCATGCATCAGCAGGAACTGCGACATTCCAAAATTTATATCCAAGTAAAATGAACTTTATGTCGTCTTCAATCTTGGGCATCTTTTTAGTGTGTAAGTAACATGTCCTTTTAATATATGGTTGCTGTAGGTCACATCTGCTTCTCTAGAGCGCTTTGTAACATCTCTGAACTGAAATACAGTTTTTCATTAGGTACCCGAGAGCAAGCGTAGGACTGTATTCACAATTTTGAGGAGGGAGGTTGTGCGACTTAACTTCAGTGTAAATATCAACACTGGGCTAGTCTGAAATAAGTTTTTATTCGCAGCACGACAATCTGAACACGTTGGTACATGAGAAAAGTTATTAAAGTATCTGCAATACTTAACATTTGAGTTACTAAATGAGAGTTATTAAAATTACTGAAATTAAGGTACACTTGCTTAAATAGTGTTTTGGCTACCTATATACTTAACATACCGAGAATTATAACCACCATAAAAGTATCAGGCTGTACAGAGTTTGTTGTGAGGGGGGGGGGGGGGTATTTGTGCATACCTGGGGGGGGGGGGGTGATCTTGGTATTTGGTGTTCGTGGAAACCATGCTAAATTTTTATGTTTACAAGAAATTACTTCACGTAAGTGTGACAAGATTATTTGTCATTAATATATTTCGAGTATCGTATATTAAAAAAACTATAAACTATCTTATTCGTTTGACAGTCAAAATACAATCTCATTTTCGTGCATCCTGGTTACAAATTTCTTGCAAGGTAAAAAACGATCAATTTATAGACTTATTACATGGGTTGTTTGTCATTTACATAAAATATTTGTAATCTAAAAAAAATGGGTTTGTTGCCATCTTGCGACTGTTTGAACTGCTCTTCACAGCTTCTAAAATTAATTTGGGAGGAGGCAGATGCAGTTTGTTTACAAAAACAGGCAGTCCTATGTTGTTTGTTAACAAATACTGGCAGTCACATGTTGCTTGTTTGCAAACAGTCACCTTCAATGACAGTTCAGCTGTGGCGGAAAGATACATAGCCACCCAGATGCCATTGGTACTACTTTCCTATAACTGTCAACTTTGAGGCCACTTATATGAAATGGACAATACTGAAGAATACAGCGTTCAGTCGCGAGGTCTTGCTGTGTGTAGCGTTAGCGCCTGAATGGTATGCTACCAGGCGCTCGCGGCTAGGGTGCAGGGTTGCGGGTGTGTAAATATACAGGGGCGCTCCACTGGCCCATAACCCCCCGCCTTGCTGGAGTCCTCGTTTTTATAGTTTATATTGTATTTTTAAATGAGAATATTCCGGAATTACGCATTTACCCATCTAGCTAACTTCTAGCCTCACACAGTATTACAGACAAGCCGAGGGAACTACGAAACTCAAATATTTACGTCACAATTTTCATTCTGCTAAAATTGGGCAAGAACAGTATTGTCACATAAATATGATTTATTAGTATAGTGCTACTGTTTACGGTAAATAGCTAGTTTGGTATAGTGGTACTGGCGGAATTAAAAAAATATATAAACAAACTAATAAAACCAATAATCCAGTATGACGGTGGAAGATTTCCCTTTACCATTATGCTGATGTTCGCAGCCAGTAAGGGATAGTTTGTACCTGGCGTTATTGACAGTGACATTTTTTTATTAAGTGTCAGTTTTAATGTGTTGCACGTTTGAGGAAAAACTGGAGCGTAGGTGTTTGAAGATGATGGTCCACCACTCATAATTACGGAACCGCAGTCACAAATAAAATGGCGGTGGCTGTTTTCTTCATCGCAGGGGGCATATCGAAATTTGTGGTACTTGATTCTCAACACACAATCGCTGTGAAGTTGTCGATCAACTCAGAAGATTTGCTTTGAGCATTCGCCTCGTCACCGACCGGTAGGCTACAGCTTATATTAGTGACGGCCCGGCTGTGTACTAATTGTTACAAAAATATTGGGCGCGCATCGGCAAACACGTAACTGGTTGTCGGGGGACTGGTGTTTGTAGCACGGCACTAATCTGCGCGCGCAGTTGCCTCTCCCCTCGCCGGCCGGAAATCCCTCCCCTCCACCCTCTTTCATCTGCTTCTCAGCCATTATTTGTGGCGCTAGCGATTGCTTTGTGTTTTCAGGATTTCACTGTGATTTTAGGGGGGGGGGGGGGTTGGTACCACCACTCTATTTAAACCAGCGCCACACTACACATGGGTAAATAAGGCCCTGCTCCCTCTCTGCTTGTATTTCTCTACCCACTTATAAATAGCATGGTTTCTAAAATCTGTTCGCTTTATAAATGAACCTTAGAGAAAAGTCACTGCCCTTGCATGCATATATTTTAATGGGTGCACTGAGTGACATTCGCCCAGTAAATTTGGTAAAGATGGATGTAAAGTAGTTCCATATTTTAACGTCGAATAAAAAGTGTTAGGTAACCATTTGTGATAACTTAAAATAATTTCTTTCACTTTCTGTTTTTTAATGCATCGAAGTGTATAAATGAGCTGATTTGTAAAGTATTTACTTTCTTAATAATTTCACAATTTCATTTGACCGACGCATAAATAAAGTGAGGCCCATAGCAACGTTAATTTTACATAAAGCGGAAGAATACACAATATGTATACAAGTAGATCTTAAGCGGGGCTTTCAAAAGTGTTCATTTTACCGTGTGAACAGCCTATATCTATCTGTCTCCTGTAGCATTTTACATGAATGCATGTAACAATTTTGAACTATTTTCTGTTGAAAGGTTTTTACGATGTCTTATGTCAATTTTTTTTTTTTTTTTTTCCTTTTCGCTTCTTAGTTATAGTAGGTTAGCTGTAAGTACACTCAAGGAGGTTGTCATGGCAAAATGAGGCCATGGCAACCCAATCCCTTTACGTGGATACAGCGCTGTTTCCCTCCACCACAGACTATGTTCCCGTAAACACACTCAGATGACCCAACCTCTAGTCAACAGAAAATATTTGCCATGGAAGTGACTGTACACATATACTATTTTTACAGCTGTCAAAAAAGTGCATTTGTGTGTGAGGGACGCCTTTAGATCTTCTCTTGGGGGGGTGTGGAATGAGGCTTTTTTTTTACTTCGCTTATACTATAAATTGTATTTTGGTGCTATCAAAACCTAATTTACATGCTGCATAACAGACCGTGGAAAGTCTATGTATAACCTAGGAGTAAATCTAATAAATTATCAGAAATAAATTATAACAGTTAATCGAGATTGTATACGCCTAGGAACACAAATACATTATAACAATTCATTAGAGATTGTATACAACATACAGACATATCTCGGTGAATAAAAATAGTTTAGTGCACTCTAAGAAATTGTCCGCAAATACACTATATGAGTGTATACTAGAGTGAGAGCGCAGATGGTGAAGTTATTCCCCATACATTCACGCTAGTGTTCCTACATTTGCTCAGGAGATAGCCAAATGCGTATGAAACTTCCCAGCTCTTCATAGTCGCAACGCTAAATATTCCATATTTGTAGCGATATGTGTGTTATTGTTTCCATATGGTATATGGATTTAAAATTTCCGTTTCAGTTTAGGAAGTTTACCAGAAATTTTGTTTAGTGTGTGCCCATTTACTCTTTTGGCGCCCTCTGCTAAATTTAGGGAGAGGAAATATGTACCCTGTACCCCCTCCCTGTCCCTAATACTTACGCCATCGAGTGTGACAATATTCGGTGTTCGACTCTGAGTAAGTACTAGCATGATGTTTATGGATTCTCTACGACGCCACAGTATGTCCGTGATCGAAGAACTTGGCAATTTTCGAAGCTGCGAAGTTGCCTTGTTTCTCTCATTAAGTGAACATCTGGAGTGCATTTATTCCTGGAATTGGTGCGGTTCCCTTGTCAAACTGCTTGGCTCAGGAATATCAACTTGCTTTTTAAATGGCGTACTTGCTAGTAATGGCGTATCTATACTGATATAGGCTGTTCACGGTAAAGTGAGCACTTTTTGAGGCCCTTCTATAGTTTTCCTTTCATCCTATTTCTATCTTCCTGGTGCTTTTTAATATAAACACTGCTTTGTGAAGAATAAACACAGTGTATACATGTAACCACCCTCAAAATTTAATGCCTGATGCTGCAATAACATATATTTATTAGTGGTTAAAGCCTGTTGGGAGGGCCTCAAGAAGTGCTCACTTTACCGTGAACAGCCTATACGAAGTAGTAGTCTGATCTTAAAAAATTATTACAGTAGACAAAAATGACTTCAAAAATAAATAAAACGAACGCATTGCACTGGTTTTCGTCGAGCAATACTCAAATTATAAGACAAGAACTATAATAATTTCAGCTCTGATTGATTGATTGTGCAGCGCTTATTGACGTTCCCCGGTGTTATGCCTGAAGGCTTATCAGGGAACAGTTTTCAGCTCTGTGCATGTGTTCGCGTGTGTGCATCATGTGTCAGAATGCAGATGTGGGCGGACGGCCGGCCGGGATTTGTATTGGCATATTCTGTTCACATTAAACTGAGCCCTTTCGTCCGTCTAATGAAATTATAAAATTATAACAAGGGTAAACACTTTACAAATTTGAGGATGCCTAAATTTTTATGCATTGGAAAAAAAGGGGGGGGGGGGATAAATCATTTTGGCACTCAAAAATTATTTAACGGCTCTTCATGATAAAGTAAGCACTTCCGAAATGAACCTTAGAAAAAAGTCACTTCTCCTACCTGCATATATTTTAATTGGCGCACCGAGTGACATTCGCCCAGCAAAGTTATTAACGATAGAAGGAAAGCACTTACATATCTGAACGTCGAACAAAAAATGTTATGTAACCATTTGTGATAACTAAAACTATTTATTTCCCTTTCTGTTTTTTTTTTTTTAATTTATCGAAGTGAAAAAATGAGCATACCTGTGAAGTATTTACTTTCCTAATAATTTCACAGTTTCACTTTACCGACGCATGGATAAAGTGATGAGGCCCATAGCAATGTTAATTTGACAAAAGGCGGAAGAATACACAACATACATGCAAGTAGACCTTAAGCAAGGCTTTCAGAAGTGCTTGAACAGCGTATAACATTGCTAATTTTACGTTAAGACATGGGACTATTTTCTCTTCGTCGGTACCACCTTTACTGGGCGCATGCTATTCATTGCGTCTGTTAATCCTTTGAGGACGGCACATATTTACTGAATACAAGGTTAAATTGAGCTGCCTATATTCACCACTTCAAGAATATCAATTGTGTTGGTCTCTCTATTTCTACTTACCATCTTCCTATTGGTCCTGACTAGACAGGACACGCTTACTGTACTCTGCAACGTTTATTATTGGCTGGCCGTCGACCGATGGAGTCGCGTCTCGTCTATGTACCAATCGAAGTGTCGCGACAGATGGAACGCATGGTACTATGTATCGTGTTCATTGAAGAAATTATTAAAAAGAACAGTTTTCAAATTAAGAAATTTAATGTTGACCATTTGTAATTTATTACTTAGATTCCGGTAAAGTCCAGCGAAACAGTGAAACTATAAAATTGCGAAGGAATTCCTATATAAACGTGATCCCGTGTATATACGTGCATACTCCCTAAAGGGTTAAAATACATGCTGATAAGGGCAGCGAAGTTTTTCAAAGGTTGATTTCAAAAGTGATGTGTTCGCGCTGAAGAGCGTGCAATAGAGCTGGCAGCATGCAGATGTGGGTTTGTGTTGGTATAGGAGCGACTTTATTTACCGCGGCCGCGGCGAGGGGAATAACAGACAACTCCGGAGGGTGTGGGGGAGCGGCGTAGTGGCGGTATTAGGCCACTTAGAGCGAGCCGGTCCGGGGATAGAGAATCCCATTTGCGCGCTGCTGGGGTTGCCATGGCGACCAGCCTGCACCCTCGCCATAGTTCCGGCGCTATCCACACCCCCTTGTCTCGCCTAGCGCTGGTTCTCGGCGGCAGGCACTAACATTCCTCCGCGGACATTGCTCCCTGAGCCTTATTCTCAACAGCTCCAAGCTCTTATGTTAGGAATAGGCAGGAGATGGCTTGTTGTGAAGCAGTGCAAGTTATTTTTTTTTTAAATACCGGCCAAAACGTTGCTAAAGGCTGTTCACAATAAAGTGAGCACTTTCGAAATCAATCTTTAAAAATGGTCATTGCTCGTACCTGCATGTATTTTAACGGGCGTACTGAGTTACACGCGCCCAATGAAGTTGTTAACGATGCATGGAAAGTAGTTCCATATCTTAACGTTCAATAAAACGTGCTAGGTAACCACTTGTGATAACTTAAATTATTTCTTTCGGTTTCTGTATTTTTTAATGCATCGAAGTGGAAAAGTGAGCAGATTTATAAAATATTTACTGTCGTAAGAATTTCAGTTTAACTTAACCGACGCATGAATAAAGTGATGAGGCATATAGCAATGTTAATTTTACATAA
The DNA here is from genome assembly GCA_029891345.1 of Dryococelus australis. Lineage (NCBI taxonomy): Eukaryota > Metazoa > Arthropoda > Insecta > Phasmatodea > Phasmatidae > Dryococelus > Dryococelus australis. Next base: position 7,282,318 of record CM057007.1, on the reverse strand, counting down.
GGCGGAAGAATACACAACGTGCATACAAGTAGATCTTGAGCAGGGCTTTCAAAAGTTCTCATTTTACCATGAACAGCATATAATACGGTTGCTTGATTATATATCAAATATTTATTTTAACCGCGGCAGTTAATATGGGAATGAAGATCAGCCACAGCTGAACTATTTGAGCCAAACATTATTAACACGCTTTTAAATAATAATAACCATATATAGTAATCGTAACACTTAAAATTGTTAACGTTCTGAGCGTGAATATGCGACGATGGCGACGAAACAGGCTTCATGTGTCCTCTACAACTTCAAGCAGGGCCGCCCCTTGAACTCGTAAGTCTGAATCAGTAATTTCGATCAGTAGAATTATTGTACTGGGTCTTCAGTTGATCAGTTGTTGTCTACTTGCGAATCATTTGAATGCAATAATGTTTCACTGCCAGACCAGTGCAATTCTCTGGAAACCAGTATAAATCGCTGTTTAATCAGTTAATGCCAACAGCTAAAATTATGAGTAGAATTTCACTGAGGAAAGTGGAGTAGTTTCACGCGCCTACGGTAATATTCACCGATTTGCAGCAGTTTTAACAGCTCAAATATTAGCGTGTGCATTTCGCTGGGAGACTGAGCGAGGTAAACCTTCGGACTCGCGTCGAGGAGGCTCTGGGTTCGAATCCCGGTCAGGCCATCGTGATTTATGGTTATTTGACATGTCACTCTAGGCGAATGCTCGTATGGTTCCTCACTACAGGCCAGTTCCTTCCCTGTCCCTGCATATGTGAGCGACCCGCTCAGTTTTTGATTACCTAGGTGTACATAAGCCCTACATGTCGCCTTGAACGTGTCGGCAATGCACGCACTTGCACGATCAACAACTATAAACTGTTCACGGTAAAGTGAGTACTTTTGGGCCCTAGTTACTTTTCCTATCATACATTTTTTAAATTCTTTAACCACATTTTAAAATAAATATTGCCATGTAAGTAATAGACACAGTATGTATATTCCACCGCACTTGGAAGTTAACGTCCAAGGCTAAAATAAAATATATTAATTGACTATTATTCCAAATGAAGTGGATTTCAAAAGTGCTCACTTTACCGTGAATAGCCTATACCGGTGGTCCGTGTTTGAGTGAGTGGAGAGAGTTGGGCGGCTCTTGACATCGAAGTCTTGAGAGTCGATGAGGGTTAAGCGAGGTGAGTATGAAGCGGCGCCGGAATGCAAGGGTGGGGAGAAACGGCACGTCCCCAAGACAATCCGTCGACCAGCGGCATCGTCCGTCACGATTCCCACATGCGAAAATCAGGGGACGACCCCGCCGGAAATCGAACCAGGTTCGCCTTGGTGGGACACGAGTGTCCTGACCACTGCACCACCGCGACCCCTCCGTGTTTGAGGAATTTTGACATGAAAAGTCTGGGCCATGACCAGGGGCGTATGCAGAAATTTTTTTCGGGGGGGGGGGGGAGGCTGAAGAGTATTAGTATTGTCGCTAGTAGTACATTACATCGTTCACAAGTCACAGTGAAAGGATAGAAAAGGATAGGAGGATAGAAACTATCTATGCTAACTCGCTCACATTTCTAGGAACTATGTACTTGACTATCACCCCCTCCCCTGTTTATTCAGAAAACGAAGTTTTGATGTAGCCTATAAGATGTAATGATATGTGTGGTCAGTAACAAATAAATAAATATAGTGATTGCCATTTTAATATAGGGTGTAAAAAATGTGTTTTTTTGTGGGCGATAACAAATATATAAATATCATGATTGACATTTTAATAATATGGTTTTTAAAAATGTGTGTAATTTCGCCTAGGGGAGGGGGCTGCAGCCCCTCACCCCTGGGTACGTCGCTGGTCAGGACACAGCCGGGAGTTTAACGTCAACACGTCTGCTGTAGTGGATACTTGGCTTGTATCGAGAGATTGTTTGTTTGACATCAGCGTGCTAGCTTACCGCCGCGGGCCCCCACCCTACTCCCCCGCTCATGCGCCGCGCCAACTCGCATCCTAGTCGCATACTTCATATAACGAGGCCACGTGGATTTCAATCGTGTTATCTATACATCTATACAAATAAAATAGAAGTGTCTATCTGGGATTTTCGAATTTTCCACTTTTAATTATTTTTTCATATAGTATAATTTATTACTAAGTCATATTTAATGTTAATTTTTTCATGTCTGTCTGTCCGACCTGATTTAACTAAAAAAACCACTGAATGTATTTACATAGACTATAGATAGAGCCACGAGTATTTCGCGTATTCGTTCGGAGGCAAGGTAGACTCCAAACACTTGTTCTTTCCTCCTACTGCTGTGATTGGAGGACAGTTGTTTAGACACGCCCCGTGTAACTGTGAACCAGTAACAAGCAGGAAGCGGTACTGTGAGTGAGTGTTTAACAGTCTTGTACAGAGGTCTCGCTTGATCACAGCAATCAATAATCAAACGATAATGTCTCGACTGTATAGAGAGGTGCCCAACCTAGCGTGCTGCCAACTGAGTCCGCGAAATACTCGGGGCTCTATCTATAGATAATAACACCTTGACTTATTTAGTCTTTGTTTCAAATAGATATCTCAAACGGTTCCGAAAGTATGATGGTGATGGGTGATGTACATAGGCACTGGATTAAACTTTTCTTAGGATTACTGCATAGAAAAAAGCATTGTTAGAAAAAAGTTCCGTCATTTTTCCTTACTCTATGGGCTGTCTTCCATTCCTTCCCAAGAGCCGTAGTGGCCCAGTGGCTAGAGATATTCCAAGCGGGATAGTAGTGGCTTAGTGGATAGAGGTATTCAAAGTGGGGCCGCCGTTTCTTAGTGGATAGAAATATATCAAGTGGGGCTGCAGTGGCTCAGTGGCTAGAGCTATTCCAAGCGGGGTAGTAGTGGCTTAGTGGATAGAGGTATTCAAAGTGGGGCCGCCGTTTCTTAGTGGATAGAAATATATCAAGTGGGGCTGCAGTGGCTAGAGCTATTCCTAGTGGGGCGAACGAAGTCGAACGGATCAGCTAAGCTTGTTAGTCATATAGTTATAGTGATCTCTCTGCAAACGTTACATCGCCTCCTTGTATTCCCTTGATATATCATGTGTGTGTCGGTCTGATGACGGCAGTATAGTTGTATTGATTTGTCCCTCTTCGATAGTGCGTACAGTTTAAAGTAGAGATTTACGAACTTACTCTAATATGGACAGTGAGTAGAGGAGAATAGTTGGGTGTGTATTTTGTCCAAGTTGTTTTGTTAAACAGGCACCTATTTAGGTTTATAACATTATCTTATATGCTGTTCGCGGTTTATTGAGTCTTTTGAAAGTCCGGCTTAGGATATCCTTTTCTTCTGAAATTTGTGTCCGTCTGCCATGCGTTAAATTGACATTGTCGTGGGCCTGATCTTGAAATTCTCGGTAATGTAAATGGCTAACTTATATGCATATCGCACTACAATGTTTGTCAGTTTCCCAACGCTTTTTTCAGTCGCCATATGTTTAAACATTTTGCTCGCGGCAAGTGTTAACAACTATTTAGAATAAATTCGTTGCCAACCAAACTTGGAGCGTACGCGCTAGTGTGTACTGTAGCATGTGTGTAGTTATAGGCAGTGATTTTTTTTCTTCAAAGGATATCATTAGTGCTGACTTCATCGAGAACATTCTCTACGATGGTTCAAATCCACATGTCAAGTTCGCGCTGTGCGCCACGCCAAGTTTGGTCAGAGACACTCGTGTCGTATTACGATCGTTTATGTAACGTCTTCACATATATTGGGAACATCATTTTCCTAACCTAAGTTATGTGTAAGATTTTACTTTAAAAAAAATAATAAAGTGACATAATACAGTATTATTACACCTAAAAATAATGCACAACATTAACATCATTAATGAACTACAGGCACAATGCCACACAGTATATTTCTGTGCAAACCAATAGTCATCACAAATAGCCGTAAATACATAACTAAAACGAAACACTTATAGTGTCGCACTTAGGAGTTGTGTTCTGTAAGTCGGTTGTGATCTGTACACACACACGTGTGTGTCGAGGGCCACTTCAATTATGTTCGCGGGCCATTTCCAGCGTAATTTTGTAAAGTTATGGCGGGCCATTCGTGTTAGGTTCATGTAGTTGGAACTGCGCGTCCAAGGTCAAGAAGCGTGGGAGCGATACGGGTGACACTAACACGCACGCCTAGTGCCTCGTCGCTCTTACGCGCAAGCCGTGCAGTGTTTCCGTCCTAACACTGTATTGTGCAAATTACATCTGTAACAGTGGGGTTTTATTACACGCGATGAAAGCCCACATATTAAACTACGCCCGTGTCTTTGTACTTTTCTCTTGCCGTTCAAGAAAACTGCACAGGGAAACTTTAAAAATGCGATATTTTACCTTCTTCACGAAATTTTTTCTCCATGAATATACTAAACATGACAGAAATAAAATAATAGGGGCATCGATTTCTTTCCCCCCTGAAACAAAGTCGTATTTGCAGGACATTTATTTACCAAGATACGCGTATTCGCGCAAACAACTATTTCACAAAAAACGTGCGTGTCCATATTAACTCTTATTCCGCGGACCTTATGTTCCCCGTGTGGCTGGCTTGCAGTATCACTTCATGAGCACATGAACACTATCAGTGTCAGTTGTAACGGGTGGTTGTGGGGTAGACAAGGTGGGTTGGGAGAGATACTGAGCTAGTTCTTAGGAGAGCTGACGTAGCGCATTTATTAACTTGTTCCGGTTTGTTTATCTGCGAAGATAGCACAAGGTTCTAACGACTTTTGGAGCGGAAATGTAAACACATCGCACGTATCTAAACATTACATGGGAGCTCGCCACCATGTCTGACAATGGCCTGTGTCGACTACTTATGAAACTATGCTATCGCAGTGGTATTAAGGCCTAATCACACTGTCAAGAACAACTTTCTTCATTTTACGGTAAATTGCTTGTAAAAATTTATCCAGAGGTGTCCGTAAACTCTCCGTAAAATTACGGACACACTGATTTTCAAAAACGAACTTTCCGTAAAATTCACGGAAGATTTCCGTTAATTACCTAGTTAGTTTTCTGTACTTCTAGTTCAAATAATTTTTATTATCTAATTTATTTTTATTTTCATGGCGTGGGTGTTCTACTGTGTATAAAAAAGATATATTGAAAAAGTTAAATTTTTTTACACTTAAGCAAGATTTGTACCCGAGTCAAAAAGTTCCAAGTTCTCGACCCTAACCACTTACCTCCAATGCTCACATGGTGAATCTGGTATAAATTTTGAATTTCTAAACTAGACACATAAGCAACTTTTTTTGTTTCTATTAAAGTTAGTGTATTCTAAGTTTTGCTAAGTGTTACATACGCCTGTTACATTCTAATGTTTGAAATAACAGGTCTTAGTGATATGGATAACCTTAACTGCCGCAAAAACGATAATTTTCTGGTTACAGTGGCGAAGAAAGCTTCGTGTAGACTCGCCATCTTTCCTGCCCGAAACCTGAAGTTATAGAAAATACGGATGTTTTCCGTATTTTGTATTTATGCACTTAACTCCGTTTTTCGTCATTACGGATTGCGTTTACGTATATTTACTGTGCATTTTAGTAAAATTTTCTTTAAATATACGGAAAATGTTAACAGTGCATGCCTGTCGCGGCAGAGTTTAGGATGGGCAATCAATGTTAAAGAAATCACTTCCCAGTGTATCAATTTTAAAGATAACCGTTTCAAACAAAAAATTATCCTACTTCACATTTCTTAAGGAAAACCTGTACGTTAAGAAATATGGTCACTTTATATTTTAAATATTTATTTGTTGCTACCATCAATTTTCTTATTCCGCTGATATCCTCAAACCCGTTTACAGACCGGTTCAGTATTACTAGCAACACAAAATTTCGTTAGGTTATTATGATCGTGACTTTTGTAGGAAAGATCCAAATAATGCGGTTCTTCTGCTGGAGGTGCTATCTGTTTTGTAATAGGAACGCAGATCCCTGCTGTGGAGCCATACGTACAATAGGAAATACAAACACGGACAGGAATACATTCGTGGAAACTAAGCTGTTGAGGTCATGGCACCGACGGCGGAGGGCAGGCCGAATTGCAGCAGGAACCCACTCCCCCCCTCTCAATCTCTTCGATACTCAGACGTGACGGACTCGAGGGCAGGGCGTCTGCAAGCCAGTGACCAGGAGACACACGACGACGGAGGACGTCAGCCAGTCATCTTCGAGGTCATCCCTCGACGGAGGAGCTTCGTGCGTGGTCGACAAATTATTCACTGGTAGGTGAATCTCGTTTCCCAGTGCAGGCCGGTTCAATTAGGGAAAACTACGGGCCGCGATCTAAGCGTATAAACTAATTGAATGTAAAGTTGTATCTCAGCTATAATATATTGTACTTTTGCTTGCAGAAACATTCTGGGGATTCCGTTCAAGCAACTTGCTACTTTTTGTTATTATAGTAGTCTATAATTTATCGTAATTCAAGCTCAGATTAAATGAGTAGTTTTGTAAATTATTTGAATTATTATTTGACGCCATCAAGCTCGCTTCCGTGTATTAAAACAGTGAGCTAAGAGTTAACATAGCGAAGATTGAGAGTGTAACAAGAGTCTGGTCGAGGGACCAGAACAAAATACAGAAAGCGAGAGAAATAATTTAAGTTATCACAAATGATCACCTTACACTTTTTATTCGACGTTTATATGTGGAATTACATTCCCTACCATCGTGACCAACTTTACTGGACTCGTGTCACTCTGTGCGACCGTTAAAATATATGCAGGTAGGGGCAGTGATTTTTTTCTAAGGTTGATTTCAAAAGTGCTCACTCTATCGTGAACAGCCTTTACAAAAGATGGCAACAGACAAACTGACATTGTGTTAATTATGAGTAGGAGTTGATTGACTATGACCAAACCGACACGTTTATAAGATCTTCATTAAATATAAAATATACATTAAATATTGCGCTCACTGAGAAATAAAAAGAGTAATAGTAGAAACATACAGAACAGATTAATACTGTAAAGAATATCTGTGTGAATAAATTAAAAATTAAATTTAGTTCTTTAAATTTTATTTAGCCCTCAATTCCTCACGAACTCTAATACGCCCTTCAGAAGCGTTGTAACAAAATATTCCCAATATTGGACAATGTTCGGAAATAAACATTTCAACTTTTACAACTTTAATTTTTGGTTTCTTGTTGAACTTGGTTTATTAGGATGTTCATACCATTATTAATCATCAATAAATGCACTGACAAACGCTGTTACTATTTTAACTGGCACAATAAACACAAATAAACTCTTTAGCTGTGTTTTCGAACGAAGGCAATCAAATGAGTGGTCATACAAATATATACAGTTGATACAACCAAATGACTGTCTCATTTCTATTGGCTGAACACAGAAGTTTTGTTAATTCAAGCGTGTATTTTGTTGGATGAACAAAATTAATTCTGTTGCTTTTCAAGTTATGTTTACTCAACTAAATATTTTGTAAGGGCAAGAGTGTGTGTGTATTTATTTATGTATATATACTGTTATCTCAGTACTGTTCTGTGTTGTGGTCTGTCCTGGGGAAGAGTAACAGCTGCAACGTTTGTTTACTCGCGGAGGTAGGTATTAGTCTCGTGTCTGTTCGCTGGCGTCCAATGGCAATAGACGTCTGCTGCAGGACCTCTTGTGTGCAAGGCAGGCGTAATACCTCCCTCCCTCCTTCACTCTTTTTCTACTCCTGTTCCACTTTGTTTTTTAACGAGCCTAGCCGTTTCCTTATTGGCTGTCGCTGCCCGCTGCCGCCGCCCACACGACCCGTTTTCCCGCATGACCTGTTTCTGTTCCTGCACATTTCCCTGTATCCTGCTTTCCCCCCCCCCCCCATTTTTTTAAATTCTGTCTCTTTATACGCCGCACTCAGCCACGCAACTTGCTCCTCTGAAGCAGCTGTTACACGATGCAAGATGCATGCACTACCCTTGCCTCGTGCTAATTGTAACGGCGCTGCTGACAACAAATAAGAACATCAGTAGTATAAAAATAGCGATTCTGACTCAGGGGCTTGGGGCTGCGGCGTTGCGCCCGCCATCTTTGTTGTCACAGGTAAAAATTTCCCATTTTTTCCCATTTTCCTCGAAAAAAAATCCCGTTTTCTCTCACGCTCCCGGTGGCTTCATGGATCTCTACTTCCTGCTCTGGCATTCCACCTGAGCATCCCAATATCATGCTCTTGCATTCCGTTGCGTTCAGAGTGCTGGAATATTCCTTCCCAGCGAAAGTGCGAGCATCATGCGTGAACATTCCACCCTGATGGCCGCCATCAAGGGTTTCACCAAGTGTTCCCACCCACGATTCGTTCCTAGTAAAATAGTGCCCGAGTCCTTACGACGAAGTCCCTCCATAAATCCCTACTGCAAAGCCCCTTGCCACCAATGACATTACAATGTGGTGTTTGACTCAATTTTCGGAATGTGGAGGAGAAAGAGAGAGTCCACCACAGTATTTTCTGCTCTTAAATTCCGGTAGGTTTTCTCCGAGCACTACCAACTGGTATACTTTTCCTGCCAGCTTCAGGTCAAGTATATCCTAAGTGCACTTATAAGCATATTTGGCTGTAATTTCCGAACTGTTTGAGATACAACTACCAAAATCATAATGTAGGCATTACCCCAGACAGCGAAATGGATCGAGGCGTCAAGTATGCCAAGCGCACATATAAAGCTCGTTGTAATTTCTGCATAGTTGACAATAATTTCCGAACCATTTAAGATATAGTCGCAGAATTCATAACATAGGTATCCCCTCCCGATAGTGAAAGAGTCACGGTGTTAAGTATGTCCTAAGCGCATTTATAAGCATAGTGAGCTGTAGTTGCCGAACTGTCTGAGATACAACTACAACTCAAAACTGCAGGAGACATATGGGGATCGTTTCAGTTACCCTTGGGTTACCAGTCCGACACCTTGACCACACGACCACCATTGCATGATAAGTGTTAGGAGATGAAATAGCGTATATACATGCATCGGCCTACGTACTTGACAGACATTGCGCGGTTAGGAGAAGAATAAATAATATCATGGGCCTACACTCTCACCAGACTTGCCATCGCGAACCAGCGAGGTTATTTTTCCCTTATAGATTCACGTACGCTAATGACGCCAACAGTGAAGATGCTCGCACCACCACCTGGCTGTGGAAGGGGCTAGCATACTCGCAGGTTCCCTTTCACCTTGCGTCCCGGCGAGGTGCCGAGTCTCATCCTCTGTCATTCCACCTTAGTTTTCACCAGGCGAGGTGCCGAGTCTCATGCTCTGTCATTCCACTTTAGTTTTTCCATTCCAACAGGGTTAACTCATATACTTTCCAAGATCCGTTCACCTAACGTCCTGGCTCGGGACGTCTCGGTGGGGACGAGTCTCAAGCTCTCCCTCCACCAGCGCCACACGGAGTGAAGCGTGCCAACGCACACTAGGCTAGAGTCGCGCCACGCATGTTTCAAGTACGCCATAAGAACACAACATAGTCGGCTGTAATTTCCGAACCGGTCGACTGACAGTGCAGGTATCAGTAAGTAGAAATGATGTTACAGAACATTAGCCGAGAGAGATGCGACGGGGCTCCAGTGTGGTAGACCGGCCGAGTCACACATGTACTTTTACATTACGAGAGGAATTCAAGTGGTTGCCAACCAGCATAAGCATCGGGTGCTATACACTGCGACGATGCTAGACAAGACTAGGCCGCCCTGGTCAGTACACCAGAACGACCTCCTTACAAAACGAAATCGTCACATACAGAGTGCAGCCATCACTAGCAGCGGAACACATCCGACCGGATCGACCTGCGCCTGTGTACCGAACAGTGGCGTGTAGTGAGTTTTTTTTTTTTTTAAGCAATTTAATAGCCCCACATATTTGAGTGTTTCAAATAACTCTGCTAGTGTCGGGCTGTGTTTCCATTTTCAATTTCTTCTCACAAACGCAACTTCCAACTTTGCTTACCCTCTTCACGTATTTACCGTTTAATAATACCTAACATTAGTTATAAAACAAACTAAATATATGTAATAATAATTAAAGTCATACCCTGTCTCCGGCGTGTGCTCGTGTACCAAATATTCAAAGCTTATAATTACAGCCAGTGTGTGCATCGTGCCCGCCACCACTAGGGACCAGGGCCCAGGGCCGTGCATGGACATGACCGGCCTAGCCTGCACCTGTGGTTCGTCGTGTACCGAGCCTTCAGTGTGCGTAATGAGGGACAGTAATACTCTGTATCACATACGTTCGCGCTGACAGTACCAGATCGTCTCGGGCAGAACACCTTCCGTACGACCCGAGTCGTACACGCACGACAGCAGAACGCGTCCGACCCACCGCACAAGCAACGTGAGAGTCTGCGAGGCTGCGGTCGACCAACAGCGCGAGCGTCGTGCAGGCAGGTCCAAGGATGGTACTTAGCCGAGGGCGGTAGGCCAGTCGAGTGAATGTCCCTTTACGACAGGAATTCAGTACCTAGTGTCAGAACCGTAAGCACATTAGTCATGCAAGACAGACTACACTGCTGGAGCAAATATTACGTTGTTGGGACCAGAGGTTGTAATGTAGGAAGAGTTAGTAGTACATTGTGCCCACGCATCATATTGGCCTTGTGCGAGCCATACTCCAGGAAGAGGGAGCTGAGGAAACATTGAGATGGCAACAACCGACCTAGGTCGCTGCTAGACGCGCGCTCACCTCCACGGCCCACTCTCATACTCTTCGGCCAATTGTCGGCCTGTGTGTAGCCGATCTAGAAGACGACTTCCGGACCAGACAGCATCCTTCCCACGTCAGGAGTCGTACTCAGTCAGCATCACATCTCCACTACTCGACATCGGAAGGACCCGGAGGTTCCATTCCGAACTGAGTCAGTGGTAGGTGTCCATTCAGTAGAGTGCACGATTGAGTCGCTAGGCAAGTTACGCGGTTAGAAAACAATATAATTAAGAGATTAATTTAAATATTGCAAGTCAATGCAGATTCGATAATTAATTAATGTTTGTAATTCAATTCATTGTGAAGAAATAAGGTTAAATAAATAGTTGTTTCAGTAATCGTTTGTATTTCTAATTTATATTTCTAGTACGTTCCCCGCAGTTAGATCCTGTGGTTTTAGCATCAGTAGAGATGCAGAGTTGGAGAGAAAATTAATAGTAAGGTAAAAGTGTTGCTGTTCGGTGTTGAAGTAAGGACAGGTTGGTGACCTTAGGTCAGCCAGGCTTGGTGGAGGCACCTCCTTAGTGTTTGAAGAGTTCAGTTTAACCTGCCATAACTTTGAAAGCAGGAGTAAGTACTAAAAACTGGCTAGGCGCACGCAACAACATGTACTTATTTCGAGTATGTACCATTCATAATGCTAGAACTGTAAGCTCATTACGAAACGAATTACCCAGGTCAATGAACGTCATGCCTTTCCGTGCACGGTATACATTACCGACCAAGAAAGCAACTCGACACCTGGATCTGCATCACCCTTCCCTCAGCAAATCGTACTTATTTGTTACATACAAGGAACTAATGCATGTATACTGATGGCAGTGGACACAGTGTACCATCCTTGGAAATAAGGTATCGCAGGTTCAATTCCCGTAGAGAGTGGTAATGCACGCTGACATGAAAGTAGTTGTTGCATGTTCGCCCGCAGTGAATAGACGATCGTTCGTCGGGAAGCGAGCGTCATACGTGTAGGAAATGCCGATATTTTATTTAATGTCATATATGTAAGACTTAGACACTAGTATTCAAGAAGAAAACAAAATAACAAATAGTTTATTGCATGTAATATAATATTTTATTTCTGAAAGAAAACTCTTGCTTTTTTCTTTCCTTTACCCATCAACTATAATACTTCTTAATTTTATGTAATGATTATTTGTATTTTTATTTTGTATTGAATTATCATGTTTTGTATCACATTTCTGACAAATCATGCGCAGTAATTACTGGCAAAATAAGGATGAAAATATAATGAAATATTATTTGCTAATTTATCGCTACCTCACACAACTCAAGTTAGTTTATATTCTTGTGTGATTGTTTGAATATAAGATGAGTACTTACATTCGCTACGAAGCACACATTTTTTTTAATGTTCTGTGCGCGCATGCATCTTACGTACACGGAGTTTATCGTGAACCGACCTTAACTCTTTGAGACTACTTTACTTCACGTTCTCAGGTGTTGCAAACAAAGATAAATTGTGATGCGTACTGTACTTACTTCGACACACGACTTGTTTCGTTGTCAGAACCAGTGCGCTGTAAGCTGTGTGTTCGGCAATAGTTACATGAGCCAACTATGACTTAGACCAGTAAGACGGTATTTACTACGCGGGTCATATAATTGGACATTGAACTTCGCAGTGTGCGGTACAGGCCGAGAATTAACTACACGTGCGTAACTGTAGGCTGTTTACGGTAAAGCCCATTTCTATCTTTCCACCGCTTTTTGAAACAGACATTGCCACATGACTAATAAACATAGTGTATACATTTCACGTCTCTCAAAAGTTAACGCTCGAGGCTGCTAGGAATACATTTATTTGGGGCTAGTGTCCGTTGAGAGGGCCTAAAAAGTGCTCACTTTATCGTGAACAGCCTACAACACGTTAATAGTACACTGAGTATGAATGGATTAAGAGTGAACAACATATAGCCTTGAATGGAGACCGCGGTCAGCTGTGCACATCTGCCGGCGGCTGCGTGGAAATTGACGTGGCGTGTGTGGTCTGGAGATCTGCGTGGTCGTAGTTGGTATCGCCCGGGGCTCGTGGGGTGGTTTTGGACTGGGCGGGTTTGGGTTTATATGGCGGGCGGGGCGCAGGGGAGGGTTGGTCGGCGCGGGCCGGGAGCCGCTCAGGTTGGCAGTAGTGTCCGGGGAATCGGCAGGAGCGGCCGCAGGCTAGGCAACATCTCGTGCATCGCAGTCGTGCGGGACAGCCTACAAGCACAGGGGCTGGCGGCTCATACGCAGGTATTTACTTTACTGCTTGCTGCTTATGGCCACGATCCTTCGTTTCTGCAGCTTTTGCGAGAATTAATTTTTTGTACCCTCACGGGAGCCGATATTGTAAAATCCTCTTACAGATTTGTTACGAATTGTTTTTATTATGTAGTCTAATTTTTACAACACAAAAAGTGTATACTTTTATCCAATTAATTAATTAAGATTTCGTTTATTTAATAATTAGTTCAAATTATACTGTTTTTGTTTAGAAAATCGTAGACTATATAATAAAAACAATTTTGTAACAAAACTGTTAGAGGATTTTACAATATCGGCTCCTGTTTAGGTACAAACAAATTAATTCTCGCAAAAGCTGTAGAAATGAAGGATCGTGCCCCGTCTGCCGACAACAGTACTTCTCACTCTTTCCATTTATAATATAGCCTGTTCATGGTCTCTTCGCGTTCCTTTAATCAAACCTGTAAAAAATTTCCTCATGTATGTTGTGTTTGGTTGTTTCCTAAATATGCCATGTATCACAATCTTTTATACTTCTGTGAACATAAAATAATCTCAATTTTAGTTAAAATGAACTTATTGATAGTATTTGACGTATAATTAATATGTATAAAAAAACATTTTTTGGTGATGCGTAGTGAGAAATAGTTCTCGTGCAAAATATTATTAGTATTAGTACGCACGAATGTGGTGCGTTGTCCTTCCGGTGCATGTTTCTATTGTTTCTATACTAGGTTAAACTTAGTTTTCATGGACGGGTGGAATAACTTGACGTTAGTATTCTAGTTGTGCCTCTGATAAGTTGTAAGTAATGGCGAATGTACTCTGCATGGACCACTAGGTGTAGACTATTAACCTAGCACGAACCACTTCGTTGGCACTTATTCCATTCGAGTAGTAATTTAACTACTCATTAAAATTAATAACTTTCAATAAAAACTTGATTTGAAAGAATCAGATTGTTTACAAGTATAAATTAATAAATAAAATTAATCATAAAATTTTTTTCGAGGACCAGTTAGGACCTAGCAACGTACCGCCAGTGGACGCAGATCACAGTTTGATAAACATCTTGGAGTTATGGGAATTTCCGGTTTTTTTTTTTTTGGCGATACGATAGCCTTCAAAAATGTTCCTTTCATGATAGACATCACAGTGGTTTTAATACGCCCTCTTGACCTCTTCAGCCAATAATAAACATAGCATAATACTAGTATAAAATTTGCAACCAAGTTAAATTAAATAAAGACTTCCCACCATTGAGGGCACACAATGAATGAACCGTTGTGGGTCGAGTACGTGAAGGGCTGATACGGTACTGATAAAAGGGCAGTCACAACATCCTATATACAGCGTGTTGCATGGGGCGTGGAATAATTATCTCAACGCTACTGTGGAGATGTGTCCTGCGAGTTTCCAAAAATATTGCTACCTTGTTAGAAATTGTATTCATTCTTTGTGAGCCACTGCTGCCACTTTGAGTGCAGGTCTACTCACGCATGTTGCTGTTTATATCAGATTTTTTTTAAATTACTAAAATATCTTTACTCGATGGTCGTGTAATATGTCACCTTTGATTTTATGTTCATTGTTCGATGCGTATTTAACAGCATTTTTAAATCAATGTATTTTATAGTCTTGTCGAATTTGTTCTGTGTTTCTTTCTTTCTTTCGGCATGATAATCTGTAAGTTGAATACGTTTTTGATTACACCCCATCGCTTCTGTCTACTGGCTGAGTTTAGCCGAACGAAGACTCATAATATTTCGCGCTATATTTAAACAACTATATATCACATTGCACGATATTATTAGCTGTTGACTTAGTTTCCGATTAATTCTAAAATAAAATAAGCAATATTACTTAAACTCTTATTTCACTGCATACATTTGCAGGCTGGTGACAGAGTGTCAAAGAGCTGTACAAAGCAGGAAACCAGCGTCCAATAGAATCAATCCGTTTAAGAAACTATTTATTCTAGCTACTGCATTGGTCAGTGGTTCTCAGGTCTGGGCGAGCTTTCCATCGTTACAAACTCACACCCAGCATAGTTACTTCTTGTGTGTGGTAAGGTTCAGAAGCCCTGCTACAGATCTAATTCCAGGATATTACTCCGCCTCGTGCAAACTAAGCATAAAAGTCTAGAAAATTATTCCACAATTACAACGTACCGCGTTCGTGCGCACGCATGTGTAATATTATTTAGCATAAGAACTATTTTACTAGGCATTACCAAGACACCAATTTTTTTCAGTTTTTAAATTCATATAAGTGATAAATGAAAGATTATAATTGATAGATAAAATGTAAATAAAAATGCAACTTAACCAGAAACAAGATTATTTTATGTTAACAAAAGTATAAAACGCTTGTGATACGTAACGTAGGAATGAAGAAAACGCGTATCGCATGATACAGCATCATTTTTCAAAGGTTTGATTCAAAAAGTGCGAAGAAACCGCGAATAGACTATGAAAACAATCCGCATGTTTCCTTCCACCCCTTCCCCCACCTCCTTCAATTCTGGCTCAAAACACTTAAAGGCCTGTGCTCAAATGCATTCCTGGTTGTAAGAGTTCTATAATTCCTTAGAAGTATTACACACGAGCGTATTGTATATGCATGCACGTGACGATAGTATTATTATAAAAATGCTACCCAAAATTCAAGAAGCTAACAATCTGTGTGAAGTGCCCAGATAAATGATGTGGTGGAGAAATGCCGTTATATAAAGGCTGTTCACGATAAAGTGAGCACATTAGAAAGGAACCATTAAAAAAAGTTACTGCCCCTGCATGCATATATTTTAATGGGCGCACTGAGTGAAATGTGCCCAGTAAAGTTGGGAACGATGGAGGGGAAAGTAGTTCCATATCTTAACGTCGAATAAAAAGTGTTAGGTAACAATTTGTGATAACTCAAAACTATTTCTTTCGCTTTTTTTTAATGCATCGAAGTGTATTTACTTTCATAACAATTTGACAGTCTCATTTGACTGACGCATGTATAAAGGAATAAGGTCCATGACAATGTTAATTTTACATAAGGAGGAAGAATACACAACGTGTATACAAGTAGATACTAAGCAGTGCTTTCAGAAGCGCTCATTTTACTGTGAACAGGCAATATGCGAGGACGCTAATAGGGACACTTGTCATCTGCCTCTCCATTGGCTGTCGGTAAGCCATAACTCACCGTAGAACAAATGAGACGGTTCGTTGTAATTTGTGCGAGGAGAATGTTGACGCGGGGATGCCGAAGGCAAAAGAACTCGTGTTCGTGCTGTGGTAGATAGAGGCGTCTGTCTCTCCTGTTCTGTCTTAGCTGTCAGCGAACGTGCACTCAACTCAAAAATTAAAACAGCATCGGTTCGTAGTTTCGTCACTTTTTTTTTAACCAACCTGGAAAAATCACCCGATGTGTGGTGTTTCAGGTTGTTTCGTGAATGTGTCATGCATCACAAACATTTTATACTTCTGTTAGCATAAAATTACGTTATTTCTGGCTAAATTGGGCTTAGACTTATATTTTGTATCTAAACTACAATAATTAAATTATTAGTAATATGAATAAAAACAGAGTGAGAGAAGGGGGGGGGGGGGAGGGAGAATAGGTGTGTTGGTAATGCTTGGTAAGAAATAGTTCTCAGTTTTCTTGCAAAATACTTTTTAAAATGATTGCGCACGAATGCGGTGCGTTGCCTTTTGGTGTAATTTTCTAGACATAGTTAACGGACCTGCCTACCAAGCCGGCAGTCGCGAACTTCAAATGGGGAATCAATGTTAAACGAAATTCCTTCTCATTGCGTCAATTTTAACTGTAGCCGAACAAATAGTCTACAGCTCATTGGCTGTGACCACGAAACAAGTGTTGTGTCGATTTAAGTACAGTGCTCATCATGAATTTTTTTTTGCATCGCCTGAAGCCGTAAATTAAAGTGGGCCTGTAAGGGTTAACTAAGTCTAGAAAATTACACCGAAAGAACAACACGCCGCATACGTTCATGCTCAGTTTAATAATATTTTACATGAGAACTATATCTTACTAGGCATTAGCAACATACCTATTTTCCTCTATTCTTATTTAATATAAATTATAAGTGAAAAGTTGTTATTTATAAATGAAATATTAAGTAAAAGTTTAGTTTAACAAAAAGCAAAGATACTTCCATGTTAACAGACATTTTAGATCACAAGGAACAGCAGTTCAGCCACAAGAATACACTGCGCGCTGGATATGTGCAAGTTTGGTGATATTTGTGACCGTCCTTGAAGAAGGGATGTGATAAGCAGTACGCGGCTGTACACAGCTCCTAGCTTCTCTCTAGCCCTTTTATTTTCCCTGTCGTAGCGTCACGACGCGACGCGACCCATACCGTAGTGCAGAGCAGACGAGTTATCGCTTGAAATCTACTCTCACATAACCGAACAAGTTAGCGAAATTTGCCGGGCGTGTCGAATTATATACATTGGCGAAACGTTTATAATTCTCATTCGCCATAACTGCGAGAACGTTGTGGACGCGTGGGTATTATGTGACTAGATAATATAATCTTGACTCGGTTCAGTTGTCTGTAGACTAATCATAGACCTTCATAGTTAAAGAGGCGAAATTCTCACCAACCCAGTCCTAACTGGATAAACAGGTCCACAAACAGACGAAAGTTAACGGTGTAAGAGAAATCATTTACACAATACACAATTTAGTGGCGAGTGGCGGCGATTGGATGACAAAATTTTGAGGGGTAGAAGGGGGTCAATAATATAATTTTTCTACACTTTTTCTTCACTTTCCTTACTCGCCACGCTGACAATGCAACGAGCAGTCGAGAACACTGTCAAATCTACAACTGCACAGACACCAATAACGAGGGATGCGAAAATCCCTCCTAGTTTCATGGGGAAATAAGAAAATTAAGTTTCCTAGAAAATACCGTGAAATTACTGGAAACACCGGGTTTTCAATTAGATCAGTCACATTTTATATTTATAGTGTTAATAAATAATAATGTGTCTTAAACACGTTTAAATAACAGAAATGCATGCTGTCTGTAAATTTCTTTAGCTCTACTTTAATTTTGCATAGTTAGGTTGGTAGTTTATTTGCAACATGTTTACTTTTTATGTCCTGAATTAACGCCTCGACCCAATGCCAAGGTATGTCGCCTCTCTACTCAGGTGCTCTTTAACTGACGAAAAATTTACATGATTATTTTGAAAAATACCTAGCTTTCAAAAGGTTATCTAAAATAATTAATGCAAAAGTGTTTTTTAATTAAGGGGGGGGGCGCTACCTCCTTGTCCCCGCCCCTCCCGAGGCTTGGACACTGAGTACACACACAAAGAAGCGGTAAAATTTTGCTCTAGATATTAGTATAAATAATCGTTTATAAGTTAACATAAATATTGCCCCTTTCGCCTACGCCCAGCCAGTTTGGCAGAGAATTAAAATATATAGTTACATGCTTTCAACGCTATATTAAAATTGCTTATTTTTAGTTGATGGCTCTTTGGCGTCTTGTTTAATTTCCGTTAGAGTATGATTCGGGACGAAGATAATAATTTGCCTGTTTCGCGTGATCAACGTATGGTCATGCCACAATGTCCAATACAAAAAAAAACCTTTCCATTACTATTTGTAGTTACGTCACAGAGTAAATACGTATACAGAGGCGAGATAGCCGCTTATTCCACGAACTCCAGCCGCGCACGCCAGCGAAATGACGCCAACATGTCGTAACGCCATTCGCCAATCAGCGCCGGATGACGTACTTGCCAACCATTAGCCCAACCAATACGGTGCTCTCGCTCATCCAGCAGGGCGCGCGGAGCTCGTCGCACCTGACATCTTTTCTAACTTGAGCTTGCTTCAAGACAGTCAGCGTGATCGTCTTTATCATAGAGAGAGTCTTAGCGATGGTTACTCGTAAACGTCTTTATGTCGTATTCTGCAAGCCACATCTTTATTGATATCATATTTTTCCTGTTATTACAGCATACATTGTCAAAAACTTTGATTTTATAGTGAAACTTTAACTATAAGTGAGATTTATTTCTTTAAAAATATTGAAATAATATTTCTAAGATAAATTCACTTCTTTCTATGGATACAATATTTCAGGTAGTACCAGTTAATTTTGTGCATCACGGAATAGCACCATTGTCCCATGGCCGAATCCGTCATTTCGTAGCTACGTTTAAACGAGAGTTTCACTACCGAATTATCAAATATAGGGGAGATTGCCCCAGTACCGGACGCTTTAGCTTTTTTTGTAATTTGCATTATTATTTGGAATCAGATATGAAAAATATATGCTGGACATGTAGTTTAACATACGCATAAAATGATCATATAAATTAATTTTGCAGTATTTTATTCTAAGATATATTTTTAAAATGTGCTACATTTTTTATGCTTTCAAAAAGTGGTTCTCAGTACCGGACATCATTTTAAAATATGCCTATACAATTATCAACAAGGCTAATAACCGTAAAATTATGGAAAAACCTGCATATACAATCTAGTGTAAGTACCTGAAAAAAAGAAACATTTTAAAATCTATTTCCAACGCTCACAACTGAAAAACACGATATTGTCGCTGTCTGCATATCCTTGATGTGCCCAGCCACCGCAGTCTAAACACTGTACCCAGTTTCCCTGGAGAGTTTCACCGCATATTACCCACTCAGTACGATTACTTTCATCCTCTTGTTGTTTCCCGCCTGTCTCTTCTTTGTCCCCAAAATTCAACATTCGTCGTGTTCCTTCAATCTTTGCCTTCATGTTGCTAATACTTCTCTTATTCTTTTCTCCTTTAGTGTTCTGTTTTATTCTCTCCTCTTTCGTAGCTTTCCTTTGTTCTGCTTTCTATATTTTCTGCCTTTTATCGTAATCTTTTCCTTCCAGGGCTGTCTTGTATGGTGTTGATGCTAGCAGCACTTCGCTAGTTTCTGCTCTTATTCTTCTAGTTGCTGTTTTTTCTCTATTTCTTCTGGTACTGGCGACATTTTCTCAATAATGGCTCGGAAGTCTCTCGATGTTGATGGAGTTTCACAATTCTGAGCCTCTTCGTTCGAACTATTTTCTCGAATGTGCTAGTTCATCCTACTTGGAATGAAATCAATATCTGTGCATATGTGCCTGTTGAATGGGTGTGTTCAAGTACACTCAAAAGCTGACTTGGCCAGATCCATCGTGCAAATTGAAGTAAAATGCTGTTTTAACCAAGCCGCAGATGTCTCTTTCGTGGAATTTTAGCCCCAGCTGTCAATATTTGTGCATCCAGTTCCCACAAGCCGCGTTGATTGCAGTCTTAAACGGCCTCATAATGGCACGATCTAAATACTGAAGCTCGTAGGTCGTGTGGGGAGGCAAGCTGAACATGTGAACATTGTTCGCCCTTGCAAACAAAATAACTTGCAAGTCATTGTGCGTACTGTGTCCATTGAGAATCAGAAGCACTGGACTTTCCTTTGTGGGTTTAATACTGTCAACAGGTTTTTCTAGCCACTTCAAAAATCCCGCTGCAGAAATCCATTCACTTTCCTGACATCAAAAACACTTCCATATGGAGCATCCTTTTCCAGGGTTTGATCCATTCGTTTCCTCGGAAACACGAGAAGTGGAGGATTAAACTGATCTCCTGCAGCGTTTATGCACAGCATTATTGAGATGTTCCTTCCCCTATCTCCTGAAGTGAAGTGAGCCTACTGACTTACTTTTTGCCTTTTATGGACAAAACTTTCAAAGAATTTTCGTGAACAACAGAAACTCCTGTTTCGTCACAATTTAAAATCCTGTTGGGGGGGGGGGGGGTACGAATATTTTTTCAACGTTTCCTCATATTTAGAGAAAAACAAGTGAACTTGGGTTTTGCTGAAGCGTCTAGCACGCTGAAGACCAGTGGATTCGGTGGTACAGAGAGAAAATTGTGGATGCCGTTTTACAAACTCCCTTGTAGAATTTGTTTCCATCTTTTCTCATATTTTTGTTGTACTGGTGGGGAATTTTCATGTGTTCAGCCAGCTGGTAAACAAGTGAGCAAAATTCAGATTTAGTGAGATAACAGGAGATTGTCTAGGTCCTTAAAATGATTCACTAGCTCACTCTCAATCTCTTCTGTGAATGTTTTCGTAAATCTACCCATATTAGGTAACACAGTTACAGGTTTCCCCTCTTTAAAGATTTTAAGTCGATCCCCCAAGGTGCTTTTGGGCACTAGAAATCGTCCTGCAGCCTCTCAAATGGTTCATTGTCCTGCTATCACACTATCAACAGCAATTTTAATTTTTCCTTCCTCCTACTTTCCTTTTTTTTTTTTTTTTTTTTTTTTTTCCCCGCAGCCATTCTTCTAAAAATGCCCTGAAAAAAATAGTGCATGTATTATCATGAACCCGCAAAAGTAATTAAATGTATTTCCTTGTCCGGTACTGGGAACTTTCTCCGCGTCCAGTACTGGGCACACGACACGATCTACAGAAAATGGCTGCTGTAAACAATCATGTTACACAACACCAATATATACTGTATAGCTATGAGATTTACCTAACTGCAAACCTAACCAGCGCATAACACTTTTTCTTAACTCACCTTAACAGGTAGCGAAGTGGCCGTAAAATTAGCACAGGTTTGTTGCTCAACTCCGTCAGAGCACTCACTATTCACGCAACAGCACACGAACCCACCAAACAATCACAACCAATACTTGAACACATACTGAGAAGAAGCGAGTCTACAGATTGGCAAGTGTACGCTCCTGCTATCTAGTGGGCGAACTAACAACTAGCTACTGTCCGGTACTCGGGCAGCCTCCCCTACTCCTTAAATTTATTCCAGATACAGAGTATTTGTGCGGGAATATAACAGAATATATATTTATCATGTTTAGGGCATTTTAAAACGTTTTCTTTTCTGTAAGACGTATTTGTAGAATAAACCTCAATACTTCGGCCATTTTCTTTTCACTTTATATAAAGAGAGTCACGAGGTATTCGAAAGACCATCATGGAGACATATTGAGTTACAGAATACCGTTTTGCCTCGTAAAGATAGTTAAGCGGTAAATGTCTTTATACAACGAGAGTAAAGATAGAGGATAGGGCTCCAGCAGTCTCCAGCCTGGAGGACATTTCCAGCCACTCGCTATGGAAGAGACGGAGCTCCACTTCCTCCAGGACGGCAGCCGCGCTCCCAGAAACCCGAACCTTCTCGTTGCACTCGCTGTCATCACGTCGCTCCCATATCGATCTTTATCGAATTCACCTCCCCCCCCCCCGGGGTCCTTTCTACGGGAAGCAGCCAGCCCTCTCAGGCCCCCGGGGTCCTAGCCGATACTACTCGCGAGCAGTCGAGCTTCATGTAATGTTCTTGTGAAGTGGATGTAAGCACAGCTCAGTCATATGATTCCTGCTTCCTAGTGGATCCTTCAACTAAGGGAAATAATTGCTCCCGACAGACTAGATATGAAACGTGTATATGCGCCGGTAAAGAGAAGAACATTCTATTAGCTGTTGCTGTTTGTTTTCGTAATGTTTTTTCTTTACTTGTCCATACAGAACTCGCCGGCTAATGGTGTGCTTAGTAAGAGGACGTGGCCACCTATAACGTTGGAGATTCTAATGGCTATGTGTATCATTTCACCATGCCATTTGCGTATTTTAAATAGAGTAGTTTCTTTCTGTCACATAATATATTTCGAGGCTTTATTTTTCATCGTATACTATTTTCTTACTAGTCTAAAGAATAACATTTTAATGTTGGGTATAACAGATTTTATATAAAGTCTACATTTTTAACATATTTAATGATTTTTTGTTCTGGTGTGAAATAATAGTCTGAAAAAAGCTGACAATTAAGGAAAATAACTTAAAACGAATGAATAGGGGTAGCGAAATTTCGCGAAAAGATTCCAAGACAAGTTATATTTCAAAACACTGTAGGATCGTTTACCCATCTTGATTGGCTGAATTACTTTTAGACACGTGTTAACTGTCTGCACACGAATCACGTAGGAGCCGTGCCGATGTTGGCGAATTCTGAGTGGCCCGGTCAAATATGAAAACGCCTTCTCAAGCAGACAGCATCCAATGGCAGAAGACAAACCGCTGTTGCGTGCTTATAGTATTGTAGTCTGCCATGTACTTGTATTTTTTCGCGAGAAATCACTAGTTCTACGAATGAAACTACTTATAGAAATATTACATTTATATATTTTTTCGTTCTGATCTCAAAATTATATATATATATATATATATATATATATATATATATATACACATGCATATACATATATATACATATACAGTATTCGGCAACGGGCCTACGGTGAAAAATAATAATTTCCCTTATTATTAAAATGTAATGAAGAAAATTTCTTGGAAATTTTGTTGTGCGATTGGTTCACCTGTAGGTATTTAGGTATTCCAATTTTAACATATGAAATAGAACTGAAATTCAAAATACCCAAAAGGTAAACCTTTACCGCAGGTGCGCCAACTGTCTAATTTCAAACAAATTGAAACATGCCACTTACATCACTTCGACAAAAACTTCAACTGTAACTTAACTTTGTGTCATTTTTTTTTGGAAATTTGTACGGATTAAGACTATATGTTGAAATTCTGATATTTTCGGTATAAGTAATTAAGAAAGTTATTTTTCAAATGATTTGGAATACTGCCATAAATACCATGCTTCAGAAGTATTAAATATCTTCATAACCTAGAAAGAAAAGTGATTCGAGAACATTTTTTCGAATTGTATCGTAATGAACGTCCTCATCTTTGGTTGACATCCATATTCTCGTAAGAAACTCCTCTACGCACTGCTAAGAGATGCAATACTTATACTTAACGAGTCCATAAATTCATTACTTCTGCAACATGATCTTTATTTTGCGGTATAGATGATTATTAATATTTTAATAGAATGTTCATTACGTAACTTAAATAACTACAGAATATTTGCTGTGTGAAATGTGTCAATTTGTAAGTAACTATTCACAACTTATTAGTGTAAAAATAATATGCAGCTGGCATTAATATCTGATTCAACATATGATCGTATTTAAAAAAAAAGACAAACAACAAAAGTTCGTCCTTGAACTTTTAATAAACAAAGTACATATTTTGTTTACGTTTTTATCCACTTTATAAAGAGAATGTTAACTCATATGAAAGGGAGCACTCAAAAGCTGTACAAAAACCGCATGGGGCCGAAATAATTCAAATTCCACCATTCATTTGTCTGTGCTCTATGTTACTGGCAGCAGTGGTTTATGATGCTACACTGTAAAAACATTTATGGTAAACTTCCTAAACTGTAATGGAAGTGTTCAACGTGTACACTCTATGATGATAATACCACACACCAAGCTGCAGATATAGGAATGTCTAGCGTTGCTACTATACAGAGTTGGGAACTTCCCTACGCATTTGACTGTTTCCTGAGCACATGTCGGAACGCTACAATGAATGTATAGGAGAAAACATTACCATTCCTGCTTTCTCACCAAGCGTATACACTCGTATGGTAGATTTCAGAATAATTTATTAGCGTGTACGGAACATAGTCTCAGCAGCGAATGGTGTCTCCTATAAGTAGGGAAGCTTTCTCATTGGACGTTGTGTTCTGCTTTGTACAGTGTACACCATTCAAACCACTTCATATGCAACGTCTCAGATAGAGGAAGCTGTGACTGCAAGGGTCAAAATAAAGACTGAACCAAGATGTGCGTATTAAATGAAAGTGCAATGTGCTACACAGGTAGAGAGCTGTAAACGTTGTGAATTAATTCGCTATAATTCATTCACGGTTACATGCAACTTTTCAGAATCCCTTCCGAGGATCTACATTCTGGATATTCCTCCGCCAACGCAAACAAAGCTTAACCGAGTCTAGAAAATTACACCAAAGGGACAACACGCCGTATTTGTGCATTATTAGTTTAATATTATTTCCAACACACATATTTTCTCTCTGTTTATGAAATATATTTTTATTGATTAAATATAAATAAAAGTTCAGTTTAACCAAAAGTAAAAATTAAAAAATGTTTGTGTTGATACAAGTAAAAAACGCTTGTGATACATTGCATATTTATAAAATGAGCAAACGCGTCATACTTGGGTGGTTTTTCAAATATTTGATTCAAAAAGTGTGAAGAATTGCGAACAGGCTATAGTAATGTAAAAAGATACTATCTCAACTTTTGTCAGCTAGGCAGAATCAGGAACTAAATTTCGGTAACATTATTTTGCAGAGGCCTACCCCCTCTCCGCCCCTCTACCACCTACACCTACGGTTTGTGAATTATACGACGACGAATGCAGACAGGAAATAGAACTGCCGGGATGTGGCGGGGCTGCGAATAATGGCATGCAAATTTTCTCCGAGCTGTCGCCCCAAGAGGAAGGGGTGAGATAGCCGAGGGAGGGTGGAGGGAGGTTAAAGAAGTCTATTTGAATGAAAGAGCCTGTGGGTCGTGATTGGTGATGGGGGGAGGGGGCGGCGTCTATCGAACTAGATATAAAGTATTCGGGGCAGGTCGTAGTTCGTGTTTATATTTACATAGAGAGTTGCCTGCCTCGTGACAGCTTGTGGCATGACAAATTACCCGTGCAGGGTCCGTGAATGCAGAGTTGGGTCGTGATGGGGTTCTGAACAGAAAGGATGAAGGCGGCGTAAACGTAGTCGGCTTCAGTGGTGGATCTAGAGATCCATTAAGGTGGCGGCTAGCCGAGTGGCAGGGTACTCACTGTGCATTACGTTGAAACCACGTGCTTATAGACTGTTCACTGTGGACGGAGTAGTAGTAGGAGCGTGTATGTTGTGGACCACTAGGCGAATGACATGTTGATGGAGCGGATTAATTGATGGATTAATGGTTAATCCGATAAATTGTTTAATCAGGTTAATCTTAATCCGATTAATCAGCCTGGTACATTCTTGTATACACGATATTTATTCTTCCTTTATATGCGATATTAACACTGCCACGGGACGGATCACTTTGTTCTTGCGGCGGTTAATTTAAACTGTGAAATTATTATAAAAGTAAATAATTTACAAATTTATCAATTCTTACACTTAGATGCATTAAAAAAAAAACAGTAAGCAAGAGAGATCATTTCAGTTTTCACAAGTGTTGTACCCTACACTTTCAATTGAACGTTGATACATGGAACTACTTACCCTCCATCGTTACCAACTTCACAGGACACACGCCACTCGCTGCGCCCTATGTTAAAATTTGCGCAGGCAGGGGCAGTGACATTTCTCAAATGTTGGTTTCAAAAGAGCCCACTTTATAGCGAACAGCCTTTACTGTATTTTCCTGTTACTATAGTAAGTATATATTAATACTGCTTTGTTAACAATGAAAAATATATTCCAATCAAGTGTAAATTAATAAAACGACAAGGAAGATGCTTAAGCCTCCTAAGACCCCCCCCCCCCAAATTCTTTTTGGATTAACTTCCGGAGGGCTTCAAAACTCTTTGGTTAGTTTGGAGAGTTTCAGTGGTAGGAATTATTCGTTAATGAACTCAAAGGGAATTCCTCGAAAACTACGGGGTTCGGGGGAATAACTCACTACACATGTTTCGTCAATACTGACGTAATTTTGATTAGTGCGACGTTGTATTACTAACTGCTGTCATTTCACGTTACCTGGGTTGTAGCAAGCTGAAAACATGGCGGGCGTTGCTGGTGGACGAGGGGTTTTCCCCCGCTCTTGCATTCCGCCACTGTTCCATCTTCACCTCGGGTGCGCTCAGCACCTGCTGTGCTCCTAATGACGTTACTCGTGCGCCAGTCAAGTGAACACGTGGCATCGTCAGAAATTATGCCGGTTTTTACTCTGGTGTGTGCAAAGCGAAACATAACAAAAATAAATAAAAATAAGAATCATTAACCCGCTGCTTTGCCACGAATTTAAATATTACACCCGCAACACATCGAAACTTTAAACTTGCTTTACTCAATTCGTTGCCGACTTATCTTGGAGCATGCATGCCAGTGATGTCTTGCAGCATATCTCAGTTAACGGGCAGTGAATTTTTTCCGAGGTGGGTGTAAAAGGTGCCTAGTTCACCTTGAGCATTCCATAGAGCAATTTTATGTTTCATAGTATTCATAACAATATTTTACAACTAGAGCTGGGAGCTTGTTAACTGTCCTCAGTATCACTGAGTTATTGGCCACCTTGCTGTGACGATCGTCCGGCTGGAGATGGTCGATGTTATCCAGTTAAGCCACCGTGTCCACTATCGTGGACATGTTGCCCATAAAGGACACTTATGACTGGCGCTGTACGCAGTAAGGAATGCTATGAGAGTCTTCCGGACAGGTCATGTGATTTGTGAAGGTCATCTCACCTCTCGTTTGTGAATGGCGAGTTTTAATGTCTTTGCGCACACAGTACATTGCTCAGTGGTTCCGAAAAGTACTTACACTAGGCACAAGTACAGTTCACATCTAAATATTACACTATTGCAACACTTCGGCTCGCAAATTAATGCGCGACCGAGCGGGTTAACGTAGTTGTTCTGGTACCTCGACCAGACTCTTGTTACACTCTCAATCTTCGCTATGTTAACTCTTATCTCACTGTATTAATACACGGAAGCGAGCTTGATGGCGTCAAATAATAATTCAAATAATTTACAAAACTACTCATTTAATCTGAGCTTGAATTACTATAAATTATAGACTACTATAATAACAAAAAGTAGCAAGTTGCTTGAACGGAATCCCCAGAATGTTTCTGCAAGCAAAAGTACAATATATTATAGCTGAGATACAACTTTACATTAATTAGTTTATACGCTTAGATCGCGGCCCGTAGTTTTCCCTAATTGAACCGGCCTGCACTGGGAAACGAGATTCACCTACCAGTGAATAATTTGTCGACCACGCACGAAGCTCCTCCGTCGAGGGATGACCTCGAAGATGACTGGCTGACGTCCTCCGTCGTCCTGTGTCACCTGGTCACTGGCTTGCAGACGCCTTGCCCTCGAGTCCGTCACGTCTGAGTATCGAAGAGATTGAGGGGGGGGGGGTGGGTTCCTGCTGACCCGGAACTGACCTGCAATTCGGCCTACCCTCCGCCGTCGGTGCCATGACCTCAACAGCGCGGCCGGCGTAGGGCACATCTCCCAGGGTGCCACAGGTTCGGGTCCCGGTGCTCACAACACAGTGTTATAGTTGCCTCAGCCACAACTCCGATAGAAATCCGGCTAATGGTTGTTCCTGAAACCAATTCAGACGACAGTTGAGACTGCAGCACATAGGCAAATGCAAGAACCTGATAGTAAGTGGGGTTGGCGGACAGGGTACATCGCGCGGCCGTAACCCCGCCCAGGACATGACTGTGGACCAATGAGGAATGAGAGCGAAAGGCCGTAGCGGCAAGGAAGAGAAGTGTAGCGAGGACTCACTCCGGACGAGACAACAAGGAGCAGTGGACGACAGGCAGGACACGATGAGATAACAGGTCTTATCCGGAGCTGGGGTAAGTGTCTGCCTAGCTGCTGAGGGTGTGAGAGCGAGCACGGCTGTTCCTCTCTGTGATCTCTCTCTCTTCCCTCGTAGCGAGCTAATGATCGTAGTATTTTCAGTAGGCTGCACTTCACACTACACTTAAAACTGCTCCCGATCAGTGCACTTGGGTGCAGATCTGTAGAAACTGCTCCACTTGAATGAGTGAAACTATACTGATCACGTTAGTCGATGGTATTAAACAGTGTTTTCTACTGATTCCTAGCGCGTGGCAGTAAAACATAATCTCGCGGCTTCCCACTGATTCGCTAATACATAACTGAAGATTCAGTCAAATAATTCTACAGATTAAAATCTCTGATTAAGCTTTAGAGCATTTATGACTGTTCTTAACAGGCTTAGTGGAATCATCCTTATGTCACGTTTCTTGTTCCTCCAGCTGTCGCGTTAACCGTGTTAGAATAAAGTAGTTACTATATATATATATATATATATATATATATATATATAGACACACATACACACATACATACACTCACATACAACGTGCTTCCGAACAACACCGACAAACTCCGGCAGGTTATTAATGTCGAAAAAATAAGACGGATTTGTGTACCACTTTTTCCCGAAAGGGATTGATAAGGGAGCTACGCGCCTCAAAAATCCACGGTTGAGAATCCAATTGAGTTAAAAGTATCAGGAGCTACTCACGATTAAGCAACAAATCTATGGATAGTGTTCCGTAGAACGGAGATCTTACATCTGTGGAAATAGAGGTGCTGATTCGTAACAAAACACAGGGTGGCAACTCCACTGTCCCATGGCGCAGTTGTCACACACTGGACTCGCATCTCAGAGGACACGGGCTCGCTCCCCGGCCCGGTCGTCCCCATTTTGTCTGTTAATGGTTTTCCGAAATAACTCCGTGAGAATTATTGTGTTTCATTTAATGCGCGTGGCCGACTCCTTCCTAGTTCCCGTTTCTCTGAGTAATATTACCCTTCATTAACGACCTCGACGTTGACGAGGCGCCAGGCCCTGCCAGTAGTGAATATCCGGTTTAGTGCCGGCCATTTATTATTACTATTAAAGCCTTTATAAACTTATTTAAAACTAAAATACATTTTATTGATTAAATTAAAAAAATTAAATTTATAAACAATTTTAGTGGTAAATTTAAAAATTGTACTTTCAACATAAACTTAAAAATGAGATTTTATTTCAATGGTTTACAATGCGGTGGTGAATTGAAAAATTAAACTTAAAAGCAAATAAAATAAATTTATAATTGGAAAGTTACGAAAGTGAGTTATTATTTTTTATATTATGGTATTATATTTACAAAATAAATAGTACCAACAAATAAATTATTTCAATTCAACGATTTATACTACTATGACATTAACTCTATTTAAAATATATAAATCGTTAGATTAATTTTTTAAATTAATTTAATTAAATGTATTTTAGTTTTAAATTAGTTGATAAAGGTTTAAATAATATGAAAAGTGGCCCGTCTAAACCGGATATTACCCACTGCACGCCGCACCACTTTTCTCTCGCTCCCTCCTCCCCCCCCCCCCACACACACACACACACACACGCGCACATTCAACAGCCTTGCAGCGCGCGAACATGGATAGAGCGTGGCTACAGGAATGATAGTAACTATGAACGTGGTTCACGCCAGCTAGCACAGGCCGCAGACATACATGGCTGCCAATTTCACAATTTGTCTGCGTGGCTGGTGCGTGACCTGCCTTCAGTCGAGCCTGAAACATGACCTTGCGACTCAACTACTGTGCGTGCTACAGCCCATTCATGGATACTCACGACTTCTCTGAAGCCCTGCTTAAGTTAAGCCCCTGTCACTGTCAAATAGTCGCATCTATACACAGTATAAAAGGAAGTCCCAGACGCGCGTCTGTCTGTGTGACTGCGCTAATCTCGATAATCACTGTACTTATTTGAATGCGCTTTTTACTGTTATGACCTGCATTTATTAAGTAAGGTTTTTGTGTATCAAACATTTCCCTAGCACTTATATGAGCTGAGCATTAAAGGTATTAGTTAATCAAGTCGGGATAAAAGTTTGCCACCAGTAGGCTCTCATGTAGTACGCTGTCTAATCCTGTAGATATATAACAAAATCGTGTACGAAATAATTGTGTAAAATTAAATGATCTACAAGAAAGTCAGCGGTAGCATATATCTATCTTTAATATATAAGCAGTAATACGCGTATTTACAATTTCAATTACGCAGTAAAAACTAACGTAATTTTTTCTAATCATAATGAACTTAATCTTTATCAAAATAAATAAATTCATGATTAAAAGTGTTTAATGTTGATAATAAATGGCCTTCACATCAGGTGTATCACTGATTCACTTCCACTGAGGAAAAGAGCGATGTCACGTATTTTCCTGTGTTGTTATGCAACTGGGTAGGCGGTACATGACGTCAGACGATCACCTTATAGCACTTGACATCTACCCTGCCTCGAGCCCCATTCACGCGCCTTTGTGTCTCCGACTAACACGGTCGAGTACACGTTTACGGAATACACAGACATGATCCTTGTGTATGGTACAGCTGAAGGTAATGGAGGAGCAGCTCGTCGGCTGTGTCAAGAGCGTTATCCACAACGTGCGACGCCATCGCATACCATTTTCGCCACAGTTACTCAACGGCTCCGAGAACAAGGTACCTTCACAGCCGACAGGAACGACTCTGGTGCTCTAAAGAGACGCCGCACTCGCTGTACTGCATCACGTTGAACATAACCCGTCAGCGAGTACGCGAACTATTTCTCGTGCACTGGGTGTTGCTCTCAGCATAGTCTGGAAGGTTCTGCATGAGCAACAACTACATCCTCACCGCCTCCAAAGGGTACAGCCTTTGCGTCCAGACGATTTAGCACCACGTGTTAACTTCTACACGTGGTTCCTGCGCCGCTGCACCGACGAGCCCCTTTGATTAGAAATGGTTGTAGCACGGAAACGGTACGTTTTCAGACATGGGTTCCTATTCAAAATATAGTCTACTAAGTCCCTTCTATAAGTCCTAGGAGTTTGTAAGGGGAATTTCCGGGCATACTGTATATGTTGTTTCTCGCAGCTAGATCCACGCGAAAAAAGGTTGTTCGTGGTTAACTAAGCACTTTTCAAATAATCCTTGAAAATTGCCACTGCCTCTAACTATTTTGACGGGCGCACTTACTGGCACTGGTCGCCCAGCAAAGTTGGTAACGATGGGGGATAATAGTTCCGTGCCTTAACCTTGAATTGAAAGTGCTAGGTAAATATCCGCCGCAAATACTTAAATTACTGATTTTACTTTGAGTTTTTTTACTACGTACAAGTATAAGAACGAGCAATTATGTTAAATATGAACTTTTACGGTCATTTCGTAGTTTCACTTGATCGACGCATGAATAAAGATGTCAGGCCCATGGCAATGTTAGTTATAAGTCCTCAGTTTACCGTCGAGCCGCCATACCTACGTTCAGCTCTGTGTGATGGCACGCTGTCTTATTTTGAAGGTTATCGTTCTAATGTTCAGATCCCCATCGGGTTACACTTTTGCCAACAAATTTTATGTAATATGTCAGTCATGTTTATAACATATTTTATTGTTACAAATCGTTTGTTTCGTCTCCGTTCGTCTAAATGAAATCTATACTAATATTATAAAGAGGTAGTGTTTGTAACTTTGTGTGTTAAGATGTAGGAGGTAATCTTCGAAACTACTCATCCGATTTTAAAAATTCTTTCACCAGTAGAATGCTACGTTATCACTTAGTTTCATAGGCTATATTTTATTTTAAAAACCAATATACTAAAACTCCAATAATGTAACCCAAAGTGTAAATAAATGACCTATAAAATTCCTTACATTGCGTGCGCTGCGAAAACTATTGATGATAGACCAAAATAATGTACTACGGCTTTGCAGGACGGACAGATTCGGAAAATAAAACGTGCTGTGTGCTGCGTACGGCGCCAACCTTAGAAGCTCTACTGCCATTATGGGGGGAGTTACTTTTGTGTTTGCTGGGGATTTTCGGCAGACACTCCCTGTAGTTACAAAAGGGACGCGTGCAGATATTATCAAAGCATGTCTTAAATCATCTCCCATGGAGTTCTATTCAACACCTAAATTTGCGAACGTATATGAGAGCCTATCTTGGTGGAGACACACATAAAGATTTCCCACAACAATTGCTCAGACTCGAAGAAGGAGTTTTTCCTTCTCTAAATTTGGGCACTAATTCTGCTGAAATTATTTCAAATGAGACATTAGGTCAGATAGTCCACAGTTTGCAGCATCTTATAGAAGCAGTATATCCGGGCCTCGAAAATTTACTAGAAAGAGACTTTCACTGGTTGTGTTCCAGGGCAATAGCATCGCCTAGGAACGACACTGTCAATGAAATCAACAATCTCATTATACAAAGAGTTCCCGGCCAAGTCAAAACCTATAAGTCGATTGACACAGTCACCAATGTTGACGATATCGTCCACTTTCCTCAAGATTTTCTAAATTTGCTTAATCCTTCTGGCTTGCCACCCCACGAACTATCATTAAAAGTCGGTACTCCTATCATGCTTTTAAGGAATATAAGCCCTCCTAACATGTGTAATGGCACAAGATTGCTCATTAAAGACTTGAAAGAAAATTTGATTGTCGCGACCATCCTCACCGGTCCAGCAGCCGGCCAGCTGGCAAACATCCCGAGGATTCCCATGGATTTGCCAATATCTTTCAAACGGTTGCAATTTCCCGTAAAAACATGGTTCGCGATTACTATTAATAAGTCCCAGGGTCAAACTTTCTCTTTGGTTGGAATCGACCTACGAAAAGAGTGTTTTTCCCATGGCCAACTATATGTTGGTTTATCACTAGTTGGAAGTCCCGAGAAACAGTACATTTTGCTACCAAACAATAACAGGACGTCAAGCATTGTCTACAGAGAATGTCTTAGCCAATAACATATTAAATACTTCTATCTCAGATAAATTGCATTGTAATATAATGTATATTAATATGAAAAATTATAAAAAAGTAAAAAATATCAAATAAAAATAGCAAAAAAAACTTTAAATTATAAAATATTTTATTAATTATTAAATTATAATGTGCTTTTTTAAAAATGCTTTAGGAGAGTTTACCCAACCTAATTAACGCCGGGTTAAGCGGTTTTTTTTATCTTAATTGCACCCGTGCGAAGCCGGGGCGGGTCGCTAGTCTCAGATAAACTGCACAGTTTGATTTCCTAACGTATGTTTACTATCTACATCACTTCCATATTTTTCACAAACACGCAAAATCTCCCTCCGCCATTTTTAAATAAAATTTTGCGGGTTTTGGTTTTTGGCTTTTGGTTGTCTATCCGTAAAAACATACACAAAAAGCAAGCGCA
The DNA here is from genome assembly GCA_029891345.1 of Dryococelus australis. Classification (NCBI taxonomy): domain Eukaryota; kingdom Metazoa; phylum Arthropoda; class Insecta; order Phasmatodea; family Phasmatidae; genus Dryococelus; species Dryococelus australis. The sequence continues at coordinate 7,248,377 of CM057007.1, read as the reverse complement.
CAATAATGATAAAAAAAAAAGGTGTATTTAAATAATTGAACTATTAAGTGTTTTGAATTGCACAACCACACAGAACTCATTAAAAGGAGAAGGGAACACTGTGGGATACCAATTACTTATTAGTATTAAAGTTTACAAATATTTCAATAATTGATTTTATGCACATCCATTTGAGCCACTGAAGTTAACATTTTCTTAACTGACTGCATAACTCATCTAAAAATAGTAGATTGGTGATGTGTTTTGCTTAAAATAGCTTTTGAAATCGCCAGAATGAAGAGAAGAAACTGCTTGGAAATGTATAACGTGGTCCACGTGTAGTTTTATTTTAAATTTAACAGTAACTTTTAAATCTTCAAAACATTGTGAAGTCAGCCAAACCACTTTGCTGACTTCAAAGCAAATGCTTCACGGCACACAACTTAAAGAAATTATTTTTTTTAGATGAAATCAATTAATGTTTAACTATGTCTTGAAATTATTTTGGTATATAATTTTAAGTTGAAGTACTAATAATTTAAATATAGAAATGTTAACGTTTTCTTCCACATTGCTTGCGTATTTTAGTCAAATTGCTGCTTACATAATGTCACAAAACTTTAAAGTTATTGCGACCGCGGTTGCTGAGCGGCTAGATCGCTCGCCTCCCACCAAGGCGAACCGGGTTCAATGCCCGGCCGGGTCACTCCGGATCTTCGCAAGTGGGAATCGTGCGGGGGACCATGCCGCCGGCCGGCGGGTTTTCTCGGGGATCTCCCGTTTCCCCGCCCCTTCATTCCGGCGCTGCTCCATCCCATTTCACCCTCATGGGCTCTCAAGACCTCGTGTTAAGAATTAGTTGGAGCTGTGCGTCCAAGGTCAAGAAGCAAGGGAGCAATAGGGGCGACACTAACACGCACGCCTAGTGCCTCATCGCTCCTACGCGCAAGGCGTGCAGTGTTTCCGTCGTGACGCTGTACTGGTCAAATTACATCTGTAACAGTGGCACTTTATTACACGCGATGAAAGCCCACATATTAAACTACAACCGTATCTTTGTACTTTTCTCTTGCCGCTTAAGGAAATTGCACAGGCACGCTTGAAAAATAGCGATAAATATGATAAAAGTAAAATAATTGGGACATAGATAATTGTTTTTATCTTTTCTGACAATTTGTATTTGCAGAACATTTATTTACCGAGATACGTGTATTCGCCAAACAACTGTTTCACAGAAAAACCTGCGGGTCCATATTACTCTTTAAGAACCGCCCAGACCTATCAAATAAACTTTAAGTTATCATCAGTTAAATGTAAAAAGTAGTGGTGCACGTATGTCGTGAGGGGAGAAGATGCAGGCAGGCAGGCAGAGGAACGCGGCGGGACGAATGAAGAGCGTGGTAACTAGTTGATAGTGTGACAGCGGTGTACGTGAGGGCCGCTCTCATACCGGAAATACGCCCTCCCACGGCGCTAGTCATTAATTTATGAAACAAGGGGTGGGCGGGCGCTGCGGATCAATACCTCACCCCCTTGCAACCACCCTACCCCCTTTTCTCTCCCTGGCCATGCCTTGAATTTATCATGCCTCCGGCAGTCCGGGCTCCATTTCCTCCGAGAGAGAGAGAGAGAAGGGGGGGGGGGATAGATCGTCTTGCTGTTCGCACTCACAACGCCGTACCGAGAGGAAAAGCAGTTTGTTGTTGTATTTTTGCACCAGACACTTCTATACGTGACATGCATAGAGAAAACAGCCAGCAAAAGATTCGTTTGTGTGGAGCCAAATATAATATATTTAATTGCCGCAACAAAACATTTTGTTGAGTAAACAAAACTTGAAAAGGAACAAAATTAATTGTTTTATCTAATGAAATGTGCGCTTGAATAAACAAAACCTCTGCACATCTGAAATATTAAATTTCTTATTCTTGTTCAATGCATTTTTCATTGTACTGAAATGAGGCAAGTTGTGGCCTGGACATTGTGAAAGCTCGCGTACTCTACATTGCTCTCCAGAGGAGTGTGGACTGTTGTTCGTTCCTACTTAATTCGCAAATTTGTAGACAGAAAGTCACGGCTGGAGGGTTCTTGTGAAAGCTTAAGCTAAGGTAGACGATTTTTCGTATTCTGTGCATTCCCTCGACGTTATTGCACGAGGTACAAGCGGTAGGTCTGCTGTCAAAATAACATTATTCAACCGACGACGTGATGTATGTTTTCGTTTAGTTTTCAGCAGATTGCACAGATATTTAGCTTTAGCCCAAATTCAGTGGTTTTATAGTTCTAGTGTTGCAAAAGAATAGTTTGATAATATTATTGCGTATGTTTAATTTATGGCAGGCACCTTAATATATAAAGTTCATTTTATGTGTGCTTGTTGTTTGATATCATAATCATGGTCATCTCGGTGCTAGAATATAGCATAGTTTTTCATATTGTATCAAGTGTATTAATTTTTCTTAAGATTGTGTTTAGTATGCAGGTAACAAGGGAAACACTAGGCTCTTCTCTCTCCTCGCCAATGGCTCACAGCCATCTGCCTTGGAAGGAGAATTTCGTTTTACAAATTACAAATATATAAATGTAACCTGAGTAAGCTACCTAACTCATTATACGAGTGTAACGTACTGTTTAGTGTAATTTGGAACATTTTTACTGTGAATGCAATTGAAGGACGAAAGAACGTGTATGAAGTATTGGCAGGCCCACTCAACATTCCCGGAGCTGAGTAACACGTGCAGTGAAGCATCGGCCTGGAGACGAGCGATTGGAGAGATTTAGGAGTGTTGAGAGCCGATGAGGGTCAAGGGATGTGAGTATGGAGTGGCGCCGGAATGCAAGGGCGGGGGAAACAGGAAGTACCTGAGAAAACCCGTCGATCAGCGGCATCGTCCTGCGCGATTCCCACCGTGCAAAAATCCGGGAGCCACCCCGCCGGGGAATCGAACCCGGTTCGCCCAGGTGGGAGGCGAGTGGTCTAACCACAACACTACCGCGGCCCCAGTCAAAGCTGGGTTCGGAGGTTTTCCTTCGCCAGCTCACGCAAGAGACGAGGTGAACTAATGTCCACTGGCCTACCTAAGAAACGAGATAGTAGGTTAAAAGAAAACAAATTACGAAAATTATTGTATTTAACTCTTATAAATAATAATTTTACCTTTGTATATGTTAGCTATAAAACTTTGTCACCATCATGTATTCTAAATTTCCCGTCTGCCCACTGCCTTTGAAATTAGTATAGTTAATCCATACCTTCTAAATGGATCCGAACAATTCTACTCGCTGTGTCGCGCCAGTAAACTGTCGGGCTGTAAATTCGAGCAGGCGCATTGGAAATGGTCGTGGTTGCTGTTTTGGTCGTGTCGTGCTGTGCTCGTCGGGGCTATGTAATTCCGGCTTAAGTGTTTGCAGTCGTGTTATTTTTTTGGTTTTCACTTGGTTTGTGTTGGGCATTTATCTTGCATCCAGTGACGAACGGAACGTGCTGCTTGTTCGACGAGGCCAATGTTAACCAATCAGCTGTAGAGGTGAAGCAATTTCCACAAATCAGATTAGCCACAAGGAACACACTCAGAATTACAGTGCCTTGCTGTGTACAGCGCCGCTCATAAACAACATTAACGTGCAACATGTACACAGTCTGTTGGCGAAGTTTTTATTTAGCTGCAGAAACGAAGAATGTTGCAAGCTACAAGTTTAGAGGAGAGAACAAGCGACAGTGTCTGCTGTGCTAGCAGAAATTTGTTAAGGTTGTTATATTATGTTCACGGTAAAATGAGCACTGCTAAACATCTACTTGAATGCACGTTGTGTATTCTTCCGCCTTGTGTAAAACTAGCATTGCCATAGTTCTCAATCATAACTATTCACGCGTCGGTCAAGTAAAACTTGGAATTATTATGAAAGTAAATATTATACAGATCTGCTCATTCTTCCACTTCTATGCATTAAAAAAGAAAGCGAAAGTAACAATTTAAGTTATCACAAATGGTTACCTAACACTTTTTACTCGACGCTGAGATATAGAACTAATTTCCATCCATCGTTACCAACTTTACTGAGCAAATGTCACTCACTGTGCCATTAAAACATGCATTCAGGGGCAGTGACATTTTTCTAAGGTTCATTTCTGAAGTGCTCACTTTATCGTGAACAGCCTTTAAAATCTTTCCAATTGTAAAAGCAAGAAATTTTTATACAAACAAACGTGCCGACCCTTTGAAATCTATATGCAATATCCCACTATACCTGTTACTGCACTTCACTTTATGTCTGTCAAGAGAAAGACATCTACCAGCATTGCCAACAGACGTCATACTCGTCGCAAAATTTCGTTCGTTCAGAATAATACGCGAGTAATCAATTGTGAATCAGTTTCGTTTCGCACAAAGTTTCTGGCCGTGTGCAGTGTTATGTCTGGGGACGCTCGAGTTTCATGGCCAGTGTATATTTCATCCACTATCATGGCTGTGCGTCTTTGCTGCTGTCTGCCACAGATGTAACATTACCAGTGTAGCTTTATTCTGATTGGCCACCCGAGTTTGAAAATGTCTCCTCACAAAGACAAGTGGCCATTAAGCAAAATAAAATCGGGTGGCCCCAGTTACGTCCTGTGATCTGTGCGTATGTTGTTTTTTTTTTTTTTTAAATAATGTTAATCCACCATCATGTTATACGTAGAGCCACGAGTATATCGCGAATTCATTCGGAGGCAAGGTAGACTCCAAACACTTGTTCTTTCCTCCTACTGTTGTGATTGGACGACAGTTGTTTAGACACACCGTATTTAAATGTGACCCAATAATAAGCAGGAAGCAGTATTGTGAGTGAGTATTTAACACAGAGGCCTCACTTGATCACAGGAACCAATAATCAAACAATAATGTCTCTCGAGTGTATAGAGGACTGTCCAGTCTAGGTTGTTTGTTGCAGACTTCATCTGCGATATACTCGGGGCTCTAGCTATGTTGTTAATAGGTCACGATAGTGAGTTTGCAGACTCTCAGATGTATTATGATTGTTAACGAGTGAAGGGGCTGCTAGTTAATGCACTCTGCTGGTGTCGCGTGTAGGTATTTGTGGTGGCCTTTCCCCCTTACTCGGCGGTATTGGCCGGGCGAACTGTGTAGCGGCAGAATAACAAGACGTAAATTGTGTAGAACGCCGCGATGCGGCGTATGAAATGTGGATGGTTCAGAGGGAGTGAATGTGGTTGCGGCAGTATTTAGTAGTAGCGAGGGGGAGGGGTAGGAAGCCAGGAGTTGCGGTGGGGCTAATGAAATAGCCGCGTGCGCAGACTAATGGCCAGGATGCTCCGTTGCTGGTCTCTGATTGGCCGGGCGTATGGGCAGCATGTAGCCCCCCCAACCTCTCCACCTCCCTCGCCCCTTTTACACGCCAGCTTTATTTACGTTGAGACATGCAACCTTCCCTTAGCCACATTCAGCGTTTCGACCAAAATTTTATTGTATAACTAGCTGACCCGTGCGACTTCGTTCGCATGATATTTTTGTAAAGTTATTAAATTAAAGTCCACCACAGTTTCATTGGGGTTTTATGTTTAAAAAACTAATATTTCTTCCTTCAGGTTTAATGCAGTTATTATATTACACCCTGTCATCGCTTCGTACATATTTTCTGTTAGCATGATATTTAGGAATTTGAATTGATCTAGCAATGTTTTTTATTGGTTTCTCCAGCCACCGAGATACTGCGGACCTACTATTGGGTTCTCTAGCCACTGAGCTACATACGACCCCACTATTGGGTGCTCTAGCCCCTGACCAGCTGCGGCCTCACTATTGGGTTCTCTACTAACAGAGCTACTGCAACCTCACTATTGGGTGCTCTAGCCCCTGACCAGCTGCGGACTTACTATTGGGTTATCTACTAACAGAGCTACTGCAACCTCACTATTGGGTGCTCAACCCCCTGACCAGCTGCGGCCTCACTATTGGGTTCTCTACTAACAGAGCTACTGCAACCTCACTATTGGGTGCTCTAGCTACTCAGCTTCTGCGGCCTCACTTGATATATATCTATTCACTGGGTCACTGCGGCCCCACTTTGAATAACTCTAGCCAATGGGCTACCACGGCTCTTTGGAAGGAAAGGTTTACATCCCATAGACAAAAAAGAAAGGAGAAATTAATATTTTTTAACGAAGAGTTTTTAATGTAGTAATCCTAAGAAAAGCTTAATCCTGCACCTATGTACATCCCTGATCATCATTTTTTCCGGAACCGTTTGAAATATCTCGATGAAACAAAGACTAAGTTGGTACTGGGGTTATTATCTACAAACTGTGTTCATTTGATGCCAATACGTTAAGAGGTTTTTGAGTCAAATCCGTTCGGACAGACAGACAGACAGACACTCGTACTTTATTTAGTAGTATAGACTAGAAATTAAATTTTTCTTTGTCAAACACAAACGTTTCGTTGCATTTTACGTAGCATTATTTTGCCAAGTCCCTGAGATATAATTCTGTATACGCTGTTCATGGCGATAAACTAAGCCTTTTTGACAGCTCCTGCCTAAGGTCTACTTGCACGCACATTGTGTATTCTTCCGCCATTTTGTAAAGTTAACGTTTTCATGTGGGTGATCACTTTAATCACGTGTAAGTCAAGTGAAACTGTAAAATTATTTAAAAAATTTAATGTTTCAAATTTTTACTAGTTCTCGCACTAATGCATTCAGACATGTTTACCTAACGCTTTAAATTCAACGTTAATATTTAAAAATTTGTCCCCCTCGTTGCTTTTATTCTTAACTAGGTGCGTGGTACTGTGTTCCCATTGAAATATATGCAGGTGGGTGCGAGCAGCGTATTTTTTAAAAATATTTATCTCAGAAGTGCTCTCTTTACCGTGAACTGTCTATAGTATCAATTTTTTCAGCATTGCCTGAAATAATGTTCAACGATTGAAGCTATTATTTTGTGAATTTAGTGCACACATTGGGTACTTCAACATACCGAAATTGAGTTGAACCCATTCAATAGTACCGGGCATTATTAGAATAACACTGCCGCTTTGGAAGAGAGAAACTACTTTATAATAATACTATACGCCCTTTCACGGTACGGTTCCCATTTAAGATGTGTTGAGAAGTGGCTGATGACTTATTGCTACAAGACATTAAAGTTTACATTTAAACTGACAACGTTAAGAGGCAATCACACAGAAACAAGTGGAGTAGAGATGTTTGGGCGTGGCTGAGGGTGAAGTGAGGTGAGTATGAAGCAGCGCCGGAATGCAAGAGCGAGGGAAAACGGGAGATCCTTGAGAAAACCTGTCGACGAGCGGCATCGTCCGACACGATTCCCATTGCAATTAAATGAGATTAACTGAGTACACAATGCACACATACAATGTAAAACACATGTGATAGCGTTGTGTAGTTTAGAAAATATTATTTGCATATATAATTGTGTTGACAGTTTATTCATTGTCAGTGCTTACACTCATCTTGCACTTGTGGTCAGCAATAGTAGACAAATAATATTCACACATTTAATAATACCATATGCAAAATACGTGTTACTGCACGAACAATGGGCGCCAAAATTACTTTTTAACACAGGGACTGCAACCCTTTTATACTGAGAGACCGAAAAGTGAAAATAAAAGTACTAACGTAAAAATAAATACAAAAAAAATGAAATCTAGCTCATTTCCTATCTTAAACATAGTAAGACTGCAACCGTACAGCTAATTAAAAATATCCTTACGTGATAAAAAAAATATTAAAAACAAGTACATTGCAATTAAGATGAGATTATAATATTGACATGTGTAGAAACTGTGTTTACATAAAGTATATGCATTACATATTACGTGAAAATGTCAAAATAAAAATAAAATGTTTATTACGTGTCAACAAAGAAGTTCATTTTGAATATGGTACGGCACGTCTGAAAATCCAGGAACGTCCTCGCCAGGAATTGAAGCAAGTACGTCGTGGTGGGGGGTGTGAGTGCTCTAACCGCTGCTCCACCGCGGCTCCTACACAAACACGAATATGGCGGGGCGGTTGTTGTGACTTGGTAGTATCCTCTCTGCGAATGGCTGCGTTGGGTATGGGAACGTGGCTTGTGTCTGATTGGCTAATGCATACTACGAACATTTCCTTTTGACGATTGGCGAATAAGTTATTAGTAGAGCCACGAGTATATCGCGAATTCATTCGGAAACGAGGTATACTCCAAACACTTGTTCTTTCCTCCTACTGTTCTGATTGGCCAACAGTTGTTTAGACACACAGTGTTATAACTGTGCGCCAGTAACAAGCAGGAAGCAGTAGTGTGAGTGAGTGCGTGTTTAACAGAGGCCTCCTCACTTGATCACAGCAACCAATAACCAAACGTTACTGTCTCGAGTGTATAGAGGGCTGTCCAGCCTAGCTTGCTGCCAACTTCATCCGCGAAATAATCGGGGCTGTAGTTATTAAGCGCTGATGGGCGAACGGCGTTACATCATGCGAACCAGCGACGCCATTTTGGTGGCCAGCGTATGCGACTGCTCTCAGAGAAAAGCCAACAAAATATCTATTTGTATAGGGAAACTAAAAATATATTTTGTTGGGGCAACAAAATATTTTGTTGAGTAAATGAAACATGAAAAGCAACAAAATTATTATTTTTTCATTTAACAAAATACACGTTCGAGTCAACAACACATCTGTGTTGGTCCAAAATAAATTACGCTGTCAACAATATTTCGTTGAATCAACTTTATATATTCGTTTGACCACTCATTTGCGATTGCCTTCGTACGAAAATACAGATCGAGAGTTTTTTTTGTGACAGGATAGTAGGAGTGCTTGTTATTTCATTAATTTAAACTTAACTTAATAATGGTATAAACATCCTAACAACACAAGTTCAATAGGAAACTGAGATGGGAAGTTGCAAAACTTGAAATAGTCTGCGCCGTTGTCCAGTATTCGAAATGTGCCGCGCTGTTAAAAAAATTTCCTTAATTTTACGGAAAAGTGGTGATAAAAATTTATCCAGAAGTGTCAGTAACCTCTCCGTAAAATTACGGACACATTGATTTTCAGAAATGGACTTTCCGCAAATTTCGCGGAACCTCTCCATTAATTTTTAAGTTAGTTTTCTGTACTTTCCGTTTAAAGTAAAGAGAGATAATAAAAATGTCTTTAATTTTCGTTTTGTGTGTGTATAAAAATGATATTAAAAAAGTTAAAATATTTTGTACTCAAGCGAGGTTTGAACCCGAGTCAAAAAGTTACCAGTCGACGACTATAACCATTTTTAACCTTCATTTGACGTTGTTGTGACATTTTTGAGGTTGACGAAGCTCTAGTGAGACCGACTTGTTGACGAATTCCCAGTGCGACAATCGAGCTGAGCATCTGCCACGTCGGAGGCACCGGGGAGCAAAAACCCGCGACCCTCCGACTACAAGTCGGCCACCCTACCCCTGAGCTATGAGGGCAGGGCGTATAACTCTCACTTGTGAACTGTGGTATAACGTGGTATTCAAAAGACAAAAGCAAAAATTCAGTTTCTATCAAATATAGTGTATTTTTATTAGTGTTGCCAAATGCTACAGACATCTGACGCTATTTTTTAATGTTTGAATATAGGTCATAGTCGCGTGGATAACCTTAACTGCCGCAGAAACGATCATTTTCTTGTTACAGTGGCGAAGAAAGCTTCGTGTAGAATCAGCATTGTTCGTCTCCGTAACTCGAAGCCAAAAGGGAATACGGAGACTTTCCGTATTTTGTATTTACGGACTTAACTCCGTTTATCGTCATTACGGACTTAACGCCGTTTATCGTCATTACGGATTGCCTTTCCGTATAGACATTGTCCATTTCCGTAAAACATTTCGTAAATATACGGAAATTTTTTTCAGTGGTATATACGTATTTGAAAACATTCGTTTCCCATTATTGGTCAGTTAACTGGGGTTGCTCGGGTGAAGCGCTCAGACGTAAACGGTCAAGGTTCGGATCCTGGTATGGCTTCCGGTTTCTTTATAATTATGTACCGAATCTGTTCGGTTTACCCAGCGCCAGACGTACCTCTAGTTGTGGCGCGAACCTAATAAGAATAACAAAATATGTTGCTTTCAACAACATGTTTTATTGCTCCTATACAAATAATTAATTTGTTTGCGCCGAACAATATTTGTTTGATTCAACAAAACCTTTTCCTCAGCGTGGAGTCCGCGCGCGCGCGTGTGTGGTATGTGTGAGGCCGACACATGGGGGAAGTGAGCTTCAGTTTGCAGGCAAGTTCCGAGCCTAGCTTGTGGCGGGGCTGGTCTGCCAGCCTGTCTGATCACAACTGACAGTTGTTACTCACTGTCCAGCTACTCTTGTCCCAGGCTTATCTCCCCGCAGCCACTATCGACCGCTTTGAGTTCGCGGGAAAAAAAAAAAAAAAAAAAAAAAACCGTGCTTAACACTTTGCAGACTTTGCTCGAGCTACACTTGAGCAAAGCTAATTTGAAAATTACTTAACAAAACTCGCATGGATGCGCAGTCTTTGGTCGGGTAGTGTTAAACATGATCTGACAAGTACACGACAGCGCAGTAACAATAATATTGCTAACGATAGAATTAATTTTTATAGCCACGCAAAGGGATATCAATGATTGTAAATCCTTTTATTCTATACAGGACATTTGATTATGTCAATATCAGCTCGGCTCTCCATTGATTGATGACCGGCCAATACTGAACGCTGTAAAGTACAGGGTAGTGTCCGGTGTGGTATGGACCAATAGGACGATGGTGAGTTCTAACACAGACACCAACAGAACCGGTGTTCTTGCAGTAGTGTATATAGTTGACTCACTTATAATTTGTCTTAGGTGCTAGTAAATGTGTACAGACCTCAATGTGTTAAAAAGTTAAAAATATCTCATATATTCCATTCACGATTAGGTATTTCCAACTTTTCTGAAGCCTGGCCTTCTAAAGATATACTCACTGGCTGTTCCTCCGTCTAATATTAATAAAGCTTAACTAAGTATATGGGCTATTCACGGTAAACTGAGCACTTTTTTAAGCCCCTGCTAAAGTTTTCATTTCTATAAATTTCTAACTTTCCGCCACTTTTTAATGTAAACAATGCAATATGACTAATCAAAACAGTGTATGCATTTCACCACTCTGAATAGTTAATGTCCGAAATTGCAATAAAATATATTTATTAGGTGTTAATTCCTTCAGGCAGGGCCTTCAAAATTTCTCACTTTATTGTGAACAGCCTATAGAAAACTACACCAAAGGGACAAAGCACCGCATTTATGCGCAGTGTAATGATATTTTGCGTTAGAACTATTTCTTACTAAGCATTACCAACACGCCTGAATTTTTTCTTTTAGTCGCGTTAATTATAAATGAAATATTATAATTTTTAGATAAAATATAAATAAAAGTTTTATTCAACCAAAAAAAAACGAGATGCTTGTGTGATAACAGATGTATAAAACGCTTTTGATAAATGTCATGTTTAGTAAACAGCCAAACATGACGTACATGGGACACTTTCTCCATAGTTTGATAGAGAAAACGTGAAGACATCGCGGCTAGTAAACTGCGCACTGTTGTTTGTCCTGCCGGCCGGCGGCCCTAACCACTCCCGACAAAGCGAGTGATATTTGACGCATGCTGTAAACACTATTTTCGAGCCCTCCAATATAGTTAAAAATGGCTTTTCCAGTCTGCCGTATCTTGAAACATACTAGTCCGACACGAGTCTAACTGAGATAAGAACCTATGTATTGAACTTTGTTGCGGACTTTTCATCAATGAAACGATAGTGCATACGTACAGTGACATAGCGCTAATAGTAAAATATTTTCCCCTACCTGTATGGTAACATTCCCACACTTGCTCGCGAAGGAATCAAATGCGTAGGAAAGTTCCCAACTTTGTATAGTAGAGGTGCTAAACATTCCCATATTATCAACCTGATACGTAGTGCTGTTTCCATACACTGCGTAGGTTAAAAACTTCCATTAGTTTAGGAAGTTTACCAGAAATTTTGTCACGGTGTATGAGAACACTACAAGACAGTTCAGAGTCCTGCGCGCAGAGGCGATGGAGCTCTTGTAGCGCGTGCCAATGTGACCCTTACAGTTCCCGCGTTTCACAGCAAGAAATAGGAGATAAACGATGCAGGCAGGCGGGACCCGTATGTTTGTGACATATGTTATTTTTACACCCGATAGCGCTGCCTTCATAGTGTGGAATGGTGTTTGAATGTCGATCGACCTGGTTCGTATTTTCCACAGGTGGTATGGTATATATGACGAACGCAGGAAGAGCTGAGGTGGGTCCTCATCGTAATTCCGTTTTAAGCGGCCGCCAATCCTGCACGAACATCGAACCACGCGAGGCCGTTGGTAGTTTTTATTTTCTCTGCCATTTCGTATCCCCGGAGTAAGAGAGGAAAAAATGTTCGCCGCTGAAGAGAATAATTCCAGGCTCATACTTGCCGAGGGAGGGGGAGGGGAGGGGAGAGTGGAGGGGCATGCTCTCCAGGTCGCGGAAGTCATCAAACTAATGCACCTGTGAGCCAACTGGGCGTGGCGCCTCTAGTTTTCCACTGTGATTGGTTCTTTCGCGAGCACGGCCCGGCCTCTTTCATATCCCGTAGGATCACACTAGTTGTGTCTCCTTCTGCCTTGACTGGAGAACTGCAGTCCAGTTGACTAAAGACTGTTCACGGTAAACTGAGCACTTTTGAGAACCCTGCTTAACACATACTTGTATGCATACATTATGTAAAATTAACACTCACATGGACTTCATCACTTTATTTATGCGTTGGTCAAGTGAAATTGTGAAATTATTAGAAAAGTAAATATTTTTCAAAGCTGTTCAATTTTATACTTAGGTACATTAAAAAACCCCGGAAGCGAAAAAAATAATTTATGTTATCACATTTGGTTACCTGACACTTTTAACTCGACGTTAAGACGTAGAACTATTTTCCCTCCATCATTACCAACTTTACTGGACGAATGTCCTTCAGTTCGCCCTGTAAAATATACGCAGGTAGGAGCAGTGACTTTTTTCTTAGGTTGATTTCAAAAACTCCTCATTTTATCGTGAACAGCCTGTATAGTCCTTCCATTCATGGTTACTTACAGTTTTCTGAAGCTCTGCTGATATTCTACTTCCAGGATATTCCTCCGCCTAAGTCTAGAAAATTACACCAAAGGGACAAAGCACCCCATTTATACGCACTCGGTTTGATGATATTTTGCATGAGGACTATTTCTCGCTAGGTATTGCCAACATACATGTTTTCTCTCTTTTTTATTCATAATAATTATAAATTAAATATGGGCTGCATCTTTACTTATGACTTTTTTTCTTTAAAGAATAAACAGCAGTATGTTTAAACAGCTATCTATAAAGAAACTAAAAACCATATAGTTTTCTTCAATAAAAAAAATGGTGTTGTTTATAATTTTGAAATTAATTTTAAATGAAATTCTTTTGCCTTACCGGTAATATTATGAACATAAAATCGCATAGCTAGAACTCGGCATATATCTAACACTCCCCTTATGTAGCTTCAAAAGGCCTTCCTAGCTGTCACCGTCAGCAGTTGTGTGTAATCTTATTTTTAAAAAATAGGAAGAAAGAAAAACAACTTTGGTGTATTTTAATTTAAATCTTTTTTCACGACAGCGATGAACGTCAGTATTTTGTTGCCCTTTTATAAATGTGGTTTCTGAAACATAAATTTAATCGTTGAAAAGTAAAGTGTGCAAAAATCTTTGTAAAACCCTCTAGCCCTATGTACTATTATGTAAAGCAGTGTTTTAAACTGAAGCTACGCAAAGATACGCAATTTCTGCATTAGCAGCCCACATTGACCGTTACACTTGTGAGGAAACGAAACTCGACGGCAAAAAGGTTATGTTGAATCAAACAAGATTTATTTGGTGCAACCAAATCATTTGTTTGTATGGGAGCAATGAAATATTTTGTCGCTGAAACCAAATTATTTTGTTGTCCCCAGACATAGATTTGGTTGGTGCAACTAAAGATTTTTGGCTCCACGTACATTAAACAGCTTGGGCTGATATAAAAAAATGTACGAGTTCGACCGAGTTTGGAACTAGATCGCATACGACTGCTCGCTTCGCCTTAGTAACCTCGGCTGTTCTGACAACTGGTGAAGTTTGAATGCTTTTAAACATATATATTGTAAATACTGGGCAACGTGTGCAAACAAATTACACCTTTACTTTTCAGTTTCCTGTTGCATTGTTTTATTAATGTGTTTATACGATTGTTAAACAACAATAGATGCACTAACAAACGTGGTTTCTATCCTAATTGTCACAAAACAAACTCTCGAGCTGTATTTTCGAACGAAGGCAGGCAAATGAGTGGCCAAATAAATATATACAGTTGATTCAACAAAATATTTAGTTCACAGTCTAATATATATATTTTTTACCCAACACAGAGATTTTGTTTATTCAAACATATATTTTGTTAGACGAACAAAAATAATTTTGTTGCTTTTCAAATGTTGTTTGCTCAACAGTATGTGTTGTTAGGGCAACTAGATATATATTTTGGCCCTGTACAAAGAAGTATATAGTTGGGTGTTACCTCAGTGTATCAGAGGATTGTGGCTAATAGTGACCTGTGACCGGTGTAGTGGGTTAGGGGGTAAGTCTGCCCCCCGACAGATGGGCCAGGCCGGCACGGTGATTGATCTAGCTTCGCCTGACGTCGACAAATGGTTCGTCTCAGAGGACGACACTTAGGCCTGCCAGGGTTTATTACCTCGCTTCTCTACCCACCCACCCCCCTCCGTAACCCTCTCTCTACTTGTCTTTCATCTCTACTAATAAAGCACGAGTTCCAACCGCTGTCTCCCGTAGCATTTCTGTCTAATGCATGAACAATTTTTACGTTGTCTCTGGCGGTTTTTCCCAGTCTCTTCTTAGTTATAGTCTTAACTATAGGCACACTCAGGGAGGTAGTCATGGCCCCAATCGCCAGCCATGGCTGCCCAATCCCTCTCTGCCGCGATGCATGTCTCCTCGCACGATTTCCTTTTCCTTGTAGGGGTAAGGGGTTAGCCCTGAGCCGCAATAAGATCCCGCCCTACCCACCGAACTTTCACTTAGCACTTAGTTATAGGGTAGTTAGAATCCTCCCCCTTCACTACCACACTTCTACCACCCCGCCATCAGCCTTGCTGACAGCTGCGTCGTTTTTAGGTGCATGCTACAAGTAATTCATCACTCTCCTCCTACCAAGGCGACCCGGGTTCGATTCCCGGCGGGGGTCGCTCTCGGATTTTCGCAAGTGGGAATCGTGCCGGACGATGCCCCTGGTCGGCGGGGGTTTTTTTTCCCCGGAAATCTCCCGTTTGCCCCGCACCTTCATTCCAGCTATGCTCCATACTCACCTCGCTTCGCCCTCATCGGCTCTCAAGACCTCGTTGTTAAGAGCCGCTCAAATCTCTTCACTCGCTCACTCTTGTATGGATCTAGATCGAGACACAGAATATCGATGGCGTAGAAAATCGGACGGATGAAGTCCGATCTTCGGGTCTTCTACCCACTGCATCACTGCAACCTCCTGACAGCGTCTTAACTTATTGTGTGTGTGTCTGGCATGTGATATGGCCATTCAGCAATCTCACTCAACATTTAGTGTTATACGAGATGGTCAGCACTCTCGTTAGATAGGTATAACAGGTTTATTTCATCATTTCAACGATGTCACCTCATCGCAGGGTGAACTGAGGAGAGCCATGTGGGCGAACGGACCACACCCTGGATGAGTCTCTCGTGCAGTAGAAAGTAGATTTTCCCGACTAATAGGGACCAAAGGTAATTCGGATAGGTAATCGAAAATTCGGATCATAGAAATATGTTGAAAAAAAAAAAACGTTTTCACGCAACGTAAAATTTATTAGCTATGTATAGAACAGTAACTTATTCAAAACAGAAACTGTACATAAAATAAAAAACTAGATCTGTCAACGATAACCACCCTCCTCCTATACGTGTTCACTGTGAACACTGAAGGTTACACAAAAACAAAGTTCAGGATACTAACGTTGAACGACTATGGCACACAAAAATTATCAGAACAAAAGTAGATCACCCTACGTGGCGCGATTCGTGTGCAACACATATGGCCAGCTGGATCCGACCAACTAGGCCATACTTTGACTGGAACAACCCATTAAAACAAACACTGAAAATTATTCAACATAATGCACTGACTTGCTAAATCCGTTAACACTTGTTAATTTGCTATAACACATTGTACAACAGGCAGTCTGCTCAAATATTTGGTGCCTTATATGCTGATTCGAACATTTGTGCGTAGGCTTTAAACTACGTATGATTAAAAAAAAAACATTTTGACATAATTACTGAATTTTCTCTACGCGACAGAGACATTGCGCTGATTAGGGCATTCCGTTAGCGAATGGGTCACAGGACCTGTTCATGCATGAACGTTTCTGTCAAGCATGCATGAATATAGGTCACGGGAATAATATCACTACATATAAGATTACTGTGATCTGAGTCCCCATAAGCTGAATGACACAATATCAAAATACACTAATCCCTCAAATTAACTTCACTGTAAATAGTTACAGAACTGTAATAGAGAGATCCTCTGACTATAACAACAAATATCAAAGTACAAGAATGGTGTCTAGCTGGTGAATACTGTGTCACCCGTATAAGGATGTAGTAGCCCTTGCCACCCCTACTGAAAAAACGATATGAAAATGGTATAAAAACAGTTTTGTGTTCCATTTTAAATATTTTCTTAACTGTTAATACTGATATAATAATGTTCACATATGGTTACCCATACTGCTGCATATAAGTTCGTGTCTGTCTGATTAGTATCCATAATGATTTCAGACTATTATCAAACTCTGTTTCATACTTTTCAAACTTTCAGAACATACTGTTCCGTCATTATCAACTTTACAAGAGAAACATTTATTTAAAAAATGTAACAACGTACTGACCATAGTGTTTTTATACTGTGCTGAAAGTTTGATTACACATTAAAATCTCTTGCTATCCTGGACAGTTCTACAAACATAGGCCCTAGTGTTACATAATACTTTTATACTGTCAAGTAATGTCATTATTTGGCACACACAGTATGACTGCCTACCGCTAATGGTCACTGAGGTGGCGTGCTTTATCAGATTATTTAAAACAGGTTTGGTGTGTAAGGAAGACTACTTGTAGTGTACTTGTGTTAACATGGTTCAGGTCCTAATGATGAGGAGTTTTGGTTATCTTCAAACCACTACAGTGTTGACTACCGGAACCTTCTTAATACTTAGCCTATTTAACTTAGAAAAGTTATAGCTTATGAAATCTCCAATTTTGTATGTTGTGGATCAAAATTTGGATAAAATACAATTTTATGAACAGAATAGTCAGTCAAGAACCTGAATTTCGTTCAAAATTCTTGGTGTGAGACCAGCTCTTCTCTGTATGATCTAAATGATAGTGAAATATCAGCTCTTAATTAAAAATTTGTAGGACAATATCACATGTTATTTTTTTTTGTTCTTTATATTATTTTTGAAGCCACTTCGATGCTGTAGATTCAACTTTTACAAATTGTTGGGAAATACCCTCCCTGTTCTGCACGTTTGGTAAATTTTTGTCTATTTTTTCTGTGTTTGGTAGATAAAAGTGAATTTCCATCAAAAGTGGTAGGCATATTTTGCAGTCCACAATGCCTACTGGAAACCATTCTCCATACTCATCGTAGCACTTCCACTCGTCATGCACTCTCTAACTCTCTAAAATCTTGAACTTGAGAGATGATGAAAATTTCACATTCACTTTTGTAATACAATTTTTTTAACGTCTTTTACTTGTGATTAATCACATGGTTAGCAAATCCTACTAGCAATTTCGGGACATTAATGGAAAATAACATGCGAATTATGCATCTGATAAGAGACTTCTTGGTGCAATGTTTACATTGTATTTGCTTGTTTTTTTCTTCTTCTTCCCCGTTATGGGGACTAAAGAAAATACTTTGGTGAAAATCCACATCTAAAGTTTTAACAATTAGATTTAAGGTTGCAATATTCAACCATGGCTTTTTGGACTTAGCGAATGGCTGACGAGACGTCTCCACCTGACGCCAGTGTCACGTGACAGTGATGTGTGGGACATAAAGCATGCTCACTGAACGCAGCCATGCAATCAGTACATAAATGGGTAACTTCTTACCTGATTTGGATTGAGTTATAGTATAACATAGAGCTGTTAAACGTAGCAATTCAGTGTATTGTAATTTTGTCCATGTTTACATAATCAATACTATTTACGCTGTGGAACAAACATTTGCCTGGATAATCACGACATGTGAAAGTTGCATTTTGTCTTATATGCAGGTATGTTTGTACATCTCAGGATTTGCATTGTAGAACAGTGCCAAATTGCGGTGGATTTTGCAGGGAATAAATAAATAGTGTTCCTAAGGAGTCGTATTACTTTCTCAAATAAAAATTAAACTTTTTCACAAAAATAGTTTTGTTACGCAAAAAATTCCTGTACAGATATAATGTACATGTACACAACATGCGGATATTTACTTTAATGTATGTAAAAAAAAACATCCTGTCCAACACTACTAACAGGATACGAGGCGTAGGGCATAAGGAGAATTCAGAATTGGAAAGTGACAACTGTGGTGGATCAATGCATGAACTGGGGCCACGGTGGTGTAGTAGCCATACTACTTGCGTCCCTGTAAGGTGAACCGGGCTCGATTCCCGGCAAGGTCACTCCAGAAGTTTTGCACGCGGGAACTCTGCTGACCAGCAGGTTTTCTCTGGGATTTCTTATTTCCTCTGCCCTTGCATTTTGGCATTGCTCCATTCTCATCGGCTCTCAAAACCCAAATCTATCTACTACAGTGCATGAAATTTTGTCTTAGGAAGACCAGATATAGGCCTATAGCGTATGTTCGAAATTTTCTATTCAGTATATTGGGTTTTAGAACAAATGACTTTTTTTTTGTGTAGCATGAGTAATTTTTATATGGGTTTCTGAAAATTTTAATAGTTCCATTATTATTCAAGGTTGCAAATATAAACACACAAAAAAAAATCCTTTTGCCCAAGTTTCCAGTATTACTTTTTTAGTATTTTGATTTCTGAAAACCATTTTGTTAGAATGAAGGACTAGCCAGTTGTGGTGTGAATCAACGTAACTCAAGGTCAGTGCTGAGAGTGCACAGTGCCTTGAGGCATCACATGTTCAAAAGCAGCGTCAGCAACTGTGACTGGATACGTCTTACCATTTGCAAGTGTGAGATCCTAGACTTTCATTAGGCAGTTGGAAAACCAACTGACCATCTGAATTGTTCCAGGTACTGTAGGTATATCAGTCAGTTGTGCCTCATGAAATACTGGCATGTAGCAGGACGTCGACTGCCAAGTGAGGACATGCAGGAGAGCCATTCACATTAACAGTCAATGTATTTGACTTCCGTAACGATCAGCTTGCATCCTATTTCCTTGGAGATGTGCGCAAGTAGGTCACCATACATAACAAACAACGTGAGTAAACATGGGGTCAGATATGTACCGTTTATACAATCAGCCATGTCAATAGAAACAGTCTTAGTGTAAAGGCTGTTCACGATAAAGTGAGCACTTTTGAAATCAACCTAAAAAAAAAGTAATTGCCCCTTCCTGCACGTATTATAACGGACGCGTGAGTGACACGCGCCCAGTAATGACGGTAACGATATATGTAAAGTAGTTCCATATCTTCACGTCGAATAAAAAGTTTCAAGGTAACCATTTGTGATAATGTAAATTATTTATTTCGCTTTCTGATTTTTAAAGCATCGAAGTGTAAAAACGAGCAGATTTGTTACATATTTACTTTTCTAACAATTTCACAGTTTCACTTGACCAACGCATAAATAAAGTGATGAGGCACGTGGCAACGTTAATTTTACATAACGCGTAACTTGCACACAATTGCAGGGTTATCATAAGTGCTCATTTTATCGTGAACAACCTATAGCTGCCCGACTATCAAAATGTAGACCAATGTAACTGTTAAAAGCCGAAAACACAAACCTTTGTGACATGTACTATGTTAAAACCCAAAATCATTCTTTACATTATTTCCTCCCCCCCCCCCCCCCACAAAAAAGTAGTCATTATGGCACTTTGGCGTATGTTTTTTCTTGCCTCTTTCGCATTGTTATATTTATAGAAAAAACAATTAAGTAAAATCTGCCATTGTTTTCAATTTTTTTTTTTTTTATGTTTTTCAAATTGCTGTAGCCTGTGTGTTGATGTTCCATTTTCTTGTTAAATGCATAATAGTTTTTACTGATATATCATATCATCTGGTCTTTCATCTTAGGAATAGTGCTAACATGGAATTATATTTGCATTTTAAAAGTTTACTGTAAATTACCAGTTATGTAAATGTCATGTCACAAAAATGTTACTTAAGATCGGTTTTTATTTTGGCATATTTCTATAGTGCGTAAGTTGGAACATTTGTTCTCCTACTACTCTAGAGCTGTGTTCTAATTCATTCACACACAAACACACACATTGTCACCCATGATCCCTTGAGCATTCACAGTTCTACACATTCCCATGATCTCTTTTTGACGAAGTGGATATAATTTCAAACACCCATCTTTATTTCGAGATTGTTAAGTTCCAATGCATAAGCGAGAATTAGAGAATCAATAAACTCAACACATTTTCTTATGTTGTGTTGGTTTTTGTACGAGCAAGTGTTCACCAAACGACAGGAATGAGCTGCATAACTGTTATGAACAATTAAACTAACAGTGTAGGGCATGTGTAGAGGACATCGCTCTTGCCTCTAGTCGAATGGGATATTCAAGTTGCATTCATGCTCTTACTGCAAATTCAGGCGGTGACAATTCAACGTCACAGCCGTGATGCACTTTTCAGGGGGAGACAGCCAGGCAAAGGCCCGTGGCTCGTAAATTAGAACACACATTAAGTTAGTTTAAACGATTATGTTACTTTGAGAATGAACACTGAAATAAAGTCAACTTTTTTCTTTTAACAGTATTCATGCTTTTTTGTGACATACAGCTTTGCAGGTATGAGTATTTGAAAATAGAATATATTTACTTCAGTGTAAACAGACTTTTTCACAAAGAAGGTAAAAAGGGGGGGGGGGGGAGACTGTTTAGTGTGGATGGCAATAAATTGTAGTTTTGGTATTTTTTTTAAATAAAAGATTCCATTATATTTTTTAAGGTTTAACTTCATAATTTCCCTGATCTTTGCAACTATTCTCACCATGTAGAATTTTTAGTTATAAATGGTGCATAATTCAAAAAGGAAATGTTGGGGCATGACTGAGCCATTTCTGGACTTCTTAAATATGCTATTTTCAATTTTTTTTTTTTCATTTTAGTTGCACTAATAATTGGGTAACAAATTTTGACCCGATTCCAAGTACATTCTTTGGACACAAATCAAATATTAACTATAGTTGTTACGAAAATTTGTCATTATGTATAATTTATTTATTTATAAATGTTAAATAAACTTATAGTATTCTGCTTCGTTGTGTGTGCGGCAATATACACGCACGCTTCTGAAAACTTAAATGTCACATAAAAAGAACACACAACAGTTTTAAAAATAAAAAACACGAAATTTCGTTAATAACAATTAGAATTCGTTTGACACTTGCTAGCCTAAGCATGTATTCATTCGGAATAAACACGATTGTTTACGTTAAATCGGAATACTATAACACAAAAATCGTTGCGTTACACATATTTAATCTTCTTTTAATTGTCACACTAACATTATTACGATTTAATAAATATAAAACGCGAAATTTCGTTCATTTTATCATGTATGACGCTTGCAGTGCATGTATTCTTATGGGAGAAACCTGATTGTTTTGGGACACGCTTCTACTATTGCTATTTCTACTCTAGCTTCACTAGGCGTACGCAAAACGACGGCGGCAAGTGTCAGCTCAGACCTATCTATCTTTATGACCGTGGTTTCTAACATAGAAAATAGAGAAAATCTGGTACATTGCCGAAAACTTTCCCTGTGCCAAACTTCTTGCCAACCTGTAGTAGAAGTAACCTTACCCGAGTACTGCCTACGCAAATAGGAGTAACCGTACTGCCTGCGCAAGTAGTAGGAGTAACCGTACTGCCTGCGCAAATAGTAGGAGTAACCGTACTGCCTGCGCAACTAGTAGGAGTAACCGTACTGCCTGCGCAACTAGTAGGAGTAACCGTACTGCCTGCCCAACTAGTAGGAGTAACCGTACTGCCTGCGCGTAGTAGGAGTAACCGTACTGCCTGCGCAAGTAGTAGGAGTAATCGTACTGCCTGCGCAACTAGTAGGAGTAACCGTACTGCCTGCGCAAGTAGTAGGAGTAACCGTACTGCCTGCGCAAGTAGTAGGAGTAACCGTACTGCCTGTGCAAGTAGTAGGAGTAACAGTACTACCTGCGCAACTAGTAGGAGTAACCGTACTGCCTGCACAAGTAGTAGGAGTAACCGTACTGCCTGCGCAAGTAGTAGGAGTAACCGTACTGCCTGCGCAAGTAGTAGGGGTAACCGTACTGCCTGCGCAAGTAGTAGGAGTAACCGTACTGCCTGCGCAAGTAGTAGGAGTAACCGTACTGCCTGCGCAACTAGTAGGAGTAACCGTACTGCCTGCGCAAGTAGTGAACATGTCGGCTTGCGGGTATAGTCTGTTCGCGTTTTATTCATACATTTTGAATCAAATATTTGAAAAAACGCTGCGTGTAGACGTGCTTTGTTGTACCCTCTAGCGTTTTATACTTGCGTTAACGTAAAATAACACAAAAGTGCCTTATTTTTGGTTGAAAACATTATATATTAATTTGTATCTATAAATTATGCCATTTAATTTATTATTAATATTAATAAAAACATTGACGATAATGATGTGTTGGTAATGCCTAGTAAGAAATTGTTTTTACGCAAAATATTATTACACTGAGTGCGCACGAATTAGGTGCTGTGTCCCTTTGGTGTGATGTTCTAGACTCGGTTTGTTTGCACGAGGCGGAGGAATATCCTGGAAGTAGAGATTTAACAGGGCCTCGGAAAAGTTGGGCGTAACAGTGAACAGACTGTATCCCTACATAACGCTGTCCACGAGGGGCTTGAAGCCTGGAGCGAGGTTCTCCTGACCTGACCGGGCAAGTGAGATGTCCAGCATCAAACAAAGGAAGGGTGACACGACACATGAACTGAAGTAACACTGAAGTGGAAGTTGGTAACCAAGAACCATTAACTGCGTCCAAACATTCACTGGCTACGGAAACTCCACAGTCTACAGCTGGTGCAGTCACCACTTTGTGACGTGTGCGATGTAGACGATACCTTGGAACATGTGCTGATGGGCTGTCTGAAAACAAAAGACATCAGGTAAGAGAATACACAGAGGAAGGGTATTCACTTGCATTCGGATAATGTGTTAAAGGATTAACAATTTGCGTCTAATCTCGGCAGGATTGAAGAACTCGATAAATGGCGTGAAGAGCAAATTTCAGATGACCCATAAGGCGGTTTTCGGGCAAAGGCTTTAATGTATAAACCAGTAGAATACTGTGTAAGGCACGAAAAAAAAGTGAAGGCCTGAAGAGAGAGAGAGAAGAGAAGAGGATAAGTGTTTTTCCACTGTCTTACTCACTCATCCTGTAGAACTTGTCTACCAGATGGTATCAAGGGAAGCGGACTGAAGGAAGACATCGCCCGCCCTCGGACAGCCGCCTGGGGCCAAATTTTTTTTTTACAGTGGTATTACGAGCGCTTCCTGCTCTTATTAATCTTTCGCATTCTCACACTTGCTAACAGTGCATGCTAAACAATGTATGAATACTATATTTGTCTTCCTGGCATGGAGAACCCACTCAGCATGTCTACCGTCATGGGTTTCCTCTGACCATGACCCTTCCATGGGCTTAATCCTAGTTTACTTGGAAGGGAGGGCCAGGCCACAAACACTGGCTTCGCACTCCAAAACCTCACTTGGCCGAGTGATGCATGTTCCTCCTATATACAGTTTTCGTTTATAGTTTGTATAGGCCTAGGGCCTGGTACGGTCCCAGAACCTACTCCTCTTCCTAACTCCAGCCTACATGCCTTCACGGTGAAGTGAGCACTTTTGAAAGCCCTCTCATGTCAAATAATAGTCAATAAATGTATTTCATTTTAGCCTTAGACGTTAACTTCCGAGTGCGGTGTAATGTGCACACTGTGTTTATTACTTGTATGGCAATAATTATTTAAAAAGGTGGCCAAAGGTTAAAAAAAATGGCAGAATGGGAAAAGTAACCAGGGCTTAAAAAGTGCTCATTTTAGGTACCGTGAACAGCCTATACTAACATAACATTAAAAAATTGTGATGTGTCACAACGTTTCTCCTTGATTTTCATTGGCTGAAGAGTCGCCCATGTCGTGTCCAAACAATATTGTAGTCCAATCGTCAAAGAAACACATATGCACATGGTGTTGAAGTACAGCCTATCCCCGAAAGAATTCCTATGCCAGTGGAAACAACTAGTTGACACGTCGTGCATATTCCTGCATCTGTTACATCGGTTTCGTGTCATTATTGCGTGCGTGCGTGCGTGTATTGCGAAATGGAAATTTTTGGGGAAGTAAAATCCTTACTCCTTCCTCGTTCCGCTCGCTCGTGATTTATTTTACGAAGTTGCTACGTCATGTTCCGAGTGTGCCGCTTCCTTATTTCTTTTTTACGTCCTCGGTATTCTTCCTTGTTTCTTTTTTATCCTTTTTTCGCCTGTAGCCTGGAAAGGATAGAGCAGACCTCGGAATTTTTACTTTCCCGAAGGGAAGTCATTTAGTTTGATTTAGCATGCTGTAAATTTTATGTTCCTTTTCTGCGCTGGACTTTGTTACTTTTCTCTATTCTGTCGGGGAATCTGTCTTTTAGCGAACTTTGGGTGATCGTTATGGAAATGATGTACGATTATGAAGTTCGTCGGTCTTTTTTACGCAGTTAGATACTGGCGTTTCACTATCCAGCGGCTACGAGCATCGCTTGTGTGTCGATCCATCCTGTATATCACTATCTGAATGTCTAGTGATAAAAAGTAAGTATTCCTGATTCACGCTGATTTAAACGCCTTTAAAGTCGTATTTAAAAAAAAGAAAAATATGTCCGTTAACATTTGCTATCGATCTCACAGTAAATGTTGGCGTTGTCAAGGAATTATGTCAGGTTTATGTCTCGACGTTTTATTGAAAACTTCTTATAGTCTAATCCATTCATGGATACTTCCAGCTTTTCTGAAGCCGGTCCTGCTGAAGTTCTACTTTCTGGTTATTCCTCCACCTCATGCAAACAAAGCTTAACCGAGTTTAACAAATTATATCAAAGAGAGAACGCACAGCGTTCGTGCGCACTCTGTTTAATAATATTTTTTTCCTGAGAACTCTCTCTTACTAGGCACTGTCAGCATACCTGTTTTCCACTGCTTTTATTCATATTAATAATAAATGAGAAATGATAATTAATACGTAAAATATAAATAGAAGTTTAATTTTACAATTAATGATATATTTCTGTGTTAACATAAGTATAATGTCACATGTGTTGGACTTATCTCATTGGGTTCAGTTATCTGCTGTGTACGATGCAAATCATTACAGCCACTTTCTCTGCAACGTCCCAGATATAATACACTGTGACAGAGGATTAACGGGTCTGTATAAAAGACTGCAGAATATCCAAAACACATATGCGGGGTACATGTGTGACTTAAAAACTCTCATGATACGATAAGGTATAACACTCTAAATTCGAATCAGTGGAAAACCACTGATTCGCAATGAAATTCAACAAATCTAATCTGTGAAAATGGCTCCTCTTAGAATCAGTGGAAAACACTGATTGTTTCAGTGAAAAAATTCCACTGATTGAATAAGTGACGGCCGATTGCAGTGGCGAATTAAATATGGCTTTTATCGAATTTAGGCAAATAATTATGTGAAATAAACATATTTATAATAGTTTACTGTTTATATTGTGCAATTTACCGTAATTTAAAAACCTTCGCAGGTGGCCGTGATTGAGCTCGCGCACCCTTCGACTCTAGGCCGTTACCTTCATTTGACGTTGTTGTGACATTTTTGACGTGGACGAAGCTCTAGTGAGACCGACTTGTTGACGAATTCCAATGCGACAATCGAACTGGGCATCCGCCACGTCGGAGGCGCCGGGGCGCGAACCCGCGACCCTCCGACTACAAGTCGGTCACCCTACCCCTGAGCTATGAGGGCAGGGCTTCTAAGTACTAGCCGCGCCCGACCCTGTTTGACTTCGGTGATCAGACGAGAACCGGTGTTTTCAGGGTTGTATGGCCGTTGGCAACCATCTGAGCTACCACACCAACTTGAAGTTATCAGAGGAAAATATTTCTTTTATATTTGTGCTGCGAAATAATATAGTTTGAAGTTGTGTGCTCATACTTTTCGCGTTTGGTTTGATTGGTACAGTTAGGATTGTTAAAACGAATAGTATATTATCAGTGCACTCTCTTCGCAACATTAAATGTAGTTTAAACATTCAAACAGAGCGCTGTGACTATTACATGGAATCGAAATGAAAGACGTAAAAAACGGAATGAAAGGCTGGTGTTCACATTACTTCGTAAAAGGGCGTTTTGAAAGACGAAACACACTTAAAAAAGTATTTTGTATTAGTTATATTAGTATATTCGTTGTTACTTCACTTGATATATGTTGTTCTACGGCCATTTTTAAACGCAGTTTCACTGATACATCAGTCAAAAATAATTAGAGACGGAGCAAGTTGCTCAGATGTTTCACTGATACATCAGTCATGAAATAAATCACTGAGAAAACAGTGGAAAAAATAATGAATCAGTGAGAAATGTCACTGAATCAATCAGTGATGGAAAAATGGCATTTGTTCACTATTTCATCGGTTAAATTGACTGGAGTGTCTGATATATCAGTCAGATACGTTTGACTGATTGACACAGTGAAATTATCACTGATTCAGATTTAGAGTGTACCTCAGAAAGCCTGCGTGGCTTACTATACGTGAAAGAAAAACCACTCCTGCACTGTTCTTGCTCAAAACAACACTTAAATACTTTCAGACCCTACTACTTGCCAGATGTTTTTCTTACTAGAATATTCGCCACTCGGCGCACACACGTTCTAAAACCGATAATATGTTCTTAGTCCCACTACACAGAACTAAATTTTGTTTACATTCCTTCAACACTTCTGTGTTTAACCGTGGATTAGATTGCAATTGGAACACAGGCATGTTAAAACTTTTAGCGCATTTGATAAAGAAACCTCAGTGGATAAAAACAAATTAATCTAACACTCCCAAAAAGGTGTGAGCAGTGTATGTGAGTGTGTTGTCTGTAATTTTCTCCTGTCCCATACTTTCTCACCCTTTTTTGAAATTTCATTACGTCTAATTGTTATATGAATTATTTTGTACGCGTTTATACTGTGTATAGGGTTTCCAATTTAAATTGATAACGTTTAAAAGCCCTACTTAAGATCTACTTGTATGCAGATGGCGTATTCGTCCATCATATGTAAAATTAATATTGCAATTGGCCCGGTCACTGTATTCATGCGCCGCCGGTCAAGAGAAAGTGTAAAATTATTCGAAAAATAAATATCTTACAAATTTGCTAATTGTTACATTTATATGTATTAAAGGAAACAAAAGAAATTGTTCCAGTATTCACAAATGTTAACATATGCAACACTTTGATTAGTTTAACTCTGAGACGTGGAGCTACTTTATCTCTGTCATTGCCAACTTGACTGCGCGCATGTCGTTCGGTGAGCTCGTAAAAAATACACGTGGGAAAGGGCAGTGACAGTTTTCCAAATATTGATTTTAAAAATGCTTAGCTAAACATGAACAAACAGCCTTTACTTGTGTGTATCGTGTGCTCGTTTGTGTTCTGTACTTTTCTGTTGTTCAATTGTACTTATTTTTGAGTGAAATTGAATATAAAAGGAAAAACAAGTTCGTGGATTCAGTTTAAGAAAAGGCGCTAATGCACTACGCCTTGAGAGCCTACGTCATCCGCCATACTGCATTTTGTTTTATTTCTTGCTGATTCAAATTTATGAGGATTTATTGAAAAATGCTACAGTAGAAGCTTAGCTAATTACCCTATCCACCCTTAATGGACTTAGTATATAAACTACTAATGCATATTTATGGAACAATTAACTTTATACAACACTTTATATATTAATTCATTCTCACATTTGAATGACAATCAGGGAACACCTGTTAACAATCAAGTCAAAAATTTGCACAGAATGATTAATGAAACATCTCAAGTAATAACTAGGGCCACCTGTTAATATTTTAGGAATATTCGAGCTCCGAAACACTAGAGCTGAGATCCTCTTTCGTGATTGGGTGATTTTAACTGTCACGCATTGCAGGTGTATACGAGGTGATAGAGCCTCTTGAAGTCGAGGATAAATAAGAAACAATAACTGGTCCAGTGGCTGTGAACGGCGAAGCTCCAGCTGCAGCTGTGAGGCTGGGTCGCCTGATCGCCGGCAGCTGCTGCACCATGGCGCGAGGGGCGTGTCGCGGCTGAGCGGATCGATTGGCTACCCGCCCAGACGACGGCTTGTAAACATGGTCCCGAGGGAGCCCTCGGATTGGTCCCTGTCGGCGCCGACAGCCACCATGAGCTGGATACATCCAGGCCGGCTGTGCTCTCCTACATGATTACACACAACTACACTTACATATATTACTATCCTGTTTACACCCAGATGAATTGTCGTAAATACCTTACTAAACGACGTGTAGCATCGTGCCATATGAATGTTCATTGTAACACTTTGAGTAGTATGCACTTACATACTCGGGCAACGTATATTTGGAAATTTCGTTGCTCTTGAAGACAAATCTCACACTTCTGTGCTTTTGCTGTTTCGCTGGACTCTATGGGAAACTAAGTAATAAATTACAACTAGTCAACGTTTAAATTTATAAGACTAAAACTGACAAATTTAATAAATTCTCAAATGAACACGATAGATCGTGAAACATGTTACATCTGACACGACACATTGGTTAGCACATAGTCAACAAGCGACTCCATTGGCCGATGGACAGACAATGATAAACGTTGCGGAATATTGTAAGCGTGTCCGGCGTAGCCAGGACCAATAGGAAGAGGGTAAGTATAAATACAGAGACCAACACAACTCGTATTGGTGTAGTGGAGAACATAGTCAGCTCACTTCAACCTTGTCTTCAGTGAGAGTACATCTGTGCCTTCCTAAAGGGAAGGATGGAGATATATATATATATAAACGTGTTTTCTCCAAATAGAACTACGGTAATTTGTGCTGCTGGAAACGTAAATCTGAAAGAGACGAATTCAATGGCGTATCACTCTCCGAAATCGGTTAAGTAGTTTCGGAGAAATGGCAGTATGGATGTGTCTGGTTGTACCATCAGATTGCGCGCCTCTCACAGATGAACTGTTCTCTTCATGTTCCTTCTGCATCCTCCATGAAGTAGCAGCATATCCAGTTTGTATTGGTTCGTGAACGACATTTTCCTCACTCTCCACAGCACTCGACACACTAGCACTCCACAGCTAGAACACAGAGCTGCGTGTCCTCACTAGCCCTTTTACACTGCAGTATCGCGGTGGCGCGACATTCCATTTCTGCATGATGATGCGACTCTACGAATTTCCTTCCAGGTTTAATATCACTAACATCCGCATGCGACGGCGCGCAATCTGAAGGCACAACCACACACCTCCTATATTCTACATACTGTAATTTCTCCGAAACTACTTAACTGATTTCGGAGAGTGATACGGCATTGAATCCGCATCTTTCAGACTGACTTTGCCAGCAGCACAAATTGCCGTAGTTCCATTACAAGAAAACACGTATAATTAACATTCCAATGAGACGATGCTACACGTCGTTTAGTAAGGTATTTATGACAATTCATCTGGCTGAAAACAGGATAACGATAGCTTTAACGGTTCCGGAAATATGCGAGGATAACATCTTATGTGACATTCTGTATGGTCCATTCATGGTTGTAGTCTACTCGGGGATTCTTCACATTTTTTTTGTAGCAAACCGTTAAAAAATCACCCCATCTAGGACGTGTTTGGTTCTCTCTGCAACATGTCATGTCGCAATGTTTTCATATTTCCCTTAACATAACAGTATCGTATTTCTGGTTAAATTAAACTTTTACCCATGTTTTATCTATACATTTCTATAACTATTGATGATTAATACAAATAAAAACAGAGAGAAAATAGGTGTGTTGATAATGTCTAGTAAGAAATATTTCTCGTGCAAAATATTTTTAAACCATGTATGTACAAATATGTTGCGTTGTCCTTTTGGTGTACATTTCTATCTTGGTTAGCATGGGGTGGAGGAATATCGTGGAAGCAGAACTTTCATCATGGCTTCAGATAAATAGGAAGTAATCGTGAATGGACTATATGTTCTTCCTTGTGCCGCAGTTGGGTGTGCATCTCTCCAAACACATCTGCCACGTAGACCATGTCGTGTCTGGTGGAGTAGTGTAACCCGGGGAGACTGCAACGGACTATAAAGCTGAGCGATATACGAGTAGACAGCACCGTAACTGGCCGGGGCGCTCATATGGGTGGCTTATTGCCACTCGTGGCGCTCGTAACACCGCCTACCTCCCCACCCCCCTCCGGCACACCGACCATCCTCACTACGTCACTCGTAAATAAACCAGCTCCTCCCAGGCTCTGGCACGAGTCATCGCCACTTTACTGTCCGCCAAATTACATTCGCCCTTCGCCCAGGTTCGATACTGTAGGCGCTCTCTTGTGTGTCCTTAAGGGCCCCGCCTAGCTCGAGCTATTTTTTTTTGCCCCGCGTTTGAGGTCGAGAGGCGCAGGAGCGAAAAGGGCTAAACTGCTAAGCGCATCAAGTACGCCATCACCCTCAAGCACACGGCTTTCAACTGACGTGCAGTGTTCACGTCGCACTGCGTGTAAAGGTTGTTCACGATAAAGTGAGCACTTTTGAAATCAACCTTAGAAAATAGTCACTGCTCCTACCTGCATACATTTCAACGGGCGCATTGAGTGACATGCACCCAGTTCAGTTGGTAATGATGGATGGGAAAGTAGTTCCGTATCTTAACGTCGAATAAAAATTGTAAGGTAACCATTTCTGTTAACTTAAATGATTTCTTTCGCTTTCTGTTTTTTTAATGCATCGAAGTGAAAAAATGAGCAGATTTGTAAAATATTTACTTTTGTAATAATTTCACAGTTTCGCCTGACCGACGCATGAATAAAGTAATTAAGGCCATGACAATATTAATCTTACATAAGATGGAAGAATACAAAACTTGCATAGAAGTAGATCTTAAGCAGGGCTTTTAAAAGTGTTCATTTGACCGTGAATAGCCTATACCTATGGGACTTTCAGCGTTCACACTGTTATTTTATTGGTGGAAAGCGTGTAGGAAGATTTGATGCAGGGCCCTTTAGTAGTATTGTCTCTCTCACGTGTATATTTTCAGATACAGCGCTTTGATCAAATCAGTTTTTTTTTTTATACTCTAGAATGGTGTTTGTAATGTGTGTGACGTCTTGGAAGCACTCCACGGCTCTCGTATGAAGTGTGTGAACGTGTACTTTCCGTAGATCAGCCGAGTGGACACGTGTTTAATAGTTTCGCGGGAAAACTGAATTACTGACACTAACAAGCGGCGCCGGGTAGGTGCGGGACCATCAAAGACGGTCTCGTGTTTGGGGCTTGAAATGCGCTGCATCGTGTTTGAAGAAAGGGTTCATTGACGCAACTATGTTGTCCTAAGAAAATAAAGTACGTTCCCGTGCAACGGCGAAATGGTAATTCCAGGACATCACGCACCTTTGAAACATTATTCCCATGCCCACCAATATAGCTGTGAACGGGGTTTCTAGTGTACTGTATCTTAAAAAATACGAACTAGAGTACACGTGCAACCACGATAGTGGCAAGGATTGTCGCGTGCGATAAAATTACAGGGTGAGAACGTGGCCTTCAGAAAGTGTGTCGGGGGTGGTGTGTACCTCCGTAGGAACACGTGGTGAGTGGCGATGCAGAGACCCGACATAAGTGGTTGCTGTTCGTACAGCGATTGTTATAGAGGGCTCACTTCTACGTTGTCGCGAACGCCTAAAATAGTGTGCAGACCTCGAGGAGTTAACTTAACGCTTTCAGACACACTTTAACCCCTTAACTTACACATTAATTTGCGAAGTACGATATTTTTGGTCTGAAACGCACTTAGGAATTGCTCGTAACAACTTGCACAATGGAACGTATACAAGTAATTTTGTTGTCCTACGGCACCGCCAGTAACCAATAACAACATTCTAATGCACGAGCATTAGCCAATAGCGTTACCGCGGGATTGTAGCTGTCTGTATTGACACTTGTTTCTGATCTTGTACAGTACTGGTCGTGACTTACCTAGTTTACAACACGCCATGCGTGCACGAATATACAGGGGGTAATGTGTTATGGGGTTAATTTACGGCTTCCGATGTTGCAAACAAAAAAAATGTTACGATGCGTGCTATACTTATGTCGACACAACACTTGTTTCGTTGTCACAGCCAATGAGCTGCATGCTATATGTTCGACTGAAATTATATGAACCAATTATGACCTAGACCAGTAAGACGGTTTACGAATCACTTATCCACATGTAAGTTCAACGGTCATTGAACTTAGCAGTGTGTAATACAGACCAAAATTACCTATAGGCTGTTCACGGTAAAGTGAGCACTTTTTAAGGCCCTTCTTAATTTTTCCTTTCATCCTATTTCCATCTTCCTGCTGCTTTTTAATATAAACATTGCAATGTGACGAATAAACACAGTGTATACATTTCACCACCCTCAAAATTTAATGCCTGATGCTGCAATAAGATATATTTATTAGTGGTTAAAGCCTGTTGGGGGAGGGGGTTTAAAAAGTGCTCACTTTGCCATGAACAGCCTATACACATGCGTAACGTTCACAATCGCGTACACTGGGTCTGAATGGGTTAGTTGAAGTTGACAGGTTAATGTAAGGGAACACCGAAAATACAAAAAAATGGTAAACCTAGAGATCGGTTTTCGCCACTTTACGCGATATTGATGTATACCTTAAGTACTGTATCTTGCGTCACAGTGTAACTTACTTATTTACAGCGAAGAATATAACTCGAGATGATTACGTCAGCCTGACAAGTTATTGTATCACAGGCTTGGAAAATAATGTTATAGGCTGTTCACGGTAAAATTGACACTTTTGAAAGCCCTGCTTGAGATCTACTCGCGTGCGTGCTGTGTATTATTTCGCCTTTGCAAAATTAACATTGCCGTGGGCCCAATCACTTTACTCATGTGTCGGTCAGATGAAATTGTGAAATTATTGGAAAATATACTATTTTACAGATCTAGCCATTTTTACACTTCGATGCATAAAAAACATAAAGTGAATTAAATAATTTTAAGTTATCACAAGTAGATACTTAACACTTCTCGATCGACGTTAATATATGGAACTATTTCCCATCCATCGTTTCAACTTTACTGAACGCCTGTCATTTACTGCTTTCATTAAAATATATCTAGGCAAGGGCAGTGACATTTTTCTTACATTTATTTCAAAAGTGCTCATTTTATCATGAACAGACTTTACCTAGAGGTCACCTGCCTTATTTTTTCCCTTCTGTACTGTCTTGTGATAACCTTTCTACATCAATCAAGGTATTTAGTATATCCCAAGCCCTCTTAAGTATGTTACTACTACTCCCGGTCTTTGTATAGGGAACGTTTTTTTTTAAATACATCTTAATGACCTGTCCACAGCTGAGTGATTTGAAAGGAAGCCCAATTACTCGGAAGTAATTGGACTTTGCTGTCCGTAGTAGAGAACCAGCCCACCACTCGGCTGTAGTGGTCTCGGGGAACTGAAGTCAAGAAGGCTGGACTGCGAATCGAACCTGCGTCCTCCCGAATGTGAGTTCACTGTGCCGCCTCGCCAGACTGTGTGTCACCCCGTGTGTGACAGGTTTGGTTGTTTCCTCAACACGCAACTTTAAAACAAGCGTCTTATATTTCTGCTACCACGTGTTGGTTAAATTGAACTGTTTGCCTACAAATTACAATGTTACATTTATAATTGGTGAGTTGGTAATTGGTAGGTTGGTAACGTCTCGTCGACAGCGAGGTCATTAGAAACTGCGCAAGTCGCGCAGGGAATAGGGATTGATGAAGGAACCGACCATTGCCTTTGTTAGGGATCCATCTGGGCATTCGCCTGGCATCAGGTGGGCCGGGACGGGAATCGAACCCGGGTCCTCCCGAATGCGAGTGCAGTGAGTTACCTCGCACGTGTTGGCAATACCTAGTAAGAAATAGTATTCTAATTCAAAATATTATTAAAGCGAGTGCGCTCAAATAGGGCGGGTTGTCCTTTTAGTTTAATACTCTGAAAGTCGAACTTTAGCAAGGCTTTAGAAAAGTTAGAAATAACCGGGAACGGACTATATCGAGTTATGTTACACGCGAGACTTTTCGATGTATCACAAAGTGGAAAGTTACTTTTTTTTTTTTTTATATAATTTATTTATTTACTGGACTTATCGTTATTTTGCAACGTAAATGACGAATAACAACTGAGAGCACGTATTTAAATATTAATACGAGATTTAGATTTCACTACTTATTTCCACGACTGCACATTATTTGTGATTAGACAAAATAGGTTGTCTCCAAAAAGTGAATATTTTCGCAGCAATACGTCACGTGATAAGCCGTGAGGTTTCACCCATCCCGAGACAGCGGGAAACACAACACAGTTCACTCCTCATTTTCTGTTAGGTAATTATTTTAAATAGGAATTATTTCACTAAAAAAATAACCTGTAAGCACCAAAGAAACCGCGGGCATCACTTTTCTACTCTCATTGTAATTGGCTGGCGAGACACACGTGACATTCGTTACTAGAGCCATCTATATTTTGGAAAGAGAACGTGTTGAGATCACGATGGTAAAGGCTGTTTATGATAAAGTGACCTCTTTTGAACTCAACCTATCTGCATAACGGTGGGTGGGAAGTAGCTCCGTAGCTTAACGTCGACTAGGTAACCGTTTGTGAGAATTTATATTATTTGTTTCGCTTTTTTTTTTTTTTTTTTTAATGCATCGAAGTGTAAAAATGAGCAGGTTTGTAAAATATTTACGTTTCTAATAATTTCACAGTTTCACTTGACCGACGCATGAATTAAGTGATGAGGACCATGACAATGTTAATCTTGCATAAGGCGGAACTGCGAGATAACGCAGCTACTTGTTGGCAAGGCGCCGCGATTTTGGCTTGGACGAGGAGATAGGCATGGCGCGGAATGGTTAGGGGGGGGGGGGAGGGAGGCAGGAAGGATACGTCGACATTTGCGGAAGGAAGGATGCCGTGTCCTGGATCCTGGCGTGGCGCAGTCCTGCGTTTCCTACAGTGAAGCAACCTTCTGAGCCGAGCCAGTGTGTTGCAGTCTGGGAGGACCGGACCTGACTCTTCACAACATTCACCTTTACCCCAGTGTTGCCGTACGTACTACTATAGGCTGTTCAAGGTAAAGTGAGCACTTTTGAAATCAACCTTTGAAAAAAAGCCACTGCTTTTGGGCACCCTAAGTGACATGCGTCCATTAAGGTTGCTAGCGATGGATGGGAAGTAGTTTCGTATCTTAACGTCGTGTAAAAAGTGATAGGTAACCGTTCATGATCAATTAAACTATCACTTTCGTTTTCTCTTTATTTTTAATGCATCGAGGTGTAAAATTGAGCAGATTGGTTTAATATTTACTGTTTTTAATAATTTCACAGTTTCACGTGACCGGTGCATGAATAAAGTGATGAGGCCCATGGCAATGTTAATCTTACCTAAAGCGGAAGAATGCACAATGTGCATACAAGTTGATTTTAAGCAGTGCTTTCAGAACTGCTCATTTTACCGCGATAAATTTATAGAAGCCATTTACGGTCGACAGAGCACTTTTCAAATCCTATATTGAGATCTAATTGTACACACATTGGATATTCTTCCACCATATGTAACAATAGCAATGCGATAAGCCTGGTCACTTCATTAATTCGTCGGTCAAGAGAAACTGAAATTATTATAAAAGTAAGTATTTTAAAAAAAATTGCTTATTCTTCTACTTTGTGTTATTAAGTATTGGCGAATGTTTACCTTAACTTTTTAATTCAACGTTAAGACGCGGCACTACTTCCATTCCATCGTTGTCAAATTTACCGGGCGCAATATCACTCAGTGTGCCCGTTAAAGTTACGCAATTAAAGGCAGTGACATTTTTCAAAGGTTGAACTCAGAATTGTTCAATTAATCTTGTACAAAGTATGAAAGTTGTTCACAGATTCCTGAGCACTTTTGGAAATCAACATTTGAAATTGTCACTGCCCCTGCTTATGTATATGTGAACAGCGCACTTGGGGACATGCGTCCAGTAAAGTTGGCATTGATGGAGGGAAAGTGGCTCCATGTTTTAACGTTGATTGAAAATGTTAGGTTAATATTTTTGATTATACTCCATTCACTGTTACTTCAAACTTTTCTGAAGCCCTGCTGTAGTTATACTTCCAGGATATTCCTCCGCCCCGTGCAAACAAAGCTTAACAGAGTCTAGAAAATTACACCAGAGGGACAACGCATCAAATTCGTGCGCACTCAGTGTAATAACGTTTTGCATAATAACTAGTTCTTACTAAGCATTACCAGCACATCCATTTTCCAGCTGAATTCATTCACATTCATTAAAAATGAAATATTATTATTTATATATAAAATATAAATACAATTCTAATCTAACCCAAAGTAACGCAATTTTATGTTAATACAAGTATAGAACACTTGTAATACATGTAATGTTAAGGAAACAGCTAAGCACGTCATACATACATGTTCGAAGCGAGGGAATCCGGAATAGACTAAACTTAAATTATTTTCTCTTGCTTTCTGTTTATTATTTTTCAATACATATAAGTGTAAGAATGTTTACTTTTTGATGATTCCACTGTTTCACTTGGCCGACACATGAATAAAGTGACGTGAAGATATTGCGACGTCTCTTGACAGTGAGGTCTTGAGAGCCGTTGAGGTTGATTGAAGTGAGTATGGAGCGGCGCCGGAATGAAGTGGCGGGGGAAACTGGAGATCCCCGAGGAAACCCGCCTGCCAACGGCATTGTCCGGCACGATTCCCACTTGCGAAAACCCGGTGACCCGGCCGGGTATTGAACCCGGGTCGCCTTGGCGGGAGGCGAGTGTGCCAATCGCTCAGCCACCGAGGCCCCTACACATGAATAAAGTGATCAGTCCCGTGGCAAAGTTAATATTACATGTGCTGGGAGGATACACAATATGCGTACAAGTAGATACTAAGCAGGTCTTTCAAACGTGCTCAGTTTACCTTGAACTGTAACATATAGTCGTACGTTTAGACTATCCACTATAAAGTGAGCACTTTTGAAATCAACCTTAGAAAAAAGTCACTGCTCTTGTGTGCACATATTTTGACGGGCGCAATGAGTGACATGTGCCCAGTAAAGTTGGTAATGATGGAGGAGAAAATAGTTCCATATATTAACGTCGAACAAAAAGTGTTAGGTAACCATATGTGATAACTTCGATTATTTCTCTCGCTTTCTGTATTTTTTTTAATGCATCGAAGTGTAAAAATGAACAAATTTGTACAATATTTACTTTTCTAATAATTTCACAGTGATGAGGCTCTTGTGAGTGTTAATTTTACATAACGCGGAAGAAACACAACATGTATACAAGTAGATCTTAAGCAGGGTTTTCAAAAGTGTTCATTTTACCGTGAACAGAGTATATATTACTATAGTTACAGGACAAGTGACTGGACACAAGGCCGTACTCCTGCTTGCACGACTTGTTCCTAAGAGGTCACTTTTATGTTGGCGGTAAATCGGATTGTAAGATACGGCTTCAGTCAAAATATTACGTACTGTACGTGCTTTATTACATAACTGTCAGTTACGTCCTCCAGTGGTGTTGACAAGAGCAAACAGCAGAAATAATACTGAGTTCGGCACTCAAGTTCTGACATTAAACTTAATTCAATAGGAAATTAGTTACGAATTTATGTGCAAAAAAAATGTATATGTCGTCAAAAGTAACTGTGGACTTGTCTCCTTTCTTTCATGGGAAACTGCGTAGTGAAGCCCTGAAAATAATATTTTTAACAATTTCACAATTAAAATTGTGACGTGAACACGTCTTTAAATTTGCAACCATAGTGGGAGGCAATCCAGAAAATCCGGTGATAACAAAATCGAGAGATACAGTTTGGCATTGCAGCTCCGAATCTATCGTCTACATTCAAAATTAAATTACTCCACTCGATTGCCAAAGGATCAAAGAATATGTTACGTTGAGTGAGGACTGTGAAGCATCTCGGGGGGGGGGGGGGGGGGTTGTAGCCGCAATTTTGAGTTCGTTTCGCCGCGTCTCATAACTTCCGCGTAGTATAACTTTTGACTAGGAGAAGCTACGATGCTCGTTTATGTTTCAATAGACAGCTCTCGTCAAGATCAATGGCTTGTGTGTATAAAAAAAAATTGTGTGGCGTGGTTATGGTGAAATTGTATGAGTTTAATGTAAAAAAATTAAGAAAATTCAACACAAGTTTCGCCTATACTCGTCAAAAAGCCAAGTCGAAATACAGAAATCGTATACGGTTGGAAAGAGCGTCCCAAAAGCAATCCAGTGATACACATAAAACCCCATATGATCAAGTGAAGCTGTGCCGGGAACGTAAAATAAACATCAAGGCGTCCGAGCGCGTCAACGTAGACGTATTCACGCAAAACAAACGGCCGTGTCTCTGATACAGCTACACCCCGTTTCTTTTATTCATTTGTGATATTAAAATAGAATCATTGTATTAACCTGCGTTTTGCTAAATCCAATTTACTACAGAATATTGTACAATACGTGATATTTCGCTATATTTCCACTCTAGTGCGAAGAGAATTGTATATACTTTACGTATTATCTAACCCAATACAAGTGGGAAGAGTTGTATTATTGTTAGAAAATTGCAATTATCCCATTTACTTACATGCATAACAGAAAATTCCGGTTCACCTGCCACCTCGCGGCGAAAATGTTTAGCTGTCAAACTGAAAGCATTGAGCTTCCCAACCTGGAGTTTTTTCCCTCGTTTGTAGACGAGAAACTTGAGGAGCGATAAGGTTGACATTGCCACGCACATCAGGTGCTACATCGTCTCTAAGCGCAAGGCTCTCAACTCGCACAGTGCAGTGTTCTCGTC
The DNA here is from genome assembly GCA_029891345.1 of Dryococelus australis. Classification (NCBI taxonomy): domain Eukaryota; kingdom Metazoa; phylum Arthropoda; class Insecta; order Phasmatodea; family Phasmatidae; genus Dryococelus; species Dryococelus australis. Next base: position 7,208,909 of record CM057007.1, on the reverse strand, counting down.
ACACTTCTGTTATTTTATTGTTGGAAAGTTTCTAGGATGTTTCAATGCTTGCGGCTCTTGAGTTTTTTTATGTATGCGACACGTATAGTGTGAGATACAGTGCTTTGGAAAAGCCGTTGTAAAGCCCCTTTCACACTATCAAATTTTTACCTTCAACTATATTTGACAATCAAATTTGAGGACAAAATACGGCCATAAAATATTTCCTCCCAGCAAATTTTATCAAATAATCTTGAATGTGTTTCAAATTGTGGCACACAGTCAAATTTTTTTTCTGGGGGAATCTTATTTGAATTATTTTTTTTTAAACTATTTTCATAGAGAGATATTGCTTTTGCATTTCCATGCGGCCCATTACAGGAAGAAATGTAAGGAATATTGTAATTTATTTTCGCTTCTTCACTTTATCAGAGGTGTTTCATGCACAATGAAATTTCATGCCTTCGAGCTCGCAATATTATGTGCAATATTTACTTAGAATAGCATTCATAACCTCGCAGCTTCTACATAAATTAGTTATCTTTATAATGTACTTCGTTTCCAGCAATTGTTCGTAATTTTTAAGTTACTTGATGTCCACGTAAAAAATGGACGTTAAGAAACTTTAAAATAACGAACAATTGCTGGAAACGGGATAGGTTAAGATAATTGAATTATGTAGCAGCTGTCTTGGCACAAATGTTATTTTAAGTGAATAGTTCACATAATATAACGAACACAGAGGCATTAAATGTAATTGTGCAGGAAACATATCTTAAAAATTTAATTTAATAAAGAAACGAAAATAAATTACAATATTACTTACATTTATTCCTGTAATGGACCGCATGGATAAACAAAAGCAATATCTCACTATGGAAATAATTTTAAAATTATATTTCAAATTATATTCTCCCAATAAAAAAATTTGACAATGTGACACATTTTCAGACACATTAAAGATTATTTGATAAAATTTGTCGGAAGGAAAGGTTTGATGTTCGTATTTTGCCCTCAAATTTTATTGTAAGTTATAGTTGAAGGTGAATATCTGACAGTGTGACAGCGGCTTAACGTCTCCCTCGGCCAAGTAGGCAGCACGCGACGTCGCTTCGTGAACGCGCCCGCACAGTGAAGAACTCAGCTTGTCCCGCCCACTCCCGTAGCACACGCCAGCAAGATGACGTCACTGGCAAACAAAATGGCGTGACGCCTAGTGGTGTTTATTTCACAGACGCGAGGTAAGCAATGTTTACACTATACATATTGGAAATGTTTGATCCTTTATAGTTTTCGCCTTAACTTTAAATTCAAACACATTTCAATCTGAGTTTCCCCTTTTCCGATTCGAAAAACAGAGTTTTCGTGTCTCCCGCATAGTGCTGCTATCTAGTATTTATTTCCACAAACGGAGGCGACTAGCGATGAATCTAACTCGCAAGCGAGTTACATTGCCGCGTTACTTCGGCAGGGTAAGCAGTCGTTCTGTTTGCGTCCTCCAGTCCTTTTTTTTCTCTAGCAAAATGGATGAACGTGTTCGGGAAAACGGGAGTTTTGTAATAATTTGTAATATGCTCGCTAAATAATATTCAGTTTAATTATTATCACAGCCATTACGTTTCCGTTTCATAACTAATGTTAAATATTATTATAATGCTGTAAATACATGTGGAGGGTAAGCAAAGTTGGAAGTTGCGTTTGTTAGTAGAAATTGAAAATGGAACTACAGCCCGGCAATAGCAAATGTTATCTAAAACACTCAAATATGTTGGGCTATTACATTGCTTACCCTGTAAAAAAAACTCCCCACACGCCACTGGTGACACCGTTCGCCAATCAGCGCCTTCTAACATACTCGCCAGCGTATAGCACAGCCACGAGGATTCTTTCGCAGCACGCAGTAGCCAATCAGACACAAGAACAGTTCCCAGAGCCACGCGCAACCAGAGGATGGCCACGCCATTCCGTCTGGGCCCGCGGTGGCTGAGCGGTTAGCCTGCTCGCCTTCCACCATGGCGAACCGGGTTCAATCCCTGGCCGGGTCACCCCGGATTTTCGCACGTGGGAAGTGTCGGAGGATGCATTTGGTCGGCGGGTTTTCTCGGGGATCTCCCGTTTCCCCCACCCTTTCATTCCGGCGCCACTCCATACTCACCTCTATCACTCTAATCGGCTCTTAAGACCTCGCTGTTAAGAGCTGCCCATATCTCTTCACTCACTAACGCCTCCATTTCGTCTTTGTTTACTTATCTATAGGCTTTTCATGGTAAAATGAGAACTTTTGAAAGCCCTTTCATTTGGAATAATAGTCAATAAATATGTTTCATTTTAGCTTTAGACGTTCACTTCCGAGTGCGGTAATATATTCACACTGTGTTTATTACGTAAATGGCAGAAAAGGAAAAGCAACTAGAGTCTGAAAAGTGCTCAAATTACTGTGATTTTGCTCGCCCTGCCATGGCACGAGAATTACGTACAGGTTCGTTCATGTTAAATTCCATCTGTGTATGTTGTTTTTAGCTGTAGGCCTACTTCAGAATGCTTCCGCTGGGACCTCTGTCGGGTGCAAGAGTTTTATCCTTTTTCGGTTCCCGCGCTCACTTTTTTTAAAAGTAAAACTTGTTAAGAACTAATTATCCCGTGGCTTTCTCTTGAACGTATTCCCAAACTGGGATTATCAGAAAAAGTTTTTTTCTAAGGAGATTTCCTTTGTGCTTTTTAATATCCTGTACATAGCTTTTTATGCGCATAATTGCTTCTTATGGAAAAGCATACTTTCATTTAGGCTGGCAAACAAAAAATTCAAGTTCTCGTGAGATGTAGAAAATTATATAAGTTAATAAGTGTCATTAATGAATCACGGGTTTATGATGCTTGTTTGAAGGACTATTAGAAGATGCCTGCCAAATTGTTCTTATTATTCGACGGAAATTTGCAATACTGTATATCTATATCCGAAAGTGTGGCGTTTGTCTATCGGCTCCTGCCGTAGTAGGGCCATGGTTTCTCTTTTTACTTGGCTGCACGTAACTGGGTCACGTGACTGCAGTGGAGACGTTTACGCGGCTCTTAACCTCGAGGTCTTGAGGAGCGAGGAGTGTGTGGAGCGACGCCGGAATGCAAGGGTGGGAGGATCGGGAACACCCCGAGATAATCCTCCGACTAGTATCATCGTTCGGCACAATTCCAATTTGCAAATATCCGGCAGTGACCCGGATTGGCATCTAAACCCGGTTTTCATAGGTGGGAGGCGAGCAGTCTAACCGCTCAGCCACTGCGATAACGAAGCGTAAACGCTGTTCACGGAAAAAATGAGCACTTTCAAAAGTCCTACTAAAGATCTACTTGAATGTATGTTGTGTATTCTTCCGCCTTATGTAAAAGAAACATTGTAATGCGCCTCATCACTTTATTCACGCGTGGGCCAAGTAAAACTTGATGTTATTAGGAAAGTAAATATTATACAAATCTGCTCATTTTGACACTTCGATGCATTTAAAAAAAACGGAGTGAAAGTAATAATTTAAGTTACCACAAATGGTTAACTAACACTTTTTATTCGACGTAAAGATATGGAACTATTTTCCATCCATCGTTACCAACTCTACTGAACAAATGTCACTCACTGCGACTATTAACATATATGCATTCAGGGGCAGTGGCATTTTTCTATGGTTCATTTCTAAAGTGCTCACTTTATCGTGAACAGCCTTTAACTGCTCTTCGTATAGCTTGCTCCAGAATGCCGGCACCAAGTTGTCATCTGTTCGTTGCGCCTGTAACTTGGTGTACAGTTTTGTCGCTGCACACAGTGATGACAGCCGGACCGGAGCAGTGCTAATGTTTACTTCTCACTCGCCGTTACACGCCACGCGAACATTGTTTTGAGTGTCGAGATTCGACTTTTACGTAATACTTCGTTTTATAAATAAACATTTACGAGCCGGGCCCGACCCGGGCCCCTGAGCATTGCCCCCTCCCCCCCCCCCTCTTTTCATCAACTCACACACCTTCTAGGTCTTGGCGGGCTTGAGCCTTAAAGGCTGTTCATGATAATGTGAGAACTTTTGAAATCAACCTTATAAAAAGTCACTGTTCGTACCTGCATATATTTTAATGGACGCACTGAGTGACGTGCGCCCAGTAAAGTTGGTCATGGCTGAGGGAAAGTAGTTCTATATAACTACGTCGAATAAAAAGTGTTAGGTAACAATTTGTGTCGACTCTAATTATTTATTACGCTTTCTGTTTTTTTCTAATCTGCGAAAGTGTAAAAATGAGCTTATTTGAAAAATTTTTACTTTCCTAATAATTTCACAATTTCGCTGGACCAATGCATAAATAAAGTGATGAGGCCCATAACAATTCTAATTTTACATAACGCGTAAGACTACACAACGTGCATACAAGTAGAACTTGAGCAGGGCTTTCAAAAGTGGTCACTTTACCGTGAACAGCCTATACTTACTTTTGTCTGTGCACCGCCTGGATCCAACACAACTTACGTTGCTCCTCTATACTTTCCGTGTTGGAAATAAATAAAGAACTACATCGGGGATTTTGTCAACAACACAGCAATCTGTGTTGCCTTTCCGCTTTCTTGAGCCATCCATAGGTTTTCACGTGACAGTCTCACCGATCTGCAGTCAATTACCACAGTCTCCGCACGGCGCCCATACGCTGTTGAAGTCGACGTCATATCCTGTTCCGTTGCCTAGCAACTGTTGTGTAGTTTGATCCAGTAGTTTTCTACGGTATAGTATGTCTTCTTGCCTTTCGCAATTTTTGCATAATAGTATTCACGAAGAAGTGATGGTTATCACTGCAATCACAATAACATTAGAGAGATGTGTAAATCCCTTCGTTTGCCGAAATATAAGAGTAGAATGATTATGCCGGTTCTGGGACAACGGCATCTGGCATCAGAGCTGGAGCCGGCTGGCCGCCATGTTGTGAGATTACCATCCGCAATATTGGAAGCCAGTGACCGTTGGCCTTTGATATTTGATCCAGGACCTTTGACCCCAAAACACAAACATCTAAAAAATAAAAATCCGAAATAAATCCCAATAAACGTATTATTAAAAGTTATTTTAAAATTATTAAAAAACTATTTAAAAATTTTTTCAAAATTATAAAAATTAGTTTAAAATTCTAGATTTCTGGCGGTCCCTAACAATTTCCCTATTTTTGTTAAATCTCCCTTTCTTTTTAATTTTCCATTTTTTCCCTAAAAATTTCCATTTCCGAACAGCAAAGAATCTTGGAGAAAGGGTCCACGGTTAATTGGAGCCCCGAACTCTTTCGTGTATGACGTATACGCAACTATGCCCCGAGGACCTACTTTTTCGAGGATTTGAATATAGTTCCGATCCATGGTGGTTTCTGCGCAGAGGAGATACAGCCTACAAAGTTTCCAGATGTGAATTTGGCCAAGAAGGTACTGCAACGATGTAAAGGAAGGGTATTTGTCAAGTGGTGGAATTTCTCTGCCCGTTTTAAATCCTGGGTCGTCGAAGTAGACATCGACCAGCGAACACCGAAGAAGTTAATAACAATTATTGCATTTTTGCCGATTATGTACACTTTATTATGTGTACAAAAAATTCTATGTAAAAGAATTGTCGCATTTTATTTATCTTCTACAATCCCCTCCGCTTTATATAAAATTTAATTTTAATATAAATACTCGCATTTAAGAATAAAATAAAATATTACAATTCACGTACTTTGCAGGAATGGTTAATGCCACCATTCGGTACAGGTCGATAACAGACGGCATAATCGAGAAATTAGCACCACCTATATGTTGAAAATATAATCCGATATGGAGGGTGCCGACAGCGTCACCTAGAATTAAAAAAACGTAAACAAATATGGCTACCACCTGGCGGGTTTATGAATACACTAGCACCACCTAGGTAATGAAAACATATGAAACACTAGCGATGTATAAACAAATGACAAACGAAAAAAAACAAGACGGCGAATGTTGGCTGTGACGCATACCAAGATGGTGTACTGCACCGACCAACATGGCTACTGAACCGGCTTAATTCTTCTACTGACAAGGTTAAAATTATCGATGTGGCTTCCTATGTGTCGTTACATATGTACTTCAAATATATTTGAAGTAGTTATATTTTAAGGTTAATAGAATAACTCCTTATAAAAGGCCCAAAAAATTATAATAAAAAAACCATTAATATGGTAAACTGAAATAGGCCTATGTTATTTTTATTATTTTCTATAGTGGAGCTATAAAAACTCAGTGTAGCCGATTATAATAAGTAATAAATATTCTACGTAGGCTACCATGCATATAATTAACAGCAGACTAAACTGTCAGTAGCTATGAATCCCTTGTATTTTACTTTAAAATTGCTATTCTCATCATATAAGTTAATTTACTTTATTTTTGTGGAAGATAAACTAGGGATCCAAACAAAGGCTGCCAGCTGTGTAACTCCTAGTATAAAGAAGGCTAGAAAGAGAATGTTCCTAGAATTAAAGAAACAGTCTAGAACTTTTAATACATTTGGTGTAATGGCAATTTCTGTAGTACAAATCAGTAGTCTAGCAGAAAAGTTTGTTGTTTAGGGCTGGAGAGTAATTTCATAGGCGTAGTAATAAATTAATAACCTACCTATAGGGAGTGTAATAGTAACATCCACTTTGTTTTGCTTATTTTTCATGTTAGGTAAGGTCATTTATTCATGTATTTAATGTGGTTAAACGACACAATTAACGAAATAAGGGTAGTTTTAACGTTACAAAAATGTTGTTACGTCATTCATTTACTTCTAGGGATACAGTAAGTTCTTAGTTACTGTAATTTTTTTAGTCGTAGTACAAAGCTTTAGGATATAGGTGTCAATGGGGCGAATAAGTTAACATTTTTTATAGGAATTGACAAACACAAATACAAAACTAGTAAAATACTCCTCAATGCCTATAGCCTCCGCCTGTTATGAAACAAGTGCAATGATTTTACCGCCAATCAGACATTTTTTTTTTTGCGCGGTAGCATTCAGAAGTACAGGGTAGGTAAAGGCTGTACACGATAAAGTGAGCATTTTTGAAATCAACCTTTGAAAAGCCACTGCTCCTAGATGCATATATTTTAACGGGCGCGCTGCGTGGCATGCGCCCAGTAACATTGGCAACGTTGGGAACAACGTAGTTTCATATGTTAACGTCGAAAAAAAAAAGTGTTAGGCAACCATTTGTAATAACTTAAATTTTTTATTTCACTTTCTGTTCTTTTTTTTTAATGCAGCGTAGTGTAAAAATGAGCAGATTTGTAAAATATTTACTTTTCTAATAATTTCACAGTTTCATTCGACCGGCGCGCGAATAATGTGATGAATTGTTGACTAATCGTTAAAATATCTGTCATTAAAGCAACAGGAATAATTTCAGATTCACACTTGGACGTACAAATTAAACAATGCAAGTTGAACAATAGCCATTTCGCTGCACTTCTTCCATAGCAACGAGTTGTTTGCATCCAATATGGCGGTGCATAGTAATCCATATAGCAGTCGACTTGAACAGCGTATAGCGTATAGGGCTTATCGGTCCCCGCCTGGAGGCGACAGGCTTAGCGTAGGCGCCATGATCCAATCTCGCCGGGATCCAGCTGCCCCTAGTCTGGTGACCTAGATCCTCCGCCGGGCTCGGCTCTCGCCACCTTGCACACCGTGGACCGCAAATCCGTACGTGGCTCCCAACCCCAGGATGTCTGCAACACGTGCTCTCACAGATGTGTGGTGAGTTGAGAGGCTTGGGTGGCTATTAACCCCTTAAGGGGGCCGCCTACTAGCGCCTTGAAATATGTTGCAGTGTGTTGGGAAGTCCTTAACTATTCCACGTACTCCCAACGAAAAGAAAACAAACTTCAGGCGATGACGTAATGTCGCTTACATGACACTACGCATGTTAGAACCACTATTTCCAAGTCCTCCAACATGGCTAAAAACAGCATTTTCACACTGCCGTATGTCAAAATGTACTGGCCGGATATACGTGAAACTCAGATACAATCCTGCATTCAACTTTGGATCAGACTTCCCATCAGTAAAATAATATAGTCACCTCTTAAAGTCCCATAGAAAAAAAACGGTTCGACGAAAATCCTGCGCGCTAGTTTAGTGCTTCGCGCATAGTGGCGATGCGGCACTTGATGCGCGGTGCCAGTGTCGCCCTTAGCGTTCGCTCGCTCCTGTGCCATGTCGCGTCAGATAGGCGGCCAGCGTAACATATTTACGTTCCATATTGTAAGTCGTTACCTGCAATTCGTAAGTACGTTTCAGACAGGAAATCTCGTCTTTCCCAACACCTGGAAGGACAGATTAATGTGTAAGTGAAGGGATTAACAACGAAGTCTTGAGAGCCGATGATGGTGAGATGAGGTGACAGTGGAGTAGCGCCGGAATTCTAGGGCGGGGAAAGGGAGATCCCCGTGAAAACCTGCCGAACAGCGGTATCGTCCGGCACGATTCCCACATGCGAAAATCCGGGAGTGACCCGGCCAGGGATTGAACCCGTTTCGCCATGGTTGGAGGCGAGCAGTCTAACCGCTTAGCCACCACGGCCGCCGAGTTTGGTCCGGTGGTAAAGGGGGGGGGGAGTGGATTTAATCGTATCTCAATATCTGTGAGAAGGAAGAAGAGGGAAATGTCCTAGCGTATACATACAATATAACACACTCAGATTTAAAGCGTTTTAAAACGTATGTGGTAATGTTTGTTTAATATGATTATAAAATAACGTATGTTTTACATTGAAAACTCAATAGTATTTATACATTCAAAGAAATTTTTATTTCTTGTCGATTTGTTAATGCTAGTAATTATTTATGAAGTTACTTAACATTTACATACATTTGCCAAGGAAACAGTTCTCTATAGGGCTAATTTTGAGAGAGAAAAAGTAATTTTTCATTTAGATGTACATTGGCAACACACGCCAACTAGGCCTATCGCTGTGATGCGACGTGTTGAGTATGCGTGACATGTAATTTTTTAATCAACACATCAGTACAGAAAACTGATCATTCTAAGTGGGCTGTCAGCCATGAAGAGTGGCGGTAAACAGCATGATGCCAAAAGTATGTTGTATCTAATTAGTGTTCACTCACTGTTACCTAAAACTTCTCTGAATCCCTGCTAAAGAATTACTGCTAGGATATTCTTCCGCCTCTTGCAAACGTTAACCAAGTTTAAACAAATTACAGCAAAGGGACAGCCACAGAATTCGTGCTCGTTTAGTGTAGTAATATTTTATTTTGTGTAAGATGTGTTTCTTACTAGGTATTACCAACGCACTTGTTTGCTTCCTGTTATTATTCTTATTAATTGTTATAAAGTTGGTGCTCTATGTTAACAGAAGTATAAAACGCGTATTATACATGACATAGTTAGGGAAATCCAAAGGCGTCATATACAGGGAGTGATTTTTCGAAAGTTTGATTAAAAAAGTGCGAAGAAACCGCTAACAGACTAATATAATTATAACATTAACAATATCTAAAGCACAGACGCAGAGTATACAGAGAGGTGAAGCAGCCACGCACTTGTACTGGGAAACACAGCTACACACACTGGCCAGCAATATGGCGCCAGCAGCCAGCTAAATGTTTGACCGCCGTTCGTCAATCTGCGCCATGTAACCTACTCGCCAGCAGGCAGCCCAGCCAATAGAGAACCATTCGGAGCACGCAGTAGCCAATCACATACAAGGCCTCGTTCCCAGATCCTCGCCCCAGTACCCAATCAGAGAGTGGGTAATGCCACAACAAAGGAACCGCCTTGCAGCCGCGGCGTTTAAAAGGGGAACTGTTCAAACAAAAATGATAATACCCAACGCCCTTCACATAATACTGCGACGTTAAGAAATCACTTGTTATGTTTAATTCTTCTTTCGTAGAATTTAACACTAAAATTAATACTTCACGAAAAATGATGAACTAATAAAATCTTTTCAAAAAATTTTAACGTAATAGTATTCTCTGGAAAAATTGCATTGCATTGTTTTTTTGCTTGAAACGGTTATTTTTCAAATGAATGCACGGAGAAGGATTATTTATCATTGAGTCATCATTTAAACTCCGAGATTGTAAACTTGGTAGGCAGAGCAATCAACGGGCAGTGATTGGTTTTTGCAAAGGTGGATCTCAGAAATGCTTGGGTGCTGGGGGCTGGAGAATGAGGGCGTGTTGTTTTCATCCGCGCTCTTTCTCCCAGCCGAGATTACTTCACATTCTCGCGCAGCTTGCTGCATTGTGTGCAAACGGCCGGCAGATGCGTACAACGGCACGTGATGTTTTTCGTCAGCAGGTAATACAGCGAGGATTTGGGTCGTGCATTGCCGGCTGTCTGAGCCCCACTCGTAGACGAACGCGCTCGTCGCGAGGAAATCCAGGGGTGGCTATTATTTTCTTTTTCGGGTGCAATTTCACCCCCTTCCTCCTTGCTTTTTTTCTTTTAAAGGCTATTCGCGATGAAGTGAGCACTTTTGAAATAAACGTTAAGAAAAAGTCACTGCCCCGTGCCTGCATATATTTAAACGAGCACACCGAGTGACATACGTCCAGTAAAGTTGGTAACGTTGGATGAACAATAGTTCCATTTCTTAACGTCGAATAAAAAGTGTTAGGTCACCATTTGTGATAACGTAAATTATTTCTTTAGTTTCCACTTTTTTTATGCATAGACTTATAAAAAAAATGGATTTGTAAAATATTTACTTTAAAAATAATTTCACAGTTTTGCTTGACCGACGCGTGAATAAATTGATAAGGCCCGAGGTAACGTTAATTTTAAATAAGGCGGAAGAATACACAACGTACACACAAGTAGATCTTAAGCAGGGCTTTCAAAAGTGCTCATTTTACCGTGAACAGCCTATATTCCGCTGTGCAACAGCGACGATGTCTTGTGCCAACGACGGGGCCGCGGTGGCTGAGGGGTTAGACTGCTCGCTTCCCACCAAGGCGAACCGGGTTCAAACCCCGGCCGGGCCACTCCCGGATTTTCGCGCGGGGAATCGTGCAGGACGATGTCGCTGGTCGGCGGGTTTTCTCGGTAATCTCCCGTTTGCCCCTGCCCGTTCATTCCCTCGCTGCTCCTCAATTCGCCTTCATGGGCTCTCAAGACCTCTATGTTAAGAGTTGTATATACTTAGAGACCCTCAAGCTCATCGTTGAGCTCGCAGGGTTGGAAATATATCGCGGCAGGGAGGGGTTTCAGGCCTGGGGCGTGTTAGGCGCGTGAGGGGACAGACTCGCCCAAAGAATATGGAAGGGAAAAAGAGATTTCACTGCCAGGTTGAACATTTTGGCTTATTGCCTCTCTACGATCGGGCCACTAACGCTTCTCTTGTACCAACATAATAACAAATCATTATTTTTTTGTCTTGGCTATTTTATAACATTAAAATTGATAAAATATAATTTTAGAGGACTTGGTAATGATTTTTTTTAGCATTACTAATTACCAAACCGACTTAATTAAATTGATTTGTATTTTTCCCTTTTTTTGCAGGGCGGCACCTTTATCCGAGTTTCCCAGCAATCTAAGAAGTTAAGTTTTAAAAAAAATTCTGTTTGTTTTGACAGTTAACTGTAATATTTGAAAAAGAGAGAAAAATATTTAGGCAAAGTATGGATTATTATAGGAAATAATTGAAAGTTCGTAACCAGATAAACAGCCCAAACCTAGATACCAGTCAAAATAAACAAAATTTGTTTAGAAACTTACCTTTCTGGATTTCTGCGAAAGGTTAAGTATTGTGTTTGGCTTCGAATTTTCACAGTGAGGAACCCAACATCTTGTTACACATTTCTTTTTAATTTTCCCAATTTAAAAAATGGAATATTCAATTCAATTCACCTACGAAGCTTGTTGGTCAAGAACGCCGACTTTATGGAATAATTACAACATAGACAGTTGAAAACATTTATTAAATTGTTCGCTTAATGCTGGACGTGTGTGCGATAAAGTTGATTTGATCTTAAACGTAAAAAAAGGATAACTCTGCTTGATCGTCAATCCGATTAATAAATTATTTTTCAATTGAATGACTTTTCGATGTTGGTACAAACGGAATTGTTAGTGCTCGATAAGAGCAGCGAAAGCCCTATATAGTGATTGGCCCCTGTTCTCGCCATAGCATCCCTCAAGTCGTGCGTCATTCGCTCTCTGCGAAGAGCTGGGGTAACATCGCGGGCAACTCCAGACTACTTTTTCAAGTCCCACACTTGCGGTCTGACCATTCAACGTGATAGTAGGATAAATATTATAGTCTGTCTGCAGTTTCTTCACACTTTTTGAATTAAACCTTTGAAAAATCACCCCATGTATGAGGTGATTGTTTGTTTGCCATGTATCACAAACTTTTTAAAACTTTTGTTAACATAAAAATACCTTATTTTTTGTTCAATCGAACTTTTAATTAAATTTTATCTGTAAACTATATTATTTCGTTTAATATTAATACCCATAAATACAGGAGGAATGTAAGAGCATTGGAAATACCTACTAAACAGTCTTTCTTATGCAAATTATTATATTATACTGAGTGCACACGAACCTGGTGCGCCGTCCCTTGTCGTGTCACTCTCTAGGTTGTGCACGGGAACATGAACTACACTATTACTTGCATCCAGCCATTCACACACGGATATATATTATACTGAGTGCACACGAACCTGGTGCGCCGTCCCTTGTCGTGTCACTCTCTAGGTTGTGTACGGGAACATGAACTACACTATTACTTGCATCCAGCCATTCACACACGGATATATATTATACTGAGTGCACACGAACCTGGTGCGCCGTCCCTTGTCGTGTCACTCTCTAGGTTGTGCACGGGAACATGAACTACACTATTACTTGCATCCAGCCATTCACACACGGATATATATATATATATTACTGAGTGCACACGAACCTGGTGCGCCGTCCCTTGTCGTGTCACTCTCTAGGTTGTGTACGGGAACATGAACTACACTATTACTTGCATCCAGCCATTCACACACGGATATATATTATACTGAGTGCACACGAACCTGGTGCGCCGTCCCTTGTCGTGTCACTCTCTAGGTTGTGCACGGGAACATGAACTACACTATTACTTGCATCCAGCCATTCACACACGGATATATATATATATATTACTGAGTGCACACGAACCTGGTGCGCCGTCCCTTGTCGTGTCACTCTCTAGGTTGTGTACGGGAACATGAACTACACTATTACTTGCATCCAGCCATTCACACACGGATATATATATATATTACTGAGTGCACACGAACCTGGTGCGCCGTCCCTTGTCGTGTCACTCTCTAGGTTGTGCACGGGAACATGAACTACACTATTACTTGCATCCAGCCATTCACACACGGATATATTATACTGAGTGCACACGAACCTGGTGCGCCGTCCCTTGTCGTGTCACTCTCTAGGTTGTGTACGGGAACATGAACTACACTATTACTTGCATCCAGCCATTCACACACGGATATATATTATACTGAGTTCACACGAACCTGGTGCGCCGTCCCTTGTCGTGTCACTCTCTAGGTTGTGTACGGGAACATGAACTACACTATTACTTGCATCCAGCCATTCACACACGGATATATATTATACTGAGTGCACACGAACCTGGTGCGCCGTCCCTTGTCGTGTCACTCTCTAGGTTGTGCACGGGAACATGAACTACACTATTACTTGCATCCAGCCATTCACACACGGATATATATATTAATATGATTTCAACATATGAATCTTTTGTTACCGTATTAAAACCCATTTAATACTCTTGTGGCACCAGCTCGCACAGAATTCTAGCATTACTGCTACTGTTCTGCAGTTCAAGCTCTTCGTTACCTACCGCTGATCGTCGATATTAGCCGCATGTTACAACATGTAATATTCTGCAGTTGGATCGATGTAATCTACTCATTTCTTGATGTAGTGAACATAAGCAGTGAAGGTAAAACTGCCTTAAAACTGTGTATATTTAAATGCAGTTGTGCGTACTATAAACTTACCGTTTGTTTGAGGGACTTAGAATATCAGGACAAGTAACAGCAACATCGTTATCCTATATTAATCTGTGTATATAGGGACTAGTTCATGGTCGAACTGTCAAGGGAGCTTCCACTTTAAAGCTGGAGGATTACAAATAGTTTTGTAGAAAGTGGTTTTTTTTTAGAACGAAATTAAATTATTACATACCTGAACAACTAACTGGTGCAAAGACTTCTGAGCTTGACTTCATAGTGGAATGTACGTTATTTCAAGCCTTTGTCGTTACCTCGTCGGCTGGTTATCTATGACATTTTTATTAGTTGTTGTTTTTTATTGGTAGCTTCTTTCGTTTCGAGTCTGTTGTAGTAACACAATCCTTCTATGGCGTGTCAAATAAACAACTGGCCGAATTGCGACAGCAACGCAGATAAATAATAAGTCCAGCTTGTCCCCAAATGAATCTGTGAAGTTTTCAGGTTATTATAAATTAGTAATGCAAATGGAAGCCTGATTTATAAACTTCTTGAATCCATATGGTAGTTTTCCATTTACTAATAGAAGATATTTACTAGCTTGAATTATTGCGTACTGGCATTCTATTTGTTGGTAGTTTGTTGACTACGTTGAAAAAACTCTTCTGTTTTGATGACAAGTAATGAGATTCTGATGTACTGTAGACATCGTAGACTTAGCTGTCGGGTGGTTCACTAGCTTATGCCTTGATGAGTAAAAAAACTTTTTAACGCAAACAAATGCTGCAGAGAATCTCCACGGAAGTAGGTATATTTCAACACCTAAAATTTAGGAGTTATTTTACACGAAAAAATTAAAAAAAAACATCCATTTCTGTATTCTGCTACACAACAGTCGAATTTCACGAGATAATATGGTAAAAATACGCAAATATTTTTGGAGCGTTTTTTTTTTTTGTAAAAATTAAAAAAAAAAATGAAATGAAACTCTATGCCTGTGTGCCTAATTCTGCAAGGAAAACTAATTCAGTAGGTTCTACTAGCATTTTTCTACTCACAGATTTAACTTTGCAACATAAGCAAATGCATTAGGAGGAAGTTTTCCAAATTGTTAACCAAAGTTTCCCAGTCCGGGCGAGTCAAAATAAAATCGAATCAAAGTTGTTTTTTTTTTTAGAGTTTGAAGCTTCACTCCCATCATATTAGTTGTGGATACACCAACTCAATTTTACGAACCGTACTGCTTTTATTTTTTTATGCTTTATTACGATGAACTTGTTTTATTGGTGACATTTTTTCATGCATAATGTTGTATGTTAACAATAAATATGAATTTAAAATTAAAATATTGCAGCATTCACTCTTACACTAACCACTGGCAAAATAAATTTTACGTAGGACGTAAAACACATGCTGTAATTTAATATATGATATACATGATCTGCCGAACGATATTGTATAGTTAACATTCGGGCAACGCTAATGCATGCTCTTCTTCACTGAAATCGGCGGAATGATGTATATAGCACGTGAAAAAACATTCCGACAAATCAGTCATTTGGTTTTAGGACAGTGCACTTGCTCTAGAATATGTTGGTTCTTTGTAAAAGTTATCATTTGTTGTGCAAAAAGTAATATAGATTATACAAGCTATTTTCAGAGGTACTTATAATATGAGCAGAAATCATAATATGAGGATCAATCAGCGTCCGAGACACATATTGGCTGTAATTAGAAAACTACAGCTGATTCCACTATAATTTTTGTTTCAACTATTTCTTTTCCAATTTACTGAAATTCATGCGCTAAGTTACGCAATTTCATCATTTCAAAATATATTTAACACCGATAGAATGGAAAAGTATAACCATAACTCGAACAATTAACGTTTTTACTGATACTGAAACAAACTTCGTCGCCATATCTTTAATCGTTCCAAAATAATCATTACAAAATCACTGTCTGTCAGTCGAGATGGGACTGTATACCACTGTTAGGAACCGCACAAATCTTTTCACTCACTCAGTCTTGTATACGAACTTTATTAAAAATACAACCTGCAGTTTCGAAAATGAGCATGCAAGATGCCAACTTTACCCGCCAGATTTCCGCTTGCCCTCTACCCTTCCCCAACCATCAGTACTAAAAGGTTTGTCGCCCTTCGCCGGACTTGATGTGGCACAACGACGCAGTGCGCCGAGAGTTTAAAGGCGACTTGGGCTGTGCACAATCGTCAGAATGCCCTTTATTGGGCGGCTGGCGGGTTCGAGCCAAAGGTAATGTTGTTGTTAGTTTGTATCTTCTTTTATTGTGTATTCTCCTCCCTTCCCTTATCATTCTGTTTACGGACACAATACTCTGCCCCGCTTGTTAACTTATTTTTTACGTGCCCGTCACTCTTTCAACACTCCATGTGCATTTCGACGCTTCTCTTTGTCATCCCTTCTTTCGTGCTGCTTCTACGTACGAAGGGCATCTTCCCCCCCCCCCCCCATCACGTTTTCAGGGCCTCTGTTTTACTGCTCTCCTGTTTCGTTGTTTCTCCGTTTGCACTGCTTATAAATTTAATCAAGCCGTTCAGATGTGCTGTCGCCACAAGGAATTTCCAAATTATCGTTCGCCGGGGACATTGCATGCCGTTCTCCAGGTGCACAAGGTATTTATGCCCGCAGGTTGCTGCGTTCTGGGAAATTCCTTGACTGGATATTACCGCTCTTGGGACGTTTCTCCCCACCTTTGTTTTCATTATTAACGTGTCTTTTGTTCTTCCTTCATCGCAGTCTCGTTCTGTATTCTGGCAGGCCGTTCTGTTTCATCCAGCACCGCCTGTCTCGAGGAGTTTCTGGTGCTGCAGTAGAGTAGCCCGGTTCATTATTTTTAATGGTTTTATTAACATTTTATCGCTGCCCCGGCCTCATTGCGAACATTATAGAGACTGTGTTTCTTTTGTGTTCCGTACTGAGTAGTCCGCACACACAGCTCGTATGGAGAGGAGGTTCGTTGGTTCCAGCTCATCTCCACACATGAATCACAAATTGTAATATCCCAGAGTGTGATCTGTCGTAGCAGAATTATGATCGTCGGTTTCAGCACTGCACTATGGCCCTTAACTTCACTACCACAAACTCCAATATTGGCAAGCATCAGGGAAGACAGGGAAAGCCTGTAGATGTCAGGGAATTTTACATTTCTGGGAAAGTCAGAAGTATATCAGGCAAATTTGTGTGAAGCAAGGGTATTTTACATCTCTGGAAAGGCCAGGGGAATTTCAGGCAAATTTATGTGAAATCAGGGAATTTAAAAGAGATAGTGTCAGGTGTACTTCATAAGAAACTGAATATTGGACTGTATCATTTCTGCTCTATGCCATTTCATGAATCATACGTACTATCATTATAATTTATTCCACCTTTATAGTAAGATGTATAATCCTTGGGATAATTGTGTTGCTGTATCTGTAGTCGTAATTATTATATGTATTTTCTTGGTTGAACGTTTTTCTTGTTAATTTAGCAAGCATTGACAGCGGCAAATGCGATTTCAGCGGCAAGCATATGATTTTGCAAATAAACTATTAATTGAAATAATAATTTGAACAATTCTAGTGGTTCTCAGTGAGTTGATACAGTGTATTTTGTCTTGTCTTTGTGCTGTGACTTTGTGACTGGCCCTGTCAAAGCTAGTGTTCACATCTGTATCACTTTCTGCCACGTACCAATTTTGCATATGCCCTTTTTTAAAAGTATTTTATAAATATTTTGCACTGAATAGAAAAACTTCCACTGAGAAATTCTATGTGTATGCTCTCCGTAGAAAAAGTTTGTATTTTTTTTTTAAGGGAACTACATAAAAATAGTATAATTTTGGCCTTTTATGTTGGTTACGGAAAAGTAAACAGGTTACCTGGATAAGTCTGGGAAATATCGGGGAATGTGTTGTAAGGATACTGCTAGACACACTAACTTGTCTTCAATACTGACACACGTTAACATTGATACACACTGCTGGTTATAGGAATCAGTACACCCTGTTTCCTAGCATGAAACTTTATCAAACCATTACAGCAGGCTGACAGATGAGAGCACACATGAGTATAAGCTGTTGACGGTAAAATGAGCACTTTCGAAAGCCCTGCGTCAAATCTACTTGTATGCACGTTGTGTATTCTTCCGCCTTATGTAGCATTAACATTGTCATGGGACTCATCACGTCATTCACACGTTGGTCAAGTGAAACAGTGAAATTATTAAAAATGTAAACATTTTATAAATGGGTTATTTTTTACACATTAATGCATTAAAAGATAGAAAGCGAAATGAATAATTTAAATTATCAAAAATGGTTACCTAAGACTTTTTATTCGACGTTAAGATACGGAACTACTTGCCATCTATCGTTACCAAATTTACCGGGCGCGTGTCACTCAGTGCGCCCGTTGAAGTATATGCAGGTAAGGGCAGTGACTTCTTCTAATTTTGATTTCAAAAGTGCTCACTTTATCGTGAGCAGCCTTTAGTGATTAGTCTTTCACGCATTGTTTGGCATCCGCAAAGCCAATGTGTGTTCAATATGGGACAGAGCGTCCTCTCTCGACTGTGACGAGGCATTCCATCTTACAAGAGGTGGATGGTGACCTGAGGCACATACCACACGTACATCAGCCAGTGTTTGAGCAGGCGGTTGACACTGGTGCTAACGTCGCCTCATCATACCCCAGGTGTATTCCATAGCGGATGAATCTGGAGAGCTGGCAGGCCAAGGAATGTTGCCCACATCATGTTGAGCGTGTAGGGCGATACGAGCTGTTTGGGAACGAGCATTATCCTGATGCACGATAACGTTGGGTATGCTGCGGGAAATGGCAGAATATGGGGTAGCAAAACCCTTATTGTATTGTCTCTGTGACTTCAGCAACCACGAGATGTGACTGGGAGTGTTATCCCATACCATAACACCAGGTGTCGGGGACGTATGGCGTTCACGAGTCAGTGCAGAATCATTGCGCTGCCAAACCCTATTGCGACCATCTTCTTTATGGCTGAAGCAGGACTCGTCGGAGAACACAATGCGGTGACATTCCTCTGTCCAGTGCTTATGTTTGTGCACCTGACTTCGTGCAGTCCGACTACACGACCGAGCTCAGCTGTGTCTGTGGTGGCGATAGACTTCACAAGCACGACTCCGTGGCACACTGATCTGCATCTTAACACGCAGACGTCTGGCTTTCCTGCCTCTCGTATGGCTCTCAAGCACTGGGCACTGCTCCTGTAGCAAGTGTTGCTGCCATGTTTCTGCGACAATATCTACCATTCTCATTGCTCGATTGCTACTGTATGTGCTATTGTTTTTACTGCAAATTGATGCTGCCTTACATGTGTAGCGATTTCCACGTCCAGTGGTATATTTTCTTTATATTCATTAAAAACTGTGCTTCCTAATTCATTCTTCAGTAAAGGGTGTTCACGATAAAGCGATCACTTTTGAAATCACCCTTACAAATACGTCACTGCCCATGACTGCATACACTTCAACGGGCGCACTGAGTGACATGCGCCCGGTAAAGTTGGTAACGATAGATGGTAAATAGTTTCATGATATCTTCACGTCGAATAGAAAGTGTTAGGTAACTATTTGTGATAATTTGAATTATTTATTTAGCTTTCTGTTTTTTTAATGCATCAATGTATAAAAATTAGCAGATTTAAAAAAATAGTTTACTTTGATAGTAATTTCACAGTTTCGCTTGACCGAAGCATGAATAAAGTGATGAGACCCATGGCAGTGTTAACTTTACATAAGGCGGAAGAATACACAATGTGCATACAAGTAAATTTTAAGCAGGGCTTTCAAAAGTGCTCGTTATGCCGTTAAGAGCTTATAACAAGTCTGTGTATATATATTTTTTTTTAATGGCGTGTAATTATGCAGAAAGTGAAGAAAGTATTTGTTATTTTATGGAAGTTACACTGCACACGATAAGCCCAAGCTGTAAAGCGTTCTACTAAGATAGGAAGTAATGAAGTTTTGCCTCGCAGATGTTATGAAAGGCGGGAGCAATTTGATGCTCTTCTAAAGCTGAAATTAATTTGAAATATTTTCAGAGTATTTAGTTATTTCGTGACTTGATAAAAATACCAAATAATATAAAAATATCATTAGTATTTCTTTGCGCTTATATGAAAATTGTAAGTTTAAATATTCATACGTACACGTTTCAAAAGTTACTTTATCACAGAGTTTGATGTCAGCTAAAGCAAATACTTTAGATAGAGACCGATACCGGACAGCTCTATATAAATAGCACAGGCAAGTGTGCGGAAAAGAAACTGGTGGCAAGAGGTGTTACTATTATTATATCTTTAAAAATATTTCAAAATTCATATTAACTATAATTTTTTAGAAAATGTTTTCCATTTTTAAACATTTTACATATTATAAATAAAATTTTGTCGTTTAATTTTTGGCCATTGTTAAATAAACTTTCCGCGGAGAAAATATATTTTCTTCCTCATATCCACAATGTTGGTATTGTAACTTTACTATCATTGGAATGTACTATTAAACAGAGGTGCTGCTGTCTGCTGGCGATAACACAGCTGGTTTTTCTCGCAGAAATCTTCAAGCTTTCCGGTATTGGTCTCTACTGTATTTGGCTAAAGTGTTTATTGAAATAACAAGAGGTTTCACTTCTTACTACTTAAAATTTTATTTGGAAGAGTCGAAAGGGGCCGCGGTCGTGTAGTGGCTAGACCACTCGCCTGGCACCAAGGCAAACCGGGTTCCATTCCCAGCGAGGTCGCGCTCATTTCTGCACGTGCCAATCGTGCCCGCTGGTCGACGGATTTTCTCGGGGATCTCCCGTTTCCCCCCGCCCTTGCAGTCCGATGCCGCTCCATACTCACCTCACTTCGCCATCGTCGGCTCCCAACACCTCGATGTTAAGAGCCGCCCAAATCTCTCCACCACATCACTGATAAAGCAGGAATGATAAGGTTGTTCCCATACATTCAAGATATCTTTCCCACATTGGTTCAGGAAAGAGTCAAATAAACTGCGAAGTTCCCGAGTATGCATATAGTCTATTCGCGGTTCCTTCGAACTTTTTAAATCAAACCTTTGAAAAACCACCCCAAGTATGACGTGTGGTGGTTTCCTAAATATGTCTGCATGTATCAAAAATATTCTATACATGTGTTTGGTTAAATTGAACTTTTACTTATATTTTATTTATTAATTACAGTATAGCATTTATAACTATAGGCTATTCACGGTAAAGTGAGCACTTTTGAAAGCCCTTTCATGTGGAATAATAGTGAATAAATACATTTTATTTTAGCTTTAGGCGTTAACTTCCGAGTGCGGTGGAATATATACACACTGCGTTTATTACTTGCATGGCAATATTTATTCAAAAAGGTGGTTAGAGGATAAAAAATGGCTGAAATAAAAATGTAACAAGGGCCTCCAAAGTGCTCAATTTACCGTGAACAGCTTTTAATATGAATAAACACCGAGAGAAAATATGTTTGTTGGTAATGCCTAGTAAGAAATATTTGTTATGCAAAATAATACTACACTGAGTGCGCACGAATGCGGTTTGTTGGCCCTCTGGTGTATTTTTCTAAACTTTGTTTGCATGAGGCGGAGGAATATCCTGAGAGTAGAACTTCCGCAGGGCTTCGGATAAGTTGTAAGTAGTCCTGAATGGAGTATAGTAATCTTTGTGTAGCGTGATGTGCGGTAAATTTTCCCATACTCTGGCCAGGTTAAAAACTTGCATTTAGTTGAGGAAGGTTATAAAATGTATTTGACAGTGTAGCGGGTATTGTCACGAGGTTTCAGCTGCGAGGTAATCCGCGCCGAGAGAGAGAGGGAGAGAGAGAGAGACTGAGGATGTGGATGTGGGCGGAGTCTCCCAGCGGGCTGCCAATGAGATGTAATGTAGTTTGCCTCTGCAAGCCGACTCCTTGTCTTTTATGAACACTGCTAACTGAGTCGCTCTCGCCGTCCCAATTTTCCACTTTCCTTTTAACACTCGCAACTTGACCACTTTCTACTGCTAACTCGCCTTCATATAAGGGAAAAACCTCCTCGCGTACTTTACTCGAGAGTCTTCGCGACTCAGCAATAACTTGATTTTCCAACACTTCGTTTCATTTTCTCTGATTTAATGTCGTCGGCGACTCTCCGTGTACCCGATATAGTACATTCACGGGTTCTTCGACCTCTTTGAATCAAACCTTTGAAAAATCTCCCCATGTATGACGTGTTTAGTTATTTCCTAAATACGCCCTGTATCACAAGCGTTTCATACTTGCTTTCATGAAAGTTACTTATATATATATAAATTATAATGCTTCGTTTAGAAATAATCTGAATGAAAACAGGGAGAATATAGGTATGTTGGTAGTGCCTAGTGAGAAATAGTCCTTATACAAAATACTGTTACACTTAGTGTGCACGAATGTGGTGCGTTGTCCCTCTGGTGTAATTCTCCAGGCTTAGTTAGGCTTAGTTTGCACGAGGCGGAGGAATATCCTGCAAGTAGAACTTAACCGTGAATGGACTCTACTTAGCGTAAAAATATTTATCCTAATTTTTGGCCACGTGATTTTAAACCGAGTTGAGTTTTCTCTTTATAAAACGTACTTGGCTTCCTTTTGTGGGGATTTCGAAGCACAGAATTTCTTTCACGATAGTCAATTCTTGCCTTGTACTGATATAAAAAAAAGTTCCAAGACGTTTAACGTCGACTAAGGAGTTGAGTCTGGAGTCGCATTTTAAATCAAATTCGTTAAGGAATTTCTTTGACTTAATCAATTTAACCGAAAAAAAATTTATGTACAAATAATGTTTTAAATACAGTATATTGGCGCACACTTTAAAGCTAAAATATATATTGTTTTATTTAAGAAGCGTTATAATTTTTTCCTATGTATTTGCCATTTTCTAGAAATTGTTGTTTATAAATTATTTCAAAAACGTAAAATATGATTAAAACCTAGCCAAAACTTTAAGAATCTGTTGATGTTCAACTGTTGCAAATTATTTCCCATATATGTATCATATTACATTCTCTGTCATTGTGATATCGAGTAATAACCTCAAAAATATGCCATATATTGAGGAAAGTTACTTTACAAAATGAACTTGCTGTACAAATTTCTCGTACGTGCTTTTTTTTTCCAAGCAAATAACATAATAGCAAAAACGTTAAATTACAACTGAAAATAATTGTTCTTTTAATTAGAATATCATATTGAAGCAGTTCTTAACAATTTGTTAAACTGTTTGCTTGTATTTCTGTTGTAACGTTTGAGATAAAATTTGAAGTAAAAATAGCTAATAGTGAAATCCTCACTTCAAGTAAATCAAGCGCTGCATTTCAAAGAAACCTCGTGACATGCCACTTTGATGTCTTTAATAAACAATTTAACTGGAATCAAACTTTGCGTTACAAATAACTTTCTGAAATTTGTACGAAAAAAGAAAGGCTTTAAGTTAAAATTTCTGTAGTTAAGTTTTAAAAAATGATGAACTTTTTTTTTTTTTTTTACATAATATTGGTATTTTTATTGGGCGATCTTCGATATCATGTCATAAATGTATCTTCATCTGGCTGACGAATGAAGTGTGTTGTAGAGATTGGGCACAACGCACGTTATTTAAACACAGTTTGATTTTTTCCACTTTAATGTCTAAACATGAAATATATGTAAGAAATGTTTCGTAACCGAAGATATGTTTCAAGTTCTGAGTTCAACGCCAAGGATTATTGTTATCTGTATTTTGCCTCAAAATGGGCAAGATGGCTATTTTGAGAGTAAGTTTCAGCAACCAAATTTTCTATCAAGACACACATCATACTTTAAACTTTACTAGCGAGCCATAAAATTATAGGTTGACCGCTTATAGTCACTTTCAGTTAAGGCCACGATCCTTCATTTCTACAGCTTTTGCGAGAATTAATTTTTTGTACCCAAACACGCGCCGACATTGTAAAATCCTCTTACAGTTTCGTTACGAATTGTTTTTATTATGTAGTCTTAATTTTTTTAACACAGAAATCCGTTTAATTTAAACTAATTTTTAAATAAGAAAAATTTTCGTTAGTTAATTAATCGGGAAGACTGCGCGCTAGTTGAGCGCCTTGCTCGTGGGAGTCCAGTAAAGTGGTGGAGGGGGGTTATAGGGGGAAGTTTGACTGGGAAGGGGGCGAGTTATAGAGCCACAGTTGCTGCTGGATATATAAGGGGGGTTGGGGGAAGTGAGGACGGCTTGTTATTGGAAGAAGTGAAGCGCGCGACGTGTTGCCGGCTGTAAGGGCGCCACTCAAGGCCGGCAGTTGTCATGGAGCCGCCTTATTGGCACGCTGCTACCTCTGCAATATCCACGTGGCCTGAGGGTTCAGCCATCTTGCCGCTGCTGCTTTGAAGACACCGCCTTGCCGACTGACGACTGTGCAGCTCGTCCTCCCTGTCTCTGCTATGGGATGTTCACGGTAAAATGAGCCCTACTTAAGATCTACTTGTGTACACGTTGTGTATCCTTCCACCTTATGTAAAGTTAACATAGCCTTTATTCATGCGCCGGTCAAATGAAACGGCGAAATAACTAAGAAAGAACATACTTTACAAATCTGCTCATTTTTACACTTCGATGTATTAAAAAAAAAAAATAGAAACTGAGAGAAATAATTTTAAGTTATCACGAATGGTTACCTAACACTTTTCATTCGAGGTTAAGATGTGGAACTACTTTCCATCCATCGTTATCAACTTTACTGGGCGAACGTCACTCAGTGCGCCCGTTAAAATATATTAATGCAGGGGCAGTGATTTTTTTGGTAAGGTTCATTTCTAAAGTGCTTACTTTATCGTGAACAGGCTTTTACACCAGCTCACTGCCGAGACTTGACTATTGAGATCGATTCACATCACACTTAGTCCACAGTCTGCTCACGCACATCCAGTCACATCTTCCGAAAAATCACCCAATGTATGGTGGGGTTGATTATTTCCTAAATATGGTATGCGTCGTAAGTAGAGCTAGTGAATTTTTACAGCAGTTCGTCCTTTGCCATTGGTTGCTGTCTGCTTGAGAAGGAGTTTTTCATATTTGACTGGGCCAGCCACTCATAATTCAGCAACATCAGCACGGCTCACGCGTAGAGACTTGCGAAATTCGCGTTATTTTATAACTACACGATGAACTTCACTATCCTATGTTTACTCGAGTCAGGGTCATTTGTTTATTGCCTTCCACAGAAGTCATGTGCCATTTTTCCCTTTCGACTTGTTGGACGCGATTGGCCCATGATGTCGTTAATTGTTTCTTATTGGTTCAAATACATCCGGGAAAGAAAAAGAAACTTAGAATCAGAAACTGCTTAATGAACCAATAGCATTAATGTACAGTAATCTGTCTTAAAACTACCCTGTAGATTGTGTTCTTATAATGGATGTTGATAGCTAAGCGAAATATTTTGGACATACGCTATTGCTTCAATAGCGTGTGCCCAAAATATTTTGCTTAATTATTCACTGGCGCAGGGATACATTTATTTACATATTTCTGTTCCTGGCAGTATGATCACATGCAAAGGCCAAGGCCATTGTTGAAAAGAACCTTTGCAACGAATTGTTTCTTTTACTTTCTAGATGAGGGGGAAAAACTAATTATAAGCCAAGTTTATTAAACATCTAAATACAAGTGACAATGTGTACCTCTCTGAAGGAAAGCAAAACAAAAAACAGTGTTAAACACAGTTTAGTGATCCGACTATATTTAAGAAATGTAGTACCTTTCACAATAAACCAAATTAGTTAAAGTAGCCTGACAGTGGGGAGTGGAGAGTCCGTTAATTTAACTGAGAATCTGCACCAGAAAAGTCGATCTAAGGGGGACACTTACTTAGCTTGACATCTGACCTAAGACTTAACATTAACTGTACTTAGCATGACATCTAACCTAAGACTTAACATTAACTGTACTTAGCATGACATCTGACCTAAGACTTAACATTAACTTTACTCACAGTGACACGAATATTACAACTTTTACACTCTCTCACGTAGTTACACGGGGCCGTACATCAACTATACAGCACAAACAAGGCTGTGCCACGGGCACGAGCTCGCTAAAAACATATCCGGGGGCCACGGTGGCGGAGTGGTTAGCCTGCTCGCCTCCCACTACGGCGATCCGGGTTCAATCCCCGCCTGGGTCCCATGTGGGAATCGTGCCAGAAGTTGCCGCTACTTGACGGGCTTTCTCGGGGATCTCCCGTTTCCCCCGCCCTTTCATTATTCCGGGGCTTCTGAATACACACGTCAATCACCCTCATCGGCTCTCAAGACCTCGATGTTGAGAGCCGTCCAAATCTCTTCACTCACTCTACGTTCCGCGCTCGGATCTGAACTCACTGAACTTAAGGTTGAAGTAAAGCAACTGCCTGTGGAGCACTGCACCCGACTATACAACGTGAAGAACGCACAAAAAAGTAGTACAGACAACATAAAAATTGTCAGAAAAGTGTGATTAAAATAGTCTGTATTTTAAACAAAATTAAGCATATTTCCATTCCGGTTGCTTCAGAAAATCTTCGCCATGGAATATCGTCATAATGTTTACTATGTTTGTGTGTAAGAAAATGGCAATAATAATGTAGAAAATAATTTTTATAGTTGATTTTATGTGCGTCCATTTGTCACAAACATCTATGGCTGAAACTGACGTAAATAAAGTTAATTATAAAATTCATATTATAAATAATTACTAAGATTTTACTACACATGATCGCAATTAATATTATGTCGATCTTCCTTGAAGAAGATTTTCTTGTAACTTCTGCTTTCCTCAGCATCCAAAACGGAAATGCGCTTAAATTTAGTTAAAAATTCGGACTTTATCGATCATTTTTTTACATTTTAAAAGTATATTTTAGTAAAATATTTAATAATGTTGCAAAATATATACATTCTTCTTTCATATGCGGCATAATTCACATTTTTGTGACAATTTTCATAATGTCTGTACTAATTTTTTACGAGTTCTTCACATTGTATAGTCGGGTGCAGTGCTCCACAGGCAGTTGCTTTACTTCAAACTTAAAAGGAAGAGACAAGGAGTCGGCTTGCAGAGCCAAACTACATTACATCTAATTGGCAGTCCGTCGGGAGACTCCGCCCACATCTGCAGTCTCGCACCCCCCCCCCTCCCACTCTTACACTCACTCTTTCTCGCGGCGCGGATTACCTCGCAGCTGAAACCCCGTCACAATACCCGCCACACTGTCAAATACATTTTATAAACTTCCTCAACCAAATATAAGTTTTAAACCTGGTCAGAATATGGGAAATTTACCGCAATTCAGGTTATAAATATAGCTACAAAGGTTACTATAGTCCATTCACTGTTATATACAACTTTTCCGAAGCCCTACTGAAGTTCTACTTCCAGGATATTCCTCCGCCTCGTGCAAACAAAGGTAAGGACATACAACAAAGGGCCAACACTCGCATTCGTGCGCGCTCAGTGTAGTATTATTTTGTATAAGAATTATTTCTTACTAGGCATTACCAACAAACATATTTTCTCTCAGTGTTTATTCATACTACAGGCTGTTCGCGGTAAAGTGAGCACTTTTGAGGCCGTAGTTACATTTTCCTTTCAGCGGTTTCTTATCGTCTAACCACATTTAAAAATAACTGACCCTGGAACATCGTGCTCGTGACAACTGTCGCAGCGATAGCCACTCCTTCAGCCTGCGTCTCGTCCACATGTTGAACACAAGCCGCCTCCTTTTACCGACCGAAAATGTCCAATTGTCGACTGAAGTGTACTGTACCGACCCCCAGTACGACGAGGCACTCCCGTGAACAGGTGAACACAAGCCGCCTCCTTTCAACGACCGAAACTGTCTCAATTGTCGACTGAAGTGTACCGTACCGACCCCGAGTACGACGAGACACTCCCGTGAACAGGTGAGCACAAGCCGCCTCCTTTCACCGACCGAAACTGTCCAATTGTCGACGTAAGTGTACTGTACCGACCCCCAGTACGACGAGGCACTCCCGTGAACAGGTGAGCACAAGCCGTCTCCTTTCACCGACCGAAACTGTCCAATTGTCGACTGAAGTGTACCGTACCGACCCCCAGTACGACGAGGCACTCACGTGAACAGGTGAGCACAAGCCGTCTCCTTTCAACGACCGAAACTGTCCAATTGTCGACTGAAGTGTACTGTACCGACCCCCAGGACGACGAGACACTCCCGTGAACAGGTGAGCACAAGCCGCCTCCTTTCAACGACCGAAACTGTCCAATTGTCGACTGAAGTGTACCGTACCGACCCCCAGGACGACGAGACACTCCCGTGAACAGGTGAGCACAAGCCGCCTCCTTTCAACGACCGAAACTGTCCAATTGTCGACTGAAGTGTACCGTACCGACCCCCAGGACGACGAGACACTCCCGTGAACAGGTGAGCACAAGCCGCCTCCTTTCAACGACCGAAACTGTCCAATTGTCGACTGAAGTGTACCGTACCGACCCCCCAGTACGACGAGGCACTCCCGTGAACAGGTGAGCACAAGCCGCCTCCTTTCAACGACCGAAACTGTCTCAATTGTCGACTGAAGTGTACCGTACCGACCCCCCAGTACGACGAGGCACTCCCGTGAACAGGTGAGCACAAGCCGCCTCCTTTCAACGACCGAAACTGTCCAATTGTCGACTGAAGTGTACCGTACCGACCCCCAGGACGACGAGACACTCCCGTGAACAGGTGAGCACAAGCCGCCTCCTTTCAACGACCGAAACTGTCCAATTGTCGACTGAAGTGTACCGTACCGACCCCCAGACGACGAGGACACTCCCGTGAACAGGTGAGCACAAGCCGCCTCCTTTCAACGAAACTGTCCCGAAATTACTACGTCCCAATTGTCGACATGGAAGTGTATCTCCCGTTAAACCGGACCACCGCCAGGACGACGAGACACTCCCGTGAACAGGTGAGCACAAGCCGCCTCCTTTCAACGACCGAAACTGTCCAATTGTCGACTGAAGTGTACCGTACCGACCCCCAGGACGACGAGGACACTCCCGTGAACAGGTGAGCACAAGCCGCCTCCTTTCAACGACCGAAACTGTCCAATTGTCGACTGAAGTGTACCGTACCGACCCCCAGTACGACGAGACACTCCGTGAACAGGTGAGCACAAGCCGCCTCCTTTCAACGACCGAAACTGTCCAATTGTCGACTGAAGTGTACCGTACCGACCCCCAGGACGACGGAGACACTCCCGTGAACAGGTGAGCACAAGCCGCCTCCTTTCAACACCGAAACTGTCCAATTGTCGACTGAAGTGTACCGTACCGACCCCAGGACGACGAGACCTCCGTGAACAGGTGAGCACAAGCCGCCTCCTTTCAACACCGAAACTGTCCAATTGTCGACTGAAGTGTACCGTACCGACCCCAGGACGACGAGACACTCCGTGAACAGGTGAGCACAAGCCGCCTCCTTTCAACGACCGAAACTGTCCAATTGTCGACTGAAGTGTACCGTACCGACCCCCAGGACGACGAGCACTCCCGTGAACAGGTGAGCACAAGCCGCCTCCTTTCAACGACCGAAACTGTCTCAATTGTCGACTGAAGTGTACCGTACCGACCCCAGGACGACGAGACACTCCCGTGAACAGGTGAGCACAAGCCGCCTCCTTTCAACAACCGAAACTGTCCAATTGTCGACTGAAGTGTACCGTACCGACCCCCAGGACGACGAGACACTCCCGTGAACAGGTGAGCACAAGCCGCCTCCTTTCAACAACCGAAACTGTCCAATTGTCGACTGAAGTGTACCGTACCGACCCCCAGGACGACGAGACACTCCCGTGAACAGGTGAGCACAAGCCGCCTCCTTTCAACACCGAAACTGTCCAATTGTCGACTGAAGTGTACCGTACCGACCCCCCAGGACGACGAGACACTCCCGTGAACAGGTGAGCACAAGCCGCCTCCTTTCAACACCGAAACTGTCCAATTGTCGACTGAAGTGTACCGTACCGACCCCCAGGACGACGAGACACTCCCGTGAACAGGTGAGCACAAGCCGCCTCCTTTCAACTACCGAAACTGTCCAATTGTCGACTGAAGTGTACCGTACGACCCCCAGGACGACGAGACACTCCCGTGAACAGGTGAGCACAAGCCGCCTCCTTTCAACTACCGAAACTGTCCAATTGTCGACTGAAGTGTACCGTACCGACCCCCAGGACGACGAGACACTCCCGTGAACAGGTGAGCACAAGCCGCCTCCTTTCAACGACCGAAACTGTCCAATTGTCGACTGAAGTGTACCGTACCGACCCCCAGACGACGAGACACTCCCGTGAACAGGTGAGCACAAGCCGCCTCCTTTCAACACCGAAACTGTCCAATTGTCGACTGAAGTGTACCGTACCGACCCCCAGGACGACGAGACACTCCCGTGAACAGGTGAGCACAAGCCGCTCCTTTCAACAACCGAAACTGTCCAATTGTCGACTGAAGTGTACCGTACCGACCCCAGGACGACGAGACACTCCCGTGAACAGGTGAGCACAAGCCGCCTCCTTTCAACTACCGAAACTGTCCAATTGTCGACTGAAGTGTACCGTACCGACCCCCAGGACGACGAGACACTCCGTGAAACAGGTGAGCACAAGCCGCCTCCTTTCAACAACCGAAACTGTCCAATTGTCGACTGAAGTGTACCGTACCGACCCCCAGGACGACGAGACACTCCGTGAACAGGTGAGCACAAGCCGCCTCCTTTCAACTACCGAAACTGTCCAATTGTCGACTGAAGTGTACCGTACCGACCCCAGGACGACGAGACACTCCCGTGAACAGGTGAGCACAAGCCGCCTCCTTTCAACTACCGAAACTGTCCAATTGTCGACTGAAGTGTACCGTACCGACCCCCAGGACGACGAGACACTCCCGTGAACAGGTGAGCACAAGCGCTCCTTTCAACTACCGAAACTGTCCAATTGTCGACTGAAGTGTACCGTACCGACCCCCAGGACGACGAGACACTCCCGTGAACAGGTGAGCACAAGCCGCTCCTTTCAACAACCGAAAACTGTCCAATTGTCGACTGAAGTGTACCGTACCGACCCCCAGGACGACGAGACACTCCCGTGAACAGGTGAGCACAAGCCGCCTCCTTTCAACTACCGAAAACTGTCCAATTGTCGACTGAAGTGTACCGTACCGACCCCAGGACGACGAGACACTCCCGTGAAGAGGTGATCACAAGCCGCCTCCTTTCAACTACCGAAACTGTCCAATTGTCGACTGAAGTGTACCGTACCGACCCCCAGGACGACGAGACACTCCCGTGAAGAGGTGATCACAAGCCGCCTCCTTTCAACTACCGAAACTGTCCAATTGTCGACTGAAGTGTACCGTACCGACCCCCAGGACGACGAGACACTCCCGTGAAGAGGTGATCACAAGCCGCCTCCTTTCAACTACCGAAACTGTCCAATTGTCGACTGAAGTGTACCGTACCGACCCCCAGGACGACGAGACACTCCCGTGAACAGGTGAGCACAAGCCGACGACGTCGACCTCACAGTAGCGCCACACTACCGGCACAACTACAGCAATCAAATTCCATCTACGTGACTGTATTTACAGATATTTTCAACAAATGTTTTCATCCACATTCATTTCACCCACTCAAGTTTATCATTTTTAATACTGAAAAAGTTAAATGTACATACGAATAATTCTACTGTATATGTTTGTATTTTAACATTAGTTTGCTAATACTTTATCACATACAACTATTGCAATTATTACTAGTGCACGAGAAACTTTTTTCTGCACTTGTTACAAGCCGTTCTTAAAAAAAAAGTCAAAAATATTATTGTAACTGTACAACTGGAATATTGTGTATTTGCAACACATTACTCTATAAAACGCACACGAATTGTTTATAATATAGCTCAGTGTTTATAATAAGCTTGATGTCTAGACAATAGTGTTACACATTCCACTAGAAGGTTATGTAAAATTCGCCATAATTTATCTGTAGCGGTACAAAGACATCTTGGGCAATTAGTTTATGTAGTATTGCGTGTGCAAATGCAATAAAATATACAGTGTGCCTTACGGTAAGTTGGTTAATCATTTACAGGCATACATGTACGTTCCGCGTATAGCCTGCGGAAGCAGCGATTTCATTATCATTTGACCGTATGTGGAAAGTGTTACCTTACGCTTCTCTTTCCATCCTGCTGACGTCGGACAAGAGACAGGCATCCAGCTGACGTCAGTGATGTATGTCTGAGGCTCGCAGGTTTGTGATGGCGTAGAGAGCGGAGGCACTCAGCCAAGTGAATAAGTAATCAGCCCTAGTCGCCACTTCTTCGTTTCCATCGCAGCACTGTTAAAAATTTCTGTATATACGGAATGTTTTACGGAAATGTACAGTGTAAGTCCGGAAATGCAATCCGCAATGACGAAAAACGGAGTTAAGTCCGTAAATACAAAATACGGAAAATCTCCGTATTACCTTTTGGCTTCGAGTTATGGGGACGAACAATGCTGATTCTACACGAAGCTTTCTTCGCCATTGTAACAAGAAAGTTATCCTTTCTGTGGCAGTTAAGGTTATCCACGCGACTATGACCTATTATTTCAAACATTAAAAAATTAGCACCAGGCGTCTGTAACATTTGGCAACACTAAAAATCCACTAAATTTAACAGAAACTGAATTTTTACTTTTGTCAGTTTAATATAAATATGAAAGTTATCGCACAAATTTCAAGTTGGAGTTGTAGGTGTAGCTCAGCGGTATGGTGGCCGACTTGTAGTCGGAGGGTCGCGGGTTCGCGCCCCGGTGCCTCCGACGTGGCAGATGCTCAGCTCGATTGTCGCACTGGGAATTCGTCAACAAGTCGGTCTCACTAGAGCTTCGTCAACCTCAAAAATGTCACAACAACCTCAAATGAAGGTTTAAAAAAAAATTGTTATAATCGTTGACTGGTAATTTTTTGACTCGGGTTCAAACCTCGCTTGAGTACAAAATATTTAAACTTTTTTAATGTCATCGTTTATACACTGTAGAATACCCAAATAACGAAAATTAAAGACATTTCCACTATCTATTTTTATTTTAAACGGAAAGTATAGAAAACTAACTTGGAAATTAACGGAGAGGTTCCGTGAAATTTACGGAAGGTCCGTTTCTGAAAATCAATGTGTTCGTAATTTTACGGAGAGTTTAGGGACACTTCTGGATAAATTTTTACCAGCACTTTTCCGCAAAATGAAGTAAATTTTTTTTTGCAGTGAGGGAATTGCTTATTAATGTCGACGTTGCCTGCTGAAGACGTGGGTATCATGCGCCGAGTGTCGGATGGGTCCTGTGTTACACCACCACAGCGTTGCCATCTGACCGGACATTTCCGTGCGTGTACGGACATTTTTGTTTGTGGAGGGGTGTATGAAAGATTTCCGGCTGTGCGATACGTACACTAAAATGAGGGAAACTACCACAAATAGGTAACTTTACTAGGGCAGTTGAAATGCTGACGAAACCACGTATCTAAAGCAGGGCTGCCACCAGTCCTGAAGCTGAAATCCTGGTTCCTGTATATAAAAATCCTGGAATCATTAGGTGAAATCCTGTAAATTCATTGTAGTTCAAAAAATTGCAAATTACACAAAAAAGTGGATATGCAAAATGTTTACATATTTAATGTAGTTGTTTTGGTTTGGAATGTACAAACCATGTTAATTATTTTCAATAATGGCCTTGGCCTTTGCATGTGATCATACTGCCAGGAACAGAAATATGTAAACAAATGTATACCTGCGTCAGTGAATAATTAAGCAAAATATTTTGGACACACACTATTGAACAATAGCGTATGTCCAAAATATTTCGCTTAGCTATCAATATCCATTATAAGAATCTTTCAAACAAATGCATCAGTGAAACTGACACACATCGATGTGGGTTCTAGTTTCGTCACTTTGAGCAAAGTGCACAAAAAAATCTAAAGATTGGGTTTCGATTTTTCTAGTATGTTGAAAATCCGTAAAAACGGATAACATCCGTTCAAACGGCAGGTCTGATCTAAAGTTTGTGTATAGGGCATTATAGGTACTGAAATAAAATGTTATGGACTATCCACACATTCAATATTTAATATCAGATTAATAAAAGAATTAGTTTTTGATAAGTACAGTTTACGTCTTCTATCATGGACGAAAATATTACAGTATAGATTTCGAAATATTTAGCACCTTTTTGCGTTGTATAATCGCTACGGAAACGTTACTGCCTGAACACGGTAATTTTATATAAAGTTGTTGGCAACCCTGGCCACAGTAAAATGCAATACGACTGATGGCCGAACTAAGTGCGCGCCCTGTAAGCAGGAGTGTTTCGATGTTGAAAATGGCTGTTGCATACACAGTTGTTCAAGTGGCCCTACAAACAACACGCCAATGGATGAGTCTGGAGAACGTGCAGGCCAGCAAATACGTCCTGCATGACCTATTCATTTGTTCATAAATAATCAGTATTTACAAGAAGACCGCTACCGTATTCGAAAAACGCCTGGTGTTTTTTTAACGATGCGACAGGCCATGATAAGACGACTACAGGTGTGCATTCAGGCTGAAAATGTCATTTTGGGCACCCCCTGCGAAGATAAGCAGTATTGCAGCATTGCAGTGCAAACAGGTATATAACTCGTTAATAAGGTCAAATAGACCACATGTTTACTAACGCTTTGAGGAGTATGCACGTATATACACGGGACCATAATTTTATGGAAATGTCTTTGTCCCTGAAGACAAAACTCACACTTTTATAGTTTTATAGAAAAAAAAACTGTTCTTTTTAACAATTTCTCTAACTAACACGATGAATTTTATAATGTGCTACATCTGTCGCGACACTTCGATTGGTACACAGACAAGGCGCGACTTCATTGGTCAACGACCAGACAATAATAAACGTGTAGAGTAGGATACAATAAACGTGTCCGGTGTAGCCAGAACCAATAGGAAGATGGCAAGTGGAAATACAGAGATCAAGACATTTGGCATTGCTGTAGTGGAGAATATAGACAGCTCACTTCAACCTTGTCTTCAGTGTCAGTAAATTTGTGCCGTCTTCAAATGGTTAAATGTTTTTCATTGTTTTTGTGTATCCTGTCTGCTGGCGAGGTGGGTTTCACTTGTTATGAAACAGCCTGTATATTCAAGTGCTACGATGCTACAAAACTCGTGCAACATACGGTGACATATTTCCACTATCACATAAGTCGACGAGCAAGAGCTATCGTTAGTGACACCCGAATTTTGCGAAAATATTTCCGCACGTGTTATATGTCAATGTCCAACGAGCGTACCAGCTGTTTCATTTTGCTTGACTGGCCAATCAGAATTAAGTTACTCCAATACTGTACGTGTCTGATTCCTGGGTATACTCAATACGCGTAACATCTAGATCACCCAATCACGGAAGTGGATCTGAGCTAAAGTGTTTTGAAATACAACAGGTCGTGAAATCTTTTTCGCGAAATTCGGGTGTGTGTTAGCAATCGGTGCTGGAGGACGTATGCACGTTTCTTTTCTAAAGTACCTTATTCTAAGTGTTATGTGAAATTAAGGCCCGGAGGTAGTGCCGGATTTTATTGCGTCTCAGGGCAAACCCCTTTACGCCTACTAGGAAGGAAAATCATGCAAGGAGACATGCATCGCGGCAGAGAGGGATGGGCAGCCATGGCCTGTACTTTGGGGCCATGACTACCTCCCTAAGTGTACTTAGAGATATTCTTAACTATGAAGAGAAAGGGAAAACCCGTCAAGAGAGACGTAAAAACCCTTGCGACAGAGAAGTAAAAAGTTTCAAAAAATTATTGCATGCATTAAATTTAATAAAATAAAATAGAATGCTACAGGACGCAGAGTGTGTGGAAATCATGCTCTTAGTTAATAGAGTTGGAAAGACTAGTAGAGAGGGAGAGGGAGCTACGCATGCGCGTTACGTCCCACGACGGAGAACACATACTGGACATAGCAATACATCTGCACATCCCATCTCCCTATCCACGGTCCGCTCTCGCCAAGTTTCAAATGTGAGGTGTGTGGGCGCGAGTGCCACACTGTCAAAAAAATATTTTGTGGTAAAATTCTCTTACATGTAAGGGAAGCTGTACATGTAAGGTAAAATAACTTCTAAAATGTAGAGTAAATTTACATAACAAGTAAAGTATTATTCCCTAATCGTACGGAAAAAGTACCTGACAAAAGTGGGGGGGGGGGGGGGGGAAATCCCATATGAATTAGGAAAATTTAACTGTGTTGTTTAATGAATATCCCGTAGTATTAGTACAGTTAATTTTTTATTACCTATATTCTCTGACGAACAGTAACCGAAACCTCAACGCTAGAATCCTCGATACTTGCCTGGGCGGACGCGAACCTCGGTCCTCTATTACGACAGGCCGATGTGCTAGCCACTACACCACGACGACAGCGTGACAGCACCAGTGTGTTATAAGATTGTTTCTCCCCCCCCCCCCCCCTCCTCCTAAACTTAGCTGTTGAGACAATGCTGAAAAGATGCACGCGTCGTAAGGTAAATCTCCTATCTATGTACAGGATTTTTCACGCCATCTACGTGAACTTTACTCCAGAATCCGGCAATATTACCTTATACGCTGTCCACGGTAAAGTGAGCACTTTTGAGGCCCTCGTTACATTACATTTTCCTTTCAGCGGTTTCATGTCCTTTAACCACATTTAAAAATAAATATTACCGCGTAAGCCAAAAACACAGTATGTATGTTCCATCACACTCAGAAGTTAACGTCTAAGGCTAAAATAAAATTAATTTTATCGAATATTATTCAAAATGAGAGGGCTTTAAAAAGTGCTCACTTTACCGTGAATATCCTATGCCTGTAAGGAAAAGTATGTTTTCCTCACAAGTTTGCGAATATTACCTTACACTTGTCAAGTAATTTCCCCAGTATTTGTTTACAGTGCGTCTTACAACCACGGCAGTTCTTATTGTTTTGTCACAGAGTTCCCGCCTTGTGCCACAGAGTACTACTCTGGGGAGTGCAGAGTACAGTGATATAGGCGGCTTTTAACATCGACGTCTCGAGAGCCTATGTGAGGCGAGTGTGGAGCAGCGCCGGAATGCGAGGGCAAGGGAGACGGGGGATGTCCCAGAGAAAACCCAGCGACAAACGGCATCGTCCGGCACGATTCCCACTTGTGAAAATCCGGGAGTGGCCCGGCCGGGGATTGAACCCGGTTCGCCTTGGTGGGAGGCGAGCAGGTTAACCGCTATACCACTGCGACCCCTCCACCCTTATTATTAAGAATGCATTCTGTTTGAAACGCCTGTCTTTAAAATTAATGCAACGAGGCGAAATTTCCTTAACATGGAATTTCCTGTTTAAATTGGGTTATCTGAGAGAGGTTTCGAAAAATGTCCCCTTATTGCAGTTGTTAGCTGTTAAATCCCGACACAAGTATGTTATAGGCAGGTTCAAAGTGTTAAAATAGAGTCTAAGCGCAGCAAACTGCATTTACGTTACAAGCTACGAAAGGAACAAAAACAACTTTTCGTCTACATTTTATGGCTTAAACTATTTATTAAATGAATGTTAACTGTTTCGCTTGAATGTACAAAAATATATTTACAAGTCTGACCCCTATTTTCAACCAAATTCAGCATGCAAATACTCACTCACCTGTTTATAAATCGCACTCATGATGATCAGTATGCTCTCTACACCATACAGATTCCATTAAATGCAATTAGATTGGGAAAAAATATCTTTGAACAAAGCCTAGTATGCTGCAGAATTCGGGAAAATTAGGTTTTTGAGTGTTATATTTGGAAAACTATAGTGATTTGACAACTAACAACTGCATTAAGGAGGCTCTTTTCGAGATCTTTTTCGGATAACCAAATAAAAAAAGTGAAATATCACTCTAAAGCCTATATTACACGTTACCTGCAGCCGCATTTGGTTCTTGTACAAGCTTCTACAAGGCCTAGTGTACGAGCTGGTGTACTAGCCGCTATATGAGCCGCCATAGAAGATTCATATTACACGACAGCAGTTCGCGTACTAGCATTTGGCACCCTCGCCTCTGTGAGTGCGCAGTGTGTGGTTTGTAGTAAATATGAACCCCATTCGTAGGACTGCTACCAGTTGGTAACTTGCGTAGGCCTATGAAAAAACTAGCCAGCACATCTTAATATTGCTATATTACTGTTCGCCTTTTACATAAATCGATTGCTTACTAGCATAGTTTCATTTATTTTCTTGGAAATGACGTAAAATCACTAGAGTACGAGTGTGTTACTTTTAATTTTGACGAAAATTACTAACATGTTGCAAAATATATTTTTTCTTTACGTACTGGGATATTTTCCGCATGTAAAATTTAACGATAAACAAATTTGGGTCCGACGGAGTTCAGAACGGACTCCCAAAATACACACTGTAGTCTCAGACGCTGCGACTTTACCTCTATACTACTAATTCACATGAAGAGTTTGAGTTTATATACAGTAGATAACATAAATAATTCAAATTAATATTTTCGTAGAGTGGGTAATGTTTTAAGTATTTATTTCTATTTTAAACAGTAATAAAAATTTGTCATAACGAATATTGTTCGTCTTTTTGTATTTTAAATCAATTCGAAAGAGTTTCAACCTCACGGATGTAAAATCAAGATGGAGTCGTCCTTATCAGTTTCTTTATCAGCTCGTTTCAAGTAATAGCCACGGGGAGCGCCCTACGCTCTGAAACTGCAATGTGATTGGCCAGGTACGAGAGCCGGTATGGAACCTAACCTGCCACAGAAACATAGGACGTGTCCAATTACCGAACCTGGTACGAAATCTGGCCGTGCAAGGCGGTAAATGCCATGACGGGTGCCACACTAGCCTGTATGACAGCCGCTATCGCGGACCTTGCACATGGTTTTGTGGAATCTGGTATCGTGTAATATCGCCTTAAGCAAATGTTGTAGTGAAGTGTTGAGGCTAGGTGTGTGTGTGCGCGGCGTGTTGCAGAAGCGCAAGGAGCGGGGGCGGGTGGCCGTGGAGACAGTGCAGGTAGTGGAGGCGGCGCAGCTGTCGGGGGCGGCGGAGGCGGCCCAGCAGAACGGCGCCAGTGCAGAGTCTCATCCTCAGGGCTGCCCCTTCCAGGTGGGCTACAACGACGCCGGACAAGACTATACGCTCTACCTCATCGCCAGCCGCGAGCACGATCGCGCAGAGTGGCTCAGCGCGCTGAGAGCAGGTTAGTAGTCTACCTATAGCCTGTTCACCATCAACTGAACACTTTTTAAATCAACCTTTAAAAAAGTCTCCGCTTCTATAGGGTATTCACGCTAAAGTGGGCATTTTTGAAAGCCCTCTCATTTGTAATAATAGTCAATAAGTAGCCTTAGATGTTAACTTCCGAGTGCGGTGGAATATACACACTGTGTAATTACTTACATGTCAATATTTATTGTAAAACATGTTTGAAGGATAAAAAGTAACCAGGCCATCAAAAGTGCTCTCTTTACCGTGAACAGCCCCTCACCACACTTATGATTAAAGAGTTGGTATTCCGGGAATATTTATGTAGATTCCTTGTTTGTGTGACTACGTTTATCTCAGCAATTAAATACACTGGGTATACGACTTCTTGCCAGAAAATAAAATAAAAATAATTTATTTAAGCCTGTATATTTTCGCTTCTGTCATATTGATTGTATTGTAAGGAAAAAAAAATTGTGAAAACGACAAAATAATATTTTTTTTTGTAGCTTGCCTGCGCAGTTTCTGTAAGCGTTAGGAGAACAGTCATACCTTACAGTCGTTATTTGATACCAGATAAATTAAAATAACTAATACAATAAACCTACAAACCAGTAAGTACCAATGCATATAAACATTAGCGGAATAAACGTTACGGTAAGTCTATACGTTTGCATGTCCACCACTATCTTTTACGTTTGTCGATGTTGCAAACAATAAATACGCGACACCAGTTGCGTGCTTGAATTTATTGTGTCACTTTTTTTAAATTTTTATTCCAAATAAGGCCATCCTTTTAACGAAATAACCCAACGCATATTAATAACAACAGGTTAAATACTACTGTTGTTTCCGCCACAGTTGTAACAAACACACTGAGAGCGAAATAACCCTTTGGTTACTTTCATTTCATTCCTATACCTCAATCGGAATCGGAATTGGCATTGGATTGTATTGTAAAGGGTTTATTATCGTCCCCCTAGTGTTATACCTGAAGGCGTATCAGGGGACGGTTTACAAACCAACTTATAAGCTAACTTATATTAATACCCATGCCTTACCTGGGATTCGAACCCAGAACCTCACGCACCGCAGACTGCGCCACGGTATGTCAGCTCTCAAAGGGAATACAACCCGCTAACACAGACGCATGGACGTAACACTCACAGCACACACACACACAACACACACACACACACACACACACACACACACACACACACACATGCCGTGTGAAACGTAGAAGTTTGACTGAGGCACCGCGTGGTTTTGTGTCGCTCGTATAACCATTCCGTTAACATTCTGTGGTTACTAATATCGTTCATCGCCACTGCAGAAAAAATGACGTGCAGTTTTTATTGCTCCGTGTCCCCTGTTTTTTTATTTCACATGCCAGCGCGGTGAAAACGCAGGAAATATCGATTTTACATTGATAAGCGTGTTTCAGATATTTCCGCAGAGTAGCTCATGTATTACAATCGGTGGTCCGTTGTGAATAAGTTAAAATGTTTTGTAATGCACTCTTGATTTATCACGTTATGTCGACTTTAATACGTGCTTGCCCGTCCTGGTTACGTTTTCGGCTAGGAATATTTTTAACATAGGACTGTCGTATTTCGCACATATCAAAGCATATTAGTTATCCTTGAGGTAAGATAATACTTTAATTGTTTTTTTTTCCCCACGTTTTAGGATTAGAAATGCGTGAGCAATAAGGTCTTCCCTAGCACGCACTTCAAGTGCGCCGTCGCCTCTACGTACTGGCGCGGCGAGCTGTGTTGTCGACGGTCACTTCACATTCTTCTGAAGCCCTGTTTTATTTCTATTTTTGCTTACCGATTACGTATCCTTCCGCTACACGTAAACATAAACACTGCCATGTGACTTGTACGTTTTTACTGTCAAATGCTTTATTTACTGTTTACAGCTGTTCAAATAATTCTGTCATATCTCAAAAACTATTACGTGCTAATACTTACAACAACCATATTTAGATCTTTTTGGCAGTGCCTGTGTTGACGATAGTTTTTACGGTTATTATTTCACGTTGTTAACATATTTGTTATACACTTTATATAGCGCATTACACACAATATTTTGCCGCGACTGTGTATACCCCTGTTAGGACGCTAGTATTTAACATCTTGTTATTGTGCGTTGGGTTATTTCGTTAAAAGCACGGCCTCAGTTGGAACGAATATTTAAACGAAGCAACAACCAGTCCACCGGAAAAGACAGTAAATTCAAACACGCAACTCGTGTCGTTTATTTTTTGTACGTAGCAGCGACAAACTTAAAATACAGCGGTGAACATGCACACAAATAGGCCTACCGTATCTTTTATTCCGGTCATATTTCTTTGCATAGGCACTTGGTGCAGGCGGCTGTCTTAAGCTTGTTTTTCACGCCTCGCAGTCAGCGGGACTGTAGACTCGGTATGTCACTTCGCCATTGCGCAGGAGCAAGTCTAGAATTTTGAGTCATGGCATGGGAGGAGGACCCTGTCTCTATTAAATTATTGAAATTAAGTTAATAATTCAAAGAAGTCCATGTCATCGGTTGGGGGGGGGGGGTTGTCATGTTACTTGTTACCAGAGGCGTAAACAGGCGTATCCTTCGGAGGAAGCCATTAAAACTTCAGGGATGAATATTTTTTGATAAGAAGGGAAAGCATTGCTATGAAAATAACTCTTACTAATTAATGACTAAAGGCTGTTCACGATAAAGTGAGCACTTCTGAAGTCAACCTTGGAAAAATGTCATTGTCCCTGCCTGCATATATTTTAACGGGCTCACTGAGTGACATGCTCCCAGTAAAGTTGGTAACGAGGAATGGAAAGTAGTTCCATTTATTAACGTCGAATAAAAAGTATCGGGTTACCATTTGTGGTGACAAATTATTTCTTTCACTTTCTGTTATTTTTTAATGCGTCGAAGTGTAAAAAATGAGCAGATTTGCAAAAAGTTACTTTATATAATAATTTCTCAGTTCCACCTGACCGACGCATGAATAAAGTGACGAGGTCCATGGCAATGTTAATTTTGCATAAGACTGAAGGATACACAATGTGCATACAAGTAGATCTTAAGCAGGGCTTTTAAAAGTGCTCATTTTACCGTGAATAGCCTATACGTAAAAAGTTTCTTCCGCGGGGAATTTTTTAATTTCAAGGTTAATATTTATGAGCAATTAAGGTTATTTTATGACTAAACTATGCGCGATGGCACAACATTTCAGTTATGAAAATTAAACGAACACATTTTCAT
This sequence comes from Dryococelus australis, assembly GCA_029891345.1. Classification (NCBI taxonomy): domain Eukaryota; kingdom Metazoa; phylum Arthropoda; class Insecta; order Phasmatodea; family Phasmatidae; genus Dryococelus; species Dryococelus australis. The sequence goes on along the minus strand of CM057007.1, from coordinate 7,166,293 downwards.
ATCCTTCTCGTGCAACGAATATAAGGCATTAAGTATCATATTCGAAAACTATACACAAATTCGTGTTCTCAAGCAGGTGATCACCCTTATCGCCTTCCTTTACTTACGCCGCTACCTGTGGTCCTCTGGACACGCTCGTGTGTTAAAGGTGTGAAGTGCGGTAGGAGCTGTTAATCCAGCAGGCAGGTACGTGGGCAGATTGCCCGTGAGTCGCGGTACAGCGAGATGTGTGATACTGCGTGTGTAGGGACAGAGGGGGGGGGGGGGAGAGGCAGGCAGTACATCTGAGGCCGGCGTTTGCTTCTGACAGCCTACATCGCGGGGTGATGGAGACTCCAGCCATACATTGTTCCATGCGCGCGCACCTCGCTCCAGCCCGCCTGCACATAACTGCCCTCTTCATTATGAACCTCCTCCGCTGGTCCAGTCCGACCCCTCACATCCTCCTCTAACTCTCCGCTCACACGACTACCTACATCACGTCCCGACATCTCTAACCTGACCGCGCCTTGTAAACCACCACCTCTCATCTCTACAATACCCCTTCCTCCCTGCCTGCTACTTCACACATCTCTTAAGCCCTGCTTCAAATTCTACTTCCTGGGTATTACTCCGCCTTGTGCAAATAATGCTATTCCGAGTCTATGACATTACACCAAAATGACAACGCACTGAATTCGTGCGCACTGACTGTAATTACATACTATTGCTAGAGACCTGAAGAATTCGTGATTTCACCTATAGGCTATTCACGGTAAACTGAGCACTTTTGAAAGCCGTTCCTAAGATCTAACTGTATGCACGTTGTGTATTCTTCCGCCTTATGTAAAATTAACATTGCCATGAGCCTCATCGCTTTATCCATGCGTCGGTCAAGTTAAACTGTGAAATTATTAGAAAAGTAAATATTTTACAAAATTGCTTATTTTTACACTTCAAAACAAATGGAAACAGGAAATGGTTACCTAACACTTTTCATTCGACATTAAACTGTGGGACTACTTTCCCCTCCATCTTTACCAACTTTAATGGGAGTATGTCACTAAGTGCGCCCGTTAAAATATATGCAAGCAGGTCCAGTGACTTTTTTCTAAGGTTAATTTCAAAAGTGCTCACTTTGTCGTGAACAGACTAGACTCTACAGTCTTATGTACAAATATGACGATGTCAACTGCCCATTGGTTGTCTGCTGCTACAGTGGAAAGCGATGACCGGTTCAGCGTTCTCCAGGAGGTGCCAAACATCGTGTGGACCAATGGCTAGAGGTACATGAGCAAACGTGTTTTGAATTCTAGCATGTTCCAAATTGAATCCGCGAATTCTGCAGGACTCTACATATTGTATAAGAACTATTTCTTACTAGGCATTACCAACGTACCTTTGTCACTCTGTTTTTATCTATTTTACTTATTACTATAAATTAAATATTGTAATGTATTGATAAAATATAAGTACAGTTTGATATGTCCATTCACGCTTTCTTCGGCCTTTTGTAATCAAACCTTTGAAAAATCACCCTAGGCGTAACATGTCAACCTGTTGTGTTTATTCACTTGTATTCCAAAATTATATAACCCTGTGATTATCGTTAAAGTAATGTGTTCTTGAATATATTAACAATATACTTAGTATCTTCTATAACTTGTAATATTCATTTCGTATTAAACACGAATTAACAACACCGAGAGCAGCGACATGTTGGCAACGGCCGATAAGAAATAGTTCACAGTTACAATATTCAATATTTTTAAGTCTCGTTTTTATGTATACTATTTGTAAATTAAACGTTGCCAAACGATATATATTTGTATTGTTAGGTAGCACTGACGGAAACACATTTTATTGCTGCAGTAAAAAATATCAGCGGAAATTACTGTGCGTAGGCTCGTTTCTAGTGGCACGGTGTTTTTTTTTTTCGTCCAGAAGGAAAGTTTAAGCGAAGCGGATCGTGTCGCTCTCTCTCGTTTTCTCTCTTTTCTCTCTCGGGAAGGTCGTACCACCTGTGTGGCAGGAAAGGTATAAATCTTGTTATTTCTAATTTCAGCACATTTTATACTAATTATAGCAACAATAATGATGCTTGAAATTGTAATTTACAACTGATACGAGATTTTATTGTTTAAATACCTATTATATGTTATTTAAATGTGATGCGATGGCGCAACACTTAGAACTCTAGCAGACGTGGTGCGAAAAGGAGAATCTAGAATCACGCGCTTGTCCCAACCCAACCCAATATGGCGGGCTATTATACCCATTGCCTTACGACTGACAGTGATGTGGCGACGTGCCAATGACACGGCGTGTTTCTGAACGAAGCGTCAAGTTCGTACTCGTGTTTTTTAAACATCCTAGCGAGTTACAATGTTGTGATGAAAATGTGTTTCCACGGCAGGGATTAAAAGTGTTGTGTTGTGATCGCTGTGTTTGTAAAGGCGTGGTGGCTGCGTTGTAATCGTTACGCAGGCCAGGTGTGTGTGTGGATTTCAAGTATGTGCAAAATGTATACGTTTTAACCATGAATTGATGTTATGACGAAGTTACTTCTTGAAATTCACGTCTGTACATCACAACGTCGTGCCTTTGCGCTAGTTTTCTGAAACATAGTTGTGTAACGAGCTTACGTTTCTGTGATTTGAATGTCTGTCGCGATCCCCTCAAAATGCTAAGCCCAACCAGATAGATTAAAATAACTAATACAATAAACCTACAAACCAGTAAGTACCAATGCATATAAACATTAGCGGAATAAACGTTACGGCAAGTCTATACGTTTGCATGTCCACCACTATCTTTTACGTTTTTCGATGTTGCAAACAATAAATACGCGACACCAGTTGCGTGCTTGAATTTATTGTGTCACTTTTTTAAATTTTTATTCCAAATAAGGCCATCCTGTTAACGAAATAACCCAACGCATATTAATAACAACAGGTTAAATGCTACTGTTGTTTCCGCCACAGTTGTAACAAACACCGTCGTGGCAAAATACTAATGTGTATTATGTGTAATGAGCTATATTGTGTGTAACAAATAGTTATAAAGCTGACCTAAATATTGTTATAGGCCTAAATTGTGAACATTCGTAGGAAATGTGACAGCATTCTTTGAACAGCTGTAAACAGCAACCAACACATTTGACAGTTATGAAAGTAGAAGTCACATGGCAGTGTTTTTGTTTACGTCTAGTGGAAGGATACGTAATCAGTAACCAAAAGTAGATATTTAGCAGGGCTTCAGAAAACGCCGAAGTTATCGTAAATCAACTATAATAAGATACTTAAGTGTTAACAGACGTATAAAATGGTTGTCTTACATAACGTTTTAGGATACAACCAGATATCACTGCTTATGGACTCGAACCCACTCACCACTTGACCTCGTCGCCTCTACGTACAACACACTCAGTCTTTGGCATCGGAAGGGATTGAGGTGGTGCAGTGGTCAGACATCGATGTTAAGAGCCTCCCAAATATCTTCAATCACTCACTAACCCACGCATTTTACTCTTATCTAAACAGATGTAAAAAAGCTACAATGGATGTATGGTGTTTTTGTGCTTTTAACTATAGGCTATTCACGGTAAAGTGAGCACTTTGGAAAGCTCTCTCATTTGAAATAAATGCCAATAAATATATTTTATTTTAGCCTTCGACGTTAACTTCCGAGTGTGGTGGAATATACAAACTGTGTTTATTACTTAAATGACTAAATTTATTTGAAGTTAGTTAGAGAATAGAAAAATGGCTGAAAGGAAAAAGTAACAAGGGCCTCAAAAAGTGCTCACTTTACCATGAACAGCCTATATACGCGTACTCTCTCCTGTAGTCAATTCACGAAAAAAAAAAAAAAAAAAAAAAAAAAAAATCTTCTAATGTTTGAGTACCAGCTGCCGTGATACAGCGATAATTATTCCGTTCTTAATTTTCGACATTTTTCGTTAGAGTGTCTTAAAGTATAAGTAGAGTGGAGCACTGCACCTAACTCTAAGACATGCAAAGTTTATTAATAAACTAGCGATCCGGCCTGACTTCGCCCGGGTACGATTTAGTCTTTTCTGCCTGCCACGCGCTCGCCTCGTACACATTCTTCCCTTGCACCTTTAATTATGAATTATTTAATTTTGATAAAAGATTAGGTTCTTTATGGTTAAAAAAGACAGTGAATTTTAAGTTGGTTTTTACTGCGTAGTTTAAATTGTAAATACGCTTATTACTACTTATCTATTAAAGATATATATGCTACCACTGACTTTTGTGTATATCATTTAATTTTACTCAATTCTTTCATACATGATTTTGTTAGATCTGTAACAGTTTTGACAGCGTATTACATGAGAGAGCGCTGGTGGCAAACTATTTTCCCGACTTGATTCACTAATACCGCTAGTGCTCAGATCCTATAAGTGTTAGAGCAAATTTTAATACACATAAACCTTTCTCGATAAATGCAGATCATAACACTAAATACCGCATTCAAATCCGTTCAGTGGTTCCCGAGATTAACACAGTCATTCAGACAGACAGTCGCGCGCCAGGTATATGCCATTCACGGTAAAGTGAGCACTTTTTAAGGCCCTGCTGAATTTTTCTTTTCATCAGATTTCTATCTTCCTGTCACTTTTTAATATAAACATTGCCATGCAACTAATAAACACAGTGTATACATGTTACCACTCCCAAAAGTCAACGTCTGGAGTGGCAATAAAACATATGTATTAGTGGTTAATGTCTCTTACAAGGGCCTTAAAAAATGCTCACTTTACCTTGAACAGTCTATACTTCCTTTTATACTATTTTATACTATGATTGTACACGTACACGAGCGAGATTGTCTGAAGTACGATTTATGTTGCACTTAAAAGAAGAAAGTATATATTTTGTAATGCAGTGAAATATCTTTCTAAAATCTATTAATTAAAATGTTGTTTAAAAATCAACTAACCCCTTGACATATTATCACGAATATACTTGTTCGTGTCTGACATGTTGCAGAATATGTGAACTTATGTACGTGGCTGTACTAGTACTGAAGTTAACACCAGTACAGAGAGTGTCTGTTCAATGTGATTGGTTGCTGCCGACACACAAAATATTTTATAATTGGTTGCGTCTTGTGCTATGAATCTACCGAAACCCTTTCCATAAGTTCCAAAGTGTTAGTTGCGAGAAACTCGTAGTGCCAGCCACACCATAAATTCCTCTTTTGCAACATCTGAAATGAAAAACTGATGTGTACGCTCGGGGGTTAATAAGAGTATATTTTTGATCAAAATTAACGCTTATTTTCATTCTGGATACTCGACAATGCACATTTTGCAAAAAAAAAAAAAAAAAAAAAAAAAAACAATTGGGCAGTCGTAATGATTACTATGGTTAGAAGTTGATCCTCGTGTTAAAAATATATTCAATAACTGATTTGATATACGTTCATTTCAGTTATAAAAATGATGCCATTCATTGCTTAAATTGATGTGTATAAAATCAGCTAAATGTGCATTTTGAAGCATTCAAATAGGAAACACTCTTAAATTTTGATTAAAAATATACTCTATAATTTATATTTAAAACGTTAAAATAAGTACATTCTAGCTAAGCATTCCACAGTGTTACAAAATATGTACATATATTTTTCTATAAAACAGTAAAAGTATTTTCGTGAAAATTTCGATTGTTTTTTGTACTATCGGCTGTTCGAGGTAAAATTGAGGCCAAAGTCTCTTATCCAAAAAAAAAAAACCCACGACGAAACTATCGTACAGCAAAACCTCCAATTGAAACAGAAAATATGGTTAATAAAACTACCAAACACACTCACACAAGTTCTACGAAAAATAATCAGTTGGTATATTTTATCATCAATGATACAATCCTTACGCTCAAAACAAAATGAATACTGAAAATACATTTAGCGATACTACATATAAATACATTTAGCGATACTACATATAAATACATTTAGCGATACTACATATAAATACATTTAGCGATACTACATATAAATACATTTAGCGATACTACATATAAATACATTTAGCGATACTACATATAAATACATTTAGTGATACTACATATAAATCAGGTACATTTTTTTCTTTCATTTTTATACAAATCTGTCTCAAAAGCCACATAATTCGCAATTACTTTTAAAATTTTGTCTTCTGGCACCATTTACATAACCCAGGTACTTTTTTGACTAAGTGAAGATATGTCACAAAAGGACACTATGATTCGCAATATATATATATATATATAATATCCCCATTAAAAGGCGGATATTTAAAATTCAATTTTGAACAGCCGTAAAGTTTCACATTTCATTCTTGGACAAAGGCTGATGTTTGAAATACAATTTTGAGCAGCCTAATAGTATGACATTTCTTTAAAAATGTGTGTTTTCTTTTTCTTTAGTTCCATAATACTTTAGGTACATTATGAATACTCATACAAAATTCTGCTTTCCTTTCAGGAAAAAGCTTTGTCATGTTATTGGCTTTCAACTGGTTTAAAATTCAACATTTCTACAATTTGGGGTTTTATCTGGTCTAACTTCAAAATCCAAAGACAAAATTACAACTACATGTAATTTTGGACAGCAATTTTCCAATTCTACATACTGGCCTTAAGAGCCCTCCATTATCATTTTCTTATACTTATCTCAGGAATGGTCTCGTCCCCAGCAGCCATCAGTCTCTGCCGACCCAAGCTGCTGCGCAGACTCAATCTAAACTAGGGGTTAAGCCATTAGAGGGGTGGACAGATTTGGCCTAACTAATCGGCATGAGTGGCAGGGTCCAGAAGTCGTGTAATTTTCAGAATTTGTGAGTGAAACACCATCTATTATTAGAATTACGGCGCGCGCTCCGTGTAGGCTCGACGACGCTAGCGCTCTAGGCGCGAGCATGACGAACTATGGATGGCTGCCATGTTTCCCAGTCTGTTCCCAGCAGTTACGCTAGTCGGATGTCCGTGTCAGGATCTGCAAGCGAACTTCATGTATTCGTTACAGTTCGTCAATTTCACACTGCTAAATCGTGTGCACAGTAAGTAACAGTTAGCTCTAAGTCTTTCGTATGTAATTCTTTTAATAATTTCGCCGTGAAATTGATGATTTTACATCGTGCACTTTAGCAAGTCGGCAAGCTGGCGGTTGAAGCAACAGGGCGATATCGAGGCAAAGGTAGTCAACTAGGGACGTGAAGGCGAGCTGGTATTTCTTCTTGCGCCTGTAACACCATCTCCGAAGAAACCCGGGATGAGCAGCCTAGAGTCCATCCAAAATGGCCAATCATGGGTCGAACCCCGACACACCATCACTCCAATCTCTCCAATCACAGGATGCTCTCCTCCAACCTCCAATGCTCGATAAAAAAGAAGCCACATGTCACCATCCCACTATTCCAAAATCCATGAGCTACAGCTAACTAGTGGCAATGACATCCACTCTCGTCAATCTCACGAGAGCCAAAATTTTTGAGACTCACCACCAGGGACTCGACCCCTAAACTTATGTCCCTATCCTTAATTCCTGTACTCGGATGTCGAGGCTAGACCTTCACAACCTCTTTTATTACAAGAACAAAACAACATATTACAATCTAAATGAAGATGAATACTTGTGATAATGAGCATGAACTGAGAATACTGTGGCGCTGGGGGGCCAGAACAAACAAAAAATGTTGTGAGCACAATTTACATAAAAATCCGTTCATTTCTAACAAGATGAATACATGGTAACAAAATACCTTAACGCTAACAAATTGAAAAATACCATAATCAAAACATCTAATTAATAAAAACTACAGGATATAACGATTCTTGTCCAATTCAGCAATTCAAATTACTTTAATTTGAGAAAAATGTGCTCTAGCAACACTCGTAGGGTCTTCTGCATCCTCAAGCGTCACCATGACTGGTGTTAAAAACTTACGAATAACAAATTGCCCAACATATTTTGGAGCCAATTTTGCGCTGAAATTTGTGGCTTTGTTACTCAGGGAGTGAGTTTCTAACATCACCTGGTAGCCTACCTTAGATGACACACTACCTTGTTTTTATTATACCCTGCAGAAAGTTTAGAATGATATTGTTTTAAATTATTTGTGACCTCACCCGATATCACTTCTATATCTTTTACCTGCTCTACAGAATCCCAATCAAGATTGTTTGATCCCCATGGATTGATAAGAGGGTGTATTAACTTATGACCAAAGAAAATCTCTGCTGGCACTTTCTTTGTGGCATCACTTACAACATTATTAAAAGCAAGGTTCAGTTGGTATAAGGCCACGTCCCACTCTTTATGAGTCCCCATCTGAAAAGACCATAACACTATCTTGAGATTTAGGTTGTACCTCTCCATAAGATTCGTCTTGGGATAATACAGGGTGGTTTGTACAATTTTGGTGCCCCAAGAAAAAGCCAAATCCCTCATTTCCCCTGAAACAAAATAAGAGGCATTATCGATCACAAGATACATGGGTGACCAAAATAAGGCGAAAAGGCATTGACTCAAAATCCTGCAGATTTCTGATGACTTCATTGTTCTCCGTTGGCGGGGAGGGGGGACACAAATTTACTGAAACGAGGATCGAAGTAAATTCTGAAACTGTTCTAGGTAATGGCCCGAAAACATCCAAATAAACTCGTTCTATTCTAATGGAAACTTGGCTACACCAGCACTATAGGGGCTCACTATTTTTACATTCCGCAGTTTTGAGTGCTGACAGGCTTCACAATCCTTGACCAGAATTTCTACCTCCTTTACTAAACCTGGCCAGAAAAAACATTTCCTGTATTCTAGAGATGGTCTTTTCTTGCCCTAAATGTCCGCCAAAGAAGGTATTGTGGTAGTAATGAAATATTTGACCCCTTAATACCTTAGGAACATAGAAATTAAAGTTCTTGGTTTTTGGATTGATGTATCCTACCAACCCTTTTCATACTTCATAAGGCCCAGCCTTTCCAGCACTTATATCAGATTTTATGGCAATGCACTCTGGGTCACTTTCCTGATGTTGTTTCAAACTGATGTATGCTTGAGAAAAATCCTTCAGTACACCTGTCTCCTTCATCTGATCACTTTTATCGGTAATTTTAGGGATTTCTAAATCTTTCTATTTTTACCTCTGGGATGTTCAAAACCTCAACTGAAACAGATGAGGGTACCTCATCAAATTCCTCCTCGTCAAACATCCGCGACAAACATCTCTTTGAATGCTTGACTTTAAACCTAAATTTGACCAGTCTTACTAGCCAATGAGCTAATCTCCCAGCTGGATTATTGGTGGAGAGAAACCAGCTAAGTGCCTGATTATCTGTGTGTAGCTCAAATTCATTTACTTATAAATAACCTGACTAGTTCTCCATGACAGTTTGGCATAGAACTGCCCCTAAGGCTTTTGAGTTAGCATGAACTGGAAGGGTGAAGGGTTTGCTAAATTGAGAGAGATGCAAAACTGGAGGGGTGGTCAATTTCTCCTTAAGCTGGTTAAGCGCATTCTGTTGTTCCATTCCCCAACTAAAAACTACATCCTTCCATTTTAATGCACTTAGAGGTTCAGCAATGCTGGCAAAATTTGGCATAAACTTAGCATAAAAACCTGCCACCCCTAAAAATCTGTGTACTCAAGGACGATTCTTTGGGACTGGGAAATTTACTATGGGGCGTACCCTTTCTGGATCCATCAACAGTTTTCCATTACTAATTACAAATACTAAGTATTTTACATAGGCTTTAGCCAATGTTACTTCCTCTGGATTTACAGTCAAACCAGCATCTCGTAAAGCAAACAAAAATAATTTAAGATGTTTCCAATGTTCTTCAAAAATCTCACTATACACGCAAACATCATCAATTTATGTAAACAAGAACTCGTACTGATATTTACCAAGAACTTGGAGCAGGATGCAGTTCGCATTGCAAGAAGGCAAGAAGGCTCACATGTTGAAATACTGACTTATGGTTGGTAAGGGACAAGGCTACACATATATCTTTTTATTAACTTTGTGGTAATCACAAATTATTCTGTATTGCCCTGACACCTTTTTGGGCAACAAGAATGTTGGACTGGAATATAGGCTGCTAGAAGGTTCCACTATTTCCTGAGACTATAATTCAGACATTAAGGTGTTAAAAGATGTTTAATTTTGGGGACGCCACCCTGTATGGAACTAATGATGCAGGCTCCGTATCCTGTAGTTGCTACACAATTGGCTGTTTCACATAATGACCACTGAGATTAACAGAAATTACATCAGCAAATTCATTACATAACTCTGTTAGCTGACTTTACTTTTCAATCTTTCTGTATTAGCAACCTTTTCAAAACAAATTTTTTTTTAGATGAAATTGAAACTGGACACCGTTGGCAAAAGTAAAATTTTTTTTATCAATTTTAATTTTTACATTAGCTACACAACCTGAATCTATGATTCCGCCATTTGCCAATGAAAATCATTTCCTTTTTGTGTACTCTAATTACTCCTTTGGGTAACGTGCTTAATAAAAAAATACAAAATTCCTGGCTAACCAAGTAACATGTCTAACAAAGCAGCAACAGTAACTTTATCGGCTATTAATATAGGTACATATAACAACCCATACTTTCGTTTAAATAGAAGGCTACTTATGCTATGCTTCTCCATTTATTTTTCCCTCTGTGGGCATTGGGATCTAAGATGTCCTTTTTCTTGGCAATAGAAACACCGCAAGTCTTTCACTCTATCACTATAAGATCTTAAAACACGTGCGACCTTCAATTTTCCTTCCTTCATCTAAATTTTTCTTAACTTTTTTAGGGTGGAAATACAGCACTGTCCTGCATGGTTCTTTCCGCTTCAGTCACCAAGTATAACAACTGATGCAAGGTAGCAGGCCGTGAAACAAAAGTGAAAAATCGACTATTTTGGTGCAAAAGGTTTAGAAATTTTATTTGGCTAAAATAATCTTCGGAGCAAGGTAATCCTGACATTTCTACTGTCCCGATAATTCCATCGACGAATTCTTTCATAGATTGATGCGGCAATTGATGTCTGTCTAACAACTTTAACTTTAATTTCGTAATAGCAACTTCACTAGCTATTGTCTGCAATATTGTGCCATATAAACGACTTGTGTCCTAATTCTCGTCCCGCGCTAACCCAAATATTGGCTGCAAGTTCTCCGGAACTTAAAAAATGGTAGCCGTGTATACTAGTTGTTTTGAGCAAAAGTTTAACAGTAACAAAAAAGCAACTACAGAAGGTAGATTTGTGTGCTTCAACACGGGATTTTTTTCTACTAAGCCTTGAGGCAAATATTTAAATGGCCGTGGAATAGAGCAGCACTCGCCCACTGCGCCACTAATTCCTGCCGCCGTAGTTCCATCACCGGATCCCCTTGACTAACCATTGCACGTGCTTTCACGCGCAATTCTGCTGTACCCTCGGCATCATTAACTTATTCTCCTGTCTCACGCAGCATTTGCCGTAAAACAGGCTTGCTTAGTGATTGCACCCATCCGGTCGACATGGTTAAATATTAATTTACTACCCAATTCTCCTGAAAGAAATCTGCCGCTAGACAAGAAATCTCTAACTTTCAAAATTACTCTTTCTTCAAACAACTTGTGTGTTTCAATATTGTCTGCTGATACAATAAGGTGAAAAGTGCGACAAATTAATCAACCAAAGGAAGTAGAGTGCGCAGCCTGAGGCCCTTCCCTCATCCTACACTGTAGGGCGACGCAAAAAAATAATTCAAGTTATCACAAATGGACGTTAAGATATGGAACTATCCAACGTTACCAACTTGACTGGGTGCATGTTACTCAGTGCGCCCGATTAAATATACCTTCGTAGACAGGGGCAGTGACTTTTTTCTAAGGTTGCTTTCAAAAGTGCTCACTTTATCGTGAACAGCCTTTAGTTGTGTTTGTTGTACAGCTAGGTGCAGCGAAGTGCCCTGTGGAAACACTCTACTTATACCATATCTGCGCATGCGTTCATCACTACCATTGCTGCTTTGGATAGACTGCTCTAGCTCGAACGTTGGACTCGAGTTGTGCTTGCCTCAAATGTTACTCACACATATAGCGTACTGCTCACTCCGGCGTCAGTATAGCTGTGAGTGCGATGAGTTGTTTATCTGGCTTACGAACGTATCATATAGGGCATTCCTTTGATGGTCCTTATCTGCCGTCCTGCAGCGCGCTCTGCCCTGCAGTATCTGGTTATAACACACCACACTGTCCGCTAGTAATTACCACGCAGCTCAGCTTCTGTCTTTTCATTACAGCTTCAGCGAACTGATACACTCCTGGCCCCTTGCTTTAACCGTGGCCATAAACCGATTAATTGAAGGTCCAGAGCATGCGGTGCGTATTCAAGGGCGATCCCTAGTAAATAATACCAAGCCCTTCAAGGCAATATTACTGTGGCGAAGATAAGTATTGTAAACAAGCTTGCGTGTATTCTGTTTTCTGAGAATTTGAAGGGGTAAATATAGTCTGTTCACGGTAAAATGAGCAATTTTGAAAGTCCTGCTTAAGATCTACTTATATATACGTTGTGTGCTCTTCCGCCTTATAGCTATGGGCCTCATCACTTTATTCATGCGTCGGTAAAGTGAAACTGTGAAATTATTAGAAAAGTAAATATTGTATAAATCCGCTCATTTTTACATTTCGATGCATTAAAAAATACAGAAAACGAGAAAAATAATTTAAGTTATCACAAATGGTTACCTAGCACTTTTTTTTCGTCGTTAATATATGGAACTACTTCCCCTTCTATCGTTACCAATATTACTGGACACATGCCACTCATTGCGCCCGTTAAAATATATGCAGGTAGCGTTAGTGACTTTTTTATAGGTTGATGTCTAAAGTGCTCACTTTATCGTAAACGGCCTTTAATTAAAGGGATTTCATTCAGCAGTCTGTTCAGAAAAGACACATTGTCGCTGTAGTTCAAAACACTGTTTTACATAATAAATATATTTTATATAATAAATATCGGCTACTTACAACGGTATTTGCTAACTTTGACTTTTTTCAGAGGCATTTATGTTTCGACAATCGGATTAATGAATTGACAACACAATGTTGATATTCGTTTCTGGCCCAAAGTAAAATATTTACAATGAAATTAGAATCGACACAACTGCTTGAAATGAAACCCGTACAACAAATAAGGCCACTTAAGTCGATACTAATAGACTATAGCAAATTATGAAAACGCAGTAGAGTTGTAGTGTTTAAAATTGTTGAACTCGGGAATCGGATCGTCAATTATGAAAACGCAGTAGAGTTGTACTGTTTAAAATTGTTGAACTCTGGAATCGGATCGTCAATTATGAAAACGCAGTAGAGTTGTACTGTTTAAAATTGTTGAACTCGGGAATCGGATCGTCTTGTTTTTCACAAACACTGGAATAAGAACTGGCGTCATGGAACATATAGTTTGTTCACGGTAAAGTGAGCAGTTTTGAAATAAACCTTCGAAAAAAATCATTACTCGTAACTACATATATACATTACACTTGCAGGCGGGGCCGCGGTGGTTGCAGTGGGCAGACTACTCGCCTCCTACCGACGCGAACCGGGTTCGAATCCCGGCGGGGCCGCTCCCGGATTTTCGCACGTGGGAGTCGTGCCGGACGATGCCGCTGATCGGCGGGTTTTCTCGGGGATCTCCCATCCCCCGCCCTTGCATTCCGACGCTGCTCCATACTCACCTCGCTTCACCCTCATCAGCTCTCAAGACCTTGGTGTTAAGAGCCGGCCAAATATCTCCACTTCACTTCACTTGTCAGCAGATCAATACAAATAGTTGTTGTGAATACGTCTTTGTTTATTTCTTTTCTCATTATAGTACTAATTTGCATATTTGTATAAATTTTACATTTCTAGCAGAGTCACAGTTTTGCTTGGATGACTCACGAATAAGGTGATCTTACCCATGATAGTGATATTGCAGAATGATACAGAATGGGAAGTATATGCTACTCATGGTAAAGTGAGCACTTTTTAAAGCCCTCTCATTCGGAATGAGTCAATAAATATACTTAATTTTAGCTTCAGATGTTAACATCCGAGGGCGATGGAATGTTTACACTGGGTTTGTTACTTAAAAGGCAATATTTATTTTAAAATGTGGTTGGAGGATAAAATATGGCTGAAAATGAAAAAAGTACGTAGGGCCTCAAAAGTACTCACTTTGCCGTGATAGCCTATATATATATATATATATATATATATATATATATATATATATATACCAACCATAGCTTTATAAGTTATCAAGCGCCTAGCTGGCGCTTGAACTGCAGTGTGCTTGAAATACACGTTTTGCCAATAAAGTATTAAACGTGCGTCCGCGCTGACCTGCTAGACTAGAGGAACACGCAGCTCAGAAGAGTGCTGTTGAGTGCCTTCAAGACGTCATGTACATTAGAAACTCTAAACGGAGTTTCAGAGCTCTGTATCTCACAGTATACGCGTCATATCAACACAAAACTACTCCAGGGCCGTGCACTGAACCTTCCTACAGGCTTTCCACCAGTAAAATAATAGTGGCACATTTAGAAAAATGTCACTGCCGCTGCCTGCACATATTTTAACGGGTGCACTGAGTGACATGCGCCCGGTAAAGTTGGTAACGATGGATGGAAATTAGTTCCCTATGTTAACGTCGAATGAAAAGGTTCGCGCGGCCAATGAACGACCTGATCCGCTGTTACCTGTTGTTACCTACACTGTGCGTGTCTCCAAACACCACACAGCACCTCGCTCCAACACTATCGTTGCAGTAGTCACGTACTAGAACTTTTGTCTAGGAGAAGCTATGGCACTAGTTTAGGTTTCAATCGACAGCTCTCGTCAAGATCAATCGATTGCGTGTACAAAAAAACATTTTTTGTGGCGTGGTGATGGTGAAATTGTAAGAGTTTAATGTAAAAAATTAACAAAACTTAACACAATTTCCGCCTATACGCTTCCAAAAGCCAAGTAGAAATACAAAACTCGTATATGGTCGGAAATAGCATTCAAAAGCAATCCAGTGATACCTATAAAACCCCATATGATCGAGTGAAGCGGTGCCGGGAACGTAAAATAAACACAAGGCGTCCGAGCGCGTCAACGTAGACGTATTCACGCAAAACAAACGGCCGTGTCCCCAACACAGCCAAATATAATTTTTCTTTCCGTTGATTGAATTGTGTTTGGCGATGGACACAGTCCTGAACGATGTTCACGGTAAACTGAGCAATTCTAAAAGCCCTCCCTAATATCTACTTGTATGTGCATTGTGTATTCTTCCACCATGCAGAATTATCATTACTTTATTCATACGTCGGTAAAGTAAAACTGTAAAATTATTTTGAAAATTAAATTTCTACACATTTGATGAGTGAGTGAAGAGATCCGGCGGCTGTTAACATCGGGGTCTTGAGAGCCGATGTGGGTGAAGTGAGGTTAGTATGCAGCAGCGTCGGAATGAAAGGCTGGGGGGAAACGGGAGATCCCCGAGAAAACCCGCCGACCAACGGCATCGTCCGACGTGAACCGACCGGGGATTGAATCCGGTTTTCCGTGTTGGGAGGCGAGCAGTCTAACCGCTCAGCTACCGTGGCTGCTACACATTTGGTTATTCTTACACTAATATGGATTTTAAGTGAACAGAAAGTAAAAGAAATAATTTCATTACTGACACATGTTTACCAGACAATCATAATTCTACGTTAAGATATAGAACTCAATTTTTCTCTCTTTCGTTAGCAACTTTATTGGGCGCATGCCACTCAGTGAGCCCTGAAAAATACATGCAGGGAGAGGCAGTGATAGTTTTGGAAAATTGAATTAAAAATTGCTTAATAACAGTGAACAGCCTACACCCTAAATTCGAATCAGTGGGAAACCACTGATTCGCAGTGAAATTAAACTACTCTAATCAATGAAAATGGCTCCTCTTAGAATCAGTGGAAAACCACTGAGTGTTTCAGTAAAAAAATTTCACTGATTGAATAAGTGACGGCCGACTGCACAGACGATTTAAATATTGTTTTTTTATTGGATTTAACCAAATAATTACGTGAGTTAAATATAGTTGTAATAGTTTACTATTTATATTGAGCAATTTGCGGCAATTTTTAAAAAGCAATACATTCTCGCATGTGGCCAGGATTGCTCTCACACACCCTAACCTCTTCGTTATTAATCCGTTAACTTACCACCTGCTCTACGAAGTCAAGTTGAAAAACGAGAGGAAAATGTATCTCATAGTTCTTAACAAAATTGTTAAAATTTAAATTGTATGCCTATACTTTTCGTTATTATTTTAATTAGTACCGTTATATATGAATGCACTCTCTTCACCACATTATATGCAGTTTAAACCTTCAAACATAGCGCTGTGATAATTACATGTAAACGAAATGAAAGACGTAAAAACGGAATGAAAGGCTGTGTGTTCATATTACGTCGTTTAATGGCGTTTTGAAAGACGAAGCACATTTTAGAAGGTATCTTGTATTGCATCTATGAGTTTACTAGTTGTTATTTCACATGATACACATTGTTTAGTTGCCATTTGTAAATTTTGATTGACGGCCATTTTTACACGCTATTTAACTGATCCATCAGTCAAAAAACAAACCACTGGAAAACAGTGAAAAAAAAGAAAAAAACTGATGTATCAGTGGAAAATGTCACTTAATCAATAAGTGAAGGAAATCTGGCGTTTTTCACTGATTGATCAATTAAATTCACTGAAGTGACTGTTTCAATCAGTCATGTACTCTTGACTGATTGAAACAGTGAAATTCTCACTGATTCACATTTAGAGTGTATAAGGTCGCGTAGAAAGCCTTTGATCATTGCACAGTGAGCCTATAGGAAGTTGAGGTGTGGCCATAATACGGTAAAGTTGCATTTAAACACTCAATTACGCATAAACTACGAACACAGTTTGTTTGTTCCCAAGAAACATCACCACACAATGCGCAGTGTTCGCTGTGCAAATTAATTTCTTCGTATAATTCGCCTAATGCAATCGTAAATAACTGTCTCCACGGACACACAGTTTTCGTTTCAGATACTAAATATTGCATTTGTGGGAACATGTACCCAGAGCTGAAATAACTGCTGATAATATGTCCTATCACGATGCTGGAAATGTAAACACAAGGTTAAAATCAAATTGGCAATCGGCAGACCGCAGGAGAACAATATAAAATATACTTTTGATTGAAAATTAATTCCTTTCTAAATGGAAATAATTGCGAACGCAAATTATGCGTCCAAAAAAGCGAGACGTGCATACCAAAAAAGCTGCAGTAAAGGATGTCTATACGTAAAACGTTGAGAACGGCAGGGAAATATCACAGAAAAAAATCTAATCTTGTCACAAACAATCTACTCTTGCGGTATTTCTTTAAACGTTGATGTTGTAGTAAAATTAATACTGTTGTCACAAAGTTAAGAACATTAACTTCGTTCTCGTCTACTTTAGTATTGGTTTACATATTTGTAAAATAGAGGTTAGACTCCAGCGCCGCCTATCGGAATGAAACATATATAAAAGCCTTACTTGCCACCTCAATAACTTATGATGTGAATATGGTCTCAATTGGTCCAGTCGTTTGTCAGTGATAATGCGGTTTACTCACGCACAATGGATTTGATATATAAAGATAACGGAATTACACTGTTCAAGTGTTAATGTTAATAAAGAATCTAAGTAAGTTGCCGCAAGAAAATGTTGAATTACGTAAAAAATAACAAAAAGGAAGAAATATTTTTTGTCACTGCGACATTTAAGTAATATCCAGCTAACACAAGTTTACTTGACGTAAAGTGACCCTCGATGAGAAAAAAAAAAGGGGGGGGGGGGACTCTCAGTTGAGTGAAGACTTACAATATTACTTTTATTTAATGTAAACAAATCATTACGTGAAATAAACATATTTGCGATAGTTTACTATTTATATTGTGCAATTTACCATAATTCAAAAAAGTAAAATAAAGTTCCGCAGGTGGCCGCGATTGAACTCGCGCACCTTCCCACTCTAGGCCGTTGCCTGGCCATCTGAGCTACCACGACAAGTTGAAAATGCAAGAGGAAAATATATGTCTTGTAGTTCCGCTGCGAAATCGTGTATTTTGAAGTTGTTATGGAATTTTCAAGTATATTTTAAAAGAGTGGGATGGACCCCCGTGGGAACGCCGCGTCCAAGGTCAAGACGCGAGGGAGCGATAAGGGCGACACTAACATGCACGCCTAGTGCCTCATCGCTCCTACGCGCAAGGCGTGCAGTGTTTCCGTCCTAATACTGCACTGTGTAAATTAGATCTGTAACTGTGGTACTTTATTACACATGAAAGACCACAGATTAAACTACGCCCGTATATTTGCACTTTTCTCTTGCCGCTTAAGGAAACTGCACAGGCAAGCTTTAAAAATGCTGTATTTGACCATTTTCACGATTTTTTTCTCTAAAAAAACACTTAATATGAGAAAAGTAGAAAGGTAGGAGCCTAGATAGTAGTTTTTTTAAAATATCTTTTTTGAGTAAAAGTCGTATGTGCAGAATATTTGTTTTCCGAGATACGCGTATTCGCGCAAACAAATATTTCACAAAAACTCAGGGGTCCATCCCACTCATAACCAGGGCTTTCAAAAGTGCTCAGTCTACCGTGAACAGCCTCTAGTCTCGAGGATGTGATTGTGTGACGGTATTTATGGGACAAGACATCTCGTAGGGGTTAACCTACCAAAAGCATTCTCCCTCAACAACCCGACAAGAAAGGGAACGCCCGAGGGCCAGGTTGCGGTGCGTTTGTGCATAATTGTATGTTAGTAAATTATAGTAAAAGGCCTAACCCGGAAATTCTGCTTTTCACAATTTATATCACTAAACAAAACAATAGTCACTTGATAAGTACCTTTAGAAACTTAGAGTTTATGCAACTGAGGTGCTTGATATAGCTACGATATTTATGAAAAAGTAATAATTTCATCTCAGGTGACATTATTATTCTTATTCTTAAAAGATCTTATCACTTCCAACAATTAACCAAAAACTTCGAGAACAAAGGCTATAACAAATATATCTAGAAATTTATATCAATTAAAATGAGTATTTTTGTTTCACATATTTTTTTGTTGTTTTTCTTGTATTACCTTTTATTTTTATTACTTTCACATTACTTCGGTATCCCGTATTAAATTGAAGTTACTTAAATGATTTATCGTAAGTGGCCATTTTGACCGAGAAAATTAACACACACACTACACTGCCTTTCTTTTCTTAGGCTTTCAAATCATAATTAATTCAGATCTAGGTCGGTACTGCCAGTGAGGCATTGGTCAAACGACCATAATTAAATGAACAAATATTTGAATTGTTCCAAGATTGGTTAAATATTCAAAGGTCAGACCAATGAGATTGTTAGTATCACTGCATGCGGAATCTAAATAAAATGACAATAATTTTGGCCTGGTGATGCACGAATAGCAGATCAAGAACCCACCTCCGATCGGGAAGTTAAATGAATGGAGAAAGAGCGGCGAGGAAAATCCTCCGAGAGCGACCATGCCTCAACTCCGAAGCCAAATTCAGGTCGTCATCTTAGGGCCATGCTGGAGAACCGCTATAATACAGGTTGTCATCTTAGGGCCATGCTGGAGAACCGCTATAATACAGGTCGTCATCTTAGGGCCATGCTGGAGAACCGCTATAATACAGGTCGTCATCTTAGGGCCATGCTGGAGAACCGCTATAATACAGGTCGTCATCTTAGGGCCAAGCTGGAGAACCGCTATAATACAGGTCGTCATCTTAGGGCCAAGCTGGAGAACCGCTATAATACAGGTCGTCATCTTAGGGCCAAGCTGGAGAACTGCTACAATACAGGTCGTCATCTTAGGGCCAAGCTGGAGAACCGCTACAATACAGGTCGTCATCTTAGGTCCAAGCTGGAGAACCGCTACAATACAGGTCGTCATCTTAGGGCCAAGCCGGAGAACCGCTATAATACAATTTATAAGGCGGTAACTACTGAAATCCGCGACAATCACAAAGAACAAAAGGTGACACGGAAAATTAGTTACACAATAAACATACCTTTCGCGGCAAAAGTGATGTTCTCACATCAGGATTGGTAGATTACAATTTTCGGAAAAAAACAAGACGTCACAATCAGATCATGAGGACGAAGAAGAAGGAAATGACGCACCGGAAGTCGTCACAGAGTAAGATTGATTTGAGAGGACGAGTACCAACGTAAATCGAGTTACATGTCGCGACTTTTAAAACTTAGTTTACAAACATTTCATTTAAAAGATTTAAAGTAAAACAAAATTATAAAGGTAACATAATTAGTTATTAATTTACAAATACACCACATATGAAATACTAATACACCACATATGAAATATTAATTTTACAAACAGTAAGTACTCGTTTTTCTGATACATGTCAAATCTTTGACATACTGGTTGGCATAGTTTGAAAATTTATTTTACAAACAAACGGAAATTTTAACCTCAGATAAATATTACATTAGCAAACAAAATATTATTAAAGTCTTTAAAACACAAAGAATATTGGTGATAGTTAATACACCATTTTCTTATTTATCCGATGACATAGTTGACATAAAAATTATGAAGTTGTTTTACATAAAATTAAAAAATAAGTTTCCTAAATAATTAATGGTTTTTCTGAACAAAACTGAGTATGCACATGAGGCAGAACAATAAAACAAGGTACAATTATATAAATAAAATCTTTATCGAATTAAGTTAGCAAGGTAACTAGAATTTAACAAGTACTTCATACTTAACCAATACTTTGACAGAAGATGGGATAACAAAGCTGAATTCCGCGGTTTTACCGATTCTAAAAGCGGAATCCGAGTCACAGACTCACACAAAAACAAGAATTGAAAAAATTAGAGGGCATGGGCCACCAAGATGGCATAATTGTCGAAGGACGTTCGCCATATTATTGGCGCGTGCGGTTGTAGTTCCCGACAGGCGTCACCTGAGTATTGTTTGGTAGTGTGTGGGTGCGTGCGTGGCGAGTGTACATTTGCTCACTGTGTGTGTTGGCGAGTGTACGCATGCTCACTGTGCGTGTTGGCGAGTGTACACATGATGTGTGTTGGCGAATGTATACATGCTCACTGTGTGTGTTGGCGAGTGTACACATGCTCACTGTGCGTGTTGGCGAGTGTACACATGATGTGTGTTGGCGAATGTACACATGCTCACTGTGTGTGTTGGCGAGTGTACACATGCTCACTGTGCGTGTTGGCGAGTGTACACATGATGTGTGTTGGCGAATGTACACATGCTCACTGTGTGTGTTGGCGAGTGTACAGATGCTCACTGTGCGTGTTGGCGAGTGTACACATATGCTCACTGTGCGTGTTGGCGAGTGTACACATGATGTGTGTTGGCGAGTGTACGCATGCTCACTGTGTGTGTTGGCGAGTGTACGCATGCTCACTGCATGTGTTGGCGAGTGTACAGATGCTCACTGTGCGTGTTGGTGAGTGTACACATATGCTCACTGTGTGTTTGCAGTGTGCGCGGACAACAGCGTGGTGAGTGAGCGCTTCCACGTGGGTCTCTGGAGCGGCAAGCGCTGGTCGTGTTGCCGACTGTCCAGTCGCTCTGCTGACGGCTGTGACAAGTGTAACCAGTGGCCGTCCAAGACGTCTCTCGCCTCCAACGTCGACCACAACTCCGACAACCGCCTTGGTGAGTATACTCTCTCTCTCTCTCTCTCTCTCTCTGTCTCACACACACACACACACACATTGTGAACTAACGTAGCTACTCTACTGATGTTACACGAGTGATACATTTTGCCTCGTCCAAGAAGAAATTCCAATATCAAATACTGAATAAATATCATGGTGTTCTGGTCCCTCGACCATATTCTTGTTACACTCTCAATCTCCACTATTATATGTTAAACTCTCAGCTAACTATATAAATGCCTGGGGAGCGAGCTTGTTGACGTCAAATAATATTTCAGATAATTTACAAAACTACTCATTTAATCTCAGCTTGAATTACAATAAATTATAGAATTCTATAAGAACAAAATGTAGCTAGTTGCGTGAACGGAATCCTCAGAATGTTTCTGCAAGCAAAAATGACTATATATAATAGCTGAGATACAACTTTACATTCCGTACATTTATACTCGTAATTCGCTGCACATGGTTTTCCCTAACTGAACCGGCCTGCAATGGAAAACGAGATTCACCTTACCACTGAATAATTTGTCGACCACGCACGAAGTTCCTCCATCGTGGGATGATGCAGATGACCTCGCAGCTGATTGGCTGACGTTCCCTCGTCGTCTGGTGTCTCCTGATCACTGGATTGCAGACGCCGTACCCTGGAGTCCATCATGTCTTGAGTATCGTAGAGAATGTGTGACGATTGCATTGTCACTTGTTTGTTTTTAGTGACATCTCTCAGAAGTTGTAGTTCTGTGTGTGCGAACTGTGGTTCGCACTAAGCTGTATGCTTTTTAATTTGTAATTTTTTTTATTGATTATTAGTATTATTGATTTTAAATATATATTTTATCAAGCTTTTATATTTAGATCACGGTCACGTATTTTATATTGTTTTTATTTTTCAGCTGAATTTTATATTAATATTTGTACTTTAAATTTTTCTCCATCCAGCTGAGCTGGGCCGGTGAGCCTCTTTGATGTTTAGTATGTAGTTCATATGGTCGTCGGTAGTGGCGCTCGGGTGACGGTGTGTTCCTTTGCGGTAGGTCGGGGCATAAGTTCGCCAGCTGTCTAGCCTTGTGGAGGCACTAAGTGTGTGCTCGAGATGTCAGCTGTTTTTGCTGAGCGCGATCGGAATGGATGGCTACGGTAAAATTTGCCTTTCGCGTGACGAGTCTTCTGCAGTTACAAATATATGAACGATGTTAAAGACGCCGGCGTCTAGGTTGAACATGAGCTGGTTAAGTTTTTGTCCCGATAGCCTCCGCGAAATTTATCGTAACTTTTGTGTGTGTTTTTCACAATGTTAGTTGCAGTACATTGTCTTGTATGTCACGTCACCTTCGTTAAGTTTTACGTGTGCGTGAATAGACTGTTGGAATGGAAATATTCTTCGCTACACAGGGCGGCGTGCGGCCGACGTCAGCCCAGCAGACCGTCCTCATTTCAATGAAGTTTCACAGCAGGCTTTCTAGCCTGGCGGGTTCGCTGCTGCTAAGAACGACTGTTATTCTCCCTGTATGCCTGGAGGTTGCATACATGGGTTCATCAAACAACAGTAATCTAGGTTCTGTCTCATCGATAATTTCGCCCGAGAACATCGCAGACAGTTACGACTGAAAGTTTCCCTAAGTTTGACACAAGCGGCGACCACTTTTGATGTGTGTAAATTATTCTTTTCATAGTCGTTTTAATGTTAAATTTTGGAGCACCCGTTCGTGATTGGTATATATTTCTTATGATGCCAAATACTTACTATCACAACATTAAGCATAGAGTGCAGCTTATATACGAATGAACTTAAGAGTTGTGTATAAACTTTTTTTTCTCCCAGTGATTGGAAATAAAGGAACTCAAACTTTACTTGAGTGAATTATCCATTTGTAGTGTTGCTGATCCCGTACATACTCTATTAAAAAATATTTCACAAAGACATGAACGCATTTTCGCCATAATACAACTGCCTTAAAGTTTATATATTTATCTTAAACATGTTCATAGGGATGAAAGGACATGGGAAGGCATTTTTGTTGAAGACGAGGGCTGCTTGTCCCTTGGTGTATTATAAGTGTTGTGTGGGGATTTCGGCAAGTGAGGTAGACTTGAAGTGTCGCAGGTTCGGGTCCCGGTGCTCACAACAGTGGCTTGAAGTTGGTAAGAACACAATGAAGAACTGACATCGCGCGAATTCCCGAAACGTAAAACGTACAACAGAATGTCATTTACCTTATGTACTTAGATGGTGTTACATTAATTGACAAGATAATTTAATGTTGGTTGCTATCATATACAGTAATAGTTGATACAGTATATAGTTTCGAATTTTAATTTGTCAATTTATTTGAATTATTAATATATACCACAACATCAATAAATATGCCAAAATGGTCTTGAAATTAACAAAATAATATTGTTATAATTTTCAGTAAAAATTAGTGGGCTAATCAGGTTCGTTAAGGGATGGATGTCTTAATTAAATAAAAGAGTTAATTATAATTTCCGAATTTTATTTACAATAACTACAAACTAAATTATCTCGACTCAACATCTCACAATACATTGATGTCTCTTGCTGTTTACAATTAAAGACGGCAATCAATACAATTTACAATAACATTGAAGAAATTAACATACGTAATTAAATAATAAAAAATCAATCCCAATAGGCAGTGTATCAAAATCTATTCACTTATTTTACAAATTAAATGTCCATATATGACAGTTCTAATTTTTACAGTAAAGTCCGTATCGCATTTTATTCAATCCCACCATAGTTCAGTCCAGGTCCCGCCAGTTGCAATGTTGTAGAGTTCTCCGAGCGCCCTCGCGCATAGTAGTCTTCACTCGTTGGGTTTCACACCCTCTCGTCCAATTACACCACAGACACCTCGTCCGCCGTCGTCTCGCAATCTCCCGTTGTCGTCCACAATTCTCTTCACCGTTGGACCGCTCGAATGTTTATAGGATCGTAGGCCATCGTCCAACAAGTTTTTTTAAATGCCGCGTTGCGCAGAGGGTCCTAATTCCCAGAATATTCTTGCGTATTCTCTTCTCTGATCGGCTTCTCTAATTGAGGGAAGAATGAGGGTGCTTGTGACACGAGCTGTGCCACCGCTGTTAGTCATTCCCTCGACTGACTGGGGAGGGGAGGGAGAGCAGGTCTGCGTGGGAAGAGCAGGTCTGCGTGGGGAGAGGGGAGCCCCCCCCCCCCCACACACACACACAGAGTCGGGCCGCGCAGAACTAAAGCTCGCTGCAGCCTGTAACATTATTGTATACAACTCGGTAACATTTATATTTGTATATCTGGGGAATTAATATTTTTAGTAAAATTTTGTAATAGGAGCTTGTAAGAAAATGAAACTTAATTTAAATCAATCATTGTTTTATGTTGTTACTATAGGGGTGCACAAAAATGAAATTTTTGTACATTTTAAAACATTTCTTTTTATGTCGATTGATTATGTGGTTTCGATACGTTATTATTCAAAAAGCACTCAATAAATATACATTTTCGAAAACTCTGCATTGTACCAACTATTGCTGTGTGCGATTGATTATATATATATATATATATATATATATATATATATATATATATATATATATATATATATATATATATACTTACAATAAAAGAAACGCCAACTGAATATATTGAGTAGTTCTGATTCAGTTGTTGGTTTTATATTGTGTAAATCCACACACAGCGGGACGCTACCACGGCCCTGAACTATATCCGCTCTGGCGTCTCGGTGATGGACTATGTGACTAGAGAGTCTGCCATCCTGGGTTATAGGCGCGCTCTCCGCAGTCGTCTACACACCCTAGTAGAGGTCGCTCTCCTATTACAACCGGCCACCAAGGTGATGAATAGGCGTATTTTCGCGGTTGAATTGGTAACAGGCTGGTCATCAGTGTTCACAACGAAATGATCACATCGCGAAAATGCTTAGTGTAAACACAGACGGCGAACCTCAGTTGGAGGCAATCTTAAAACTGCGCAACCGCTGTAGTTGCGTCAGAAATAGACATTGAATATAGGGACGTGCTAGCGCAATTTGATGCGGAGACTAACATGTACTGTTCACCTGAAAATGATGTCATTCACATATCAGAAATGCAGTTCGAATTACAACGAAAAAAAGCATATATTCAAACTTCACTAGACTCGAAACCTCATAACTAAACGAAAAGTACGTACATTTAGCACAGATTGGGGTTATCCACGTTTGCAACATTCACCTCCGACTCATTTCAGCAAAGTTCTCCAAGTTTCGCCCCAAAATAATTTACAATCTTCATTTTGAACTATCAAATATACATCCATTTTGAACATCAAAAGTCAAGCATGTGGTAATGCAAGTTGCAAATTCATTGAAGGAAACCCGGAATTAAAAACGATGAGCAGCAAACATCAACATCCGGTTAAAAATTCTATTATCGTGCTCCCGACTGCGTTTGCCAAAAATGGTGAACGCTGGCTACCCTGATCACAGTGCGTTCACAACAAAGTGGCGTTGTTACCAATTCAACCGCGAAAATACGCCTAGTGTTTATTAAAGACTGTTCATGGCGAAGGAAGCAATTTTGAAATCAAACTCTGGAAAAATTAATTGCTCGTATCTGCATAAATGCTACAGCACACATGGAAATGCAGTCCTTCAATCAACCCTTAGAGGACGACACAAATTGATGGACATTTGAGGACAAGGTTGAAGCGAGCTGCCTACATTCTCCACTATAGCACCGTTAGTTGTAGTTGAACATAGGACACGCTTACTGTAATCTGCAACGTTTGTTATTCGCTGGCCGTCGACCAATGGAGTCGCGCGTCGACTGCGCGCGCCACTTCATTGGTCGCGACGGATGTAACAGGCTTTTGCAGTCAGTTGTGTTGACTTGAGAAAAATTTAAATGATCAATTTTATTGTAATGAAATAGAAATATATACAAAGACTGTTCACGATAAAGTGAACACTTTTGAAATGAACCTTAAGAAAAATGTCACTGCCCCTACCTGCATATATTTTAACGGGCTCACTCAGTGACATGCTCGCAGTAAAGTTTGTAACGAGGAATGGAAAGTAGTTCCATTTCTTAACGTCGAATAAAAAGTGTCTTTCTTTCACTTTCTGTTATTTTTTCATGTATCGAAGTGAAAATATGAACAGATTTGCAAAAAAAATACCTTTTCGAATAATTCCACAGCTTCACCTGACCGACGCATGAATAAAGTGACGAGGCCCATGGAAATGTTAATTTTGCATAAGGTGGAAGAATACACAATGTGCATACAAGTAGATCTTAAGCAGGGCTTTAAAAAATGCTCATTTCACCGTGGACAGCCTATAAGTATAAAAGTGTTAAGTTTTGTCCTCAAGAGATAAATTCCCATATAAACGAAGCCCTGGTGAAATACAGGAGTAGTGTGTGTGTGTATAGAGCTGCGGGGACAATGCATTTGAAATGTGATAGCGCCACTGCGGCTGAGAAACACCTACTGGAGATTTCCTGCACATTTTTCATATATCTTCACTCGTTAGAGAACTGTAGGAGACGGGTTAAATCAATTATGCGATGAACTGCTCTCTTCTGAAATCGTAATTACAAAATAATAATAATTTTTTATTGTGAAATAATTGTTTTTTTTTTTTTCTGTATTTTTGTGTGTCGTAACCTTTTCTCACTCACAACTTTAAAGTGGTGCTGTGAGCATTCGTTTACTAAAGTACAGATCTTCGCACAGAATATTAGTGAAGTATTCAAGTATAAGAAATTCATAGATTGCTTACAAAACATTAATTTATAAAAATTTACAGACAATTGTGTGAAAAAAAAGGGGGAGAATTAATGAAAGATTGCCAGATTTATCGAAATATTGGCAGATAGATGGAAAGATTGCGAACGATTGATGGAAAGTTGCAGCGAATGAATGAAAACTAGTTCCAAGGATTCGCGCTGCGTTGCGATTGGAAAGTGTCAATTTATGGTTCACGAACTCGGAGTTTGTTTTGTGTAGACAGCCCATATTTGTTGCGAGTCTGAGATGCAGAGGTCGAACGAAACACGTGGAACACTTGTAGCAACCTTCGAAAATTGTTACTGTTCCTTTCTGCATGTATTTTAACGACCACGATGATTTGCATGCGCCCAGTAAAGTTGGTAACAATGGAATGAAAGTAGTTCTTTTTGTCGACATTGAATTATAAGTATTCGGTAAACATTTTAAGCACTGAAATTATTTCTTTTGCTTTCTGTCTTTTTAATTTATACTAGCGTGAAGATTTGCACATCTGTAAATCATTACTTTTCAAAATAATCCACAGATTCACTTGACCGACGCACGAATAGTGACTGGGTCCATAACAATGTTTCTGTCAATATGGTGGAAGAATACACAATGTACATACACAGTTTTTAAAACTTGCTCACTTTACATGAACGCCAAATGACAGGGTCTATCTGTACCTTTGACTAGCTATCTACTTGAAGTAATGTAATTTAGTTGCTAGATTATCCTCACTGCACATTTAGGTAAGTGTATCTGCAGAACTGTCGCTTTCATTGCTGATCGGCATTTTCTCTTTAGCTGTACCAATATTTTGTTCGTTAAATGGGTTTGTCGTGTAAAATGCAAATAGTCTTGTTGATTGCCTTTCTCGGTGACGCTACATCGGCCATAGGTAGTGTGAAAAATGAAGCAATCCTGGGAAAATTAAGTGTGTAAACGATTGTGTGGAGAGATAAGAACTGGGGCGAGTTTGTTTGTTCTCGAAATGCTCTGAGAGTACGGATGGTTTCAACATATTGTGTGCGGATCACAAGCATTTCGTTGAGACTAGTCTCATCACTTTGTGAAACCCGACCTCAGCGGATTTACCAGGCTAGTACTGCAAGTCGGGGATTTATGTACAGAGTTATAAGTGTGTAAATGATTGTGTGGAGAGGTAAGAACTGGGGCGAGTTTGTTTGTTCTCGAAATGCTCTTAGAGTACGGATGGTTTCAGCATATTGTGTGCGGATCACAAGCATTTCGTTGAGACTAGTCTCATCACTTTGTGAAACCCGACCTCAGCGGATTTACCAGGCTAGTACAGCAAGTCGGGGATTTATGTACAGAGTTATAAGTGGGTAAACGATTGTGTGGAGAGGTAAGAACTGGGGCGAGTTTGTTTGTTCTCGAAATGCTCTGAGAGTACGGATGGTTTCAGCATATTGTGTGCGGATCACAAGCATTTCGTTGATACTAGTCTCATCACTTTGTGAAACCCGACCTCAGCGGATTTACCAGGCTAATACTGCAAGTCGGGGATTTATGTACAGAGTGATAAGTGTGTAAATGATTGTGTGGAGAGGTAAGAACTGGGGCGAGTTTGTTTGTTCTCGAAATGCTCTTAGAGTACGGATGGTTTCAGCATATTGTGTGCGGATCACAAGCATTTCGTTGAGACTAGTCTCATCACTTTGTGAAACCCGACCTCAGCGGATTTACCAGGCTAGTACTGCAAGTCGGGGATTTATGTACAGAGTTATAAGGGGCGCCATTAAGGCCCTTGCCGTAATGGAAGGTGGGAGCCTTAATTTCGCTATAAACGTAAAATAGCGAAATTTTTTTTAAATTATAGCTAGACACACCTTAACGCGAAAAAAAAAGGGCAGCTTTATCTGTTGTTGGCATCACTGTATATTATTTGCGTAAACGAACATTTGTAATTCTATTATGATCGTTGCAGGTGTGGTGAACCTGGCATGTCACACGGGATCATCTACCCCTAGGCCGTTCCACGTGTGCACCCTGGAAGTTCTGCGAAGCGGAGCTTCCTTAATAAAGCCTTCATTTCCTTTTATTTTGATGTGATCTGGCCAGTTTTCTCGTCCTTTAATTTACTATAGATGTTGATGGAGAATTTCCCTTCATTCCTCATCGTAAGGTTACGATATCATCTCATTGAGTATATCCTGCCACATGTTTGAAATCTTAATTGTCAATTTAGTTTATCTTCAGTCTGGTTTAACTAATGCGTTGTGGGATTCGGGCGTTCCATTTATGCTGTATTCATCAATGTGGACTTAATGTGCAAACATTTAGTGCTTGCATCGTGTAGCGTAGCGCATGCTATCGACTGTCAAGCAATGGGAAACTTCCATCTCTGTATAGCGCCTGCATTTTGTAGTGTATACAGTCCGGCTAGTGTAGCAATGTTGCTGGTTGCAGATGGTGTGTCTGGGCAGGGATCCCGTTCATCTTCAAATTCTCTACAATTCCTCGTGAAAAGCAGTTAGCGGTATATTGGCCACTTTTTAGATGTCCGTGTTTGAAAAGTTTTTTTTAAGCTTATTTGTATCATTTCGCCAAGCGTCAATATAAAAATTACCATGCGACTAATAAACAAAGTGCATTCATTTAATAGTTCTCTAAAATTAACGTCTTAAGGTCACGATTTAATATCATTTTTTGGTTACTATACCTGCTGGGAAAATCTTAAAAAGTGCTCACTTTACCGTGAACAGCCTGTATAATAGCGGAGTCGGAAATGTGCTTACGTGAGACGCATTTGTATGAGCTGTAGTTATCATAGACGCAAATGTCTTTCAGATTTAAGTGAATCTGATAAAGAAGAAATATTTGCACTATATTTGTGCTTTTTTTTTTATCCATTTAAATTAGCGTTGAAAATTTTTTTCAGATAATTTAGAATAAGAATAAAAATGAATCGAAAAGTGCAGTGTAAATACCATGTATTCAAAACTTTCGAGTGTAGTAACGACTTTTACGTTGAAATGGTTAGATCCTCTTTAACTTGATTTGTTTGTTTTTGTGGGAAAATTTACAGTTTTAATATTAAGAGCAACAGCTGTTTAGAGTATAGTACATAACTGAATAGAATTTATAAAGTTGGCATGTGTACATTTCTAGCACTAATATCCTAATTTATAAAGTTGGCATGTGTACATTTCTAGCACTAATATGTTAATTTTGGTAAATAAATACATACTGTAGTTACTTTCCATTATGATTCGGAAATGAAATTAATTTACAAATAACTGCTATGAGATTCATTTAGTTACCTAATAGGTTTGATTTTAAATAGTGCTTCTAAAGAAAATAGTTTTTGGACAATCATAAATAAACGAAAAAACGATTAAACCAAACTGCCTTATAAAAACATTTGGCTAATGAATAGAGCCACCGATTTTTCGCGAAAATATTCTAGGATCAGGTATTTGCCAACGCTCTGTAGCAGAACCACTTTCGTGATTGGGTCGTTTGAATTGTTACACGTATCAACTGTCTGTCCGCGTACACGGGCGGCCAGTATCGGGGAAACTTATTTCTGATTGGCTGTTTCATGTAACAGACTCTCTTCACACGAAGACAAGCGTCCAATTGTCAAATGAAGACTGCAGGTGCACTGTAAAAATATTCTGGTAAACTTCCTAAATAATAATAGAAGTTTTTATCCTATACACTGTATGGAAACAACACCACGCATCAAGTTAGAGATATAGGAATGTCTAGCAGCAAAATTATACAAAGTCGGGAAATTCCCTACGTATTTGACTGTTTCCTGAGCAAATGTAGGAACACTAAAATGATTGTAAAGGGGAAAAAAATTACTATTCACGCTTTATCACTAAGTGTATACACTGGTATCGTAAATTTCCAAATAATTTCTTAAGAATGTGTGCATATAGGATATTGAAGTCTAGCCCCCGCGTAAATATTTTCGCGAAAAACAAGTGACCCTAGTAATGAAGTTTCATCTTAAGTTATTGATTATTTTGAATTAGATAAATATGTGTTACGACACCTCTATTTCAAGTTCCCAATTTTCGCCGTGATCATTGCAGCCACACTGCACGACCTCACCTTGCCAGGATGTGTCTTGAAACGTGGTTTGCAGGAAGTGTTACGATTTCTTGTATTTAATATGAATGTTTATTCCGATATAGTGATATGATGTAGTTCCTTTCGCATTGCAGCGTGCACGGAAAAAAAGTCTTGTCTTCCGTTTTTTGTTTTTGCTTGTCCGTATGAATCTAGTCATTGTTTGTGTTCTTCACGTCATTGCGTCAACTACTAGCTCATGTTGTAAATATGTGTTGATATAATTATTTTCAGTTAAAGAGTAGTACCCAGCGCTAACTGATCACGTGACCACAACATACTTTCTAATTGGTTTGACGTCACACGTCTCTATCGGTCCTGGCGAGGCTGCTACACTACTTAAAAAAATTTCCTTCATTTTACGGAAAAGTGCTGGTAAAAATTTATCCTGAAGTGTCCGTAAACTCTCCTTAAAAAAATTACGGGCACATTGATTTTCACAAACGGACTTTCCGTAAATTTCACGGAATCTCTCCGTTGATTTTTAATCTAGTTTTCTGTACTTTCCGTTTAAAATAAAAAGAAATAATGAAAATGTCTTTAATTTTCGTTATGTGGGCGTTCTACTGTGTATGGAAAATGATATTAAAAAAGATAAAATATTTTGTACTTTGTACATTTCCGTAAAACATTTCGTAAATATACGGAAATTTTTAACAGTGTAGCTTCGAGTTATTAGCATTCCTATCAAACACGCTGAAACGGGTCGTGTCACGTGTACAGAGGATTAGAATATTGTGGCGCTGTGTTGCAAGCAGGGATATACACCTCGCCACGTTGTGTATATCACCCCCCCCCCTTTTTTTTTTCTCTGTGATGATTTTTGAATGTATTGAAAACTTCATTAACTGGGTTGCGTATGGTTCGTCAGAATTTTGTCAACTCGCGCCGCCAATAATATCAGTTAATCACGAAATAATACGTGATTAAAATTTATGGTTCGATTGAAAATGGCCGGAAGTCTTGACCAGAAAATATGGATATAGTCTTTTCACGATAAAGTGAGCACTTTTGAAAGCCCTCTCATTTGGAATAATAGCCAATAAATATTTTATATTTTAGAATCAGACGTTAACTTCATAGTGCGGTGGAATGTACACATTGCGTTTATTACTTACATGGTAATATCTATTTTAAAAGGTGGTTAAAGAATAAAATATGACTGAAATAAAAAAGTAACCAGGGCCTCAAAAGTGCTCACTTTACCGTGAACAGTCTGTAGTAAAATGTACGCATCAAACGCGTGTATTGTTATCATTTTAAAAATATATCTAGCTCACTACTAGTTTATGCCAGTTGACTATTGGGAGGTTCGGGAGGGAAGAAATTTTGGCGGCTCTTAACAGCGACATCTTGAGAGCTGATGAGGGTGAAGGGAGGTGAGTATGGAGCAGCGCCGGAATGAAAGGGCGGGGGGATACGAGAGATCCCCGAGAAAACCCACAGACCAGTGGCATCGTCCGGCACGATTCCCACTTGCGAAAATCCGGAGTTAACCGGCCGGGGATTGAACCCGGTTTCCTTTTGTGGAAGGCGAGCAGTCTAACCACTCAGCCTCACTGTGGACTCTTGGACGGGGGTAGTTCTAGACCTGTCATTTGTGAGTGGATCGGGGGTGAACTGTAGCTGTTTTATCTCATAACTATGTAGAGAGAGGTGAAGAAATGCGCAACGAATGTTTTAAAAAAAAGCTGCAAAATGAGTAGCATTATATTTAATATTCTATAGTTTGAACATAGAATAGTGAGTAAGGCAGGAGCGAAACACCGGCGTGTATGATGAAGTGCAGAATCCTGCGCGCATGCCACCAGCATGGCGTCACTGGCCAACGTGTTTGTTAGTGCATCTCTTGATGCTTAATAATCGTATAAACACATTAATAAAACAATTCGGTATGGAAACTGGAAGGTAAAGCTGTAAAACATGAAATATTAGTTTGTACACGTTGCCCAGTATTCCCACCGCGCAAGTTGTCACATAGCTGAGTTTATTAAGACGTAGCGCTCGGACGCAGGTGATCAAGGGTCGAACTCGTAGACGTTTATTATGCCAGCCCAAAATGTTTCCTGTACGTGGAGCCAAAGAAATCTTTCGTTGCACCAACCAAGTATTTGTCTGAGCCAACCAAATGAGAACAACAGAATAATTGTGTTTCGGCAACAAAGTGTTTAACTGCCCCTATACAAACAAATGATTTGGTTACACCAAACAAATCTCGTTTGATTCAACAAAACATTTTTCTCAGTGCACGGAGATTGTTTGTGTTGTTTTCCATCGCCGCTGCAGTAGCGCTTCCTTGTAATGAGGGGACATCCTTTAACAGTGATCCTGTTGTACTGTGCGTGGGAACTCCATATAGTCCATTCACGGTTTCTTCGGCCTTTTTAAATCAAACCTTTGAAAAATCTCCCCATGTATGACGTGTTTAGTTATTTCCTAAACACACCCTGTATCACAAGCGTTTTATACCGGTGTTCATAAAAGTTACTTTTTTCCTGTTAAATTTAAATGTTATTCATATTTTATCTATAAATTAAAGTGCTTCATTTATAAATAATTTGAATAAAAACAGTGAGAAAATAGGTGTGTTGGTAGTGCCTAATGAGAAATAGTCCTTATATAAAACACTGTTACAGCTGAGTACGCACGAATGCGGTGCGTTGTCCCTCTGGCGAGACTCTCCAGACTTAGTTAAGCTTAGTTTGCACGAGGCTGAGGAATGTCCTGCAAGTAGAACTTAAGCAGGGCTTCAGAAAAGGCTGAAACAACCGTGAGTGTATTATAGTTAGGGATAGGAAAATTTCGCGAGTTCAATGACCTGTAGGCTAGACTCCTCAGTCCTCTGAATATTGGAGCTTCAGCTGTGTGTTAATTGGGTGTTACCCCACACCTGGCAGTTATGGGATTCGCAATGTGTTTCCTTGCAAGTCTGCTATTGGCTCAGATACGTGAAGGGCGGGTCTAGTAAACTGTGTTCCAATTGAGAGGGTGACTTCACTATATATGTGTTTGACGTTTGTCTCGTCCCGAAATGAACTCGTGAAATTTTCGTATCCCTAATTATAGTAAAGTTCACTGCAGTCGCGTATACAAGGTGTCGGGATATCCACGTACTAAAACGTATAGCCTGTGAAAATGAGAAGAATGTTCGCAGAGCACAAGATGGCGTTGATGGTTGGACAGCCGGACAAGTATGAAGTGGGGTTTCATTTCGCATTGAAACTGGTACAGTAGTGAACCCGTCCAGTAACATGTTAATGAAGGTGTGTATCATCTCCGGGCAAGCGACGTTCATAACCAATGTAAGTGTTTTATTTTCCTCGCTGCACGGAGTTGCTTTGTACGCTCGGACCAGGCTAATCTACCCTCTCTCGCGCCGGCACGTTCATATTCGCAGACATCAAAGCGAGTCTGGACGTAACTGCGTTTGCATAATTGACCTAGTTTCTGTTCTCTTCGGTATCCGTTGCAGTCGGCAGTTCACTCCTCATTCAACTGTTTCTTTTTGGACTCCCTGGCCGTAACTGCTTACATTTTTAATGTAAATACTGATGTAGTATTAACGAGGAATAGAAAGTAGACTTTTCATGGTTTAACGTCGTATTTAACCCTTTGAGGAGTATACACGTACATACACGGGGCCATGTTTTTATAAAAATTTCTTTCCTCCTGAAGACAAAACGGGCACTTTTATAGTTTTACTGTTTCGCTGTACTTTACCGGAATCTAAGTAATAAATTGCAAGTTGTCAACATATCAGTACGTAAGAAAAAAAACTGTTCTTTTTTTATAATTTCTCCAATGAACACGATAGATTGTAAAACGTGTTATGTTACATCTGTAACGACACTTTGATTGGCACACAGACAAGGCGCGACTTCATTGGCCGAATCCCAGTCAATAATAAACGTCGCAGAGTACGGTGCGCATGTCCCGTGTAGCCAGGACCAATAGGAAGATGGTAAGTGGAAATACACAGACCAACACCATTGATATTGCTGTAGTGGTGAATATATATATGTCTTCATAGACAGTCAATTTTTGCCGTTTTCAAAGGGTAGAGCTAGTGATTTTTCGCGAAAAAAAATTGAGTACACGGTAGACTTCAATACTATAAGCACCCAACAGCAGTTTGTCTATTGCCATTGGTTGCTGTCTGCTTGAGAAGGCGTTTTCATATTTGACCGGGCCACTCAGAATTCAGCAAACATCGGCACGGCTCCCACGTGATTCGTGTGCAGACAGATAACACATGTCAAATAGTAATTCAGCCAATCAAGATAGCTAAAAGACCCTATAGTATTTTGAAATATAACTTGTCTTGAAATCTTTTCGTGAAATTTCACTACCCTTATCAAAGGGTCAATGTGTAATGCCTACTGTCAAGTCCCATTTCAAAACGCTGTAACTCTGATTCACTGTCGCGATTGGATGTTTTCAAATGCGGTGCCAATCATCACAGACGTTAACGAGGATCATGTCCCGCCATCTTCAATCTTCACTATTTTTGCCATAAGTTTCATTTAAGAATGTTTAATGAAATATTTCGCACGACGCGGCATTCTTGGTAGTTTCTAAATCTTAATAAAACTATCATCTCTCTAATTAATTTACTAATTTGTGAGTAATGACGGCCTGCAATGGCTAAGTATAGACTGTTCACGGTAAACTGATCACTTTGATAGCCCTGCTTAGGATCTACCTGTATGCGCGTTGTGTATTCTTCCGCTTATGTAAAATTAACACTGTCATGCACATCATCACTTTATTCATGCGTCTGTCAAGTGCAACTGTGAAATTATTAAAAAGGAAAATACTTTACAAATCTGCTCAATTTACAATTAGACGCATTACCAATAAAGAGAAAGCGAAATAAATTATTTAAGTTACCACAAATTGTTACTTAACATTTTTTGTTCGACGTTAGGATATGGAACTACTTTCACCCCATCGTTACCAACTTTACTGGGCGCATGTCACTCAGTGCGCCAGTTGAAGTATACGCAGGCAAGGGCAGCGACTTTTTTCTAAGGTTGATTTCCAAAGCCTTTAATTTGTTGTTGCGGGCGGTGATCAGGGCGACACTGATGATGTAACGATGCATGTTTTGAAACATGCGCCGAACAAGGTCGCCACTCTGCCTTGCCCAAGCCCGATCTAAAATAGATATCTGTGATGCAGGTTACGGCGAAAATGTCGTAAATCGAAAATGGCGGAGGTTGATACCCCTTAAGTACCTCAGTTAAAGGCTGTTCACCTTTAAAATCAACCCTTGAAAATAGTCACTGTCCCTCCCTGCGTGTATTTTTTAAGGCCAGGCTTCACCATATATGGGCGTAAACCTTCCTAATTGTATTTTTTAAATTTCAATCGTGAGTTTTCATTATTTATAAAATTGTGACATTATATAAGTAATTAAAAAGTGCATTTAGAATTTGGATGGGTTACATATGTAGATGCGTTCAATCGTAAACATAAAAACCTTAGTTGAAAATACAATTACAAAAAATGCTGTGAGATCCTTGTCCGAATTTAGCCTTTGATTCCCTATGCGCCTATGCGTGGCGAAGACTTTCATAAGGGGCGAGCTTAGCGGCAAACGCCCAGTAAAGTTGGTACTGACTGAGGAGAGGGAGTTCAACGCCTCAACGTTTAATTAAAAGTGTTCGGTGAACATTTGTTAATACTACAATAACTAACTTTTCTAACCGATTTTTTATATATATTTACGTGTATATGTATTTACTTTGTAAAATATTTACTTTCAAAATAATTCTACATTTTCTCTTTACTGACGCGTGAATAAAGTGCTTAAGTCCATGGCAATGTTTATTTTACATATGGCTGAAGGATACATAATGTGCTTACAAGTAGATCTTAAGCAGGGCTTTCAAACGTGCTCATTCTACCTTGAACAAACTACACCTTCACTTAAGTGTAAAGTAGTTGATGTCTGTTATCTCTCAACAATGTTATCTCTCAACAATGTTATCTCTTAACAATGTTATATACTGCGTAGACTAGCTGAATCACTCGCAACAAAAGCAGTCTGTAGTAGTAATAGAGTTATGCCGCCTGCCTACGCATGACAGTTCCATATTATAGCAACACTGCACTCTCTAGTAACGTAAAACGAATAAAAATATATTTGCTTTGATGGCGGGAAGGATTTTAACAATGATTACAATGAAAATGATTATAGCAACGTTCAAATGAGAAAATAATCCTGGCGCATCTTTAAGGGTGGGAAGGTAGGGGAGGTCTCTCCCGGGCGCTCGGCGCTGGAGGGAGGGTAAACAACTTGACACTGCTGGTGCTATACACGCCAAACTGATAACATTGCTCTCTACCACGGCGCTGTTAAATACCGCGCCGCGCGACTTACGTTTTTTTTTTTTTTTCGATAAGTATTATGTACGCGCGGATCATATATCGCCCAACCGTTGTCGGCCGCTGTCAAGACCGAACAGAACTTAACTTAACCTCACCCACCCCTTAGTGCAACTGCAATGGCCTCTCCCAACTAGCCCGACGCTTTTTCGACTTCTGCGCACTAGTTCCTCCTTTGGGTTCCACTATACCAATGACGTGAGCGAAGGCGGAGTGATTTCCCAGCATTCAGCACGAGGCGTGACCGAGACAAGCGCTGGAGGTCAAGACAAGTAGGCGGGTGTCTCTGACCTATCGTTCTTAAATTCTTATTAAAGGCTTTTCACAATAAAGTGAGCACTTTTAAAATTAACCTGAGGAAAAAAAACACTGCTCGTACATGCATATATTTCAACGGGAGCACTGAGTGACATGCGCCTAGTAAAGTTGGTAACGATGGAAGGGAAAGTAATTCCATGTCTTAACATCGAATAAAAAGTTTTAGGTAACCATTTGTGTTAGCTTAAATTATTTCTATAGCTTTTTTTTTTAATGCGTCGAAATGTAAAAATTAGCATATTTTTTAAAATATTTACTTTTATAATAATTTTACAGTTTCACTTGACCGACGCATGAAGAAAGCGTTGAAGCCCACGACAATGTTAATTTTACATAAAGCGGAAGAACACACAACGTGCATACAAGCAGTTCTTAAGCAGGTCTTCCAAAAGTGCTCATTTTACCTTGAACAGCCTATATAAATAGTTTCTCCTAACAATGGGTAATCCATAGTCTTGGTTTAGGCAACATGAGTATAGAAATGAGGGAATAGAGCGGCCCAGGACACTCGCAACAAAGGAACCTCCCTGGTGTTCGCTCCGTGCTGTTGCAGAACCCGAGGTAACGTCACCATAAGCCAGGAATAACGCTCGCTGCTGTGCGATACACACTTCTCAATATCGTTTCCAGCCATGCTAAACATATCGATATCCTTTGCAAATATCGGCTTCGTTAATTACGTTGGTAAAAGTGCGAAGTGGTAAAATATCGACATTTCAGTATTTTATGCAGGAGGACCGCAATATTGAATATACGATAATGTCGTAATGTCTGGATATCGTAATGTCGTTGTATTCAGTACGTAGCTCTATATCTGTGGACCATATTGGAGTTGCTGTGGTTTTGCATATATGTCGTTGCCGACAATTGTGCACACATGATTTGATTTCCGTTTAACTTCGATTTCTGAAGTGAGCACTTTTCACAATAAAAAAAAAACTCCATTGTTTACTCTAAAAAAATCTTAATCTCAAGTGCACGTTCAAGCAAGCCTTCAATTTTCACTGCAGTAAATTTCACTTGATTTTCTAGTATTAGTTTATATTTATTTATATTTTGAATTTCTTCGGACTCTCTCTCTCTCTCTCTCTCTCTCTCTCTCTCTCTCTCTCTCCTCTCTCTCTCTCCTCTCTCTCTCTCTCTCCTCTCTCTCTCTCTCTCTCTCTCTCTCTCTCTCTCTCTCTCTCTCTCTCTCTCTCTCTCTCTCTCTCTCTCTCTCTCTCTCTCTCTCTCTCTCTCTCCTCTCTCTCTCTCTCTAAGCTGTGTAGGCACTGGTGAGGTGCGGAGCGTATCCTACCACGACCAGCAAGTCGTAAAGTGACATACAGAGGTAAGCCTAGCGCCGCCTCTGTGTACTCGCAGAGCCTTCATCTCGGGCCTGTTACTAGCCTCCGGGCTGCTGGCTGCGTCTGTATACACATATGTACCACTGAGGCCACTTCTGTTTTAACACCCAGTGTACACAATTGTGTATATAAGTCGCATGAATTCTATTTCGGGCCGGTGCTGTACTCTACAAGGAGCAATAGCAAATTATCT
This sequence comes from Dryococelus australis, assembly GCA_029891345.1. Lineage (NCBI taxonomy): Eukaryota > Metazoa > Arthropoda > Insecta > Phasmatodea > Phasmatidae > Dryococelus > Dryococelus australis. The sequence continues at coordinate 7,126,412 of CM057007.1, read as the reverse complement.
TATGATTCGTAAACCGTGTGTCGTAGTCCAGGATATTATTGGTTCTTGTTACTATAGCTTACTGATCATTGGTTGTGGCAGCGGAACATGTTTTGTATCGGCGCGAGTACAAAATGCATCATAAAGTTTTTCGCTTGCAACACCTCACACTGTAAATTGAAGTAGGTCTGAAAGGGTTAAGAGGAGTCTTCTCCCCGCCGCCATATTGGATTATTGGTTTTTCAACCTTGTTAATGTTTTTAAAAAGGAAATCCTGAAAGCACCTCTATATAATCCATTTGCGGTTATTTCCAACTTTTCTGAAGCCCTGCTAAAGTTCTACCTCCAGGATATTCCTCCGCTTAACCGAGTCTAGAAAAATTGCACCGAAGGGGCATCGCACCGTATTCGTCCACACTCGTTGTGGTAATATTTCCCATTAAGAACTATTTCTTACTAGTTATTGCCAACAGACCTATTTTCGCCCTGTTTTTATTCATATTAGTGAAAATACAAAATAATATTATTTCTAGATAAAATATACGTAAAACTTCAATTTAATAAAAAGTAAGGGATTTTCATGCTAACAGGATTGTAAAACGCTTGTTATAAACAACGTATTCAGGAAACAACGAAGCACGTAGCACCGTGTGATATTTCAAGGTTTAATTGAAAACGCGAGAAGTGTAAAGGAACCACGGAGAGACTATACCCAACAAGTGTAAAGGAACCACGGAGAGACTATACCCAACAAGTAGGGACAGGTGTATTTCTTGCGAAACTATATATGCTCATGCTATCCTTCAATATCCTACGTCTACAACCACAACTTATTTTTGTTATTGGCCGCGCGTCTACGTGAGAAGTGTAAAGGAACCACGGAGAGACTATACCCAACAAGTGTAAAGGAACCACGGAGAGACTATACCCAACAAGTAGGGACAGGTGTATTTCTTGCGAAACTATATATGCTCATGCTATCCTTCAATATCCCACGTCCACAACCACAACTTATTTTGGTTATTGGCCGCGCGTCTACGTGAGAATACATGTTCTTATTTGACTGGGCCAGTCACAATTAAATACTCCGATTCTGAACGTCCTTGATTCGCGGGCAGACACTTGAGGTACGTGATATTTAAAATCATCCAACCACGAAAGTCCATATGAACCTGTTGCGTTGATACAGCCAATCAGCTGTAGGCTGTATGTTCGGCTACAGGAATGTGAACCAATTATGACCTAGACCAGTAAGAAGGTTTGCGAATCATTTATTTTCAGGTGATATCATTGGTCATTGAGATGCGCAGTGTGCAGTGCAGACATAAAATTATATACAGGCGCGTAACGTACACAAAAGTGTACACTTGGTTTGAATGGGCTAAGAGAGAAAATTCCTGCCTCAAGTTGCGCCAGTAAGCTGGCTGTAAATTGGAAAATTATTATTACACATATTGGTGAGTAAAGGCTGTTCACGGTAAAATGAGCACTTTTGAAAGCCCTGCTTAACCCTTTCAGACCAACTTTAATTTTTGGTTTTAGTGTTGCAAATAAACAATTTTATGATGCTTGTTGTACTTATATCGATACGACATTTGTTTCGTTGTCACAGCTGTAGGCTATATGTTCGGCTACAGTTATATGACCAAATCATGGCCTAGACCAGTAAGACGGTTTGCGAATCATTAACCTATAGGTAAGATCATTGGTAATTGAGCTTCACAGCGTGCATTAGAGACCAAAATTTATCTACACATGTAATGTACACAATTGTGTACACTGGGTCTGAATGAGTTAAGATCTACTTGTATGCACGTTGTGTATTCCTCCGCCTCATGTAAAATTAACACTGACATGGACGTTATCACTTAGTCGTGCGTCGAAGTGACACTGTGAAAGTATTAGAAAAGTAAGTATTTTACAAATGTGCTTTTTTTTACGCTTCGATACATTAAAAAAACACAAAGCGAAAGAAATAATTTAAGTTATCGCAAATGGTTACCTAACATTTTTAATTCGACGTTAATATATGCGACTATTTTCCATCCATCGTTACCAACTTTACTGGGCGCATGTCACTCAGTGCACCATTTATTATAAATGCAGTCAAGGTCAGAGACTTTTTTCTAAGGTTGATTTCAAAAGTGCTCACTTTATCGTGAACAGCCTTTAAAAGTTAGTAGTTGGCTCGAATTTTGATAGGTATACTTCCCCCAGCCAAAACCTTACATGTTAACGTTATTTCGTAACTATTATTCGCGCACTGCAACGATGTTTACAAGAGCAAAGGGTAAAGGACAACTGTTGTTGGTATTGAGCGTTCTTAAGCTGAAACACCAGTTTATTAGAAATATTGTAGAAACTTGTTAAGATGGAACAGTGGGTGTCTGGAGGATAATGTGTAACGGAACAAATATCTATCAGCAGCACAGCACCTGTGTCGCTGAAATAATCACGTTTACTTCACTTATTTCGAATTAATCTCCATGACGCTGTAGCAAACTTGGGATATAAAAGATGGATTGTTAACCCCGTGTCACTATTTGCCCTTACACTGCCAGCGTATACAACTGGGTACATGTTGCACGCGAAGGTTATATTTGCTCGGTACTATACACCGGTAGTGTCAGTGACCAATGATCTTTCCTGTACGTAACTGACTCGTACACCGTGCTGCTACTCTGCTTCATGACTGGTTCATATCTGCGACCATTAAACATATCGTCTGCAGATCATTGGCTGTATTAAGTCATCTTAAGTACAGCACGCATCAAAAATATCTTATTTTCAACACCATAAATCTGAAATTAATGTGGGAATGAAAGCGTTAATTCTGCACGTTACACAGGCACTCAGTATTTTCAATAAATCAGCGCTTCAGGTCCGACTTGAAATACATGTACCGCCTTTAATATTCACTTCCGACCTTGGGTCGTATGTCTCCAGCTTCAATTTCCATGATTAACCTGCAGTCGAAGTTTGTCGCTGTAAATTAGAGACACCCTTGTATACTTCTGCAACGTTGTTGGTCGTAGAGTTCAACAAATTATTGTTACTTAGTTGTTTTGTTGTAAATCTGTAGAAGTATCAGTCCGAGCTGATTTCGAAGATACGAGATTCTCAGTGGATCCTCAAAATTGTTTTTTTGGCAAATGCTTTTTATTATTTTTTTTATTAAGAAAGTAGAAATTAAGCTAGTTTGCCACTGAAATTGCACGGTTTTTCTTCCATGTGGATTATTAAAATAATTGTAATTTCTTAGGAAGTTCGTTGCAAAAAACATGGCAGCAGAATACCGCAGTTATTACGTCGGTGTCCTAGTTAAAGTGTAAAGATTGTACGAATCTCTCTGAAAGGACGGATGTAGTTAACATAATCGCTCCCATAAATTGTGCTTTTTTTTTTTTGCAGTGCACATGTTGTTATCTAGAGTCAGCTCGCGATTCAGCACGCGCGAGTTAATGCAAACGTGTTTCCCGAAGTGACTGCGGAGTCTGTGTGTTGTGTTGCAACTCGCCTCTATCATCTGCCGCGTGTTGCAATATTCCTCTGCTCACTGCTTACCCTTCGAGGTGGCCACTCGCCTGGCTGAAGACCTGAAAGCGAGGGAGCGCTAGGGGCGACCGAGACACGCGCATCAACTCTCTCATCGCCTCTACGCGCACAAAGCACTGGACTGGTGTGCAGTCTTGCCGTCGATATCGCGGCTCTGTGAGACTTTTTCAGCGGAGACCCTACCATTTTCCGACGTAATAATACAAATAAAGGTTTGATGCAAGTCCCTGTTCCTGTTTTAATGCCTAAAAATGACCTTGAAAACACCCGTTTGAGCCATTTTCACCATCACAAAAACATGCTTCAGACTGAAATGAGGGAACTGAAAAACGTATACAGACGTGTAACGTTTCTGAAATGCTATTCGTAAGCCGACCTACACTCAGACACGTTGGGCGGTTTTATAAGAAAACGTTTTATGCTGGAGCTCTGCGCACAGTTTGGCGGTCTATCCAGTCGACCTGCCACCTTAACACATTATGCCTAGAGACATGTAAATTTCGTGGATTCATTCGGAAAAGCGCTAGACTCCACAATCCTTTGTTCATTCGAGCTTCAGTTATGCCTGGTTGCACCAACATTTTCCTCCATTCCGAGATCGAATGATCCTAGTTCCGAACCTGGATCCAGTTTGATCTTGGTTCCAATGTAAAAGTGTTGCACCGACTAAACTTCATGATTCTGTATCTCCGATTCGTCGATCTTGGTTCCAAAGTGAGAGATCGAGATGAAGTATGAGACAAATTTTGCTATTGGTTGGCAATATATGACGTCATGAAAGTAGGCGTATTTTTCACTATAGATAGAACTGGATGTGCGATGTTTTATCTGTTTTAAGTGAATTATTGTTGTACGTGTTTTACTGAATAATATTCAAGTGCGTATAATGTTTTAATCTCCCAAGATAATCGAACGTAGTTCTATCTGTCGGCGTATTTTAAAACTACATTTGTCGACGATGGCTGCTGATCTCGGATCGAGATTTCGAACCGCCAATTTCGGCGATTCGAAATGAACTTTATCTCGATCTCCAGTCCAGCTCTGAACTCGAATGGTGCAACATTTTCTCTGTATCTATCTCAGATCCGATCTCGGATCGAGTTTCGAACCACGATGGTGCAACCGGGCATGAGTAGTTCATTGGCTGTTGCTCCAGTTGAATACCGGACGACGCGAAGTGGCGCAGTAGTGACACATTGGCCGCTCATTCAAGAGGGCCTGGGTTCAAGTCCAGGTCCAGCCATCCTGACTTCGGTTTGCCTGTTTTCCCAAGGTCGCTCCAGTCGACTGCTGTGCCTGTTCCTCGCCGCAGCCCCCCCCCCCCTCCCCATCATCCCCTCCCCGGAGCATATTGCTCCGTCTGTAATGTGCCTTCCCATAACGTAGAGGTATAGGATATTCACCATAAAATGAGCACTTTTGAAAGCCCTGCTTAAGATCCACTTGTATGCACGTCGTGTATTTCCGCCTTATGTAAAATCAACATTGCTATGGGCCTCATCACTTTATTCATGCGTTGGTCAAGTGAAACTGTTAAATTATTAGAAAAGTAAATATTTTACAAATGTGTTATTTTTACACTTAGATGCGTCAAACAAAACCATAAAGCGAAATAAATATATTTTAATTGACAGAAATGGTTACGTAAAAATTTTTATGCGACGTTAATATACGGAACAACTTAACTGGGCGCATGTCACTCAGGGCGCCCGTTAAAATATATGCATGTAGAAGCAGAGCATTTTTTCTAAGGTTAATTTCTTAAGTGCTCACATCACCGTGAACGGCCTTTAACGCGTTGTTAGCCAATGGGATTAAAGAAACAATTATATATTTTCGTTGTTCTGTACCTTTTTTTGTCCCTATCAACTTCAACGTGGTTTGTACAGGCTTATAATTACAACGGAAGTGTATGTTTTAATTTCGTGTGCGTTTTTGAATGATGAACAAATTAAAAAGCTCAAAAAACCCGAATTTATATAGCAAAATATATGATCGCAAATACGTGTCAGTTTAAGCGAGATAGAAGATTATTATGAGCACATAAATTTAAATGTATAAACACTTATATTTTGATATGTACGAGTGAGGCTTTTCGAGATCTCAGATACAATGTAGTTGGTAGCACTGCATTGCGATTAATAAAATAAGAACTATTTTAAACTGTACTGTAAGCACAGTTAATATTTTATTTAAAAAAAAGTTAACTTCGAATTAACTTTAATATGAATCAGCGCTAAGAAAAATGTTATAGTACAAAATTGAAATATATGTGTATATATATATATATATATATATATATATATATATATATATTGGAATTTGTTATTTTTTGTAGAATGTAAATTTTAATATAGAGTTTTAATAAAATAATTATTAAATATAAACGTTAGAACAATTTCTCAACTTGTCAGTATTTCTTAGTAAATGTCATGTAAAGAATTTTTTGTTTGAAACACTCAGTTATCTTCAAATCGATGCATCTAGTAGGATTAGCATGGACATCGATGGCAGCAGGGTTGGTTGGCAGTAGCTTGGTAGCAGGTAGCTTGGTAGAAGTAGCTTGGTAGGAGGTAGCTTGGTAGGCAGGTAGCTTGGTAGGAAGGAGCTTGTAGGCAGGTAGCTTGGTAGGAAGGTAGCTTGGTAGGCAGGTAGCTTGGTAGGAGTTATCTTAGTAGGCAGGTAACTCACACACATCACATGTCTCGTGCGTATGTATGTGTGTGTGTGTGGTGGGGGGGGGGGGGGTGGTGTGGGTGGGGGGTGTGTGTGTGTGTGTGCCGTTTTCAGACGTGACATCGCTCCGGCGTAAAGCTACGACTGGAAATGAGTGCTCGTAAACAAGTACCGTTTTAAGCATTTATAAAAAATATTTTTTTGCACATTTAAAGTATTTTGCATTTTAATTTTGGGATGTGTAAGTAGTTAGTATGTGTTTTGGGAATTAAAGTCATATAATGAGCATAACTGCATATTAGTTTCCGTTTGAGTTTCAAGTTAGTTCACTCGCTAACTTGAGTAGCTGGGCACGATGGTCTTCTCACGAACAGCGCCGACAGTAGTGTGGGCAGTGTCCCTCGCGTGTTATCTGACTACAGCTGCAGCTTTCAGTAGCATGGCAAGATGTCTTCTCACGAACAGCGCCGACAGTAGTGTTGGGCAGGTCCCTCGCGTGTTTCGTGACTACATCTGCAGCCTTCCACACTTCCCTCACGCACCGTTATCAAGTACAGTTTGGCTGCTATCATAGCCTTCAGTAGCTGGGCAAGATGGTCTTCCTCACGAACAGCGCGTCAGTAGTGTGGGCAGTGTCCCTCGCGTGTTATCTGACTACAGCTGCAGCCTTCCACACTTTCCCTCACGCCCGTTATCAAGGTTCAGATGCTTCTCTCATAGCCTTCAGTAGCTGGGCAAGATGGTCTCCTCACGAACAGCGCCGACAGTAGTGTGGGCAGTGTCCCCACGTGTGTATCTGACTACAGCTGCAGCCTTCCACACTTTCCCTCACGCCCGTTATCAAGGTACAGTTGCTGCTCTCATAGCCTTCAGTAGCTGGGCAAGATGGTCTCCTCACGAAACACGCCGACAGTAGTGTGGGCAGTGTCCCTCGCGTGTTATCTGACTACAGCTGCAGCCTTCAGTACTGGGCAAGATGGTCTTCTCACGTACAGCGCCGACAGTAGTGTGGGCATGTCCCTCGCGTGTTATCTGACTACAGCTGCAGCCTTCAGTAGCTGGGCACGATGGTCTTCTCACGAACAGCGCCGACAGTAGTGTGGGCAGTGTCCCTCGCGTGTTATCTGACTACAGCTACAGCCTTCCACACTTTCCCTCACGCCCGTTATCAAGGTACAGTTGCTGCTCTCTAGCCTTCAGTAGCTGGCAAGATGGTCTCCTCACGAACATCGCCGACAGTAGTGTGGCAGTGTCCTGTTCTGCTCAGTGCCTTCATAGTGGCAAGATGGTTCCTCACGAACACGCGACATAGTGTGCATGTCCCTCGCGTGTTATCTGACTCAGCTGCAGCCTTCAGTACTGGGCAAGATGGTCTTCTCACGTACAGCGCCGACAGTAGTGTGGGCAGTGTCCCTCGCGTGTTATCTGACTACAGCTGCAGCCTTCAGTAGCTGGGCACGATGGTCTTCTCACGAACAGCGCCGACAGTAGTGTGGGCAGTGTCCCTCGCGTGTTATCTGACTACAGCTGCAGCCTTCCACACTTTCCCTCACGCCCGTTATCAAGGTACAGTTGCTGCTCTCATAGCCTTCAGTAGCTGGGCAAGATGGTCTCCTCACGAACATCGCCGACAGTAGTGTGGGCAGTGTCCCTCGCGTGTTATCTGACTACAGCTGCAGCCTTCAGTAGCTGGGCAAGATGGTCTCCTCACGAACAGCGCCGACAGTAGTGTGGGCAGTGTCCCTCGCGTGTTATCTGACTACAGCTGCAGCCTTCAGTAGCTGGGCACGATGGTCTTCTCACGTACAGCGCCGACAGTAGTGTGGGCAGTGTCCCTCGCGTGTTATCTGACTACATCTGCAGCCTTCAGTAGCTGGGCACGATGGTCTTCTCACGAACAGCGCCGACAGTAGTGTGGGCAGTGTCCCTCGCGTGTTATCTGACTACAGCTGCAGCCTTCAATAGCTGGGCACGATGGTCTTCTCACGTACAGCGCCAACAGTAGTGTGGGCAGTGTCCCTCGCTTGTTATCTGACTACAGCTGCAGCCTTCAGTAGCTGGGCACGATGGTCTCCTCACGAACAGCGTCGTCAGTAGTGTGGGCAGTGTCCCTCGCGTGTTATCTGACTACAGCTGCAGCCTTCAGTAGCTGGGCAAGATGGTCTTCTCACGAACAGCGCCGACAGTAGTGTGGGCAGGGTCCCTCGCGTGTTATCTGACTACAGCTGCAGCCTTCCACACTTTCCCTCACGCCCGTTATCAAGGTACAGATGCTTCTCTCATAGCCTTCAGTAGCTGGGCAAGATGGTCTCCTCACGAACAGCGCCGACAGTAGTGTGGGCAGTGTCCCACGTGTGGTATCTGACTACAGCTGCAGCCTTCCACACTTTCCCTCACGCCCGTTATCAAGGTACAGTTGCTGCTCTCATAGCCTTCAGTAGCTGGGCAAGATGGTCTCCTCACGAACATCGCCGACAGTAGTGTGGGCAGTGTCCCTCGCGTGTTATCTGACTACAGCTGCAGCCTTCAGTAGCTGGGCACGATGGTCTTCTCACGTACAGCGCCGACAGTAGTGTGGGCAGTGTCCCTCGCGTGTTATCTGACTACAGCTGCAGCCTTCAGTAGCTGGGCAAGATGGTCTTCTCACGAACAGCGCCGACAGTAGTGTGGGCAGGGTCCCTCGCGTGTTATCTGACTACAGCTGCAGCCTTCCACACTTTCTCTCACGTCTGTTATCAAGGTACAGTTGCTGCTCTCATTGCCTTCAGCACGTCTCCGTGTCACATTTCAGACGGCTTCCTCACTGAAGGCCTCTACTGCCCTTTTCTTCTATACGACGTGTCATAGTTCAACAGCGTCCTACATGACGCACTGAGAGTGTCTTTAGTTCATCCTAGTTATGCTCCCGGTAGTTCGACCTGCCGCCGCCGCGACACTCGCGCTCGTCTTTTTCCGTTGCGTCTGACATCAAGAGCGTGCACATTCCTCAGCCCACAGCCGGCAAGAGAGACACGTTCTTCTGTGCTCCAGCCATCTTAATTGCCGACCAACGATGTAGTCCTTTGCTACTTTGTTTACTTACATACAATGTAGAAGTTTGTCTGTGATGTAGATTAGCGGCTGTAGAGAAGGTGTAGTCTTTTTTTTTATTGTGTTGGTGATGTGACTGTGCGACGATGTTTTTGTTCTAGTACCCTTTTTTTTTCACACTCCCAGTTGGGGAAGTTTGGATTTTGTGACCGCCATTCGCCTGCATAGGACCGGTAGTTAATGTCCGATATTAAATTTTGTTAAAGAGGGTTCGACAGTTTTTCCCAAGATTGTAGTCCCAGAATTGGTTTCAAATTTTCCACGATTTCGTCTTCCATCGCCTCTCGTGAGCTTAGCTGGGAATTCTCAATGCTGACCGTGAATCAGTCCCGTTTCTGTTGCTTGCGGCGGCGAAACATATTTCGATCACTGTGCTCGGGACCCGACTAACAAAGCAGACATGACCTACTATTTAATTTTGTTACTTCGCAATTTCTAATTACGTCATTTGCATATAAGTATAGTTAAATGTGTTCAAGCATTATCATTGTCGCACTTTAAATATGAGATCCTTATTTGATTTGATTTATATATGAAGACATTAATTAATTAATCAGAAAGTATTATGATGTGATTTCCAGCATTTAGTATATAATGTGAGGGGCGCCTCCTTTTGTTTCTTTAGCCTTCTTACTAAATTATAGTTTTGGTGAATTATTAGAATTTCGTGATCAAAGTAATTACAAGAAAATATGTTGATGTGCAATAAAACTTGTTGTTATAATGGAAGGAAATAATATACGGGTCCGTCATCAAATCTTTACATGCCTTGTTTGATTGATTTATTCAGTGATCCTCGGTATATCATAATTTTCTTTAACCATAATTATTAAGGATTGTTGGTTATTGTAGGTATTAATTGTGCTGCTTGCCACTATTCCAGCACGCTTCACTTTTAAACTTTGATATGGTAGCAGAGTTCTTGTTTAACCAGTTTCAAGGGTTGAAACATGAGTCGCGACAAGTCGCACACACTTCCAGTTCGTGGCCCGCTAGTGGAATCCCGCCGCCTGCCACTTCAACACTTCTCTGGGTCGCTCTCACGCAACTGCCTCGTACAGTCTAGACACTTGTGTAGCGCTACAAGTGGATTACAATAAATTTAACAACGCGTAAACTAGGGATATGCAAAACTAAGTTTCTATTTTTTAACAAATTTATTATAAACACGGAAATACACGTACGATTATGCCGCGGTCGGTGTAACGTCATAAGATGCCCAGACGCCCAGAATTCTCTTGCAAAGTATTCAGTAATTGTGTTATAAATGTTTGTACCCGCCGCGTGTAAACTCTGTGTGCAACATTTAGCCAACAGCAGTCTTGTTTCCTTCGTCCTGTTTCATTACTCGTCGCTCGCGCCTTCGCCAAACCCGGAGAATGAAACATACACCGCGGCCAGCCGGCGGACTGTCTGGCGTGGCGACAATTGCCACAAAACTATACCTTTCTTCGCTCTTTATCTGCGCATGATGTTGAGTTCACAATCAAGATACATAAGCACAAAGCATAGAACACACCTGTTTTCTCACTGTTTTAATTCATCTCAACTATAAATGAAATATTATAAGTATAGATAAAATATCAGTTAATTTTCAATTTGACCAAAAATAGGGTATTTAACGTTAACACGGGTATAAAACGCTTGTGCTATTTAACATAATTTGGAAATAACCAAACACATCATTCAGAGGGTGAGTTTTCAAAGGTTTGATTTAAAAATTGTGAAGAAACGGCGAATATATTATGTTATAGATTCTCTTTGTTACTGTGTGACAGGAAGGATTTAGGTGCCCTCCCTCTGGCAGGTGCGTGCGGGAGATGATGTCGTAGGTCAGTGATAGCTCGACCTGACTGCAGCGGTAATCACCTGTGCTCTGTGCAGCCTGGCTGCTGGTGCCCTGTACCGCGGTTAATTACCCCCCCCCCCCCCCCACCACCCGGCACGACATTATCCCGTCCAGTAATATCCCGCCGCCATATTGCCGGATTACACCCCTTCCCTCTCCCTCCACACGTATTGGCGGCCCGGGCCGATGTTAGCCCCTGGCTGCATTTTTGTAACCCCCTCCCCTCGCGGAACTAAAACATTACTAAAGCTTCATTCACATGTACTTCGGTAAGGACAAACGGAGTGACACAACTTGTGATTGTTTCCATGTATGAAGTTCTACTTCAAGTGTGTTCCTCCGCCTCGTGCAAACAAGGCTTAACCGAGTCTAGAAAATTACACCAAAGGGACAATGCACCGCATTCGTGCTCACTCTGTGTTAGTAATATTTTGCATTAGAACTTATAACTATTATTTACTAGGTATTGCCAACACGCCTTTTATATATCTGTTTTTATTTGTTATTTATAAATGTAAATTATTATAGTTTATAGATAAAATGTAAGTGAATGTTCAGTTTATTATAAAAAATAAGGCATTTTTATATTAACACAAGTATAAGACCCGTGAAATAGACGACATATTTAGAAGACAGCCAAGTAAGTCATACATGGAAGTATTTTTCAAAGGTAAAATTTAAAATGTGTGAAAAACCGCGAAATGCCTATAATAAGAATTGTCTGCCTTACTATTTTCAGTTTGGCTGCGGGCTCTTTACGATCGCGCTGTTTCGCTCGTAATTTTTAATACCAAGATTCCAAAATAAGTGATGGACAATCAACTAGACGCCGTCATGTTTCTGCGCTGTTTTATTAAATCAATTATGACACGAATTTTCAGTAAAAGATTTTCAAAAGACTGTAATTTTCTTTTACACCTTATAATTTTTTTTTTTTACTCTTTAGTGCTATCTATAGGTTTATTTCCAAACTACATTTAATTAGGGCGTTCGAGGCCGAGAAGCGCGGGAGAGATAAGGGCGATACTGCCACGTAAGTTAAGTGCGCCATCGCCTCTAGCTCTAAACTGGCATGCAGTGTTCTCGTAGTACTGTGTGTACCTATGGGACTTCCAGCGGTGAACCTATTATTTCATTGATGGAAAGTCTGTAAGTTTCAGTGCAGGTCCTGAGTAGTTTTGAATATATCTGACGCGCATGTTTTAAGAGTGGGATGGACCTCCATGGGAACCCCGCGTCCAAGGTCAAGAAGCGAGGGGCGATAAGGGCGACAGTTACACGTACGCCTAGTGCCTCATCGCTCCTACGTGCAGGGCGTGCAGTGTTTCCGCCCTAACTGTGTAAATTGGATCTGTAACAGTGGCACTTTATTACACGCGATGGAAGACTACAGATTAAATATTAAACTACGTCCGTATATTTGTACTTTTCTCTTGTCGCGTAAGGAAACGGCATAGGCTAGCTTTAAAAATGATATATTTGACCATTTTTCACGAATTATTTTTGTCCAAGAATACACGTAATATGCCAAGAGTAAAAATAAAGTGGGTATAGATAAATTTATTTTTTATCTTTTCTGACAAAAAGGCTTATTTGCAGAACATGTGTTTACCGAGGTACGCGTATTCGCGCAGACAACTATTTCACAACAAAATGCGGGGGTGCATTCCTGTCTTAAGACGACGCGTTGAAAAAGTCGTTTCCAGCCGTTTTGGAGTGCTATGGAATGATGTTTCTAATGTGTGTGACGTAAGCATCAGCAGCCCTCGTCTCAAGTGTGTGCTCTTTTCGTATATCAGAAATGTCAAACGTTTCATGTAAAACGTGTATTTCAAGCCCACTACAGTGTACTTCAAGCGGCGCCGGGGGTCGGTAGCCAGTGTTGAATATGTTCGCATTGTAAAGGCGTATATTGAACTACTAGGGGACCCAGCTCGTGACTTTTTTTTTTTGTATTTTCACGGGGCTAGAACAGCTACCATGTTAAGAAATATGGTTATCACAGAAAGACTGAAAAAATGATGTGAAATTAACTCAACATTGGACGTAGTTCTATCCACTAAGCCACCAAGGCCCCACTTGAAAATTAACTCAACATTGAAGCGAGACATTTAAATTAAACAAGAATTATATTCCATTACCTTCATATACATGCAATATTCTCCGTGCATTAATACAAAACTTTCATATAGGAAAATAGTAATTAAAATATGGGTTTTTAGGGTAAAAGGTAATGATTGTGTAATCTGATCTTGCTGAAATTCGAACTTGACCTGTATTTGACCCTGAGAATTCGCTCTGCGAAATTTGAAGAACTTGTGTGAGTTTCAAGGGACTTAGATGTATTAAAGACGGACAGATAGACAGAGATCGTCTACTTATTATATAGGATTCTATACTGCGTACTACATCAATATGCGTTGACTATACAGAAATACGTAAACCAACTGACTCCTGGGAATTATCGTAGAAGTCTGCTCTCGCCGCGAGAAAACATGTCGGCGTAGTTTGTGCGGAAAACGAAGGCGGTTTCTGATTGGCTGTCAGTGTGGTCGACGTGATTGGAGTACATACGATGTGGTTATAACAGATCCGCCTTGTGGCCAGAACTATTCACAGAGCAAATATTTTATTTTAACCATTCTTTCACCCAACTTACTCTGAAACTTTTCTCCCCCCCCCCCCCCCCCATACATGAAGGTTAAACTGAGCAATGTTATATGTGAAACCACGTACAAATGCTGTCTTTGTCCCCAACAGTCTTTTGACACATCTTCTGGACTGTGGTACTACATTATAAGATAATCGTATTGTGTACAATTATAAACATTCCGTGTGGAGTCCAAGTGAACACTTTTATTCACAATGTCTGAATTCTACAGAATTTATTGGAGTGGAGATATCTGGACACTTTGACTGCCACCATAACCATACTTTTCGTAAAATGTGTTGCTATTGTCTAGGTCTTGCTACTGAATTTATCGATTTAGTTTAATATTATTAAGAAAATTAGCACATTTCAGGAAAAAAAAAAACATCAGTGGACGTTGTTACAGAGTCACGCAAATAAATGTGATGGGCATGACCAAAATAGAAATAAAGATGTGCATCATATTGATGCACGTGGCGGTCTTGAGAGCCGATGAGGGTGAGGCGAGGTGAGTATGGAGTAGCCCTGAGCGATGCCGCTGGTCGGCATCGTTCGACACGATTCCTACATGGGAAAATCAGGGAGCGACTCCGCCGGAAATCGAACCCGGTTTGCGTCGGTAGGAGGCGAGTGGTCTGCACACTGCACCACCGCGGCCCTTTAACATTGCTCTGTGGCAGGTTTGTATGTGCTTCACTCTTTTTTTTCGTATCGTCTTGACCACTGCACCTTGGTTTGATCTGTCATCCATCACGTGACAGCACTGATAGAGGCTGTTCACGATAAAGTGAGCACTTTTGTAATCAACCTTTGAAAAACGTCACTGCTCCGTAACCGCATATATTTTAACGGGCGCCCGAATGACATGCGCCCAGTAAGGTTGGTAGCGGTGGATGGGAAGTAGTTCCTATTGTAACGTCGTATAAAAAGTTTTACGTAACCATTTATGATAACTTAACTTATTTCTTTCGCTTTCTGTTTATTTCAATGCGTCGAAGTATGAAAATGAACAGGTTTGTAAAATATTTAGTTTCCTAATTGCTTCACTGTTTCACTTGACCGACGCATGAATAAAGTGATGAGGCCAGTGGCAAATGTTAATGTTACATAAGGCGGAAGAATACACAACTTGCATACAAGTAGATCTTAAGCAGGGCTCTCAAAAGTGCACATATTACCGTGAACAGCCTATACTTGCGTGTGCAGATAAATAACTGATAAACGCGTCTGCGCAAGTAATGCGAAGGCACTAATGAACCGAATTGAATGCAAATGCATCGCAAATGGCGATTGATTTTTGGCAATTAATTCAGTTGTAATTATATGACCAGCGGTAGAGATAAATACGTGAAAATACAGTTAGTTGATTCCTCTATTTAATGTTGCGTATTTTGAAATTGTAACTGTAGAAATTGCCACACAAATATAATTACGTAGATCATTTCAGCGAGTGAATTTCACTGGCTTAGTGGAAATAATATTTGATTTACGTTTGTGAAATGACACTAACTAGGGTTTTAATCCTAACCCGTTGTGTCACACATTAATTTATGAGTATAGTTGTTGCAAATACGTAATGTTTTTATACGTGCTGTACTTGTGCTGAGCAGTTTTCTTGCAGCCAGTGAACAACTTGAACATGCTGGCATTAACCCATTCATGTTTCAAGAGAAGTAGGACATTTCAAAAACTAGATTAGCCACAATGAAAAGTAGGAACCTATGCCTGGCTGTATACAGTACCCGGTCATAAATCATCAATGTGCTAAGTGTCCATGGTCGAAGATGCGGTGAATGGACGGGTAACTTCATTTTATATCTTCCCCCCCCCCCCCAAACTGTCCATTTCATATAAGTGGTCTGAAATTTGACAGACTATGTGACCAACCTACATACACACTATGTAAACAGTAAATGCTCTCGCTCCTACAGTATTGTATCAGCTGACGAACTGCTGCGGGATTCGTGTTGTTAGGTTGGCTATTTTGATGATATCTTTGGATGAAAATAGTACTCGAAACTAAAAGTTGTAATTTGAAATCTTAATTATACTTACAACATTTGTGGTTTAAACTATGTTTCTAAAGCAATATTAAATTTTCTTGGCTACTAGTAACGGGATTTTAAAAACATGCTCAGCATTTATGACAGCGTACGTCGACACATACGAGCAGTAAACGTTTCCAGCCAATGGCTAGCCATGTTTATGTTTCCAGTTTCCAGCCAATGGTTAGCCATGTTTATGTCTCCAGTTTCCAGCCAATGGCTAGCCATGTTTATGTCTCCAGTTTCCAGCCAATGGCTATCCATGTTTATGTCTCCAGTTTCCAGCCAATGGCTAGCCATGTTTATGTCTCCAGTTTCCAGCCAATGGCTAGCCATGTTTATGTCTCCAGCCCACTGAAGGCCGTGGTGCGTGCGCTTTTTCTCTTCTCGTGTTTATTATACGAATATCTTATTGGTTTGTCGGAATATTTAACCGGTAGTTAAGTATTTTTTATTTACTTTCCCCAAACATAGTTATAGGTACCGTTGTAGTGCGTTTTGTTGAGTGAAATGTAATATTAATCGGCACGTCGTTAAAACTGCTCGTTCCGCCATTTTCCTAACCACCTTCCACAATGAAGTGACACGAATATAATTTAATTTCTGTGTATAAGTCTAAGTTTGTTTGTACCAGGAAACGTGTGCAGTGTTGATTTTACTGAATGATTATGCAAATAAATTATTTAATGCTAGTGACGAACAAACGTGATTTTAGTGAAGTAAACTCGCAAGGATTGCCATGGAAAAACACGTGTTCAAGAGGTTACAGCAGTAAGTTTGCGTGTTTTGTAATTGTATTTGTAAACCGTTAATATAATTATTGAAATGTACGTGGCCTGAAAAATGCCGCACTTTCCACACTCTTGTAGTGAATGAACAATATTTGTTTGTCTACATCGTAAATTCGAGTGCAAGGTTACCTTAGGTCAATGTGTTAGCGTGTATATATATTGCTGCATCTGTACGAATACGAACAGCGACGTATGTATCGCGTTTTGAATTTTCATTAACGTTATAATTTTCGAAGTTAAATAATTTAAATGTTATTTCCATACGAGCAAAATTTTTCACTGAGCTCTATCAAAATAATATGCAACTGAAAATGCCACACACTCATAAGAGGTTTGTTCGGGCGACCTGAGCTTTTTACTCTCGAGAGCAAGTTGAGAATTTTTGAATAGCAGGAAGAAGCAAAAAACGCACCGCTCTTTTCTGCTACCAACCGAACGCCAAAAGTCACGAAACTGTTTACTACTAATCAGCTGATCACAACATCGTCAATCTGTAATTATCAACTTGATTGAGAATGGCATTGTAGGTCGACGGACAGTTTCGAGACGGCAAAATAGAGCATGTCCGTTTTAAAGAGGATGCTTCCCTACTACCATCGAATACTGTAAAATTGGATCATGCAATGACGTTCGTAATTTCGACATAACCCTAACCTTGCGACACCTGATAAAACAAAAACTAAGTTATTGCCAATGTTATTGGTTATTAGGGACAATTCAACGTCGGTTTTATTGCTTGGCACATTAAAGTGGCCTGTGATTGGTTATGACAAGTATTTAATAATCACTGCAAATGTCATTTTAACACATGCCTTCAAGGATGAACGTAATATTTTCATCATTATTTACAGTTATATTTACATGCCCTACAGCAGTTCTCAAAGGATGGCCAAACATATTCTGAAATAAATAAACGCGACAGAAAATATTTTGAACCAAAACTAGCACTATCTCGTAGTTCAGACTATAAACACACAAATTTGGCGCCTTTTTCTCTTGCCCTCGATCTCACTACCACTCTGCTATTCCTCGACAGCAAGAGCCGGAACTTCCTGCTGTTTGTGAGAGAAGTAACAGTGCTCCTGACCCCAGAACAGCCAACCCCGGTCAAACAAACGCTCAAAATGAAAAAGAGCAGAAGTTGTAGAAAGCTCAGGTCGCCCGAACAAACCTAAGAACATCAAAATAATCCCGTCTCACGAAAGACGATAAACTAAAGTCCCCGCACTCTGCTCACTTTTTCATTCGAAATAAAATAAAGACGATACCCTAATTCGGCCCACATTTAATTGCTATGGACATTTCTCTGTGTTATTATTGATTGAAACTCTAACACTCTGCTTCAATAGGGTTTCAAAATGTCAAACTTAACTGGCCATACAAACATGTAAGTTTTTTCACGTGTATTTTCAGAACGTGTATAAAATTTGGCAAGCTTGTTGCGCAGGGATACTTGTTAGCAAATAAATTTAAAGGATTTTCGTGTTTTTTAAAGGCTATATTTGAAAGTAACACATGGCGTGTAGGTTTCAATGTTGTAGTCTTTCGTAAATGTTTTGAGCATTTTTGTTTTGCAAATTAAAAGCGCTCATATGTTTTTAACATACGTTGTCAAGAGTACTGTAAGAGTAACAGAATAATAATTCTCATAAACAGAATTTACATTGGAAATACAATTTTTTGATATCAAGTAAATTACTACATGCTTATCAAACAAAATTCTTTCAATTTAAGCACCCAAAAAAGGTGCTCCAACAACATAAAGAAGTGTTTCATGCATCAGCAGGAACTGCGACATTCCAAAATTCATCGCTAAGGAAAATGAACTGTATGATGTCTTCAATCTTGGGTAGGTGGAGCATCTTTTTAGTGTGTAAGGAACATGTTCGTGTGATATATTGTTGCAGTATGTCACACCTGCTTCTCTAGAGCGCTTTGTAACATCTCTGAACTGAAATACGGCTTTTCATTAGGTACCCAAGAGCAAGCGTAGGGCTGGATTCACAATTTTGAGGAGTGAGGTTGTGCGACTGAACTTCAGAGTAAATATCATCACTTAGTCGTTTTTATTCGCAGCATGACAATCTGAACACGTAGATATTTGAGAAAAGTTATTAAAGTATTTTGTATGTAGACCTGCAATACTTAAAATTTGAGTTACTAAATGAGAGTTATTAGAATTACTGGAATTAAGGTACACGTGCTTAAATAATATTTTGGCTACCTATATACTTAACATCCCGAGAATTATAACCACCATAAAAGTATCAGGCTGTACAGAGTTTGTTGTCATATCATACCATAAAGCTGAGTTACGTACTTTTAATGCAATAGTAGGCATAATCTGTAAGTAAGAATGTATACTGTCTCTGAAAAGAAGGTGTGGGAGAGGGAGGGGGGCTGTATTTTCGTATATGTGCATTCCTGGGGGGGGGGGGGGTCCTTGTTATTTGGTGATCGCGAAACCATGCGAAATTTTAATGTTTACAAGAACTTTCCTCAGGTAAGTGTGACAAGATCACTTGTTATTAATATATTTAGAGTGTATTCAAATAGTAAAATATCCTTTATTCATTTGAAAGTCAAAATACAATTTCCTTTTCGTGCATCCTGGTTACAAATTTCTTGCAAGGTAAAAAAAATAATCAATTTATAGACTCATTAGATGGGATTGTTGCCAACCTGCAACTGTTTGAACAACCATTCACAGCATGTGCATCCTCCCAGGAGGCACATGCAATTTGTTTATAAAAATAGGCAGTCATATTTTGTCTGTTTACAAATACTGGCAGTCACAGGGTGTTTGTTTGCAAACAAAGTCACATCCAATGACAGTATAGCTGTGGCGGAAGGATACATAGCCACCCAGATGCCATTGGCACTACTTTCCTAGAACTGTCAAGACCACTTACATGAAATGGACAATACCAGGAGAACATGATATGCGAGGAGATATACTTCCTCATACCTAACCTCCTCGTGTGTCATGTTTCCCTGGCAGGGCAATCATAATGTCCGACTTATGTGCTTTGCAGGGAATCCACACACCTTGATAATAATTATTAGATGGAACACTGGAGTCGTGTTTTCATACATATAATTTTTTTTAAATCCTGCGGACTTTAAAATATTTTTTAATACTTTCAGAAGGTAGTTGAAGGAATCCAACTATAGGCTGTTCAAGGTAAAGTGAGCACTTTTGAAAGTCCGCTCGTTTGGAATAATAGTCAATAAATATATATTATTGTAGCCTTGGAGATTAAATTAAAATTGCGGTGGAATATACGCACTATATTCATTACTTACATACCAGTATTTATTTAAAAAGGTGGTTAAATAACAAAACGTGGATGATAGAAAAAAGTAACTAGGGCCTCAAAAGTGCTCACTTTATCGTGAATAGCCTATACCAGGAGGGTATGAGCTACATAGAGATAGCGGAATATATCAGCCCAGTACGTGGCTAATAACAGGTATACTCAATAACAGGTATCAGCAACAATTATCAACTGGGAACTGGAACAGGTACGGGCTGTTCCTGAGAAATACTGGTTTTCTCATATCTACATAGGTGTGTACCTCACGCACTATTTATTTCTAAGCATTACCAACACACATTTTTTTCTCCCTGTATTCATATTAATTAATAATGAAATTATATATTTTATAGACATAAAATAAGTAAAATTTCAAAATTTTATATTAACACGATTATGAAACTCCTGTGATACGTGACATTTAAAGGAAACAATATTAGCCATACAAAATAAACCTGCTAAATATATACCGTGCGCAAAATTATCAAAATAATACAACCAAATAAACCCCAACAATTAAAAGTCATAATAGCACCTAATACTTACCCTATATGAAAAACAGAAGAATAGGCAATTAATAGAGATCCGAAGAATTCGCTGATTCATTTTGGGACAAGTTAGAATTCAAAACATGTGTGTTGATATAACATTGACGATTGACCCACACTGTGTTTGACACCTCCTGGAGAACGCTGGCCCAATCGTTGCCTTCCACTGTGACAGCAGACAACCAATGCACAGTTGACATTGACAAATTTGTACATAAGACTGTAGAATCTAGCCTGCAGGTCATTGAACTCGCGAATTTTTCAAGTTTCTAGCAATTAATGATTTAAGATCGCTTTGACGTTTACATATCAATATAATAAATAATTTTTCAAAGGTTTGGTTCAAAAAGTGTGAAGAAACCGCGAATATAGGTATTATAGACAATTCCGAAAGGCACTCAGCAGCTGTGTTAACGCTACTCGCAAATGCGAGAGGCAGAGAACGTTGGTATAGGCCGTTCACGGTAAAGTGAGCACTTTTTAAGGTTCTTTCAAAATTCATTAACCCCTAATAAATATATTTTATTCCAGCCTCAGACGTTAACTTTTGAAAGCGGCGAAATGTATACACTTTGTTGATTAGTCATATTGCAATTTTTATATTAAAAAGTGGCGGAAAGTTAGAAATTATTTGAAAGGAAAATTTTAGCAGGGCCTTAAAAAGTGCTCACTTGACCGTGAACGGCCTATAAACGCGGGTGAAGGAAGGCGGTCACTGTAATCCTCGAGGGGGGTTGTAAGCTCCAGTCGTATGTTTACAGACAGGCTGTGCGCAGCTGTAATCCTGTATCACCCCACAGCTCGGCTCACATAGGAGTATGTGTGTGTGTGTTGTGTGTCAGTTAGCTGGGACGAGGGAGATCAAGTGGAGAGCTTCAATATGGATGCACAACCTCCAAGTAGCGTACTCAAAGGCTGTTCACGATAAAGTGAGCACTTCAGAAATGAACCTTAGAAAACAGTCACTGCCCCTGCATGCATATATTTTAACAGTGAGTAACATTCGCCCAGTTAAGTTGGTAACGATGGATGGAAAGTCGTTCAATATCTTAACGTCGAATTAAAAGTGTTCGTAACCATTGGCGATAACTTAAAATTATCTTTTTCCCTATTTTTTTAATGCATCGAAGTGTGAAAATGAGCACATTTGTTAAGTATTTACTTTCTTAATAATTTCACAATTTCATTTGACCGACGCGTGAATAATGTGACGAGGCCCATGACAATGTTAATTTTACATGAAGCGGAGGAATACACAACGTGCATAGAAATATATCTTAAGAACGGCTTTCCAAAGTGCTTATTTTACCATAAACAGACTATAGGTAGGTACGTATATAGACAACTGCATAGCTACATGAGTACATTCACATTCACGAGGAGACGTGAGTGGTACAACTTCCAACTTCTACGTACGTACGTCTGGATTCTCGACCAATCAGAATGTCCGATTAAGTAATAATAATATTATTGTAACTAAAACTGTTCAGATAAAGGCATAAATATACGAAATCCTCTTTTCTTTGGCCAAAATTGAAACATTGCACCATGCTTTGCACAAAGCCGGCAAAGACAAAATGCGAAATAATTATCTCGCTTCGTAAAGTTACGTTTTTGTTTGGATGTCTACAAACAGAAAACGTACGTACGTTAAAAAAGAGATTGTGAATCGGCCTTAACGGGCCTGCAGTGATATCAAGCCGGCAGCCACGAACTTCAAATGGGGAATCAATGTTAAACGAAATATCTTATCATTGTGTCAATTGTAAAGACAACTGTTTCAAACAAAAAAAAACGTGTTTACGCGATTTTCTGAGAGAATGTTGCTACATAAAATTATCTTTGAAAAAAAATCTTTTATTTGTTAAATGTCAATTGCAATATTTACATTTTATAAAAAAAAATAGTATTAAACGAAAAATTGGCAAACTATTTTAACGTAGCGCCATTCCTTAAGAGATTTCACGTAGAATACTTTTTGTTTGAAGTAGTTATCTTTAAAATTGACACAATGAGAAGGAATTTCGTTTAACATTGGTTCCCCATTTGAAGTTCGCGGCTGCTGGCTTGGTAGCACTGCAGAGCCTCTAAGCCTCCTAGATCAGGGCTGTCCAACTGGCGGCCCGCAGGCCTTTTTTGTTCGGCCCGCAATGGCTTTACAAACTTAATAAACATATAAACAATAAAGTTGAAGATTTGAAAAAAAAAGTATTCTACTTTTTATCAATCCCCTTGGTGTTAAAATTGAAGAGCAAGAACCTCGTGTGCAACTTGAACTACGTAATCTTCAAGCCGATCCCTTCTTCCAGACCAGACAGGAAAAGGGACCTGCCTTTTTCTAATTGCTGTCTGAAGATTGATTTCATAATTTACGAGATTTTGGTCTTAAAATGACATCAATGTCTGGTAGCATTTACATATGTGGAAGTGTGTTTTCTACAATGAAGTTCACTAAACTTATAAACAAGTTGCCTCACTGATACTTCACTGCGTCATCTCCTGAGGCTGTCTACAGCGGAGCTAGATGTGAACATACGGTCGTTGGTGGATGCATCTAACGGCCACTTTTCACACTAAACTTAACTTTTGCCTAATGTATTACTTATTTTATTTGGTACGTAGATATTTACCCACTTTGATGTCTCGATAATTAAACAATTAAACATTGTTTTAATAATAATGTTCGATAAAAATATGTTTCTTTAACTGTAGCCCAGCGGCCTAGCCTAATTTCATACCTTGTTATCTTTGTACAATATAAGAAACGTACGGCCCGCGTTTTTGCTAGAATTTGAGTTGTGGCCCTCGAGCCCTTCTAAGTTGGACAGCCCTGTCCTAGATGATGGCCGACTCGGTTAAGCGTGCGAGCAAGACGGTGAACTCGTGCCACAGACTATGTGGCAATACAGATGTACAACAGCAGCACGCCACAGCCGGCAGCTCGGCCGATAAAGGAAACATTTCGCAGCACACTGTCGCCAATCAGACACAAGGCAAGTTCCCTGCGCCTGTCAGAGAATGATTTCGTCCTCATCAAAGGAACCGCCGGCTCTACCTTATTTGGCGTGTTTCAGTGAGATCTATTACAATCAATTTCCATTACGAAGAACAAATTATTTCGTGGTATTTTGGTTAGTTACTCGAAGTTGGCGTGCTTGCTTGAAGCATCATAATGTAACACACGAAAGGGCCATGTTTTACGTACACGTTAACTTGTAGCATGGCGTGTGTAACGAGTAACCGTAGGCTGTTCACGGTAAAACGAGCACGTTTGAATGCCTTGTTTAAGATATACTTGTATGCACGTTGTGTATCCCTCCGCCTTATGTAAAATTCACATTGCCATGGGCCTCGTCATATTGACAAAACCTAGCAGAAAGTAGAAAAATCAAACTAAGTTATAGGCGAACTCTGAGGCGGTGGCGAACAGGACTCGACCTGCGTCAAATTGTCGTAGCTAGTCGCGGCTCCTGGGATGGTCTGCTCTCAACTAGAGCTGTCAGCCGGAACTACACGGCGACCTTGTGCTTCTGATGTGAAATAGTAGTCATGTGATAATTTAAACATTCTACCATGTATTCTTCTAGTGCAGGTATGGAGTGATAATATAAGAGTATCCAAATAAATATTTATTACATGGAAGTTATATAAGCCAGCAGCAAATAAAATGTATGTCATTGTGTAAAACATAGGCCCTGTTAGTTATGTTCCAAGTGAGTCTAAGGTTAGATTGTTGGCTTATTCAAGTGATTGTAAGTTATAAATGTTAGAACCGCTACATTTTCGTGCTACTTTCTGCTACTTCCTTTGTTAAGGGGATAGTATGGTCGCGCCGTTATCGAATGACGAGAATACATAATCAATTGTAAAATTTTAACTAAACATTTTTCAGTGGAATTTGATTTAATGATTAAAGTTTCATATTTCGGATGTCATAAATCGTAGTTGTGCCTATTAAAGCAAATAGTTTCAGAATAAAAAAGTTATTTGAGTTTTCAAATTCGTATCAAATTTATTTGTATCGAAATTTATAAATTAAAATTATCTAGAACCCTATAGTAACGGAGATTCAATAAAAAAAAGATAAGCATTTGAATTGTAAAAGCCTTTTAGCATCTTAGGAGAGACTTTTTAACATTTATGCTCAAAAAGTCACGCTTGATCTGAACATCCACAATCTATTATTAAATACAGTCTTAGGCAATGTAATTTTATAGACTTTAAGCCAAACATTTTTGATTATTTATTTATTTTGGGGAGTCAATGCCTTCATTTTGCGAAAAAGGGTAAACATTTACTAATTTAAAACTGTACATTGTATTAACTATTGCTGAATGTCCTGATATGCATAATTCAAATATCTATTTGACAAAACAAACCCCATCGAATTCCGTATGTGCTGTATTTTACACTTCAGGTACTCGCGCGCGGTTTGGCCTTTTCATAGCCCTTTGAACTATTGGCAAGAATAACGAAAATAATTTCGGAATATAGGAGCCTTGAATATTTGTGGCTTGATTGTTGACCAACCTAAACCAGGATTTGGCAATACAAATGATGGAAACACAGCAAGATGCTTATTTAAAGGTGCAGACATTTCAGCAGCTATAACAGAACTAGATGAGGAACTGATTACCAAAATACATACAATTTTGATAGTGGTATCTGGTGAACACGAAAGTGACGCAGAAAATTTCAGGTTGTTCGCCCATGATGCGGCAAGGTACTTTGTTGATAAATACCCATGGTACAATATGCCCTCTACATTATATAAATACTTCATTGGCGGACCTGAAATGATATCATCAGCGTTGTTATGTTACCTGTAGGGCAATTAACAGAGGAAGCGTAAGCTGCTCATAACAAGGACTTCAAGAATTACAGAGAACGTTATGCCAGGAATTGCAGCCGAGAGAAAACAAATACTGATATTTTAAACCACTGTCTGTTGATTTCCGACCCTCTTATCTCTTGTAAGCTGAAAATGCAAAAGAAAACACTGCATAACCTTCCACAAGAAGCATTATATTTCTTGAAACCTCCAGTCAATTATGACAGCCGCAATGAAGAAGTGCATGATGATGAGGATGACGATGAATATGATGATGATGGTGGTGGTGGTGGTGATGACAGAGCTGATGACGAAGATGGCTTGACATTCTAAGTGCAAATATATATTTCTTTACATGGTTTTGTCTATTGTAGATGTTATCCCTTCTGGCATTTTGTTGTGATGATGATGTTGATGCAATGTCTGAACTGATGATGAAGATGATATGTAATGACATTCTAAGTGTACATATCTACTTCTTTAAATGACTATGCTGTATGTGTTTTTCTTCTGTTATATTTTGTGATGATGTTGATGATGATTACGATGTTGATGATGATGATTATATGACAGTGCTGATGACAAAGTCATGTTTTGACATTCTGTGCGTTGTGTTCTGTAACTTTTCCTCTATTACTTTTGTTGTATTTATGTGGTCATGATGTAATGCCAGAACTGATGACGAAGATGCTTTTTTATATCCTGTGCATAAATATTGATGTGTCTACATGGTTTCGTTCTATTGTAAGTGTTTTCCATTCTGGCATATTGTTGTGATGATGATGATGATGGTGATGTTTTTGTTGATGTTATGACAGTGCTACTAAAAGAGACATGTTTTGACATTCTGAGTGTAAATATCAGTTTGTTTAATTTGTTGTGTTATATTACTTTTTCTGTTTTACTTTCTCATAGTTCTGTGGTGGTGATAATAATAATGAAGATGATTATTATTATTGTGATTATGTAATGACATTACTGATGACGGATATACGTTTTGACGTTTTAAGTGTACAGGCCTACATTTCATTATATGGTTTGGTTCTACATAAGTGTTATTCCTTGTCATATTTCTTTCTAAACACTTATGTGATTATTATGTTAATGAGGAAATACTTAAGAACCATTTTATGGATATTTATTTGGACTACACATTACTCCTAAATTAAAAATGTAAAGAATGAATCAGATCAAATCATATTTGAATTGATGCCTGTTTTGCAGCTCTCTTGCCCCACTGTGGCGTCGGTCAAACGAAACTGTGAAATTATTAAGAAAGTAAATATTTTCAAATGTGCTCATTTTCACACTTCGATGCATTAAAAAAAACAGAAAGCGAAAGAAATAATTTTAAGTTATCACCAATGGTTACGAACACTTTTAATTCGACGTTAAGATATTGAACTACTTTCCATCCATCGTTACCAACTTAACTGGGCGAATATCACTCAGTGCTCCCGTTAAACATATGCAGGAAGGAGCAATGACTTTTTTTCGAAGGTTGATTTCAAAAGTGCTCACTTTGTAGTGAACAACCTTTAACGACATTTCAAGTATTAGGCAACAACAAGTAAAACATAGATTAAATAAAAACGACATCCAGGGACACCAGCTATCCGAGTTGCCTGCCTCCAAGGCGTATACCTTATGTAGGGCCTTGTGCGAACATGATACTTGTAACATCTTAACGGGCCTTGTATTTGATTAGACTGCCTACTGCACTCTGGTAAAGGTTTCCTATTGGTGCCGCCCGCTTAGATATGAGCCGAGAGTGTGACATGCCCCTCATAGACACAGCCCCGTTTTGGAACAATGGAAAGCGCGTAGCTTCCTTATCCACCTTCAGGCAAGTACCGTACACCACATTAGCGGTCGTCTGTCGTCGGCAGGTGTATATATAGGTTGTCCACGGTCAACTGAGTACTTTTGAAAACAACCTTCAAAAAATGTCTCTATCTGCATGTATTTCTAAGTGGCGCGCTGTGTGATATGAGCCCAGTACGGATGGTGTAAGCTGTTCACGGTAAAGTAAACACTTTTGAGGCCCTAGTTACTTTTTCCTTATAGCCCTATTCAATCCTTTAACCACCTTTTTAAATCAATTTTTCCAAGCAAGTAATAAACACAGTGTCTATATTCCACCGTACTCGGAAGTAAACGTCCTAAGTTAAAGTCAAATATATTTACTAATTATTATTCCAAATGAGAGGACTTTCAAAAGTGCTCACTTTACTGTGAATAGACTCTAACGACGGAGGTAAAGTAATCCCGTGTCGTAATTGCTGAATTAAAAGTTTTACATTAACATTTGTGAATGCTGAAGTTATTTATTTCGCTTTGTGTTTTTAATGCATATAGGTGTCAGAATTGGCGAATTTGTGTAATTTTTACTTTTCTAATAAAATCTCTTTTTCATTTGGCCGACGCATGAATAAATTATTGATGAGACCCACGGAAATGTTATTCTTGCATATGGTGGGAGAATTTGGTGGGCAATTTGGTAGCGTTCGTGGTAGCTTTTAATTAGCTGTGCGTGTTGAAAGGTTTTTTCATAGTGATGAATATCGATTATTCATCAGTCAGAAACACGGGGGCAGAGTTACTAATCCAATAAACTCTGCCGATCAGTTTAGTTGTATATTAAAATCTCTTGGCGATGAATAAAAAATTAAGAATAATTCTGTTTTCTTTTGCAGTTATTTTCGAATGATCATCTTGTAGTTTGTTCAATTTCGTTATTAATTATAATTATTTTTGTTAAAAAAAAATAGTACTGTATTGGGAGCCTACTTTTACAATTGCCGTAAATTCCCGCATTAATCTAGAGATTCTGGTGTTGAAAATAACAAAAATTTTCGGCACATTCTGTACTTAAGCTGGTAAATAAATTGTTTCTTTATCACATCCAATAAGCTGCAGGCAATCTGTTCGACGTTAAAGGCTGTTCACGGCAAAGTGAGCACTTTTGAAATTAACCTTAGAAAAAAGTCACTGCCCCTGCCTGAATATATTTTGACGGGTGCTCTAAGTTCCATATGCCCAGTAAAGTTGGTAACGATGGAGGGTAAGTAGTTCTATATCTGAATGACGAATGAAAAGTGTTAGATAACAATTTGTAATAACGTAAATTATTCCTTTCACTTTCTATTTTTTTAGTGCACCAAAGTGTAAAAAGGAGCAGATTTGTAGTATATTTACTTTTATAATAATTTTACAGTTTCACTTGACCGACGCATGAATAAAGTGATGGAACCCATGGAAATGTTAATTTTAGGTAAGGCGGAAGGATATACAAAGTGCATGCAAGTAGATCTTAAGCAGGGCTTTCAAAAGTGCTCATTTTACCGTGAACTGCCTATAGTAATATGAACCAGTCATAAGGTAGATTAGCAGCACGGTTTACGAATCAGCTACCCACAGAGAAGACATTGAACAGCGAACATCGCGGTGTACAGATGAGGTCTAACATAACTTTCCTCTGCAGCATCTCAACAATTTGCTACACTGGGTGTGAAAGGGTTGAGTGTCACAGCTGTTTGTAACTTTGTACGGGAAAAGTGGCCTGTGCACTAGTAAGTACGTACTGCAGTCTCATCACACGAGTTGTCGACACTCACTTCCTGCCTCCAGTTCATCTCGTTTCTCTCCCCCGTCGTGGTCATCCACTCCTCTGCTCTCCCATGCCCAACTTCAAGCCAGCCGCCACTCATTAGCTGGAATCGTTCACTTTAATTGCTGCCTCGCACTCGTTCCGCCTTAACGACCGCTGCTGCCACCGCTGCCATCCCGTTAATTGAATCTCCCGAGGGAGACCTTACCAACTTCCTGCGCGCGCGCACACACACACACACTGTGATATATTGCGTCCTCAAGATACACTCGCAACTTAGCAAATACCACGCAACCCTCAGCGCCAATCACTGTAAATCATTTGACTGATGTCGCACCATACTTGTAAAGTTTAGCGCCGGTGGCATTATTGTATTGCGACCAGGGAGTTAATCTCCACCAGTAGAGTGCAACATATTGTTTCTGTATCGTTCACCGCAAGCAAAATATACATAAATGACTATAAACCTGAAAAATTCGCGGCTTCAATGACCTGCAGGCAAGACTCTACAGTCTTATGTACAAATATGCCGATATCAACTGCACATTGGTTGTCTGCTGTCACGGTGGAAGGCGACAATTGGACACCGTTCTCCAGGAGGTGTCAAACAATGCATGGGCCAATGGCTGGAGTTATATTAACGCACGTATTTCGAATTCTAGCTTGTCCTGAAATTAATCCGCGATCTCTTCAGGTCTCTATAAATGACTCGTCCTCAGCAACAAAGCAATTTTCCTTTACTGTAGTTCCATTTCCCTCGGGCTTATTCCGTGTTTCCCACGACAGCCAGCTCATTTAACTTCCATAAACGAGGCGCGTTCCGTAAC
This sequence comes from Dryococelus australis, assembly GCA_029891345.1. NCBI lineage: Eukaryota > Metazoa > Arthropoda > Insecta > Phasmatodea > Phasmatidae > Dryococelus > Dryococelus australis. The sequence continues at coordinate 7,096,644 of CM057007.1, read as the reverse complement.
TTAATTTCTGGAGGAATTGTAGATAACTTGCATCTCTGATTATACACGACTTGATTTTTGCAAGAAGCCTCCGCGCGAGAGAATATTTTTCTTCTCATTAACCTTGGTAACTTTCACACTCGGAACTTGTCTATACTGTCGGCAAAGTTGGTCCCTTGCTCGTTTCTCGCAGTGAAGTAATCTTGAACTTTCCACGAAGTTACTTCTGTAATCAACATCACGCAGCTCTTAGACGTGCGCAGGGAGCTCGCCATGAGCCATTGTTACGTCCCTGAGGCCAGCAACAAGTAACCATTAGCGGTCGTAACTCTGTCTCAGGTTCATTGTACTCTGCTTTCAGGAGCTCGATGCTTTCAGTTTGGCGACGCCGCCAGACTGCACTGGTGTATGCCATTTCTCAATTTTGTACGTAAGTAAATGGAATAACTGCAATTATCAAACAATTATAACTGTGGGTGGGGGGGAATAACTTTTTTCTTTGCACTAGAGTAGAAATATAACGAAATACAGAATGTTTCGTAAATTATGTTACGAATTTGGGAGGTGATTCCTTATGGAAAAACATTACGAAAATGCCGATTGACGTATGCCCAGAAACGACATCTAAGGGTTGAAAACACCCCCGAAAGTTGGGCTTTAAAAGCAGTTTTTTACTAAATACAATGGTAAAAATGTAATACTAAGTTACAATATTTAAATATCTTAAGTTAATATTAATTTGTTTCCACTTTATTATATATATATATATATATATATATATATATATATATATATATATATATAATATAGGTTTCTGCTCACATTGTGGCGGCCTAGATTGGGGGCAGTCGTAAGGATAAGAAAGATAAGTTTTCTCGCAGGCAACTTGTACAGCTGGCATTCTCGTTCCACGCGAACAGCTTTACTTAGTCTGTGTTATCTGTTTGTGGCGTGTGCAATTTGTATGCGCCGCATTTAATTTGTCGAGCGAGCATAGCAGCACGACTGCTTCATCTTCTGCGTGTGGCAGTGAGATACGACTCTTGATATTCCTGGCTGCTCTGAAATGCAGCTGGCTCTTCACTAAGGCAGGTTTTACATTGAGTTATCAACTGCGTCGTTTGCCTTACTTCTACGTACTAACGGCGTTCAACCGTGGGAACTCCCCCTCCCCTCCCCCTTCCCCCCCCCCCCTTCCCCCCCCCCCACTACATTCATAGTTTTAATGCTCGACTTTACCTCCTTTGCCAAATTCTTCTTTTTCGTGTCATCATTTCCTTTCCAGAGCAGTCATTCAGAATTTTTGACTATCGGAAATTTACATTTTCCGAGTTGTTTAATATTTTCTGTACTTATTTTTTCTTCTCGTTATTTGGCGGCTGTCGAAAAGCAGGGACGTATTGATATTTTATAAATTCGGTACTACGTTATTAGTGACAAAAGTTCTGCCTTGATACTTTGGATTTTGGACTGTACTGAATACTAAAGCAAATAGCTAACCTTCCACGCTAGCATATTTTAAAAATTAAATTCACAAAACTTAAATTGACAGGAAATGAAATAATATAGTACAATTGGCTACGCCAATCCTTAAGGATTGCTTGTATTTCGTTATGTGTCGTTAACACGTACTAAATTGAAATACAAAAAAAAAAATTAAAAATATTTTTGGGAGTCTTTAAAACTTAATATTATCACAATAAATATTTTGGGAAACAAAATTCTAATATTTTATTTAACATAATTGTATGATTTCGGCTGAACTGTTTCGTGTGATAAAGGCTGTTCACGACAAATTGGGCACTTTTCAAATGAACCTCAGGAAAAGGTCACTGTCCCTGCCTACATATATTTAGATGGGCGCACTGAGTGACATTCAGCCAGTAAAGTTGGTAACGATGGAAGGAAAGTAATTCCGTATCTTAAAGTCGAATAAAAAGTGTTAGGTAACTATTTGTGATAACTTTTTTTTTTATGCGTCGAAGTGTAAAAATGAGCAGATTTGTGATATATTTACTTTCCTAATAATTTCACAGTTTCTATTGGCCAACGCATGAATAAATTGTTGCTGCCCGTGGCAATGTTAATTTTACATAAGACGGAAAAATTCCCTTAACTTCTTATCATCTTTCAGTAGATGCCTGTTTACCAGCGTGGAGAAGAAACCTTCATTGGCTCGTTGTTTGTACATATCACTCGCTTCGTCGTTCATTCTTTCGTGAAAACTGGTCAACATTATCTTGTACATATCGTCGTCTTCTTCCACCAAACGGTATGTTAGAAGTAATCTGTTGCCCTGATTAAGTGTCACAGTTCAGGCTTACTTGAGGCCGCAATAGGAAGTGACGCACGAATGGCGGTCGCCAGTCGTATCTGAGGATACACTGGGACCGCGACTGCGACTGAGTTCGTCGGCGACTATAGTCGAAGGAACCCGACCTTAATACGAGCCCTGCCCGACGTATAAGTGACGTCATGCCGTGAGATATCCGCCCACTGATCACGGCTATATCTAGTCTGCGTGCGAGATTATCGCTGTATGGATGTTGCTTGCCCCTAAGGCATCGTGGCTGGACCTGATTACCTGCCTCCACATTCGCATTCTGCAGACCACACACTCATGATGTGTTGTAGTCCGTTCACGGTTACTTCCACTCCTAATGTTCTACTTCCAGGATATTCCTCCGCCTTGTGCAAACAAAGCTTAACCGAGTGTAGAGATACAACGTGTCGCATTCGTGAGCACTCAGTGTAATAATACTTTGCATTTTTCTTACTAGCTATTACCAACACACCTATTTTGTCACTGCTTTTATTCATACTAATTATAAACTAAATATCGTAATTTACAGAAAAAATTTAAATAAAAATTCAATTTAATAAAAGATAAGTTAGTTTTATGATAACAGAAGTATGAACGCTTGTAATACATGGCGTACTGAGGACATAACCTAGCACATCATACATGGGGTGATTTTTCAAAGGTTAGATTTAAAAAGTGTGAAGAGGCCACAAATAGTGTATAAAATTAAATTAAACTCATCACTTTAACATCTAACCAATTCATGCAAACATTTCGGGTTTGGTTTCCCATAATGCACAGCATCAGAGGATGAAATTTTGAAATTTTGTATTTTTTTATTTGCTGTTAAAAAAAGGTTAGGAGTTTTTTTTTTTATTATTGAAATGAGGTTTTGCAATAATTAAGTTTTTCGACGTTCGGCAATTTTTTAATTTATTTGCCGTATGTGGGTAGTGCAAGCGTATTTAATTTAGTCAAGGATAACATTCAAATTTGGCGCTCAGTTCGTAGCGATATGTTTGTAAGAAGGTGACTATAAAAGTGTACAAAATTGTACACAGATACATTTCAAATGTGTGATAAGCGAATGTTTTCATTTCCCTTTCCGAGAATTCTCTACTGTATTTTTGGGGCTGCCGTGACGGAGCGGTTAGCCTGCACGCTTCCCATCAAAGCTATCCGGGCTCAATCCCCCGCCGGATCAATCCCGGATTTTTGCATGTGAAAATCGTGCCGGACGATGCCGTCGGTCGGCGGGTTTTCTCGGGGATCTCCCCCCTTTTGTTTTCATTTCGGCGTTGCTCCATACTTACCTCGGTCACCCTCATCGGCTCTCCTGACCTCGATGTTAAGGGTCGCCCAAATCTCTTTACTCACTCAACTATGTTTCATTATTATATACTAAGGGTTTAGCGCGTGACCGTGTTTTCAATGTGCTCACGTGCCTATAATATATACAATGTTAAAATTTGTTTTGATATTTCTCTATCTACTGGGCCACTGCAGCCCCACTCGGAATCGCTCTATCCACTGGGCCACTGTGGCCCCACTTAATTAACTCAACACTGAAGCGAGACATTTAGAGTAAACAAAAATGATATTCCATTACCTTCATATCTCTATGCATTAATACAAAACTTTCATAGGAAAAAGTAATTAAAAAATGTGTTTTTATTGTCAAAAGTCATGATTACGTAATCTGATTTTGCTGAAGTTCGAACTTGACCTGTATTTAACCCTGAGGATTCGCTCTGCAAAATTGGAAGAACTTATGTTGAGTTTCAAGGTACTTAGAAGTATTAAAGAGGGACGGACAGACAGACAGACAGAGATCGTCGTATTATGTAATAGGATTTTTTGTTGCACAGAATATAACCTCTTTTGTTTTGACACACACATATATAGCGACCATTGAGAAATCTACTAAAACATAAAACACTCTTAATGTACGATAAATACATATGTATGCATTGACCACAAATCTTCGCGCTGGAACATTTTTTTTTAACATGGGGATTTTTACACGTCTCGTAAAATTATTGCAATCGAGCAGGCAACCCACAGTTGGCAGATGTGTCGTAATCAGTAAAGTAGCGTTGTTTTCATGTGTCCCAAATATGCGGGTTAGTTTGGATTGGAAATGGCTTATTGACGTCCCCGATGTTACAAGTGAATGCTTATCAAGGGACGCCTTATAAATTAACTTTAAATCGAAGTTAAACTCACACTGGCACATGGGCAGAAGACGATAACAGGTCCACCTCGTCTTCAGTCTCTGGTCCACATTACTCTCTCGTGTGATGTGTGAAGTGAAGAGATTTGGACGGCTCTTAACAACGAGGTCTTGAGAGCCGATGAGGGTGATTGAGGTGAGTATGGAGCAGCGCTGGAATGAAATGACTGGGCAAACGGGAGATCCCCGAGAAAACCCGCCGACCAGTGGCATCGTCCAGAACCATTCCCATATGCAAAAATCCGGGAGCGACGCGGATCGCCTTGGTGGGAGGTGTGATTTGTGCCCTCCTACACTGTCCATAGAAGAATAGCTATAGCAAGGGTAGGTTATGCGGTGTCAACATATCTAACCTATATAGTAATGCCTACATGACTGCCTTTTCTGGTCGTGTGTCGAAATGCAACATGCTGCGCCTGCGACTATGCATGCAGTTCTTCAGCAGAGCACTATTCCCTAGTGCACACTACGTAATTTCAGCAGTATTTGTATACTGCAGTTCCCGCAGCAACAGATGTGATAAACCAACTGGTAAGCTGTTCTGATCGCAGTGCAGTAAAACAATAGTTTAAAATATTCTTGAAATTAATGTTTGACAAAGTGAGATTTTCTTAAATCTGCGTGTCCTGACAGCGCCAACAAGGAACAGAAGCAGCGTCGACGGCGTAGAAAAATAATTATACTAATGCAATGCCACCAATTCATTAATAACTGTTCGAAGAAGTATGCTGCATAATATTTACCATCTTACTATTTACATGTTTCGGTGTCATAACGGAACACTTCAGAAGACTGCCCGCCACATTCCACTAAAAAAAAAAAAAAAAAAAAAAAAAACCTATATTATCCACGGGCCACTAGCTAACAGCTGTGTTCACTAGTTATGAAGTAAACTGCTTCAAATCTGGTGGGAAATCTTCTGATTTGGTATCACTGGGCGTGATATCCCCCTGGCAAACACGCTTGTGTCGAAACAGCCGTTAATATGTGTCAGGAAGTGACGAGCGCAGACAAATGTGTCGCCATAAAGATAAAATACGAGTATTTTTGTCGCTGGTGTTTCTCAAGTCATGCGCTATCTGCGGCACGCTGCAAATGACTTTCGCCGCCAGTTATTTTAACTTCGTGTCTAGAGCGCTGATAACTCCTCCTTAAGATACTGCCTGTCGAATAAGTGAGAGCATATCTCAGCATAACAAATTATGTCTTTATCTTTCTTGAATAAAACTAATCTTCGAGCATTAGTATGTCAAGTGTTCTGCTTTCCTACATTATGTCAGCTCAGTCATTCAACCTTACACAAGGAGAACTGCCTTGTCATGCCACCCGGAAATGGACTCGGTATTTGTAAATTTACACAACAGTGAATGAAGGCTCCCGTCTACCTGCCATAGGAACTACGTTGCAGTGTTTGACATACATGTTTCCCCACCAAACTAACGAACGTGCGTTCAATGTGCTGATTTACGAAAAGTATACATATACTCCATACGAGAGCTGTTGAGTACTTGCACGATGGCACATACGTTTCAAACACCAGCTCAGAGTAATCCAAATAGCTAAAAAAACTGTCTAAATTTGCAACCATTGTGGGAGGCGATCTAGAAAATCCGATGATATCAAAATATGGGGATACAATTTGGTATTGCAGCTCCGAATCTATTGTCTACATTCAGAATTAAATTACACCACTCGATTGCCAAAGGATCAGAGCATATGTTTAGTTGAGTGAGGACTGCGAAACTACGCTATAGGAGGGGAGGGGGATTTTGAGTTCGTTTCGCCGCGTCTCATAACTTCCGCGTAGTGTAACTTTTGACTAGGAAAGCTACGACGCTCGTTTAATCGACAGCTCTCGTCGATATCAATCGATTGTATGTATAAAGACATTTGTGTGGCGTGGTTATGGTGAAATTGTAAGAGTTTAATGTAAATAATTAAGAAAACTTAACACAATATCGTCTCATACTCGTCAAAAAACCAAGTAGAAATACACAACTCGTATACGGTTGGAAAGAGCATCTCAAAAGCAATCCAGTGATACCCATAAAACCCCATACGATAGAGTGAAGCGGTGCCGGGAACGTAAAATAAACATCAAGGCTTCCGAGCGCGTCAACGTAACGCAAAACAAACGGCCGTGTCCCCAACACAGCGACACCCCATTTTTTTTATTCAGAGAGCTGTTTCTCAAAATATACACGCCAGATCAATACAAAACTACTCAAGAATCCTGCTTTTAACCTTGCTACTGACATTACGCCATTAAAATATTTGGGTCACCGCTGGAAGTCCGATATGAACTCGCAGCACGACGAGAACACTGTACTGAGCCTTGCTCTTAGGGACGATGGTACACTTGATGCGCGTGGCAGTGTCGCCTTTATTGCCCCGGCATTTCAAGAAACATTTTGCTGCATACAGTAGCCAGTCGCACCCAAAGCCCCGTTTCCAGAGCATCGCACAGCCAATCAGTTTGTGCGTACATCCACGTGGAGAGAACCAGCATGCCATTCTTACCTACTCGGTGACTTTAGTCCATTCACTGTTACTTGCAACTTTTCTGAAGCCTGACCTGCTAGAACATTCCTAAACCTCGTGTGAACCAAGCCTAACTGACTATAAATTACACCAAAGAGTCAACGCACCGCATTCGGGCGCACTCACTTCAATAATATTTTCAATGGGGAAACTTTTTCTTACTTAAGGCTGTTCACGATAAAGTGAGAACTTTTGAAATCAGCCTGCATTGATTATAAAGGGCGCACTGAGTGATACACACCCAGTAAAGTTGGTAACGATGTATGGAAAAAAAGTTACATATCTTAACGTCGAATTAAAAGTGTTAGGTAACACTTTGTGATAACTTAAATTATTTCTTTCGATTTCTGGTGTTTTTTTTTTTAACATATCGAAACGTAAAAAAGAGCAGATTTTTTAAAGTATTTACTTCTTCAATAATTTCACAGTGTCACGTGACCGACGCTCGAATAAAGTGATAACGTCCATGGCAATGGTAATTTTACATAAGGCGGAGGAATACACAGCGTGCATACAAGTAGATCTTAATCAGGGCTTTCAAAAGTGCTCGTTATACCGTGAACAGCCTTTAGGCATAATCAGCACACCTGTACACCCCCGCCCCCTTTTTAATCAATTAAATTACATATTAAGTATTGTAACTCATAGATAAAATTAAGTATCATATTTAACCGAAATAAGGTAGACTACTTTATGTTAACATAAATAAAAGACGGTTGTGATTCAAGGAATATTTAGGAAACACCCAAACACGTCACATACGGGGTGATTTTTCAAAGGTCTGATTCAAAAAGTGTGATGAGAGAGTGAATAGACTATAGTGAGAGAGAGTGTGTGTGGCAAGGTAGGTGAAGCATCGTGTAAGAAATGCCTGGCAGGTGCATCCACCCGGCGTGCAGTGGTGTTGTGCGGGATACCTGGTGGTCAGGCGTAGCTAGGAAACTGACGTATACAATCGCTGCAGTATAGAAACGGTCGTGCACTGTTTACTGTTAAAGGCTGTTCACGATAAACTGAGCACTATGCACTGCCCCAATATGCATATATTTTAATGAGCGCACTGAGTGACATATTTGCGCAGTAAAGTTGGTAACGATGAATGGAAAATAGTTCCATATCTTAACGTCGAATAAAAATTTGTAGGGAACCATATGTGATAACTTAAATTATTTACTTCACTTTATGTTTTTTTTTTTCAATACATCAAAGTGTAAAAATGAGCAGCTTCAAAGTATTTACTTTTCTAATAAGTTCCCAGTTTCACTTTACCGATGCATGACTAAAGCAAAGTAGCCCATGGAAATGTTAATTTTGCATAAGGCGGAAGAAGAGACAACGTAGATATCAAGCAGGGCTTTTAAAAGTGCTCATTTTACCGTGAACAGCGTATACGTTTGCGAACGATATGTCTAGTGTTTCCGTTGAAGATACAGCTCAAGGGCGCTGCCAAGTGCGGGTATGGTTTTATATGTTACGGCTCCCGCCTAGCCGCTCCTCGAACTACGGTATATAGTGCTATAAATTCACATTTTACGAAACTACTAAACGTGCGTCCATTGTGCTGATATACGACAACACACACTTCACTCGAGCTCCGTTCTGTGCCTCCGAGACGCAAATGACATTACAAATACCACTCCAGATCACTCCAAAATGGCTTTAAAAAAAAAACTGCTTTTCCAAAGCGCTGTATCTCCAAATGCACGTGTCAGGTACACACGAAACTACTCAACGGCCATGCATCGAACATTCCTGCATACTTTCCACCAATAAAATAACAGCGTCACTGCTTCAAGTCCGGTAGGTACAGTTAAGTGGGGCGAGAGCACCACACGCCGGTTCAGATCCTTGCGCTTAGTGGCGATTGGGCGCTTGATGTGCGAGGCAGTGTCACCCTTATCGCTACTGCGGTTCTCAGCCTCGAGCGCGGAAAGTAGTCGAGAGGGGTTAGGATTGGCTTATCACGATTTCATTCCGGAATGGCTGTTACACTCCGTGGCTTCTTCCGTCTCCACTCCCGCCTGCCAGAGCAACGTTCCGCCCGCCGTCAACGGGCCACGGGTCCACGGTGGCTGAGCGGTTAGACTGCTCGCCTCCAACCGGATTCAATCAACGGTCGGTTCACTCTGGATTTTCGCAAGTGGGAATCGTGCGTGACGATGCCGCTGGTCGGAGGTTTCTTTTTTCGGGGATCTCCCGTTTCCCCTGCCCTTTCATTCCGGCGCTACTCCATACTCACCTCGCTTAACTCTTATCGGCTCTCAAGGCCTTGTTTTTAAGAACCACCCAGATATCTTCACTCACTCACTATAAATATCTCAAGTCATTAAAAGTTTTTTTTTTTAAGATAAGTGTACACCGCCGTGGTAATGTTTTTTATACTACATATGCAATAATTGGCCCCCTGGTAATATAATAAACAGGGATGCGTCTTCTCATCCCCCTCCCCCTACCCCAAACACGTCTTCTGCTGATTGGTTCATGCCAGATATATTGCCTTTAAATTAAACGGGCATCCATGCCCGTGCTTTCCAGTAATCATGCTTGTGTAAGCAGTAATGTTCCGCGGCTAAGAAGAGAACCTTCTCCCGCCATGTTGGGTTATTAGTTTTCTAGATCTTTTATATGCTTTAAAAAAGAAAATTCCGAGATTATACCTCACACAGCAGTACAGACATAAAGACTGAAGTACTAACTCATAATTACGTCACAATGCAAACACTGCCAGAATTTGGCAAAATCAATATTGTGACGTAGGTACGAGTTCTTAGTTCCCCTGTCTTGTTTGCACTCGTATGTAAGGCGAGTAGCTAGTTGGGTGTAAGTAGGTAGGCCTTCTTGAGGAATGTTCTATTTTTTTAATAACATAAAAGAGCTGGAAAAACCAATTCAATATGGCAAAGGAAGGTTCCCCTTAATTTCCTGCACAACAAACAAAAACAATTTGTGAGTATAATTTAAAACGAAACGTGGTTCGGAGTCCTTTGTCGAGAGCAGCCGTCGTCTTTGCCCTTCTAGTGCATAACACGCAAGGGAGGTCAGTTCCAGACATGAACATTGCTCCTGTCCTGTTTCCCTTCTCTGTTTCCTCCCGGACCAGTGTCTGAGACGTGGAATAACAGCTGGTTTGGTTCTCCTGCCGAAGCGACAGCACATTGTTTTTGTTGGCTGTCGTGCGACTGGTTTCTGGCCGGTTTTTGCTCCTCCAGCAGCTATCAACTCGTCCGCGAGCTTGTTAGACGACTGGGACCGTATTCCCTCGCCACAGAGCGTACGGCGCTGCACTGCACGGGAGTTGTTCCGTTAGACAAACAAAAGTTGACATGTCAATCGTTCAAATGAGGAAGGGTTTAGCATCATTTCAAGAGAAGTTACGTAATGGTCAGTTGCAATTACTTCGAAAGATAATAAAAGTTTTGCTTGTTTTTTCGAGCACGCAACGATAAATTGTTTTAAGGCGGTCGTCTACACGTAGAGTGAACTACATCGGCCATCGCTTTTACAATACATACTGTGAGCACTGTGATACAACTGTGAGCACATTTCGCGCATGCAGACATTATTTCGGTGTTAATCAGCATAGTGGGGAACGTGTTGACATTGCTGTATATTGTATAGGTGACTATATAGTCTGTAAAGTGAGGGGTGATCGCGTGAAGGCCCAGAGAGACGTCCCACCATATTGGTGGCTTATCCTTATAGGTACTTGGAAGAGTGTGCTAATGTCGCTGTTCCACTCCTGGCTTCAGGTGACAGTTGTAAGACGGCAGAACATCGAGTTGTTTACTCGAGAGGTTGGCGTTCCTGCACCTATTTTGGGCGTCCGAGACCTCGAGGTCGACTCTTGCTCACTCACCACTTTCTTCGTCGCCTCTACGTGCAAGTCATCTGGCGTGCAGTCTTTCGGTCGGCGACTTCCCTCAACATGACTTTAAGCAGTGACCCTTTATTTCTATGGCACAATAATAAAAATAGAAGTGCGATGCGTGACTAAAGACAACTCTGTAGAGAAAATTGAAAAGCGCACACTAATTCTGGAAACGACTGTTTTAGCCATTTTCACGCCCAAAAGAAATAATCTTTCAGATGAAACTTATCTTTCAGCACGAAACATATCTTAAATGTTTTTGGTGTTAATACAGCACTACAGAATATCCGACCCTCTGCAACGCTCTGCATGTGCCAACCAGGCAGTCTTCGACTCAGGCGAAGGTGAATTGAGGTGGGGATGGAGCTGCGGTGGAAGGCTAGGGCAGGAGAAACTGGAGTGCCCCGAGAAAACCCTTCGGCCGACGAAAACGTCCGCCACGTATCTAATTTGCAAAAATGAATGTGTTTCCGCCGGGACTCAAACTCGGCCCGCCTTGCTGGGAGGCCGGTAAAACGTATACAGACGTCATGTTTCCGTGGTATGGGATCCGTCATTGCTAGTAGCGTGGGCTTGTGATGAATGGCGTGAATGTGGCAGCACTGGTAAGGCAGCGACGGCTTGAGCAGTGCTGCCAACTGCAGGTTTGACCTCTCGTCCCTCCTTTCTCCCCCCTTCCCCCAAAACGGTGCTCCGTGTATTGGCGGGACACTTGTGACGTCAGAGCGAGTGAGAGGGAGGGGGAGACAGCAGGTCGCTGCCTCGCGCAGTCGTGTGCCGTCGGCGGTCTGGTGGCTTGTGCTGTGTCCGTGGGTGGTGCAGTTGTCGAGCCACGCGGTGGCGATGATATGTGCGCCGACAAGGGGAGATAATGCGAGTGTTTGGATACAAGTGGCCCTTCTGGACTGCGCACGCCATTGCAGGTACGTGGGGCTCGTGTCATGTGCACGCATCGAGGTCTCTGACCCTGCCTGCTGCTTCTTGTCAGTCAGACTTCTGTGCTCGCTCTCAGTGCAGTGTGCACCTGATCCCTTACCGTGGCCAATATTCGTGTGACGTCAGCACCACGTGTTTCCCGCGGCCGTGCATCTCTGCAAACACTAACACATTCTATATAACAAACGGTCTGGGCTCGAGAACGGCAAGTGGGTTTGGCTGAAGGGGAAATTTCTGGGGTGCATCTGTGGCCCGCCAAGTCGGACAACGAAAATGTGACGTCACATTCGGGTTGCAATTTTCAAGGCAATGAAGTCAAGAAGGGCCCTAAGATGGTGAATTCGAACACGGCTGTAGTATCTCTCACACGTAGAGACGCTACCATTTCACGATTTAAGACAGCACCAAGCGGTATCCCGCAGTCCTCTATAGGGGCCACGGTGGCTGAGCGGTTAGACTGCACGCCTCCCACCAAGGCAATGAAGTCAAGAAGGGCCCTAAGATGGTGAATTCGAACACGGCTGTAGTATCTCTCACACGTAGAGACGCTACCATTTCGCGATTTAAGACAGCACCAAGCGGTATCCCGCAGTCCTCTATAGGGGCCACGGTGGCTGAGCGGTTAGACTGCTCGCCTCCCACCAGGGCGAACCGGGTTCAATCCCTGGCCGGTTCACTCCGGATTTTCGCATGTGGGAATCGTGCCGGACAATGCCGCTGGTCGGCAGGTTTCCTCGGGAATCTCCCGTTCCCCCCGCCCTTTCATTCCGGCGCTGCTTCATACTCACCTCACTTCACCCTCATCGGCTCTCAAGACCTCAATATTAAGAGCCGCCAAAATATCTTCATTCAACTACTGCAAGCCCTCTACACACTCGAGCAGAAGTCACTTGCACAGACGTAACTCGTGCCCCACCAGGACACTCGGAATATGTCACCATATTAATGAGTCTGTACTATTGGTCGTGAGTCCTGCAGGGAAGTCCAATGTCACACGTGAAACTAACATATGCTTGTATGCCGTCCTCTTTGGTGTCGACTTACAACGCCAAATTATCGGGGCTCTACTCAGAGTATCAATTAAGAGGGAAGTTCGGCACTTAAACAATTCAGGTCTTCCTGAGTATTTGTGCTGCTACTCCTTATTTTTTGTAGCTAGAAACGTTTCTTACTAATATAAAAAATTCTCGTAGCAATCTTCGAATGTAATGCCTATGCTCATAGACATTCCTAATTCTTTCTTTCTCTTTTAATCCTGTTTCTGTTATTTCTGTATTATTCCATAGCAAAAAGACACAATTAGCATTCTCGCGAAACTAATCACTATCTTCCATGATTCATGAGTAAGTTGCTACAAACGCAATTGTACTTACAATGCGAATCATACCCCATGTGTTCATTTAAAAAGAAAGAAAGAAGGGGGAAAATGTGCATTGCCTGCCAGGTTTTTACATTACGAGAATATGATCTGGGTTAATATTAACAGATGTCTTGGATTCCGAATAATCAACATATTTAGTTTGTCTAACCAAATAAACTTCAAACATTGTTGACCCAGCGAGTTTTCCTTTGTGACAGGCGGAAGCTAAATTTCAGTTGCACAAGAGTTCAAACACTCTTCAACCTCATACACTTTTGTTGAATAGTCAATGTAGGAAACTGTATTTTATGAAATGTTGCTCTTCTGTATCTCTTTTTTAGTCTATAACTCTCTTTCCTCCTGAACGCCATTGTTTTTCACAATCTGAAATAATAGTAAAACTTTGATTAATTAGGTGTTGGAAATCATTCACTTTAAGGAACAAAAGTGTGCTCACGTATTTCTTTCAAACTTAATGGAACCAAATTATTTGTCTTAGCCACTACAACTTCTTCCATACGAATATAATTTTTTTACAATAACAACTGCGCAAGGCGGTATACTAATAACAGCATCGTTTAAAAATTACACTAAGTTACTTGTCATCATTTACTGCAGTATAGAACTGAATTTTAAAATCTCTTTCCTATCGTTCCAGGAGATTTAGCAGTAATTTTTTATATTTAATCATAGGCGTGTGCAGTTACGGGCAGTTTATTTTAGATCCAAGATTGATCTTAAAAGCGTTTCATTTACCACGAATAAGGTAGACTTCAGCTGAGACACCGAGAGACTCGTCGTTGATTGTCGATTCTGGTTGACAACGTAACGGGCGTTGGACAAATTATTTCATAAATTTGTCAATTGTAAAACGAGTTGGCATAGCCAACGTGGAATTTACTTTTTTATGCCATTTGAAGCCAAGATCCTAATGTTTGCAGATTAGTTACGTTTAAGTTGGAGCACTGCTGACGCTCAACATTTCAGTTCGCACTTCCGCTATTTGTTCAACAAGCTGACTTCTCGCATCACAGCCAAATGTGAACTCCTAACATTTTTAAATCCTGCACAATAAACGATGCTTTGTGTTTAAAAAGTTCGAACATGTGTTGATTATAATAATTAAAACTTTTGTTATTAAACATTGTATTGTAAAGGGCTTTGTAACGTTCCCCCGGTTTTATGCTTGAAAGTTTATTAGGGGGCGGCTTACAGACTAACTGATAACCTAACTTAAAGTAACACCCATGCCTTACCCAGATCGGTGGCGCACCAACTGACTGCGCCACGGGAGGTCGGTGTTATTAAACATTAATTAAATTGCTAGATATGTATATTACCGCTAATTAAATTGTCAAATAATTGTTACGAAACCTATATACATTTCTTTACAGCAATAACAGCACGTATCAAAACATACTGACTGGATCAATATGGAGGATATTCGCAAACTACGAAGTTGACATGGTATAAAAGGGAGATTGTATAATATGTCATCAGTTAGTGTGGTCCAGGGAGCATTTAGCGAACGACAAGTGTGAGTAGCGAGTGAAGTTGAGCTGTGTTTGTCAGGCGCGAGCCGCGGCTGTGAGGCGGCTGGGGTTGGCAGCACTGCGGAGATATTCCTCGAAGTGACCGAACAGGTTTCAGATAATGCCACTTCCGAGTCCAGGTTCTCTGCCCCACGTGGGCGTTGAACTCTGTAGGCGGCAGACCCGCTTAGCGACCACTTCCAGTGGCGCGCGCAGGTTTTCTTGCAGGAGAGGGTCATTCCACATTAGCAGTGATCGACTGCTTCCACACCTCAGTCATGAATGAGCGAGTGAAGAGATTTGGCCGGCTGTTAACATCGGGGTATCGGGAGCCGATGAAGGGGATGCGAGGTGGCACCGGAATGAAAGGGCGGGGGGGAACGGGAGATCCCCGGGAAAACTCGCCGATCAGTGGCATTGTCCGGCCCTGCGGAAAGGTTGTATACAGGGACTTTGAGTAGTTTTGTATGTATCTGTTGCGTGTACTCTGACTAGTATTTCTAGCGTGAGTGACGTCTAGAGAGCACTCAACAGCTCTCATGTGAAGCGTGTAGCGTGTGTTCTTTTCGTTGACCAGCACACTAGACGCACGTGTAATAGTACCAAACGTATTGTATTTCAAACTGCACTCTACAACGCAGTTCAAGAGCCAGCTAGGCGGGAGTGTTACAATTTAATTTTTTAAATTCTAACAATATTACGTATAGAATTCCTCAAACCAAAATGCTTGATTTCAGTTTGCATTTTCTTGTATGAGAGTCAAATATAGTGAACGACAAGTTAATCTTTATTTCGATTACAAATGCAGCAAAAACAACACGGGCAAAGTATTGTCGACTTACACTGAGAAAAACGTTTGTTGAATCAAACAAGATTTGTTCGGTGCAACCAAATTATTTGTTTGTATAGGGACAATGAAATATTTTGTTGCTGAAACCAAATTATTTAGTTGTTCTCAATTAGTTGCCCCCAGACAAAGATTTGGTTGGTGCAACTAAAGATTTCTTTGGTTCCACGTACATTTAACAGTTTGGGCCGATATAAAAGAAAAGTTTCCAAGTTCGACCGAGATTCGAACCTACATCATCTGCTTCTGCACGCTACAACTTAGTAACCTCTGCTAAATGACAACTGATAGAACTAGAATACTTTTATAAACAGTTATACTGAAAATACTGGGCAACGTGTGCAAGCAATTATTTCTATCTTTACAGCTTTACTTTCAGTTCCCTGTTAAATATTTTTATTACTGTGTTTATATGAATATTGAGATTCAATATTCTAACTAACAAACCTGGTTACTATGCTAATTGTCACAAAAAAATTCAAACAAACTCTCGAGCTGTATTTTCGAACGAAGGCAATCATATGGAGTGGCCAAACAAATGTATACAGTTGATTCAACACAGTATTTAGTTGACGGTCTAAATTTTTTTGGTCCAATGCAGAGATTTTGTTTATTCAAACGTATATTTTGCTAGACGAACAAAAGTAATTGTGTTGCTTTTCAAATTTCGTTTGCTGAACAATATATTTTGTTAGGGCAACTTAATATATTTTTAGCCCTCTACAAACAAATATTTGGTTCGATTTTCCCTCGGTGTAGAAATATCTGTTAAGATGTTTCCTATGCCTGGGTATCCCTCTTTTCAAAAATTTGATATGAAAAGTAAGCTACGGTGAAAGACAAGGAATGGACAGTATCTCTTTAAAGCCTTGTTTCGTATAATGCTGGCCAAGATACATGAACCTCGTGTGCAACTCGTTTCAGTGACGATGAAAACACACACACACACACCATTTATTTTCTGCTTGTTATTTGTCAGGTCAGATCTTGTCGAAGATCCACCAGTATATGTGGGTCAACAATGCCAATCTGTAGAAAAAATCACTCATTCTCCGGAAAATAAATTGTTTTCCAGCCTCCTTGAATCCGTTTACCACGTCCAGGGCACGGAAACAACGGAGCAGTGCTAAGGGTGACAGTGGTATGTACATCTGGCATCCCATCGCCTCTACGGTCTACCAGCAAGCCATGCCTTGCTGGTTGTAGCTATGGGTAAATAGGTTCCTGTCAGAGTTTGAAACTTAGTTCATTGCAGTTCCAGATGCCTGTTGTCGAGTTTGTCTTGTGAAATATTCTAAAATACAGCACTGTGTAATCGCCGCTAGTGGCTGTGTTTATATCGCTAGAGTCGTGTTCACAGTCTGTATTCCGCACTCATGTCGCGTGGTTTTTTTTATGATTACAGGTAGCTGACATACCCAGTAGATTTATGCTCTTCTTTTTTAACTGAACTTGTTTGAAATTACCCTTGGGATTTACTTTTTTGTTCATGCTGTACCTTTCTGCCATATGTAAAATTAACATTGCCAATGCAGCATTTATTGATGCATGGAATAGTTCGCAACGTAAACGCGATACTAATAGGACGCTAGTTCTTTCTTTTATATAAACGCCGACCTCCCGGGGCGCAGCCGGTTGGTGCGCCACCGATCTGGGGTGCGGGAGTCTCTGGGTTCGAATCCCGGGTAAGGCATAGGTGTCAATATAAGTTAGTCTGTAGGCCGTCTCCTGCTAAGCTGTCAAGCATAAAACCGGGGGACGTTAAAAATCCCTTTACAATACAAAAATTTTATATAAGCAAAATAAACAATAAATAAATTAACTGTCGACAAACATAAACGTGGCGCGGAGGTTTCACGGTCGTTGAAATTCCTTGAATTTTAAACGTTCTTTCCTATGGTTTTAAATAGTCCTTTCATTATACTGAGCCTTGAAAAGCCCTTGAATTTTAAAGACTGCATGGCGTGAAATTATGTATACGGTAGCTGCCAAAGGCTGCAGAACGTTATTAAAAATCGTTATCGCCTCGTGAGAAAATCTCTTAACTCCATTTTTTAAGGCTTTCACGCCATTCTAACGAAAAAGCTTATCGACTACGGAAAGCTTGTTTCACCAGAAGTGTTTAAAAAATAATCTACAAACAAAAAACAAAACCATCGTAGTTCCATTATGAGATTTTGAGCAACGATAAACTCTCAAGATCTACTATTCATTTTTGAAGCAAGTTTAACTGTAAATCTAAAGTATTAACAGCAATATTGTTACAACATTTCAGATGAGTGAATAGGTCTTCTTGTGTTGCTTGTGTCAGGCAAGTACCCGGCGAGCCAGTTCAGACGCGATGGCTGGAAATCTCTCTTCGCCGCTGTGAAACGCTTCAATACCAACAATATGACAAAAGAAAAAGAATTCGGGTTTAGATATTGGTTTTTGTATTTCCAGAACATTTAATTAGTGAGGTACGCCTTGTGGTTTTTTAATCAAACCTTTGAAAAATCAGCCCACGTAAATACGGGCTCGGTGGTTTTTTCTTAAGTAAGTCTAGTATCAGAGACGTTTTATACTTATTGTCTTAGCATAAAAGTACCTTATTTTTGGTTGAATTGGACTTTTACTTATATTTTATCTATAAATAATAATATGTTATGTATAATTAATACGAATGCGAATAGGGAGAAAATACGTGTGTTTAAAAAAAAGGTTCTTATGTAAAATATTATCACACTGAGTGCGCAAG
This sequence comes from Dryococelus australis, assembly GCA_029891345.1. NCBI lineage: Eukaryota > Metazoa > Arthropoda > Insecta > Phasmatodea > Phasmatidae > Dryococelus > Dryococelus australis. The sequence continues at coordinate 7,078,309 of CM057007.1, read as the reverse complement.
AATTCGGCGTATTGTCCCTTCGGTGTAATTTTCTATACTCGGTTAAGCTTTGTTTGTATGAGGCGGAGGAATATTGTGGAAGTAGAACTTCAGCAGGGCTTCAGGAAAGTTAAGGAGGGAGGTCGCCGAACGCGCTGCGACGTCTTCGACATATACGTGGTTTTTTCGCGAAACTATTGAATATGTCCTAAATATGTTTACCTGCTGATAGAAAACATCCCCAAACTAGTACGGAATTATACTTTCAATGTCCTCCAGCGTAGCTGAGAATAACTTTTAGCCTACCATATCTTAAATGAACCAGAGATATGCGGAATTGCAATAAAGGCTGTTCACGATAAAGTGAGCACGTTTGAAATCAAACTTAATATCACTGCTCCGGCCTGCGTATATTTCAACAGGCGCACTGAGTGACACGCGCCCAGTAAAGTTGGTAACGATGGATGGATAGTAGTTCCATATCTTAACGTCGAATGAAAAGTTTTTGGTAAACATTTGTTATAACGTCAATTATTTACTTCGCGTTCTATTTTTTTTAATGCATCAAAATGTAGAAATTACAAAATTAGTAAATTATTTACTTTTCTTTTAATTTCACAGTTTCACTTGGCCAACGCATGAATAAGGTGATGAGACCCTAGACAGTGTTAATTCTATAAAAGTTGGAAGAATACACAACGTGCGTACAAGTAGATCTTAAGCAGGGCTTTCAAAAATGCTCATCTTGCCGTGAACAACCTATAGATGCATGTATTGTACTTTGCTACATACAGAGCCGCGTCAGTGAAACGACAGGGTTACCGCTTATATTCCAGAAGCTCTACCATCACGATGAAACTACTGCGTGCGATTGACTTGCTCGTAGAGGCGATACCGCTGTACGTTCGTCGGTTCACGTCGCCCCTAGAACTTCATTGATTTTCGCCGCACTCGCGCGAACCTGCCTCTCACTAGGCGGCCGCCAGAAGTATTTGTTATAGTTGGTTCGCCTTTTCTGAAGCTCTGCTAAAGTTCTACTTCCTGGATATTCCTCCGCCTCGAGCAAACTAAGCTTAACTAAGCATGGAAGATTACACCAGAGGGACAACGCACCGGATTCGTGCCTCGCACTCTGTTGTAACAGTATTTTGTATAAGAACTATTTCTTACTAGGCGCAACCAACACACATGTTTTTTCGCTGTTTTTATTCGAATTATTCATAAATGAAGCAATATAGTTTATAGATAAAATATGAATATCATTTCAATTTTGCAGGAAAATACAGTAACTTTTACGTCATATATGGAGAGATTTTTCGAAAGTTTGATTTTAAAAAGCCGAAGTAACCGTGAATAGACTATAGAGAAACGGCAATGCACGCCAACTTTTTAATTGGCCACAAGCGGCCGCCGGGAACTCGTTTCATTGATATTTCGAACGCCGTTCCGTAGGAAAGATAGTCGTTATTTCAAGTTTCAGAAGTTTGCGGCGCGGATGGTGAAAGGTAAATTTCGGTTGGCGGTTGGCAGCGGAGCGGAACGTTTTCATTTCTGGCCACTGTGTGTTGGTGATGTGGAAGGGGAGGGGGAAGGAGTGAGATGGAAATAGGGGGGGGGGGGGGAAAGGAAGTAAATTATGGCATGCTTTGAATGCTGGGAATTGAGTTAGAAGTTTTGTAGAATACAGAGTAGAAGTTGTGCTGTAGTTTTACATTAATGACATTGAATTTTCATTGTAATTACAAATACTGTTTTCGTGGTGAAGTTGGCGAGGAGCTAGGTAGAGCACTGGCCTCGCATTCCAGAGGAGCCAACTTCGATTCCCAGATCGCTGAATAATCATACTAATTACTGTGTTTGTATATAATAGAATATTAAAATTTATATTTGATTCGATATTTTTTATATTTTTGTTTTGCAAATTTATTACAGTTATAAAAATTGGACTTTCGTAGCTGAAGTTGATTAATTATTAAAACATATTTGTAAACGATATTGCTTATTTCTTACTACATACAGTTAAATAATTTTTATCAATGTCTTGCACGGTGAAGGGTTATGGTGTTTTCCGGGGGGGTGGGGGGGGGGGGGTTTCTGAAATCCGAAAGGAAACACATTTAAATTTTGATTAAAATTTTCCTCGTTTTAATTAATTTTGTTTCAACAAATTAATAAGTCAATGCTAGCAAAGTATTTTACAGTGTTGCGGAATGCATGCATTCTTCTTTCATGTGGAACACAAGTCGTGCTTTCTGACAGTGCAGCCATGCAACTTCAGAGATATGTACCGGCCTTGGGATTCACTTTACAACATAAGTCGTATGTATATACGTTATCTCCTTCTTTCGTGATTATCCCGCAGCTGAAGTTTTTCGGTGTCTAGTTTATAAGCACGCTGTAGAACATTACGTCAGAGGGACAACACACCACATTCGTGCGCACTCAGTTTAACAATATTTCTCGTGAGTACTATTTCTTACTAGGCCTATCCAACATGCCTATTTTCTCTGTTCTTTAATTGAAATATTATAGTTAATAAATTAAATATAACAAAAAAATTGTAGTGTAACCAAGAATAAAGCACTTGTTAACACACGTATAAAAACGCTTGTGATTCATAGGTATAAACAGAGGGATACGCTATTAGATTGACAAACATTCTTCATGTAAAAGTAAATGGAAAACATATGTGACACTTTATAACTAAACCCAATATTAAGGGAGGTATGAGCCCTTAAAAAACGATGTTTTAAACCGTATTTTTGCAATATGTCGGTAACGTAGTAAAATACAATTACTACTCTCAGAACATTACTGTATGTTATCGGAAACCTAAACATAAGAGCCGATATTTTGCAATAATTTGGTTTAAAATCGCGTTTTTTAGGGACTCATACCTCCCTTGATTTTCGGTTTAGGAATGAAGTGTCACGTGTTTTACTTTTACTTTTTCATGACGAATGACCTCCCGAAGTTTGTTGGTCTTATTGAGAATCATGCTGTATATATATATATATATATATATATATATATATATATATATATATATATATATATATATATATATATATATATATATATATATATATATGGAAACGGGAGTTACGTCACAGACGGGGCGATTTTTGGAAATGTAATGCCGAGAAGTGTGAATAGGCCGGGACACGACGGCTGTAGGTACTGGGAGTCACAGCGGGGGCAGTGGTGTCGTGCTAGCCAGCAACCACACGCCACTGCTTTATTGTTTACATCCCCTCCTCCAGGTCTAGGAACCCGGCCAAGGCGACTGCTAGTCCATTCAAGGCTCCTACACTATTTAAAACTTCACAACGTGGCTTGACCTTCCTGCTCCTTATACCATGTCGCCACAGTGCACTACACACACGTCGAGTTAAACTTTTGGTATCCATTCACTCTACGTGTGGTGGAACTGGGTCCGCTGTAATGACCAGTTTCTCACAAGAAACAATAGACCCGCACTAACAATTACTACTTTTGTTGTTAAATTAATACCGTAAGTAAAGACAAATTTTAGTATTATTTTCGAATATGCTTATAGTAGAATGGTGCAGAATTTCTATAATTTGTATGATCCCATATTTTTTTGTAAACGATGTAATTTATGACGTTAAATTAAAAAATAAGTCGATATGGATTATGTACACTCTAAATTCGAATCAATGGAAAACCACTTATTCGCAATTAAAATGGCTCCACTTAGACTCAGTGAAATTTTTCACTGCAAATCAGTGGTTTTCCACTGATACGAATTTAGAGTGTAAGTTTTGAGTAAGCCTCAATGAGTTGGTAATCATTCTTCTGCGACATTTTGATACTTTCTAGTGTTAATTTTAGTTAATGATACTTTTTGGCGTAGTATTGGCTAGGCCAGCTGTAACCTTCACCCGGCTACACCCGTACAGGCGGCTAGGCCAGCTGTAACCTTCACCCGGCTACACCCGTAGAGGCGGATAGACTAGCTATACCCTTCACCCGGCTACACGCGTAGAGGCGGATAGACTAGCTATACCCTTCACCCGGCTAAACGCGTAGAGGCGGATAGACTAGCTGTACCCTTCACCCGGCTACACGCGTAGAGGCGGATAGACTAGCTGTACCCTTCACCCGGCAACACGCGTAGAGGCGGATAGACTAGCTGTACCCTTCTCCCGGCTACACGCGTAGAGGCGGATAGACTAGCTGTACCCTTCACCCGGCTACACGCGTAGAGGCGGATAGACTAGCTGTACCCTTCACCCGGCTACACGCGTAGAGGCGGATAGACTAGCTGTACCCTTCACCCGGCTACACGCGTAGAGGCGGATAGACTAGCTGTACCCTTCACCCGGCTACACGCGTAGAGGCGGATAGACTAGCTATACCCTTCTTCCGGCTACACGCGTAGAGGCGGATAGACTAGCTGTACCCTTCACCCGGCTACACGCGTAGAGGCGGATAGACTAGCTGTACCCTTCACCCGGCTACACGCGTAGAGGCGGATATACTATCTATACCCTTCACCCGGCTACACGCGTAGAGGCGGATAGACTAGCTGTACCCTTCACCCGGCTACACGCGTAGAGGCGGATAGACTAGCTGTACCCTTCACCCGGCTACACGCGTAGAGGCGGATATACTAGCTGTACCCTTCATCCGGCTACACGCGTAGAGGCGGATAGACTAGCTGTACCCTTCTCCCGGCTACACGCGTAGAGGCGGCTAGGCCAGCTGTACCCTTCACCCGGCTACACGCGTAGGGGCGGATAGACTAGCTATACCCTTAACCCGGCTACACGCGTAGAGGCGGCTAGGCCAGCTGTACCCTTCACCCGGCTACACGCGTAGAGGCGGATATACTAGCTATACCCTTCACCCGGCTACACGCGTAGAGGCGGCTAGGCCAGCTGTACCCTTCACCCGGCTACACGCGTAGAGGCGGATAGACTAGCTATACCCTTCACCCGGCTACACGCGTAGAGGCGGATAGACTAGCTGTACCCTTCACCCGGCTACACGCGTAGAGGCGGATATACTAGCTATACCCTTCACCCGGCTACACGCGTAGAGGCGGATAGACTAGCTGTACCCTTCTCCCGGCTACACGCGTAGGGGCGGCTAGGCCAGCTGTACCCTTCACCCGGCTACACGCGTAGGGGCGGATAGACTAGCTATACCCTTCACCCGGCTACACGCGTAGAGGCGGATATACTAGCTATACCCTTCACCCGGCTACACGCGTAGAGGCGGATATACTAGCTATACCCTTCACCCGGCTACACGCGTAGAGGCGGCTAGGCCAGCTGTACCCTTCACCCGGCTACACGCGTAGAGGCGGATATACTATCTATACCCTTCACCCGGCTACACGCGTAGAGGCGGATATACTAGCTATACCCTTCACCCGGCTACACGCGTAGAGGCGGATATACTAGCTATACCCTTCACCCGGCTACACGCGTAGAGGCGGCTAGGCCAGCTGTACCCTTCACCCGGCTACACGCGTAGAGGCGGATATACTAGCTATACCCTTCACCCGGCTACACGCGTAGAGGCGGCTAGGCCAGCTGTACCCTTCACCCGGCTACACGCGTAGGGGCGGATAGACTAGCTATACCCTTAACTCGGCTACACGCGTAGAGGCGGCTAGGCCAGCTGTACCCTTCACCCGGCTACACGCGTAGAGGCGGATATACTAGCTATACCCTTCACCCGGCTACACGCGTAGAGGCGGATAGACTAGCTGTACCCTTCACCCGGCTACACGCGTAGAGGCGGCTAGGCCAGCTGTACCCTTCACCCGGCTACACGCGTAGAGGCGGCTAGGCCAGCTGTACCCTTCTCCCGGCTACACGCGTAGAGGCGGCTAGGCCAGCTGTACCCTTCTCCCGGCTACACGCGTAGAGGCGGCTAGGCCAGCTGTACCCTTCACCCGGCTACACGCGTAGAGGCGGCTAGGCCAGCTGTACCCTTCACCCGGCTACACGCGTAGAGGCGGATATACTAGCTATACCCTTCACCCGGCTACACGCGTAGAGGCGGCTAGGCCAGCTGTACCCTTCACCCGGCTACACGCGTAGAGGCGGATATACTATCTATACCCTTCACCCGGCTACACGCGTAGAGGCGGATATACTAGCTGTACCCTTCACCCGGCTACACGCGTAGAGGCGGATATACTAGCTATACCCTTCACCCGGCTACACGCGTAGAGGCGGATAGACTAGCTGTACCCTTCTCCCGGCTACACGCGTAGGGGCGGCTAGGCCAGCTGTACCCTTCACCCGGCTATACGCGTAGGGGCGGATAGACTAGCTATACCCTTCACCCGGCTACACGCGTAGAGGCGGATATACTAGCTATACCCTTCACCCGGCTACACGCGTAGAGGCGGATATACTAGCTATACCCTTCACCCGGCTACACGCGTAGAGGCGGCTAGGCCAGCTGTACCCTTCACCCGGCTACACGCGTAGAGGCGGATATACTATCTATACCCTTCACCCGGCTACACGCGTAGAGCGGATATACTAGCTATACCCTTCACCCGGCTACACGCGTAGAGGCGGATATACTAGCTATACCCTTCACCCGGCTACACGCGTAGAGGCGGCTAGGCCAGCCCAGGTGAGCAGACGGGCTGATACGGGAGTTGAGACGAGACTGACACTTGCAAGGCCAGACTGTTGTTCCTCTGGAGGCTTGTATTGTAGCAACGGCTATTTCTGTGTCGCTTCGCCCTGTTCATTATTCCGCTCACGTCCCAGGGTGTACAGTCGACCACACCTGCTCACATAGTGCATATACTATCATCAACTTCTACGTAATATATGCACATGCAAACGTTACGTAATATTTCTTCCTTACTCCAGCAGTAGCGTATACTCGTAAGACGCCTAGAAGCGCGTGCGGTTATCTGGGAGAGCTATGGAAAGGTCTGTGCTGGGGTTTACTAAAAAAAAAAAAAGTCAAGAAAAAGCAAAAAGACATCAGATCAGTTACTTAAGTCAAAGACATCTTGGGGAAGACAGCCACCTTGAAGTGGTAATGGACCGGCCATGTTTCTAGGACGAAAGATGAAAGATGCACAGTAACGGTGTTGGAATGGAGTCCAAGAGGAACATCACCACCAGACTGTTGGGACAAAGACATAGCTGGAGTTGACCGGCAGAGTATCGCCCAATACCGTTCTACCTGGAGAAGACTATTGCAATTCTACCTGAATTCTTAACTCTTAGAGGTCACATCATCTCGTGAGAGAACTGGCTGATATATATATATATATACACATACACACACATATCCGTCCATTCATGCATCTGACCATCTATCCATTTATAATCTATCATCCATTCGTCATTCATCCATCCAGCCGTCCACCACACACCCATAATCATATTCATTGCTAACTCTTTCAGAGTCTCATTAATGTAATTATAATTTCACGTATTGCTAGTAAGAAAAAAAATGTTGTGCACTAAACTCAAACTGCCACAGCACATGTTTCGGTGTGACGTCCTGTGAACTGTGTGACTTGTGTTCGGCTGCTATATACCCTGTTCACGCTTATTTCAGCACTTTTCAATTCAACCTTAGAAAATTATCGCTGACCCTGTGTGCGTATATTTCCACGGAACACGCCGACTCGCGTGCACCCGCTTAAGTTGGCAACGACGGAGGGAAAGTAGTTCCTTGTTATAACGTTGAATTAAATGTGTCAGGTAAACATGCATGTGAATACTAAAACTACAACTTTTGACTTCAGTTTTGTACGTGCATGTAAGTGTAAGAATTGGCACATTTGTAAAGTATTTACGTTTCTAATAATTTCACATTTTACTTGGCCGACGTATAAGTAAAACGATGTGTTGCATGGAAATTTTAATTTTACGAATAGTGGAAGAATACAGACGTTGCGTACAAGAAGAGCTTCAGCATGGGCTATCAGACGTGCTCAATTTACCGTGAACATTCTGAAGTAGTATGAATCATTCATTACGTATAACAGTAGAACGGATTACGAATCACTTATAACAGGGAAGATTATTGGTCGGCGAGCATCTCAGTTTACAGAACGGACAAAAAATAACCCAACATGTGTTATGTAGAAAATAGCGTCCGGGGGGTCTGGGTGGGTTAAAGAGTAAGCCATTCATGTGAATATGTCCCTAATGTGAGCAGAACACATTTTTAACATCCCAGCTCTCATAATATTTCACATGCTTCTTCCACTGGCAAGTGACACGCCCATCAGTACGGTGGATAGTCGTACTATCTGCGTGGTATGTTGCATGGAGACAAGCAAGGGGCGACCCACCCAGACATGCCCTACTTCATGCTCTTCACAGGAGCCCGCGATACTAGCGTACAGAGAGATACAGGCTGTTCCCGGTAAAGTGAGCAGTCTCATCAGACATGACCAACAAATACATTCCATTATAACCTCGGACTTTTGGTTTTGATTATTATGAAGTGTAAATACTGTGCTTATTACTCACATTGCAGCGTTGACATTAACAAGTATGGCGGAAGGATATAAATCGGCTGAAAGAAAAAAGTAACCAGGTTTTTCAAAGTGGTCATCATGCCATGAACAGCCTATAGTGAGTAATGTTGTCACCTATCCTTCCCCCATGATATCTCAGTCTCTCGCCTCAAGACTGGCAAATCTAGCGTAGCGGCGTAACACTGCAACAAAGGATGTAGCAGCGCCTTTATGGTCATCCTGTTACTGGTGTACGATGTGGCGTTGAGAGTTGGTAAGGCTTCCTTTTGTAATAAACGCGAGCTAGATGGCGAACTTGCAGAGGAGAGAAAGGATGTAGCAGCGCCTTTATGGTCATCCTGTTACTGGTGTACGATGTGGCGTTGAGAGTTGGTAAGGCTTCCTTTTGTAAACAACGCGAGCTAGATGGCGAACTTGCAGAGGAGAGAAAGGATGTAGCAGCGCCTTTATGGTCATCCTGTTACTGGTGTACGATGTGGCGTTGAGAGTTGGTAAGGCTTCCTTTTGTAAACAACGCGAGCTAGATGGCTAACTTGCAGAGGAAAGAAAGCGTAAGGATGGCAGCACTGCACGCAGGTTCAGCGCCTTGCGCGTATGGGCGATGGAGTGCTGGGCGCGCGTGTTTGTTGTCGCCCGTATCGCTGTGACACTACCACTATTACTGCTACTACTTGAAGGCTTTCCAGGCTCCTGTCCATTGCTTCTAACACACCATTCATCCTTCTCATCTCATTTTCTGTCGTCCCTTTTTTCTTTTACCTTCAATCTTTCCCAGTATCAGAAAAAATATATATTGGGACCGTGTATACTTATGTACTCTTAGGTAAAATTTACATTTGAATGGGCCTCATAGCTACCTACGTATATGCCAGACAAGTGAAAATATGCAATTTTTAGTAAGCTAAATGCGTTGCTATTATGCCAGTGTGTACTGTAATGTGAATTAAGAAGGGGAAAATACGCCCTGTATAATTTGCTATAACCTTCAACATTGCAGTAGCAAAACAACACATATACTTAGGGCTATTGTATGTAATTCGCTACCAACTTAACCTGAGTGCCTGCGTGCCAATGTGGACATTGGCACGCATACAGTTAAGGGGCAGTTTTTTATTCGCAGGTTGGTTGTCAAAAGTGTTGACTTTAGCGTGGACAGCGTAGCGTCGAGCCACATTGATGGCATTGAGCGCCAAGCTTCACTGAGCACAGTTCCGGTCATCTGTGAGCTTCCTGTGCAACACAGGCAGTGAGTGGTTTAGAGAGGAAGGTCTGCAGATCCCCTTCCCTCCTAGTACTGTGCACGCTACTGGCGCAGCGAAGCGACGCGGTGTTGCCATGGCAGGCTGGTCGCGAGCTGCCTTTTCTATGTGCCGCAAGGACAGCGCCGTGCGGGTTACATAACCTCCACGCTGGCCATCCGCTCCATGAGCTACCGTCCAGTGTTGCCACGTAGCGTGATTTGTCCCATTCCATGATAATTTCTTGTTGAAAATAAATTAAAATGCAATGTAGCGGATTATTTTTTAAATACACTTAATATGGGATGTTTTAATATGCGCATATTCACAATGTGAAATATACATTTTGAACACTAAACAAAGTAAAGTCGTTTCTGAGGTAGAGCTTGAATTTTATGTGTATAAAAAGTATGGTTCATTAAAAACATTTTTAGTGTAGTGATCAGTTATAAATTTCCGCCGTATGTATATTGGCAAGATATAAACGTTGTGCAATACATGTGGCTTACCAAATGCACCAGGTAGATGTGATGCCATATCATTATATTATTTGAGTAATAGTTTGTTTTGATTTCTCGTGTTGTGCGTTTCAAGTTCTGTAGTGCTCATTTGGAAAATGAATGTCTCTATACGTGCCTATGTGTGTATTTATAAATTTCTCCCAAACTTTTCGAGACCACGGTGGCTGAGCGGTTAGCCTGCTCGCCTCCCACCAAGGCGATTCGGGTTCCATCCCCGGCCGGGTGACTCCGGATTTTCGCATATGGCGATCGTGCCGGACGATGCCATTTGTGGGGGGGGGGGGGGTTCTCGGGAATATCCCGTTTCCCCCTCCCCTTCATTACGGTGCTGCTCCATTCTCACCACAATCACCATCATCGGCTCTCAAGACCTCGATGTTAAGAGCCGTCCAAATTTCTTCGCTCACTCACTCCAAAAGTTTCCGTACATTGCGTTACTGGTTCACCAACAGTTGGACAAGCTGGACTGTGTTCAAGACAACAAAGAATTGCAGTGGAAAGCACAAAGTTTGGTAAATAGTTGTGGCAAAAGTGATATAGAAAAGCAATTTTGCTGTGCAATACTCCACACACACGGATCTTCATCAAAATGCTATATCAAACAATGGGACATCTCGCATTTGAATGGGGCATTCCTGGGGTCAAGTTGAGTTTTGAAGAGAGAACACTGGCAACTGTGCGATACCGTGTATCGTCCAGCCGCACGCAACTTGAATGTCAGTACCGTGTATCGTCCAGCCGCACGCAACTTGAATGTCTAGAGTAGTGTTGGACGTGTTTAGCCCCCGCGTCCACAACCGAACACATGTTCAACGTTCATGATACTTATAGCAAGCACTGTGCGTATAGGTTGTTCACGCCCATGTCCAACTCTTCTGAAGCCTCTATAAAGTTCTACTTCCAAGATATTCCTCCACCTCATGCAAACAAAGATAGAAAATTACACCAGTTTAGTAATATTTTACAAGAGAATTTTATCTTACTAAGCATTACCAACACACCTATTTTGTCTGTTTTTATTACACAGCGTCACTGATGCTTTTCGCGTGGGTGAGCACGTACACGCAACAGCACAAATGAAAGTCTAGTATTAATGTTGCTACAGCAGGAATTTGTTGTTATCTGTGAGCCGTCAGTAACTAACGTTACTATTATTGTAATACACTGTTAAGCTCTTAATGTAAATGTAACACTAGGTGTTTTTGTAACGATGACCTCCTTACTGTACTATCAACATAAAGTCGGCGTTTATGTTGCGGTAAAACCAATTTTGTGTTGAATTGATGTTAACAATTGTGGTAAAATTTTTCGTGTATTTACTTTATTTTAAGACAACATTCCTGTGTAAAATAAATAAAGTGCAATTATCTTGTCACAAAAGAAATATCACTAATGAAGAGAATAGTGACAGTAATGAGTGTAATCGAACCTGCACATTGAGCGCTTGGCGAACTCCGCTCCTCGAAACCCGTCACACCAATGGCTCTACTAGTGCAATACTCTTCCGTTATGTGGACATTCTTTATGCTTATGAAATAAATGCATATTTGACATATGTAAACTGCTTAGCACGTTTGAAAGCTTATCTAGGTCACCTTTAGTTCTCATATAGTGGTTGGTTTCTTCATTGTACGACGTTATCGCTGCTCACTGGTATCCGCTAGTTTGCAACGTCAAGTCTATCTGTGTCAACTTGCGTTGGCTCGAGGTTACTCCAATGTCGCATTAACACAGCATATTTTGCTCTTACTGTTAGCTTTAGCATCATACATTTAGTTGCGGTAACATTGCTTTGTTAGCATTATCACGTTTGTCGCGACATTATTAATTTCACGAAAACATAATCGTTTAACCCTTTCAGTCCCGGTGTCCATGATCGAGGAATGTTACACACGAAATATATTTTTCGTTGGAACTGTACCCAACAAGGAATCAGTTGTCTGTGTTTTTGGTATCATATGTGATAAATCGAATTGGTTAATTTTTATACATCTCTTATCTGTAAATGGTTAACGCTGGCATCAACGAAGGAGCAGCACATTTTTCACTGGCTGAGAGAAGTACTTAAACACATGTACAGTACCTATAAAAATTTTAACGATCGCAACACTTCAGCTTGTAAATAAATTCGGGACTGAACGGGTTAAAGAAATGCCTCAGTAGCACTATTTTTGTTGCAGGAACATTAGGGTTTTGTTTCTGCGTGGGCGTTCTCGGGACCTTAGTCATGGAGACTATCTAGATTTCACGAGTATTATCTCGATGGTTTTGACAAGTTCTCGGTGTGTGTGTGTGTGTGTGTGTGTGTGTGTGCGTGTGCGCGTGTGTGTGTGTGTGATGACTGAAGTGGGCGCGCGCGAAGCAGACGGTTGCCCGTCGCGGGATGGAGTTTAGGACCATCCACGATGTGTAGCTCCTGCTTCTACAGGCGCCTGTCTTGGATGCCCTTTCTCTCGGCACACATTCTCTGACGAGTTTGCGATCGCCCCTCTCCGACCTCGCAGCACTTTCTCGCTCGCCATGTGCAGACCTATCACACTGGACTGTGCCCGCCGCCGACCTACTACTCGACCGAGACAAGTCTGCGTATAACATATGTGAAGTGTATACAGGGTGTTGCAGGTGGTCGGCGTAGCTGCGACAGTGTCCCTAGCTGTCATACGGCCTCACTGTAAACCGTCCTGTCTCCTATAATTAAACAAATACGTATATATAGAATATTTCAATCTATTTTTTTAGGATAGAAATGAAAGGCGATATTTTATCGCCAATTTATTAATTTAATTGTTGAAACGTAAATGTGGTCGTTGAAAAGTTTTAAGGTTAGCAAAAATCGTTGTTAGTCGCCAGCCGCCTCTGTTACCGACATGTTTTCTCTTCTGTAAGACGTTGTTTTAAACCATAACGACGATTATTTTATTTTCTTATTATTCTTCTTCTTCAATTTGCTGTATTCGAACTCCTTAGTCACCGCTCGGAATTGAGAGGAAACAGAGTACACGCACTCGAAGCTAGCGTATGTACGTATGTGTCGAATGGCTAGGGAGAGATATACGCAAGCGTCTTCACGCCCGGGATAGGCTTCAACATCCTGTATGTCCCCCTACAGCTCTCGTTGATTGTTGTCTACTTTTCTTGATAACACATTTTCTTACATGACTGGGCCAATTTGTATTACGTTACTCCAACATTGTACATGTGTGATCTATTCTCGTACCAGTTACGAAACTGGATCTCGGAGTGTGATATAAAATAAGCATATACTCCGCCGCACTCGGAAGTTCACGTCTACGACTTAAAAAAAAAAAAAAAAAAAAAAAAAAAAAAAAAAAAAAAAAAAAAACCTATATTATTCCAAATGAGAGGGCTTTCAAAAGTGCTCAATTTACCGTGAATAGCATATAGCAAGTACCTACCATTCAAAGAACATGACGAGCATGCGTGAGCTGTAGTCAGTCACGTAATGCAACATGGCAGTTCGTAGGAGCGACGTACGGTGTGTGTCGGCCAAAAGTGTGCATGTTATGTGTGAACAAGTGCATTGCCTCCTTAGTTGACCTGTTTCTAGCTCTGTGCGCCGGAAGTGACTGACTACCTGTCGAGGTCGACCACTTCGTCTTCCGCTGGCAGTTTCCCTTCCTTCGCGACGCTGACCCCCCCCCCCCCCACACGAGCTACAATCTCTGTCATCACAACAACCAAGTCTTGCCGCACAATACTTACAGAGAGTCTCTCCCCCCCCCCCTCGCCGGACTTATGGTATTGCTGGTTTTCCTAGCTAATTCCGAAAGTTCTCCTATACACAACTATAATATAATTTTATTTCATTTCATTTCATTTATTCACACATACTGAAGTGCCCCCGAACAGCTGGAAGCCTAAAGCAAGATTTACAACAGCCCGTTGCGTCCGTCCGCCATGCGTTCGTCCGTCTCTCAGCCGAGCGATTTACAACCAAATTTCGTACTTCCGTCGAAAGTTCATTGCTGCAAACTAATAAAACTGTTTACAAATAGGAAAGAATTCTCCACAAGAATGCGGTTTTGTGTTTCTATGTACCAAAAACAACCATACACGTATGTAACGGAAATTAATCTATGTAAAAAAAATTTCGATCGTAATTATCAATTAATATTCACTATAAATGTAACTTAATTTCATTTTACAATTACATAAACAAACATGTGAAACAAAATACAGCAGAAACAAAACACTGTGCTCACTACACAGCCTTGTAAAGAACTCGGGATGAACGAGTAACAAAACATGCAAGTTTAGTAGGCTGTAATTTCACCCGTTCGTCCGCCGAAAGAAGATGCTTGCCAAGATTTTGACGGACGGATAGAATTAATGACCACCTCTGATTGGCTGTTGGTCACGTGATTGACGGACGTTGTAAATCCTGCCTTAGCAGGGGTTCACTTATACATAAAAACACAACAATTACATAACAAATAACACAAACCATCACCAAAAAAAACACTCAGACATGACAAAGACATAACATAAACATAAAACAAGAAATTTTACTAAAATAACAAAGTTATTATATAGTAGATATAAAGTAAATAATTGTAATGAAATATTTGTTTTACTGAAATTTGGTTGTTAGTAAAAGGATCTATATTTACTAAACAGGTATTTGCATTATCAATACATCGTTTAATTAAATCAAAAGATCTATTAGAAGGTAGAAATAATAAGGTAAATCTTTTATGATAGTGTGTAACTTTCAAACATACACAATATAATATTATTGAACTATTTATATCAACAATAATACAATTCATCAATAAAACAGTGTTTATTGCTTTCCTTCTGAAACAAAGAGAATTAGTATTAGTATTAAATTTTTCCATATCACAAACAAATTTCTCATTACCTTTTGATATAAATGTATTAAACATGAAACGAAAATCTTCTGAGTGAGTCTGTATTGGTAATAGAGTTCCAAACAACTGAACAGTATTCTAACTAAGATCTAATTATAGTTTAATATGAACAATACTAACAATGCCTTTTCTACCACTTAACCACAGATTGCAAGTAATATTGTTTTCAGATAATAATTAACAATTCTAATTGCAAAATTAAATTTCCGCTACGTCCATTCACGTGTATTTCGCACTTTTCTAAAACACTGTTTAAGTTCTACTTCCAGGATATTCCTCCGCCTCGTACAAACAAAGCTTAACCGAGTCTGAAAACTTACACGACAGGTACAACGCACCAGATTCGGGAGAACTCAGTGTATTAATACTTTGCATAAGAACTATTACTAGGTATTACCAACACAGCTTTTTGTCTCACTGTTTTTACTCGTACTATTTATAATTTATTGATAACATATAAGTGGAAATTAAATTTAAACAAAAATAAAGTAAAGTTATGTAAACAGTCATATTAACTGCTTGTGATACACGGCATAAGTAGAATGAAATGATGCCTTCGGGGACATGTGTGCTAGATGCTGTGTCTGGGTGCCATGGCGGCCATCTTAGATTTTCTCCCTTCAGAATTTCCCTGAATTTCCCTCAAAACCAGTAAAAAGTTCCCACAGAAAATTCACTTTGCATAATGTGGCTGGCACTTGCAAAAGACAGCGGAATGTGGCGAAAATTCCGCAACAGCCAGCCGGATTGTACAATCATTTACAAGCACTTCACGCTCTGTCATTCCATGCCAGCTCCATCCATCATGGCTGAAGAATGTTCTAGTTCATTGCCCCGTCATGCAAATTCATGCACTACCTGGTTATAAGCATATATTCTACGACCTGTGTCAAGTACGCATATGTTAAGGACAGCAATACAAATCACATACACACATATATGCTAACTGTACATATACTAATCGCACTTATACTAATCACGCGCACGTCAATCACTCCGTCATCTTGCCTTCGCCCCGCCATCTTGGATTACCATAGTCAAACTACCATTCGTGCCAGTTAGAGCAGAGCAACACTGTGTTAAGGCTAAGGATGTCTTAAGTCCTCTTATAAGCATAGGTAGCCACCATTCCCGAACCGTTTAAGGTGTAATTGCCAAGTTCATAGCATAGGTATCATCCCTGATGTCGAATATGGTGGTAGAGTCTATTACACCTTAAGCCCTTTTATAAGCATAGTTGGCTGCCATTTCCGAACAGCTCAAGATATAGCCAACAAATTCATAACATAGAAATCACCCTGATGACAAATAGGGAGGTAGAATCAATTACACCTTAAGTCCTCGTATAAGGATAGCTGACTGTAATTCCCGAACTATTTAAGATATAGCCACCAAATTCATAACATAAGCATAATCTCCGACGAAAATTTCTAGCTGACACGAGTGGTAACTTGATGGTGAGAATCCAAGATGGCGGGGATGAAGGCAAGGTGTCGGGGAGATTGATGTGTTTGTGATTAGCATAAGTGCGATTAGTATATATACAGTTATTATATATGTGTGTGTTATTTGTAGTGCTATATTAGCATATGCGTACTTTGCATAGGTCGTAGAATATCTGCTTATAACAAGGTAGTGCATGAAGTTGGATGACAGGGTAATTAACTCGAACATTCTTCAGACAATATGGATGGAGTTGGCATGGAATGACAGATCGTGAAGTGATTGTAAACGAATGCACAATCCGGCTGGCTGTTTCACAATTTTCGCCGTGGAAGTGCCAGTCACATTGTGCAAAGTGATTTTTGAGCGGTTTTGAGGGGAAAAATGGGAAATTCCAAGGGAGAAAAGAGAAATCGAAGATGAGCGCCGTGGCACCTCGGCACCGCACCCAGCCAGCATCCCTGTCCCAGAAGGCATCATTTCATTCTACTGGTATATTTAGGGAACAGCCAAACACATGATATACTGAGTGTTATTCTAAGGATGGGCTAAACAGTTACTTTCATATAACGAGTTACATCGTTCCAGTTCCAAGTAAGTAACACGTTCCAGTAACGTGTTATTTTTGTAACATGTTGCTGTGAAATTTTCTCGTCTGTCCCGATGTTCCGGGATGTAACAGTTATTACGCGGTTCAACGCAAGACGTTCCAAAAAATTACTTTTACGTGCGCGCTGTAGTCAAGCATTGGTTTAAGTGAGGCAATCTAAGACATTTTAAAAATAACGACATAAAAAATGGAACAATGTACTAAAGATGAAGCAGACCGCTTATTCGTCTTCTGCGCTTGTACCCAACACTGGCCTACCACAAAGGAATACAACTGTCGAAGTCACGTGGTCACCAGTAATGAAAGTAGTTTTTTTATGTCTTAATTTTTAAATGACAAGCACTATTATAAAAATAAAAAACTTTTGCAAATCTGAATTTAATCAAACGGCATTACAAATTGGTTAGAGACATTTCAAAGCATTTGTTTACAAATCAGTTTTCTAACCTAAAATACAAACCATGCCGTTTTCGCTAGACGTGTTCAGTGTTGGGACATGGAGATTGGTTGTGCGCAGCCAGCGAGATCGGTCTGCCTCATATTTAGCATATGGATGTAACGCGTTACTCGCGTAACACGTTACACAATTGTAACAGTTAAATAAAACTATTACGTTAAATAACGCCCATCTCTAGTTTTTTTTTTAGGTTTGATTCAAAAAGTATCTATAAACTGCGAATAGGCTATAGAAGAAGGCCCGTGCGGAGGGGGTAGTGTTTATGCAAGGTGTTGAGATGTTGTTGTGGTACGAGGGTGGGGGGTGGTAGAGGTGCCGTGTAGGCCAGTGGCGTAGTGCGTGGGAAGGTCACAGCAGACGTAAGAGTCACTCTCGCCTTGCTACCACACGTGACCCCCGGTGGGGCCCCCTCCCCCTCTCCAAGACTGCAGCAGCCCGCGGCACCGCGATCTCAAGGAGAGCAACCTGCCGGTAGTCGACAAGACACCGAGCTCAGACCCGGAGCACCCTCCAGTCCCGTTGTGGAGCTGTGCTTGCCGCCAGTCGTCTGTAGCCGCCGCCATGGCAGCCCCAGGTGAGTGAGTTCTCGTACTTGAATCACCGCACAGGTATGGCTACGTACTTACTACTTTTATACAGTCTTGTCCAAGTTATACTTCTGGGATGTTCGTCCATCTCGTGCAAACTAGGCCTAACAAAGACCGAGTTCGAATACACCAGCTACGCTGAGAAAAAGGTTTTGTTGAATCAAACAAGATTTGTTTGATGCAACCGAATTATTTGTTTGTATAGGGGGCAATGAAATATTTTGTTGTTATCATTTCGTTGCCCCAAAATGTAAGATTTGGTTGGTGCAACTAAAGATTTTTTTTGCTACACGTACATTAAATAGTTTGGGGCGATATAAAAATGTTACAAGTTCTACTTAGTTTCGAACCTAGATCACCTGCGTCCGAGCGCTACGCCTTAGTAATCTCATATATTGTAACTACTGATGACGCCCGCCGAGAGCTTTTAATTATATATACTGCAAATATTGGGCAACGTGTGCAAACAAATATTTCAAGTTTTACAGCTTTACTTGTCGGTTTCTTGTTGCATTGTCTTATTGTATTTATACGATAGTTAAACTTCAATAGATGCCCTAACAAACACGTTACTATCCTAATTGTCGCAAAAAATACAAACAAACTCTCGAGCCGTATTTTCGAACGAAGGCAGTCAAATGAGTAGTCAAACAAATATATACAGTTGATTCAACAAAATATTTATTTGACAGGGTTTTTTTTTTTTACCAACACAGAGATCTTGTTTATTAAAACATATATTTCTTTAGACGAACAAAAGTAATTTTTTTGCTTTTAAAACTTTGTTTGCTCAACAATATATTTTGTTATATATGTTTTGACTTATACAAACAAAATATTCTGTTCGATATTCTCTCAGCGTAAGGGCCCTTAAAATTATGTGAGTACTTTTGAAAACAATCTCCGAAAAATGCCACCGCCGCTACCTGCATATATTTCATAAGGCACATCGAAATGTGGCCAGTGAGGTTGGTAACGATGCGATGCACTGTGGGTAGTCCCATTGAAATATAAAGTGGCAGGTAAACAACTGTGAATACTGAATTTATTTATTTGGTTTCCTGTTTTTGGCGCAAAAAAATCTAATGATAAGCAAATTTGTAATACATTTACTTTCTAATAATTTCACCGTTTTACTTGACCGACGCATGAATAAAGTGACGAGGCCCATGTCAATGTTAACTTTTCATAAGGTGGCAGAATACACAACGTGCCTACAAATTGATCTTAAGAAGGAATATCAAAAGTTCTCAGTTTATCGTGAAGGGCATATACCTACATGATTGCCCATGACAAACTGCTAAACAACATTTAATGGTATCGCCTGTATTACAAGTTCACTTGAAGATGGTCATATTTCGACACACCTGGCGCCTTCTGTATGGAGAAATTAACAGCCAATGAAATGCTTAGCTCTTCAAGTACACAGTTTTATTATTGGCTACTGTAAGCACGGTGAAGTTTTGTGTAAAATGTGTGGACAGGAAGACGTGCGTGTGCGTGAAAACACTGACATCATTATTTAGAAAACTGAATTATTGGAAGGGATTATTTATCCAACATCAGAGGCGCTGTATCTTCTACATGATATTTTCTCCCTCCCAAAATAAACATATACTGAGAACATTTCCAAAGGCCCTTAATTACTGTCCATACATGTCTCCAAAAAATAACTGCTCCAGTCTACTGTCTCATGGAATGAATTCGTTAAAATCTACTGATATCAGTTAACACTTCCTACGCTCGGCAAAGTCCCTCAGTGAAAGTATTTCTTTGAACGGACTATACATTCGTTACGGGTACGTGTATTTGAAGAGCTAAGCATTTCATTGGCTGTTACCTCTTTTTTCTTCACGGTGAACCTGCAATACTGCTATCCACGGTAAAGCGAGCACTTTTATAAGCCGTCTCATTTGGAATAATAGTAAATAAAAATACTTCATTTTAACCTCAGACGTTAACTTCCGAGAACAGTCGAATATGCACACTGTGTTTAGTATTTACATAGCAATATTTATGTAAAAAGGTGGTTGAAGGATAAAACGTGGCTCAAATAAAAAAGTAACTAGCTCAAAAATGCTCACTTTACCGTGAACAGCCTATACCATTGATTGGTGTTTAGCAGTTCATCATGCGCAATCACGCATTTTATGGTCAAGCAATTCTTTTATCCGGCTGTGCGATATTATGTAAGGGTACATTTTCGTTAGTTTCTCCGTGGTTACAGTACAAAATAATAAAACTGAATAAGTAGGCGTACAAATATATAATACTGCTGCTCTATTTATAATCACGTGGCCTGCACTGGATACGCGTACCTTGGTGAGAGTGTAAACACGCCCAGGTCGGTACATATTTATCGCTATTCAAGGCAAACTGGAAGTTAGTAGCATGTATTCACCATTGCATAAGCAGTTCTAATTGTTCACGGCAAATTGCGTACTTTTATAGTACTGTGCTTAGCATCTGCTTGTAGGCACATCGTGTGTCATTCCGTCATTTGTGAAACAACAACCAGTATAAACAATTCTTGTATTCACGACACGAAGGCGAAGTAGTTCATTGCCATAACGTTGAATCTTAGTGGTAGGTTACCATTTGTTGACTGTTCAAATTATTTCTTTTGTTTACTTTGTTTAAATTAAACGTAAATGTAAGGATAAACAAAGTTGTGAAATATTTACTCTTCTAATTATTTTCACAGTTTCACTTGAATGAAACATGAATGAAGTGATCAAGCCCATGGCAGTGTTAACTTTATGTATGACGGAAGAATATACCATGTGTATACAAGTATATCTTAAGCAGGGCTTTCAAACGTGCTCAGTGTACCATGAACAGCCTATAGTCAGGGCCACGTGTTTTCCGCGAGATATTCCAGGACAAGTTGGTTCCACGGCACTCTAGTTTAGAACCACTTTCGTGATTGGATCATTTGAATTGCATTTTAAAAGCCCTGCTTACAATCTACTTGTATGCACGTTGAGTCTTCTTCCGCCTTATATTAAATCAATATTGCCACGGGCCTCAGCACTTTATTCATGCGTCGGTCAAGTGAAACTGTATAATTATTAGAAAAATAAATATTTTAAAATTCCGTTCATTTTTACACTTCTATGCATTAAAGAAAAAACAGAAAAGTTAAAGAAATAATTGAAGTAATCACAAATAGTTACGTAACTCTTTTTATTTGACGTTAAGATGCGGAACTACTTTCCGTCTTTCGTTACCTACTTTACTGGGCGCACTTTATCGTGAACAGGCTTTAAACGTATTCGTATTGAGGGAGGATTTCCAGTGAAGTTTTAATGATATGTTCCTCCCCTGGCGGGAGAACTTGGAGCTAGCTGCAAGTTTATCTCCCGGTGGCGTGCTGTGATGCTCGTGACAAGGGGGGGGGGGGGGGGTTGTGTGTGTTATGTAATGGCCGCCACAATGCGGCCCGAGACTGAGTTGTGCACAGGAAAGTGGTGACTTGCTTCTGTGCCGAGTCCACACAAACACTCCATCCACAGCCGAGTGCTCCACTCTCCTGTCTGATTCGTTATGCCTAGTCCTTTAGTGCATTATGTTTCATATACTACGATACATCTGGAGTAGACATTGTAACAATTTGACTCTCCGAGGTCGGCACACTTCTACCAGTTTTAAAGATAAGCTAGACGTTAGTTATATACCTATTTCCACCGCTGTAGAGAGACCACGTTCTATTGGTCCCTGTTGTCACTTGACGTCATTCCATTGGTCAAAACGACACCAGACTTTCCGTATTGGCCGGTTGTGAACCAATGGAGTGCCGAGTTTACCGTTTTCCAGCCAAATGTACTTTCGTATGTAACAGAATGTACATACCATCGTGTTTATTTCAGTATCCGTAAAAAAAAATGTGTCGTTTATTTACGAAGATCGTTGTTGATGTTGGGTTAGTTCCTATTTAAAATTATTTCCAAATAGAGAATTGATGTAAGTATATCAAGAACGGTTCAGCTTTTTTATGTGGAAAGAAATATCCAAACAAGTTTTGCCGGAACTGCACTAGGGTATAGTCCTCAAAGTGTTAATTTACACAAAGTAAAACCTCATTTTCACAACGGTCGAGTAGCGTAGTGGTTAGAGCTCTAGACTCACGATCCATGGGTCGTGAGTTCGAATCCCGGCGTATACTCTTTGTATTTATAGCGTACATGCCGTGGATTGCTCGATCACCCTTCGTCGTCGGGGATCGGGGACGAAAGAAATAACGGCGACGATCTGTCGGAATGGCGAACCGATGCCTTCCGACGCTCGTACGAAGGAGACGATTTCGAGTTTACCCCAAACTGCTACGAAATCGTTACCGTAAAAATAAGTCGTACGACGAGATAAACGTCACAGTGTTTGTTCTTTTGACGGGTTTCGGTAGCTTGTATATGTTCGAGGATGTCAGTTAAGAGTGATAGAGGGTTAACAGGGATCGACCGCTAGAATAGAACAGTGTGCTCCAATGCCTTTGTTACACTTCTCCGCATGTAATTACTCCTACTGGAGTGAGTGAAGATATTTGGGCGGCTCTTAACAACGAGGTCTTGACAGCCGATGTAGGTAAAGTGAAGTGATTATGCGGATCAGCGTCGGAACGAGGGGCGGGGGAAAGCGGAATATCCCCTAGATAACCCGCAGACCAGCGGCATCGTCCGTCACGATTCGCACATGCGAAAATCCGGGGTTGATCTCGCCGGGAATCGAACTCTGTTCACCTTGATGGGAGGTTAGTAGTCTAACCACTGCTCCACCGCGGCCCCAACTTCTACTGGAATAAGAACTGAGACGGGATGCATAGCAGTCGTACAGGAAGTTAACAACAGGGAAGAAGTCCATAAAAATTGTCAAGTAAAGTATTTATTTCAACTATTCTAACAGAAATAGTCAGTAATGACTGCTCACGATAAGGTGAGCACTTTTGAAATCAACTTTAGAAAAAAGTCACTGCCCCAACCTCCATACATTTTAACGGGCACAATGAGTGACATGTCCCCGGTAAAGTTGGTAACCATGCAGGGGGAAAGTAGTTCCATATATTAACTTCGAATAAAAAGTGGTAAGTAACCATTTGTGATAACATAAATTATTTCTCTCGATTTCTGGTTTTTTAATGCATTGAAGTGTAGAAATAAGCAAATTTATACAATATTTACTTCACTAATAATTCCACAGTTTCACTTGTCCAACGCATAAAAGTGATGAGGCCCTTGGCAATGTTAATTTTACATAAGGCGGAAGAATACGCAACGTGTATACAAGTAGATCTTAAGCAGAGCCTTCAGAAGTGCTCATTTTGCCGTGAACAGCCTATAATGCAGAAGTGCAAGCTATGTAAGGACAACGGAGGAAGGGAAAAGGTAAGGTTATATCAAAGTAGAGTGGACATGAATCAGTGAGGAACTCATCCGGTCTGCACTCTCTGCCCAGGTGGAGGCTCGCCACCGGCTACTTGTGCGACCTGTTCACGTCCCTGGACAGTCGCCCAGACAGAGACTATCTCCTCCCTCGCAAACCCCCTCCCCCCCCTTGCCTACACTTGTCTCTGTGTGTGAGCGTGTGTAAGACATCAGTATTACAGATACACGCAAAAACAAATAAAGTAAAGAAACAACACCCTACACGAACAGCATTACACAGACACAGACACAGACATCAAACACACGACGGACACCTCACAGATAAACAGCCGTCGGCCCCTCTGTGTCCGGAGAGGATGGCGGGGCAAGGATTCAAGGATGGAGGCAGAGGAATTTTAACTTTTAACATTTTCATACTATAACATAACCTTTTCTTTTTAACTCTAACAAAATAATTTAAAGCCTCTGTTTTAAAATTTAACTTGTTTTTAAATGTTACAACGCGACAAATTTTATGTTTCTAATTTTATTTTAAATTCAAGTAACTGACACCAGTTATGGCCTTCGGCTGCGTACTGGCAGCATTTTAATATGTTGTGTTCTGTTCTGAGTGTGCGTGTGTGTGTTTTCGTAAAAATTTCTGATTTGCTCCCGCTGTGCACTGCAGGCGAAATGTGCTTACAGTTCGTTGAACTCGGGCAGGAATGCCCTGACGTCTGCTCGACCCAATGTATTACTGGTGTCTAGATATTCCATTCCGGGCTCGCTCTTGTGGTTATTCAGTTTTTGATACTCGCCTGTGGCCTCCTTCACTGGTGGTGTTGCAGCAGGTTGTGCACAACGAGGCCGCTTGAAACAACACGACGTATTTCGTACGTTCTCACTTACAGTCGACTCGCGGTTACTTCCAACTTTTCTGAAGCTCTGCTGAAGTTCTACTTGCAATATATCCCTCCGCCTCATGCATTAACTAAGTCTAGAAAACTACGCCAGAAGGACAAGGCACCACATTCGTGCGCACTCAGTGTAATCATATTTTCCATGGAAACTATTTATTACTAGGCATTGCCAACACACATGTTTTCTCCCTGTTTTTATTCATATTAATTTTTAACTAAATATTATAATTTACGAGTCAAATATAATTAAAAGTTTAATTTAACCAAAATAAAGAGCACAAGTATAAAACGCTTGCTATACACAGATATTTAGGAAACAACCAACCACGTCATAAATGGAGTGATGTTTCAAAGGTTTCATCATGTAAATAGTGTGAAAAAACCGCGAGTAAATTATAT
Organism: Dryococelus australis; assembly: GCA_029891345.1. NCBI lineage: Eukaryota > Metazoa > Arthropoda > Insecta > Phasmatodea > Phasmatidae > Dryococelus > Dryococelus australis. Next base: position 7,053,403 of record CM057007.1, on the reverse strand, counting down.
AGGCTGTTCACGGTAACATGATCACTTTTGAAAGCCCTGCTTAAGATCTACTTGTATGAAAGTTGTGTATTCTTCCGCCTTATGTAAAATTAACGTTGCCATGGGCCTCATCACTTTATTCATGCGTCGGTCAAGTAAAACTGTGCAATAATTAGGAAAGTAAATATTTTACAAACCTGTTCATTTTCACACTTCGGCGCATTAAAATAAACAGAAAGCGAAAAAAAAAAATTGAAGTTATCACAAATTGTTACCTAGCACATTCAATGTTAAGATATGGAACTACTTTCCATCCATCGTTACCAACTTAACTGGGCGCATGTCACTCAGTGCTCCCGTTACAATATATGCAAGTGATTCAAACATTTTCCGCTTGTAAACTTTATATGCGGTGTCATTTCCAACCAACTTTTCGCCCGCGGCATAGCCCGGCCGTCTCTGCTGAACGAAAGACGTTAATGTTTCTTTCCTCAGGTGCCAGGGTTACCCTTTTTTGAAAATTCCGTGTAGAAAACTTCCTGATGAGGAAAGCACCGTGATATCGTACTGGATTCAAAAGAGATCGGGTATTTCGTAACACTTATACATCTTCCCACCCACTCGTGGGATGAACTTTCAAATATCCGAAAAATTGAATAGGTTGTCCTGTACTAGAGGCTTCACATGCCGTGGTGTCTGCATAGTAGCATACCAGAATCACAGTTTTACTTTTTCGAGCTCGTAAACAAAATATATAGCACAATTTACAAAATAAAAGTAACTAAGGCACGGTGGAAGTTTTTCTTAATTTATTTTGACATATGCTCAGAAAAAATAGTAAAAATTACTATACAGGAATTGAGGGACAACAGATGAATACAATTAAATTTACCTTCAACTCAATAAAGAAAACTTTGTGTGGTTTACTAAATAAACATTTAGAGGGATCGCAGAACATTATTTTTCGAATGAGACTTATTTCATTTTTTTTAGGCAGAGCTTTTTATAATTTTTTGTTATAAAGCAGTAACATTTTAATTGTGACTCGTGAATATTGGAACAGACCTTAAGAATGTATTTTTTCTTTATTTGCTTGATACCACACCGCATGCTTGTCTTTTAAAACACTTTTAAATATTTTGAAAAATATAAAGAAGTACTTATTTCGTCACTGTTGAGGTCTTTCCCTCTTTTGGATATAGAAAGTATATTGTGCAAAAAGAGCCATTCTTCAAACAGGGACGGAAGTCAGAATATTCTTCAGTGTAAGTAAAGATACCAGCTAACTTTGCATATGTGCACTATACTAATTTATAATTTGAACTCATTTTTTAAATCATTGCTAATATATTTTACAAAGAAGCAAAATAATTATGCTAATTGCTCCACAATCTGTTTTCTGAAGCATCGAAAAAAAGTATTATACTTACGTACATTTTGGCGAGAAAAGCAACTTTATAAACTAAGTGAACTTAAAAAAATATATTAATGTACCGAAATGTTTTAGTATTATATTCATATACATTAGTCTCTTATATACAACTGAAGAAGTATAGTTCTGGTAATTTCGGCAATTAGTTTCAGAAATAATATTTTAATAAGTTTCTTATTTGCTCTACTCATGTGCTCTTGATTGCACTGATGTAAGTAAATCAACTGTACGCCTTTGTTTACATGGTGTAGGATATAAATTAACGCTGAACACGTTTATTAAAGCTCACAGGTTTCTGCTAGTCATTATATAAAAACTCAAGAAATGATAATCCTAAATAACACTTTGTGGAGTGATACATGTCTTAAGCGCGACATCGACGCCGCACTAAAGCATGAAAATTTACGGAATAAGAAATATCTTGACAATGATGATGCATCACGCTTCCAAAATATTTGCTCTCAGAGTTAGCGGAGAATATTATCCAGGATTGCCGTTTCTTAGTTCTATATTCGTCGTCGGAAACCTGTAGATTTTATCAACGTCCTGATTTACGCACGTCCTTAAATCTGGTTCCATACAGCAGCGATGTGTTGCGATGAGATGTAGCCAATCAGGATGAAGCAGAAGTCTGTCGGCGACGAGTACGTTGCGACGGTCTGCGATGGCAGACCGCGGAGAAGAAGAACAAGTGTTTGTTTACATTTTGAAGACGACAAGCCCATTTACGCTCACGTGTCTGTATTTGTGTTTTTCCTGTTGCTGCATCGGTATAAGTCGAGGCTTCCTATACATATGGGCAACGTCATAATAATCGTGTATTAACAACATGAAAATAATTCTTCTTCGCCTTATATGTCTCTAGTACTGTACTGGCTGTATGGTAAAGCTGGTTCAGTAATAGTGCGATGCCATGCGATGAGCGGTAGCCAATCAGGACGAAGCAGATTCCGTCGCAGCGCGTCGGCGGCGAGTGCGTTGCGCGACATTCTTGTGTCGCGATTGTCGGCGTCAGCCTGCGACGGAGAATAAGAAGAATAATAAGTGTTTGTTTACAAGGAGAATTAAAAAACTTTTTTTTTTTCTTTTTGAAAACGGCGATCGCGTTTATGCCGACGTTCTCGTATTTATATTTTTATTATTGCTGCGTGGATGTGCAAAATAGAAGACAAGGCTTCTTATAGATATGGGCAATGTCATAAAATTCGTGTATTAACATCAAAATAATTATCCTTCGTCTTGTTATGTCTCGTTCCCGCCAGTTTTCATTACACATCGCGTTCATGCTACCCTGTTTTTATCTTCTATCACGTACAGTTTCAAATATTTACGCGTGTCTTTTGTTACATTCGTGAGGTCTGGAGATGTAATTTCCATTGTTAAACTAGAAAGCAGCACTATCTCAGACGGCACGGCTGTGAGTACAGCTCGTCGCGCATGTTTGTGGGAGGCAGAATGGAAGAAGCGCTAGGGTTGACGACGTCCGGCGTGTGTACAGCAATATCGCCTCTACGCGCAAGCCACCGAACCAGCGCGCTGTGGTTTCGTTGTGATCTTAGAACTTCGGGGATTTAAGAGGACTATGAAGCTTGCCGTCCAAGGTCTAGAAGCGAGTGAGCGATACGGGCGACAGTTACACGCACGCCTAGTGCCTCATCGCTCCTACGCGCAAGACGTGCAGTGTTTCCGTCCTAGCGCTGTACTGTGCAAATTAGATCTGTAACATACTGGTTTTACTATACGCGATGAATGACCGCAGATTAAACTATGCCCGTATCTTTGTACTTTCCTCTTGCCGCTTAAGAAAACTGCATAGGCAAGTTTTAAAAATGCTATATTTGACTGTTTTCACGAATTTTTTCTCCGTGAATACAATTAATATGTCAAAAGTAAATAAATAGGGACATAGATAATTGCTTTATGTCTGTTCTGACAAGAAGTCATATTTGCAGAACATTTATTTACCAAGACACGCGCCAACGAGACCAACACATGCATATGTAGTAGTTCCGCACGTATCAGGTTTTGAGATGCAGTAGCCTGGAAAAGCAGTTTGTTTTTAGCTATGTTGGAGGATATGAAAACAATGTGTGTTCCCAATGTGTTTGGTGTCTTGAACTTACCACACAGTCGTTGTCAGTAATGTGCATTGCTTTCGTAGCTAACCTATTGGGGAAATGCTTAGTATAGGCTGTTCACGTTAAAATGAGAAGTTTTAAAAGCCCTTCTTAAGATCTACTTGTATGCACTTTGTGTATTCTTCCACGTTATACGAAATTAACACTGTCATGGGCCTCATCACTTTATTCGTGCGTTGGTCAAGTGAAACTGTGGAATTATTAGAAAAGTGCTAATTAGAATATGGTAATTTTTTAACGTAAATAAAATAAAAAACAACAGAGAACAAAATAAATAATTTAAGTTGTTACAAATGGTTAACTAACACTGTTAATTCGACGTTAAGTCATAGAACTACTTTCCCTCCATCGTTACCAACTTAACTAGGCGAAGGTCACTCAGCGTGCCTGTTAAAATATATGCGGGTAGGAGCAGTGATTTTTTTCTAAGGTTGATTTCAAAAGTGCTCACTTTATAGTGAACAGCCTTTAGTATAGATTTTTTAATTTCCGGACACTCAGACGAAGGTAAGCGATAAGTCTGCCTGTCTAGTGCACAAACTGCGTTGTAGTGTTTTAAATCCAGAGTAGCTGTAGCTGTGTTTCTGTCACCATATCACGTATGCAATGTTCGTGCTGTGTATGTCTCCCTGCCTGTCAACCCTCGCGCAAGTTGTCACGTGATATCGCACGCGAGCTCTGCTCGTCTGGCCGCTGTTCTAACTGGGGGTAACAAGTTAATTAGCGATCGCGCGACTTAATTAATGTGCCCCGCTCGCTAATGAACGCGTGTCTAGTAGCCGCGAGTGAGTTGCGGCGCTGCTCGTTTGTTGAGGGTTCGTCGCGCTGTACAGGATGGTGCGCGCCTCCTAGATGCGCAGTTGCCACTCCGTGCCTGTCTGCCCCAACTTCACTATGAGGTCAGAACATAGATTAGAGATAACGTAGACCGCTCGTTCGTTTTATACTCGTATACCCAACATTGACAGTCACGTGGTTAACAATGATGAAAATGTTTGTTTATATCATAATTTTTAAATGACAAGCAATATTATATAAACAAATTACTTGTACATATTTGAATTGTATCAAACTGCATTACAAACTGGTTAAATGAAGTATACATACATCTCAAAGCATTTGTTTACAAATCAGTTTTCTGACCTAAAATCCAAACAACGCCGTTTCCTCTAGACGTGTTGGCATGTGAGCAGTTCAATGTTGGGACACGGAGATAAGTTGTTCGCAGCCAGCGAGATCGGTCATCTTTAGTCTATGGGTCAGAGCACTCTTTATATTGTTATATCTCCGATTGTAATTGTAAGAGCGTAGTGGAGTGAAGAGAGTTGGGCGGCTCTTAACATCTAGGTCTAGAGAGCCGATGGGGTGAGGCGAGGTGAGTATGTAGCAGCGCCGGATTGAAAGAGCGGGGGAAACGGGAGATCCCCGAGGAAACCCGGCGACCGGCGTCATCGTCCGGCACGATTCTCACCATGAGGGAGTGGCCCTGTCGGGAATCGAACCCGGTACGCCTAGGTGAGTGGCGAGTGTTGTATCAGGTACGCAAACCGCGTCCTCTTGAAGGAGCAAATAATATGGCTGCGTCGCGGAATATTTCAGTATCACAGAGTTAGTGAGTAACTTACTGAAAGGCTGTTCACGATAACGTGAGCACTTTAGAAATGAACCTTTAAAAAAAAGTCACTGCCCCTGCCTGCATATATCTCAACGGGTGCACTGAGTGAAATTCGCCCAGTAAAGTTGGTAACGATGACTGGAAAGTAATTCCGTATTTGAACGTCGAATAAAAAGTGTTAGGTAACCGTTTGTGATAACTTAATATAACTACTTTCGCTTTCTGTTTTTTTTTTTTTGTCAAAGCCAGTGTAAAAATAAACAGATTTGTATTTACTTTCTTAATAATTTCGCAGTTTCACTTGACCGACACATGAATAAAGTGATGAGGCCATAGCAATGTTAATTTTACATAAGGCGGAGCAACACACAACGTGCATACAAGCAGATCATAAGCAGGACTTTAAATAGTGCTAATTTTACCGTGAACAGCGTACACACAAACTGTTGCTTCTTCTGATTGGCTGCGCGAGCCTCTGGGAACGAGCCTTGTATCTCATTGGCTACTGCGTGCTGAGAAAGGCTTCTATTGATCGTGCTGACGGCTGACAAGTAGCTTACTAGCTGCTGATTGGAGAACGACGTGAGGGCATTGTTGCATGCTCGTAGATGTGAACTGTATCGAAAACATAACCAACGTACACGGGCTAGTTAGAAACGGGATTTAATAAGAGCGAGCCCGCAAACACAACCACTTGCCGCCATGTTGGCTGGAAACAGGGTTGCCACCCTACAAATAGGCAGCATCAAGGCCATCTGCCTATAGTGCCACACAGTGTCAGAACGTACACTAGCTGCTGTCTTCACTCGCACAATATTTACATGTCCAAACAGACATTTTAGTTGTGTGTGTGGCAGAAGTTCGCGGTATGAGCGGATGTTTCACTTCTCTATTATTAACAGATACCTGAAGAAATCGCGGATTAATTTTGGGACAAGCTGGAATTCAAAACACGCGAATTTTTCAGGTCTCTAGTTATTAAGGCGCGTGTCTACGTGGTACGCGATCTGAGTTGCAGTGTGTTTGTAATACAGGCTATTAAACAAACAACTTCCCACATTAATAATCTGTTTTCACACGAAAGGAATAACACTTCACACTAGAGCGGAATACAACTTTCAACACAGGGCATTTATTGCTAATACTATTATGAAGCTCCTCGACATGTCAAAATAAATACCATTTCCACACTGTTATGGCTTAATCTGGAGGGCCCTCCACTGAACTTTGCCACAGACATTTCGTCAATAAAATAACAGTCACCGCTGAAAGTCCCATAGGTATAGGCTGTTCAGGGTCAAATTTTGCGCTTCTGTAAGCCCTGCTTAAGATCTATTTGTATGCACGTTGTTTATTATTCCGTCTTATTTAAAATTAACATTGCCATGGGCCTCGTCACTTTATTCGTGCGTCGGTCAAGTGAAACTGTAAAATTATTATGAAAAGAAATACTTTACAAATCTGCTAATTGTTACACTCCTGTGCATTAAAAAAAAAAAAAAAAAAAAAAAAAAACTGTAAGTGAAGTAAATAATTTTAAGTTACCACAAATGGTTACCTAACAATTTTTATGCAACGTTAAGTTATAGAACTACTTTCCATGCATTGTTACCAACTTTACTGGACAAATGTCACTCAGTTCACCCATTAAAATTTATGAATGCAGGGGCAGTGACTTTTTTCTAAGGTTTATTTCTAAAGTGGTCACTTTATCGTAAACAGCCTTTACACGCAGTTCGACGAGAACACCGCACGCCAGTTCAGAGCCTTGCACTTAGTGGCGATGGCGCACATGATACACGTGGCAGTGTCGTCCTTATCGCTCCCTTGCTTCGCGGCCTCAGGCGTGGAAAATAGCTCCAGATAGACGGGAGCCTTAAGCTTTTTTCACAATACGAAAGGATAACAGTAGTCACAGAACATAGATCGTGTGCACGACAGTTTTTGACATCGTGCACAAAGTAAATAGTTAACTTATATTTCATTTCTTATGCAGGAGCACTGAGCAACAGCCAATCAGATCAGTACATAAATGTTTCAGCGAAGTGGTTTATTTAAATTAGTATGACATTTATTCTGCAGAAATTAGGACATGTCGCAAGATATAAATTTAGAGGAAAGTGCAGGTAACAGTTTAGTATAGGCTGTTCACGGTAAAGTGAGCACTTTTTAAGACCCTTCTAAATGTTTCCTTTCATGCAATTTCCATCTCCCTGCTGCTTTTTAATACAAACATTGCAATGTGACCAATAAATACAGTGTATACATTTCACTACCATCAAAATTCAGTGCCTGAGGCTGCAATGATATATATCTATTCGTGGTTAATGAATGTTAGGAGGGCCTTAAAATATGCTCACTTTATCGTGAACAGTCTATACCAGAAATGTATAAAGTTTATTCATTTATTGACGATTGCAAAAGCGAAGATTGTAAAGACAGGCAAAAATGCTAAAAATTTTAATTACTATCCATTCTCACCACAATATAAGAACATATTTTTAAAGTCCGTTATGTACCAACACTACCGTCGGGCATTAGTCTCGTTGCCAAAATTTCATTGGCTAACCATAATGCATAAGTACTTAATTGTGAATAAATTAAGCACAAGAATTCTGGTCGTTAGTGTTGTGTTCTATGCTCTGTGCTTATGTATCTGATTTGTGAACCCGCCATTACACGCCGCCTTGAAGCTTCAATGCACTCACCCCTTGAAAGGCCCTGCCGTAAGGAGGGGCCGCGGTGGTGCAGTGGTCAGACTACTCGCCTCTCACCACAGCGAATCGGGTTCAATTCCCAGCGGGGTCGCTTTCGGACTTCCTCATGAAGGGATCGTGTTGGACGAAGCCACTGTTCGGCGGGTTTTCTCTGGGATCTCCCGTTTCCACCCGGCCTTGCATTCCGGAGCTGCTCCATACTCACCTTGCTTCACGTTCATCGGCTCTAAAGACCTCGATGTTGACAGCCGTCCAAACCTCTCTGCTCCACGTGCTCTCTCTCTCTCTCCCCCCTCACTCCCTCCCAGCGAGAGTCGTGCCTGCTGAAGAGCGGCGAGGGTGTTGGCCAACAGATAATTGTCTTGTGGAGGCTGCTTGTCACAGCCAGCGCAAGTATAACTTGTGGTTGCTCCTTCCCTCTCCAGAAACATGTCCAGCTGAGAGATTTGTACCGCACTTAACACGGATTACCACAACTCGCCTTTTAAACAAGGCGTATCGACATTTTCAGCACGACTGAGCGCCATTTATTACTTTACGAAATGCATCACTCCCGCGTTCATTTACCGATATGGAACTGCTGAGTACAAAAAAAAGTGACCGTTTTGTGAGGGGGAAAAGTGAGTGAGTGAAGAGATTCGGCCGGCTCTTAACAGCTAGGTATTAAGAGCCGATGAAGGTGATTGCAGTGGATATGGAGCGGCGCCGGAATGAAGAGGCGGGGGGAACGGGAGATCCCCGAGAAGCCCCACCGATCAGCGGCATCGTCCGGCACGATTCTCACTTGTGAAAATCCGGTGACCCGGCCGGGGATTGAACCCAGTTCGCCTTGGTGGGAGGCGAGCGTGCCAATAACTCAGCCACCGTGGCTTGTGAAGAGGAAAATAACGAATAGTTAAACATGACCAACTTCAGAGACTGAGCGATGCCATCTGCCCTGTATGTAGAAAGGAGTACGAAATTTTCGAGGCGTGTACCCCATGTTTCTGTTTCTTATATATTAATTATATAGGCTATTCGGTTTTAATGTTTATTATTTTTTAGTCATGTACCGTTATATTCAGTTTACGGTCCTACCATACTACGTAACATGTACTAGATATTTCACAAATCAGTACCAAAACCACATTTTGAATACAACACTAGTGGCATACACGTATGAAAGCTTGTAGTTTTCTGGCATCTTTAAAAAAAAAAAGACACATTGTAAAATAGTTTCATTTAATAATTTTTAAAGTAAAGATTTGTAACTTTTGTTTAAATGTGAACATGCCGGGGAAAAAAATTTTAGGAAACACATGTATATTTATGTTTAATGTTGGCTGAACTATTTACTGGTAAGAACGATGCATGCTGGATCACAGAGTAGTTAACAAGACAGAGGTGAAACAGCCGCCAGCTCCAGCAGCACACGCTAGCAACATGGTGTCACTATCGTGCTAAGAGATAGAACGCTGTCCGCCAATAAGCTGCAGTTGGTATCGTACTCCCCAGACGGCAGCACAACCGATAGGGAATTTACCGCAGCACGCAGTGAGCAGAGACTCGTGGCCTGTTACTTGAGCCTCGCGACACCAATCAGAGGATGGCCACGGCCATATCAAAGCAACAACCACATTATTTTGTCCCTGTACTATATACTCTTTGATCGAGAAACGCCATCATCGTGCGTGTGTGTTACAGCTACATTTGTTACTATAATATTAATGAAAAAATTATTTAAAATGACACTAACTTAAAAAATTTACGAGTCCATAAGACGTTGCCAACATTACTGGAAATTTGCTTCCCTCATTTTATAATAATAAAGTTGTAGTATAGGCTGTTCACGGTAAAATAATCACTTTTAAAAACCCTCCTTAAGCTCTACTTGAATGCACGTTGTGTATTCTTCCACCTTATGTAAAATTAATATTTGCATGAGCCTCATCACTTTATTCATGCGTCGGTTAAGTGAAATTGTAAAACTATTAGAAAAATAAATATATTTTACTAACATGCTCATTGTTACACTTCGATGCATTAAAAAAACAGAAATGAAAGAAAAAAATTTAATTATCAGAGATGGTTACGTGACACTTTTTATTCGACGTTATGATACGGAACTACTTCTCATCCATCGTTACCAACGTTATCGGGCGCATGTCACTCAGGACTCACGTTAAAATATATACAGGTAGGGGCAGTGACTTTTTTGTAAGATTGATTTTAAAAGTGTTCACTTTATCGTGGACAGCCTTTATATGTATTTATGTTTATATATATATATATATATATATATATATATATATATATATATATATATATATATATACATACATACATATATATATATATATATATATATATATATATATATATATATATATATATATATATATATACATACATACATACATACATATATAGAGCTATTTTGAAGTTATTTTTCCTCTTCATTTTCAAACAACAGTGCATCTGCAATACGGCAGTCGAGGAGCAGTTGAGTTACTACCGAACTATTTTTTGCAGCCCCAATTCTTTGTCAGTCACACGTCAACGTGGACAGAAGACTAAAACAAACTGATTTAAACCGTCAACGAATCAAGCAGCGTTATTCGCGCTACTGCAGTTCACTGAACTGGAAATTTAAAATTCCATTGAGGCCAGTTGCCTTTTTATTTTAATTTTGAAATGCGTTGCCGTTGGTAGCCAGCTGTCTGTCCGTACCATGAGTGTCTGTTTCGTATAATGATGCCGCGGTGGCCGAGCGGTTAGACTGCTCGCCTTCCCACCAAGGCGAGCCGGATGCAATCCCCGCCCGGGCTACTCCCGGATTCTCACAAGTGGGAATCGTGCCGGACGATGCCACTGGTCGATAGGTTTTCTCTGGGATCTCTCGTTTCCCCCGCCCTTTCATTCCGGCGCTGCTTCGTTCTCACCTCATTTCACCTCACCCCCGTCGGCTCTCAAGACCTCCATGTTTAGAGTCACTCAAATCTCTCCATTCAACTCAACTCAATTCAAAACTTGTGATCCGCGAGAAAGGTAAACCACATTATCATCCCCCCCCCCTCCAAATTACGCGGCTACATATATCTTTATTTGTATGTTTTATTAAGTGTTTTTATTTTTTAATTACTTGTTTATCTTATTCCGTAATACTTTAATAAATGATCAATATCATTGAATACACGTGTGTATGAAGGTGTTATGTTACTAAATCAAATCTCTAAGTAAATTGGCAGACTAAGCGGTTATGTGACGTTAGTCTAACTAATTTAACATAACCCCTTCGTCTATTGATTAATCGAGAGACTAGTTGCATTTCTTACATTTCCGATGATGCTGTGTAAAATATGCGTATACATAACGCTTTGTTCATGGGGATGTATTGGTTGTTTACAAATTTTAACGTAACACCTTTATCCAAGTGTCTTCAATTGTGTGTGTGTATTAGTTATAATTAATGTATTGCATGGGAAAGACGATCCGCTCTGCATTTTAAATGACAGTCTATTTGTGATAAAAATTTAAGCTTTTTTCCTTTCTGGATGTTCCAGAAAGTATTTTGCAAAAAAACTCATCATCTAGCAAGGCCATTATAATAATTACTGCATTTGTATGGCATAAAACAATAGTAATAATATTGAAAACCATTTTTAATATTTAATTTCGTGCACATAAATTTTTGCCACGAAAGTTATCATTATATTAACAAAAATAAATGTACATAAAATTAATTGTTATAAATAATTAAAATTTGTATCACATTTTATATGCACCCATAGTAATTATTATAATTGCGCGTCTCGACGAAGATTTTCTTGCAGATTGTGCTTTGTAAATCGTACAGAATAGAAGCATGCTTAAATATTCAATAAAAAATATTCTCATATATTTTACCTTTTAAATATGTAAATTCTCGCATAATATTTCACACTCTTCTTTCATGGAGCATAACACGTAATTTTCTAAGTGAGTGGAGAGATTTGGGCGGCTCTTAACATCGAGGTCTTGAGAGCCGAAGTGGGTGAAGTGAGGTGAGTATGGTGAGGTGAGTATCCTCTGATCAGCGGCTTCGCCCAACACGATTCCAACATACAAGAATCCGGGAACGACACATCCAAGAATCGAACCCAGTTCGTCTTGGTGGAAGTCCAGTAGTCTAACCACTGTACCACCGCGGCCCCTGATACTTTTCTGTCAATTTTAGTAATACATTTACTAGTTTCTAACCCATTGACGTAGTACCCCGAGTATACCCAAGCACGTGGGGCGTGTTGCAAAATAGGTGAAATCACGACCAGTTCTGTACAAGGTCGGAAATTAGCGTCAATAAAGACAGAGCCTGTCTCAGGGCAATGCTATTGGCTGATGTTGGTAACCGACAATTTTGTTATTGGTTATTGCCGGCGCCATAGACCAATAGAAATTTTTTTTTTTACGTTCCTTCGTGTAAGTTGTTGCAAAGAATTCGTAAGTACGTTTCAGGCCAAAAGTCTCGTATTTTGCAACACCTAAAAGCAAAAATTTTTAAAGGCTGTTCACGATAAAGTCAGTACTTTTGAAATAAACCATAGGATAATGTCACTATCCCTACATGCAGATATTTTAACGGGCGAACTGAATGACATGCGCCCAGCAAAGTTGGTAACGATGAATGGAAAGTAGTTACATATCTTAAAGTTGAATAAAAAGTGCCAGGTAACCATTTCTGATAACTTAAATAATTTCTTTCACTTTCTGTTTTCCTTATTGTATCGACGTGCAAATATGAGAAGATTTGCAAAACGTTTTCTTTTGTAATAATTCCACAGTTGCACTTGACCGATGCAAGAATAGAGTGACGGGGCCCATGGCTATGTCAATTTTGCATAAGGCAGAAGAATACACGACGTGCAAGTAGATCTTAAGCAGGGCTTCCTAAAGTGCTCACTTTACCGTGAACAGTCGATAGTTAAGGGGTTAAGTACACGTCGTACAGTGGTGCAGCGGAAGCGACTATACCCTACCTGTTGTGGGCGTAAGTAACGAGGCAGTGCCGCTATATGACTGGCGGTGTAGCGTGGTCGTGTTGCGAATGCAGGCAGGGTCTAGGGTCCTGAGCACGATCTGTGGTCACGTGGCGATACTGCAGAGTGCACGAGACATCGTGCTGGGCCAGTCACGGGCCGCTATTACCGCGGCTCTTGAGCCATTTAGCAGCCGGGGCTGAGCGATGGCTCACGGACCTATCTATCGTGGGAATTGAGCGAACCTGGCTCTCGCTTCCTCCAGTCTTTCTCCTCGTCCTCTTGTCTCGCCAATTCTCGGTTTCACCTAATAACCTACCTGTTGTGGGCGTAAGTAACGAGGCAGTGCCGCTATATGACTGGCGGTGTAGCGTGGTCGTGTTGCGAATGCAGGCAGGGTCTAGGGTCCTGAGCACGGTCTGTGGTCACGTGGCGATACTGCAGAGTGCACGAGACATCGTGCTGGGCCAGTCACGGGCCGCTATTACCGCGGCTCTTGAGCCATTTAGCAGCCGGGGCTGAGCGATGGCTCACGGACCTATCTATCGTGGGAATTGAGCGAACCTGGCTCTCGCTTCCTCCAGTCTTTCTCCTCGTCCTCTTACCTCGCCAATTCTCGGTTTCACCTAATAACCAGAACTTGTTCGCTTTCGCATCATAATTTCTGTTTCGGAGATATTATTAGAAGTGTTTGATTATATAAAAATGTATTATTTACCTACTACTTGTTCAATACTTTTGTAAAGTCTGTTCTCGGTAAAGTGAGCACTTTTGAAATCAACCTTACAAAAAAGTCACCGCCCCTGGTGCATGTATATTTTAACGAGCGCACAGAGTGACATGCGCCCAGTAAAGTTGGTAACGACGGAGGGAAAGTAGTTCCATATAACTACGTCCAATAAGATGTGTTAGGTAACCATTTGTAATAACTTAAATGATTTCTTTAGCTACTTTTTTTTTAATGCATCAAAATGTAAAAATGTGTAAATTTGTCAAATATTTAATTTTATAGTAATTTTAAGATTTCACTAGAAAGACTCATAAATAAAGTGATGTGGCCCGTGGTAATGTTAATTTTACTTAAGGCGGAAGAATACACAACGCGCAGACAAGTAAATATTAAGCAGGGCTTTCGAAAGTGCTCAGTTTATCGTGAACAGCCTACACCTAGTTTTCACTGTGTGTTATTTCTTGCTTGCAAAAAGGCAACAACTTATTGAGGAAATGGAAATATGCTCCTGACTTTTCACATCAACTAGACCACACAACTACGCACAAAAATACTAAAACAACTCGTAAAATTTCAGTTTTCTATTAATCCTTAATGTTAGTAATTACTGTGACTCGGAAATTATGACGCGAAAACGAAGAGTTTCTGCTGGAGTAGCGAAGCCGAACCTCCTAGGTGAAGTTAGCCGCTAGTGTGAGTTACAGGAACCAGGGAGCCACAAGGGCGACTTGGGCACACGTATTAAGTGCACCTTCGTCTCTATCGGCAAGCCACTGAACTGAGGTACATTCTCTCTCTGTACTGTCTTACCGCATGCCAATATTGGGCTGTAAGTGGAATGGCGTGACTTGAGTGCGACATTTTGGGCGTGATGTCAAAATCACAATCTCCTACACTTTTTGAATTGTTTGATATTCACTGCCTTTATTATCCTCTTACTCTAGGAAACGGCGAGAGAAACAAAGGTGAGCGCAGAAAAACAAACAGACAGACGAGTGAGAGCGAGAGGTGAGCCTCTAGTTGACAGCTAGAGAAAGAACGTTGCATTCTCAAAAAACAAATGACAAAACACAACACACAAGGTGGCGTATGGTAGACATTAGGGGCCTTATTCATGGTCGTTTGTAATCCGGAGTTAGGTAAGAGTTAAGTAAATTAAACATAATGAATAATGTGATTTGTTTACACGAGCTGGGCAGAAAATACTCGGCATGCTATCGAGAGCAACACTTTTGGGAGGAAATAATCAACACCATATAAATGGCGAGACCTTCCATACAACCAACCTTTTGCTTCCAAAATTACTTTGTGGGGTATGTGTATATTCACAAAACTTCTACTTTTATTTTCAACTTAACACACAATATAACACATTATATTTTGCTTGTTCTTGCGCAGATTAACGCTTATTGTAAATTACTGTTCAATTTGAATAGGAAAAACATTTTTATTTTAAATAAGTTGTATTGATATTAGTGCTATCTAGTTTCTATTTTGTCATGAGTGTTAATTAACGTTTTATTTGTGACGAATAATCTGCAATGCGCATGCGCGGTAAACTTGGCAACAGTGTACTTCGATGATCCTTCGACTAAAGTTAGTCTCGCTCTAATCGGGGTTTATGAATATGATATAGTAAGTCCACCCTTAGTCCGAACTAACCCCAGACTAACTCCGAGGAAGATCATCTCTGGATCATCCTTGAACGAAGCTCTGACTATGAATAAGGCCCTGGATGGCGGACGGAATTCAAAATGGCGGGCAAAGGTCAAGGTCGTTCAAGATGGCCGCAGTAATAAATAAAGCATGACGATGAAAGTGAACAATGGATTTTACATACATTTTTCTCAGTCCTGGTGAACATTTTGCGGTGCCAAAAATCTGTCGTTAAAATAACATAACTACTGGATTTGTATTGGTTTCGAATATTTAAACATTACCATTTCCCAGTATTATGATTTCAGATATCAAAAACTTCTTATTAGAAACTAAAATCTTTACATATGATGTACGTGTTCGTTTTGGCTTTCAAACGTTTTTCATATCATAGCTAGTGTTTTCAACAAATCGCCAATAGAGTTTAGTAAAAAGAAAGTTCACCCCAGGTCAAAAGTATAACTCTCACCGTACCAGCAGGGGAAAGTTTGTAGGAGGTGAGTGTCGTGGAAACAATATGAAGCTATTCACATGCAGGCCGATAACGTCAGACAGACGTAGCAGACATAACGTAGGACTATGTGAGCTGGTTTTTCTGTATTACCATTTCGCTGTTTGGTTACAGGACCACAGTGTTTCGTTCCTTGAACTTATTTCTAATACCAAGATTAAGATACGAGGTGATGGACAAAAAAAAAAAGTAGAATTTCGTCACTTCTCTATTCTATCTTATTGTTTCTATTGTAGTGTTTACTTTTTATTAAACTATTTTCAAAATTCTGTCGGCGCCGCAATGATGCTGTAGTTATACTACTCTCCTCCCACATATGCGAACCGGGTTCAAATCCCGGCGGACTCGTCCCCGGATTTTCGTACGTGGACATCGTGCCGGTCGGCGGGTTTTCTCGAGGATCTGCCGTCTCCCCCGCCCTCTCATTCCGGTGCTGCTCCATACTCACCTCACTTCACTTTCATCGGCTCTCAAGACCTCGAGGTTAAGAGCCGCCCAAAATTCTTCCCTCCCGTACTATACACGCACAGTGTTGCTATCTAGTATTTATTTTCACAAACGACAGTGACAAGGGATGAATCGAACTAGCAACCAACAGCACGCCACATGCTCGACCGTGTTCCTTCGGCAGGGTAAGCAGTCGTTCTGTTTGCTTCCTCCAGTCCTACATTTTCCCTTGGAAAGTGGATGAAATTGTTCGGGAAAACGGGAGTTTTCCTATAATTTGTAATATCTCTCTAAATAACATTCAGTTTTATTATTATAGCATTCATTTCGTTTCCGTTTTTCTAGCTAATGTTAGGTATTATAAAATGGTAAATACATTTGGAGGGTAAGCAACGTTGGAAGTTGCGTTTGGTAGTAGAAATTGCTTACCTTGTAAAGAAACTCACTACACGCCACTGATTCAACTATTCCGCACTAGTAGATTAAGACATGTTGATTATCCAATAAATGTCTGGAGTAAAATACGTGAACTAACCGACGTGTGGGAGACATCGGTGAAGTACTGTCTCGTCGCGAGCAGACATGTCGGAGTGAGCTCAACTTTGTGACGTGTCTCGTGCGGGAAATGAGGACTGCCTTCTCGGTGTGGTCGACGTGCATGTGAAGCAGGCCTATACGCTGTTCACGGTCAAATGAGCACTTTTGAAAGCCCTGAGATCTACTTACATGCACCTTGTGTATTCTTCCGCCTTATGTGAAATTAATATTGCTTTGGGCCTCATCACTTTATTCATGCGTCGGCCAAGTGAAATTGTCAACTAATTATAAAAGTAAATATTTGATAAATTTGCTCATTTTTACACACTGGGGCGTTAAAAAAAACAGAAAGCGTTAGTAATAATTGAAATTATAAATGGTTACCTAACACGTTTTATTCGACGTTAACATACGAAACTACTTTCCATCCATCGTGTCCAACTTTACATGGCGCATGTCACTCAGTGCGTCCTTTAAAATGTATGCAGGCTGGGGCAGTGATATTTTTCTAAGGTCGACTGTTGCCCCCCCCCCCCCCCCCACGCGTAAGTTGTAACCACAAATGTTGGATGCAATGCGGTGAACCCCCCCCCCCCCTACACCAGACAGCGACTGGTGTCCCGGGTGTGGGGGTGTGTCCCGGGGCAGTCATCTACCCGCTGACTGCCGCTGCCTTTGTGTGCTGTGACGATGAAGACGCTGCCTCTGGCGGCGCTTCATCTCTCACATTGTCGCCCCGGGACTGTCCTATTACTGCCAGGTGTCTCCCAGCATCTCCTCCACTCCCTGGCTGCGCATGAGCCCTGCTCACGTCAACCTGCAGCCCTCAGTGCGTCCTTAAGGGGAATGGCGCACGCAAACCGTATATTTATATCATTTTGGCCATAACTTGAAATACGTGTTTGGGTCGACAAGACGTAAATAACGATTTTGAGCACTTTCTTACATTATTACTAGAGATAATGGAAAATCGCAAACAAAATTGTTGAGCCAATATAGCTTCAATCACAGTACAGCTGGTTTATCGTTTTACGATTGGATGACGAATGTTTTACGATTGGATGACGAAGGTTTTACGATTGGATGGCGAAGGTTTTACGATTGGATGGCGAAGGCTTTACGATTGGATGGCGAAGGTTTTACGATTGGATGGCGAAGGTTTTACGATTGGATGACGAAGGTTTTACGATTGGATGACGAAGGTTTTACGATTGGATGACGAAGGTTTTACGATTGGATGACGAAGGTTTTACGATTGGATGACGAAGGTTTTACGATTGGATGGCGAAGGTTTTACGATTGGATGACGAAGGTTTTACGATTGGATGACGAAGGTTTTACGATTGGATGACGAAGGTTTTACGATTGGATGGCGAAGGTTTTACGATTGGATGGCGAAGGTTTTACGATTGGATGGCGAAGGCTTTACGATTGGATGACGAATGTTTTACGATTGGATGACGAAGGTTTTACGATTGGATGGCGAAGGTTTTACGATTGGATGGCGAAGGCTTTACGATTGGATGGCGAAGGTTTTACGATTGGATGGCGAAGGTTTTACGATTGGATGACGAAGGTTTTACGATTGGATGACGAAGGTTTTACGATTGGATGACGAAGGTTTTACGATTGGATGGCGAAGGTTTTACGATTGGATGACGAAGGTTTTACGATTGGATGACGAAGGTTTTACGATTGGATGACGAAGGTTTTACGATTGGATGGCGAAGGTTTTACGATTGGATGACGAAGGTTTTTCCCCGGCTAAGCTCTTTGCAGACCAGTCACGAAAGTTCTACTAATAGTATCAGAATCCTCATTGGCTCAGTTATATGGGATAGTAGCTTCATATACGCATGACGGCCAATAAATAAAGAAAAGTGTAGGTGATATGTGCAGTATGTTGAATCCTAGCTAGCAGTCAACTTTCCCTCCGTAAACCCTTATTTCTCTACAAATGCAATGTGTTCGTTATTCTCGCAGCACTGATTGAAGCTAAGAAAACAAAAATTCTTGATTTTCTTCCATTAGTGCTCCGAGAATAATGACGGCAGTGGATATCTTAACAACGAAAAAGGTGAAAATTCTTATTCGCATCTCGTAGAGTCAAAAATTTCGATAAACCCTTTGGAAAACGATTTGTATCGAAAGTCGGGTAAATATACAACTTCCATGCACCATTCCGGTTAACATAGACATGCATGCGTCGCGTCGCTACACAGAGACATGTTCCCTTTGGTACAATCACAGGCGTGCGTGCTTACCAATACAAATATTTTCTCGCAGATTTTACTCGCGTTAATTATAAATTAAATATTATAATTTATAGACAACATCCAAGTAAAAGTGTAATTTAACCAAAAATATGGTACTTTTACCTCAACAGAAGTATAACATGTTTGTGATGGATGAGATGCGTAGATAACAAACAAGCATGTCATACATGGGGTGATTTTTCAAAGGTTTGATTCAAAAAGTGCGTAGAAACCTCGGATTGACGATAGTTAAAGCCGCCTGTTTTAAGCGATAATTACCTATCTGGGCCAATCAGAGTCACGTAACTCCGACACTGGGTGTCCGTGATTCATGGGCAGACACCTTAATGGCTGACAGTTAAAGTAATTGAATCACGAAAGTGTATCCGAGTGCTAGTGTTTTGGAGACCAAGGAGTCGTGAAGGTTCTTCGCTGCAGATAAGTGGCCCTAGATATATAGTGCGTGTACAGTAACATTTCAATACGGATTGAACCTGGAGTGGGCTGAAGAATACAGATTAAAATGTTAGTATAAACACATCCGGACTGGACTGAAGTAGGAGTGGAGTGAGATAATCCAGTCCCGTTGTCGAGGTGGACTGGACTGTAGAATCCGGATTGAAAAATTTTCTTCAGACACTCATCAGACTGAAATTAGAACAAAGAAGAAATGGCCGCCATATTAAGCCGTCAGATTGGGTATGTAAGAGGTTAGACTCATTCTGAAGTGTTTTGTGAAAGTGAAGCGAAAAATAAATGGCTATGAAGAAACTGAGAAGTACCGGGACTTCTTATTTTATATTATGTTAGAAAAATATATCTTACGTTTACTGGACTTACGTAATTCGTTTGTATTACAGTTCTGCCAGTCGCCAATAGAGTGCTACAATCCCGTTTCAATCCGCATTCAGTCTTGTTTACACTTTAGTCCACGTACGAAACTTTACCTTAACCCATTAATTTCGACACGAGTTCACTCCGAGTTGATTCCAATCCACGTTCGATTCAGCCCGTAATTTTACTCTAAAAGCACTGATAGTGTATGTTTGACTATTCACTGTAAAATGAGCTTTTTTGAAAGCCCTATTTAAGATCTACTTGTATGCACGTTGTGTATTCTTCCGCCTCATGTAAAATTAACATTGCCACAAGCCTCATCACTTTATTCAGGCGTCGGTCAAGTGGAACTGGGAAATTATTAGGGAAGTAAATATTTTTCAAATTTTGCTCATTTTTACACTCTGATACATTAAAGAAACATAAAGCGAAAGAAATAACATAACTTATGACTCATTCGACGTTAAGATACGGAACTACTTCCCATCCATCGTGACCTACTTTACTGGGCGCATGTCGCTCAGGGCGCCTGTTAAAATGTATGCAGGCTGGGGCAGAGACTTGTTTCCAAGGTTGATTTCACAAGTGCTGACTTTATTGTGAACGGCCTATAGTGAGTGTGTCGACCGTTGTCGTAGCATCCAGCTGCTGCTTGCTGCTCTACTTAGGACGACGTCCGACTGGCGGTCAACCACTCCGCACTTTGCCCCCCCCCCCCCCCTTGTAGTGCTGCGTCGCCTCTCTCCTCTTCCAACTACTGCATGGGCCAGACATTCCTTGTTTCCCTTCCCGACCGAGACACAACCGCAGAGAAGATAAACACAAGGGGCGGAGAGTGAGAGGAAGAGATTCAGCTGCGCGTCCGAGGTCAAGAAGCGAGGGAGCGATACGGGCGACAGTTACACGCACTCCTAGCGCCTCATCGCCCCTACGTGCAAGGCGTGCAGTGTTTCCGTCGTGACTCCGTACTGTGCAAATCAGATCTGTAACAATGGGGTTTAATTACACGTCATGAAGGAACACAGATTAAACTACGCGATAATGGACCATTTCACGAATTTCTTCTCCAAGAATACACGTAATATGACAAAAGTTAAAATATAGCGCCATAGATAATTGTTTTATTTATCTTTTCTGACAAAAAGTCATATTTTCGGAACATTTATTTACCGAGATACGCGTTTACGCGCAAGCAACGATTTCACAGAAAACGTTTTAGTACATAGGACTCATAACATCGAGGTGTTGAGAGCCGATGAGGGTGAGGCTTGGTGAGTATAGGAGCATCGTCGGAATGCAAGGTCGCGGGAAACGTGTGATCCTAGAGAGGACCTGCCGACCAGCGGGAGCTCCCCCGCGTGGAGTCGTGGCCAGTTCTCCTTGGTGGGAGGCTAGTAGTCTAACCACTAGACCACCGCGACCCCAACACACAGACGACATTGCGTGGCGGTTCCTTCTATGTAGGCGTGCCCGTTCTCTGATTGGCTCGGTAGCTGATTGGCGAACGTCGTCCCAACGCCATGTTGATGGGGCGCGAGACGCAATATGGGCGACAATAAGACGCGCGCCCAGCGACACATCGCTCCTACGCATAAGGCGCTGAGTGCTTCCGTAGTCACTGTCTGCTCATTACATCTGTAAAAGTGACACTATTATACGTGATGTAAGATCACAGCTGTTATTATGACTGTAACTGTTACTATAACCGTCTGGCCTGACGATGCGCAGTGCTTCGCTCCTTTACAAACATTTGTGTCTCATTCGGAATTTATTAGTCTTATGTTCAACCAGTCACACACGACTAGAAATTAATGGTAGCGCGTCTGAGGTCCAAAAGCGTGGGAGCGCTAGGGGCGACCGAGATAGGCGCATCAACTCTCTCATCGCCTCTACGCGCAAAGCACTGAGCTGGCGTGCAGTCTTACCGTCGATAACGCGCCTCTATGAGACTTTCTGCGGAGATCCTACCATTTTATAACGTAATAATACAAAAAGATTGATGGACGTCGCATTTTTTTTGAACCGGAATGTTGGTACTTAAAAACATGATCATGAAAACGCACGTTCGAGTCATTTTCACTATCAGAAAAACGTGTTTTAGAGCGAAATGGAGGAATGGAAAAATGTATACAGACGCGTAACGTTTCTGAAATGCTATTCGTAAGCAGACCTCGCTCAAACACGTTGAAAGGTTTTCTAAAGTCTGTTCACGATAAAGTGAGCACTTTTGAAATGAACCTTTGAAAAATGTCCCTGCCCCTGCATGCATTTTAACGTGCCCCCTGAGTGACACGCGCCCAGTAAAGTTGGTAACGATGGATAGAAAGTAGTTCCATATCTTAACGTCCAATAAATAGTGTTAGATAACCATTTGTGATAACTGAAAATTATTTATTTTGGTTTCTGCTTTTTTTTAATGCATAAAAGTGTAAAAATGAACAGATTTTTAAAATATATTTACTTTCCTAATAATTGTACAGTTTCACTTGACCGACGCATGAATAGAGTGCTGAGGTCCGCGGTAATGTTAATTTTTCATAAGGCGGAAGAAGACACGACGTGTATACAAGTAGATCTTAAGCCTAACTTCCAAAATTGCTCATTATACCATGAACAGCCTATAGTAAAATGTATTTTGCTGGAGCTCTTCAGACCGTTCGGCGACCTACCCAGACGACCTGCCACCTTAACTCGGTTTTAATGAAGTAGCGAGTAATTAGCAGTATAATAATTAGCAGTATAATAATTTAGGCGCACTGTCTGAAAGAGAGAAAAAATAAATTTTTGCAATAATTTATATATTTACCAAATACTTTTTTTTTTTTATTACAAGCTTTTATTTAACTTGCCTTTTTAGTTAGCTTGTTCGTACGTTTGTGTGAAATCTTGCAAGTCGATTTAAACTATTTTCCGTTATCCAATTGAGCTGAAATTTCGCATACATGTGTAGTTCCCATGACAATACAATGCGAAAGTACACCACTGAGCTGATCTGACGATGGAGCCGGAAGGTGGCCATAGGAACTCTACAACTACATACAGTAAATGTCGTATCGAGTTTGTTTTACAGAATCGAGTAACAGTCAAATGGAGATTAGAAGTGTCCCTGTTGTGCGCGTGCCTTGTTTTTTGTAGCTGCAAATAGTTCTGAAAACTATTATTGTATTATAGTTTGCTCCTACAGTATGTCCCGTATCGGAACTGGTCGATCACGAGCATATTCGTGATACGAACACATGGATGGAGACTAAAGAGTGAAAAATAAAATTAATGTAGAAAAAAATTTTACCCAAACTTTTATTTATATAAATGCACTAAAAAGAGAAAAATAATTATAATAGGTACACAATTTGTAGAACTTGTAAGATGTGGTCGAACAGCCGTAATTAACTTTACTACATATTAATATGTTTGTATCAATTTTAGTATATAAAAGCTTGGCGCGAATAGTCAAAGAGCCTTTCGCACGATATGTTCTTCCTATGCTTACGCAAATGAGGTATACGTTCTATATTGCGCCAATCTTTTATATACTAAATATAAATTGATACAAACACATTAATTTGTAGTAAAGTTTATTACGGCTGTTCGACCACATCTTACAAGTTCTGCAAAATGTGTAACTGTTATAATTATTTTTTCTCTTTTTAGTGTATTTATAAATAAAAGGTTGGTTTTAAAAGTTTTTTTTTTTTTTTACATTTATTTTCTAAATTCATTTGGCTGACGGTATTTCGTACACGACACTACGTAAATAAAGTATCGATATTTCCTACACGTCTTATACATGTCGAGGATGTTCGTACACGAGGACCATCGATTGTTTGGTAAAATTACCGTCTTCCATTCTGACTCATACATATAGGCTGTTCACGGTAAAGTGAGCACTTTTGAGGCCCTAGTTTGTTTTTCCCTATCGGTAATTTTTTATCCTTCCTCCCATTTATCAAATAAATATTGCCACGTATATAATGAGCACAGTGTACATATTTGAGAGGACTTCAAAAAGTGCTCACGTTACCGTGAATAGCCTATACGTATAGGGGGGTTATTCACGGCGCAGTGGTGTTTCATTATGTGCAGCGTGTCTATGTGTGTCGTCTCCTGCTGGGTACAGGCAGCGCAACGAGATTAAGTGTATTCGCGGTTTCTTATCAGTGTTTCTCTCAAACCCCTGTGTTACGTGTTTCTTCGATGTGCCACGTATCTCATGTGTTTTGTACTTGTGTTGACATAAAAGTTTTTTTTTTTTTTTTGCTCTCAGGGCTGCCTAAAACTCTTCACTCTCTCTTTTTTGTTAAATGAAATACAATGTCATTTATAATCAATATGGACAAAACCACGATAAAAGATGTGTGTTGGTAATGCCTAGTAAGAAACAGTTAGTATGAAGAACATTATTAACTTACAGTTAGTGCGCGTGACTACGGTGCGTTGTACCTTTGGTGTAATTTTCTATGCTCGGTTAATCAGCGTGAAGTAACAGTGAGTGCGCTATAGTTGCCATGCCGAGAGCATGTCTGCGACCTGCTCCCGGAGTCAGCTGTTCTCCGCTAGATACATTCACCGTTACAGCCTCGTTCTCTCTCTCTCTCGCATCAACTAGTGACACTTCCAAAGCACTTCTCCTTACAACTGTTTCCATTGATATAGCCTGTTCACGGCAAAATGAGCACTTTTGAAGGCCCTGCTTAAAATGTACTTGTATGCACGTTGTGTATTCTTCCGCATTGTGTAAAATTAACATTGGTATGGGTCCCATCACTTTATTCATGCGTTGGTCAAGTTGCAATTGTGAAGTTATTAGAACAGCGACAGAAATAATTTAAAGATATTACATATAGTTACCTAACATCTTTAATTCGACGTTAATATATGGAATTACTTTCCCTCCGACGTTACCAACTGTACTGGGCGAATGTCGCTCAGTGCGCCGGGTAAAGTATATTCAGACAGGGGCAGTGACTTTTCTGTGGGGTTGATTTCAAAAGTGCTCACTTTAACGTGAACAGCCTATACTTTATGTTAATTTAATCTACTCTCGGAGTAGTGTTTTAAAATTCCAGGTGGGCCGATAATCAATTTACGATGAAAAAAACAATACTTAATGAACGCGTACTTTCGAAATGAAATTATGAATTTTTACGAAACTGTTCATTATCATCGTGTACTTACGTTGTAGAAACATACTCTACGTGTAAGAAATGACGATATTTAATTCGTGTCTTGTACGTGAAGGCTTCAGCTAATCGAATTAAATAAAATTATATATTACAGGTAATATGTCATCGTATTTATGAAAGCAAACTTAAGATTTTAATTTCCCTTTACCCATTTAAAAAATATATCTAAATCGTATGTTATAATAAAGTTAAGCTTAATTTATTATTGTACTGGCTGACCCGTGCGACTTCGTTCGCATGATATTTTTGTAAAGTTATTTAATTAAAGCCCACCATACTGTCATTATGGTTTTATGTTTTAAATACTAATATTTATTCTTTCAGGTTTAATGGAGTTATTAAATTATACCCTGCCATCGCTTCGCACATGTTTTATCTTAGCATGATATTTAGGAATTTGATTTGGTCTAGCCACTTTTTTATTGGGTGCTCTTGCCACTGAGCTACTGCGGCCCCACTATTGGGCTGTCTATCCACTAAGCTTCTGCGCCCCCCTTATTGGGTGCTCTATCCACTGAGCTACTGCGGCCACACTTTGATATATATATATATATATATATATATATATATATATATATATATATATATATATATATCCACTGGGTCACTATGGCCTTTTGGAAGGAAAGGACAACCTGTAGATAAAAAAAGAAAGGGAAAATTACGGAAAATTTTTAACAGTGCTCTTTTTATGCAGTATTCATAATAAAATACAAAATCAAGTACATATTTACATCCCTGTGATCATCATTTTTTCCGGTACCGTTTGAGATATCTGGATGAAACAAAGTCTGAGTTGGTCCTGGGGTTATATATAAACTGTGTCAATTTGATGTCAATACGTTAAGTGGTTTTTTAGTTAAATCCGTTCGGACAGACATACAGACAGACACGAAAAAAATGAACTTCAGATATGGCTTAGTTATCAATTATACTACACGAAAAAAACAATTAAAAGTGAAAAATTCGAAAATCACAGGAATTTCTATTTTATTTAGTAGTATAGACGAAAACGTACATTTGATATAAAAAATTAAAATTTGGAAGATTTACAAATCTATATGAGTTCAATCTCTTATAAAAAAACCTTTAGTTGAAAATACTATCACAAAAAATGACTGACAGATCTTTGTCCTAATTTAGCCTTTGATTCCCTATACGCACATGCATGGTGAACTCTGGCATTAACCATTGTTACTATCTTAATGAATGTACGTATATGTGTTATCGGCGAGGGAGGGAAGCTACCACAAGTCTCCCGACTGGCGTGATGTCTGTACAACATGTAGTAGTGTTGTTTGCATGTGGCTAGCTAAATTCGCGTGTAGTGTGTCGGCGAGTTCTTACAACCTCATTCGCTGCTCATCGACAACCCAGCTTGTTCGTCATCAGTCCTTGCGGTACTGCAAGTCAGGATCCGGCCTCGCTCTTATTCTCCGGCTATTTCATCGTGTGGCGTTCGTTTGTGTCGCGTTTGGCTGTGTTGGGGACACGGCCGTTTGTTTAGCGTGAATACGTCTACGTTGACGCGGTCGGACGCCTTGATGTTTATTTTACGTTCCCGGCACCGCTTCACTTGATCATATGAGGTTTTATGGCTATCACTGGATTGAGTTTGAGACGCTCTTTCCAACCGTATACGGTTTCTGTATTTCGACTGGGATTTTTGACGAGTATAGGTCGAAATTGTGTTAGGTTTTCTTATTTTTTTATATTAAACGTATACAGTTTCACCATAACCGCGCCACACAAATGTTTTTATAGACGCAATCGATTGATCTTGACGAGAGATGTCGATTGAATTTTAAACGAGCGTCGGAGCTTCTCCTAGTCAAAAGTTATACTACGCGGAAAAGTTATGAGACGCGACGAAACTAACTCAAAATTGTCACCCCCTCCATTTTTTCGTCAATCCTTACTCAACGTGACATATTCTTTGATCCTTTGGCAATCTAGTGTTGTAATTGAATTTTGAATGTAGACGATAGATTCGGAGCTGCAATGCCAAACTGTATCCCTGATTTAGTTATCATCGGATTTTTTGGATTGCCTCCCACTATGGTTGCAGTTTTAAAGACATATTCACGTCAAAAGTTGTTTGTAATTAGTAGACTTATCTGGCACCCTACATACCAGGAGTGTTGCCAGCTGCCAGCCCTGGTCAAAACTATGTTTAACCAGTGTAGTCGGCCTTAACGTCGATAGTAGAGAAGGGTTGAGTTGAGTCTGGCCACATTGCTGGCTGTGATGCGGCACATGGGATGGGGGGATGGGGGGAGTTAATTAACGGAATACCACGTCTTGGCGTGGCTGCCCAGGCTACGAGACGCAGTTGTGGGCGCGTGTGATCACTGCCTTTGTCTGCGCTGAACTGGCTCTACACCCTGGCAAATTTTCCCCTTCAGACTGCTGCCAATAAGTTTGGTCAAACGAAGGTGGACTGTTCTGACGTCACCTAAACGTTATCAACGCCGCCATATTTATCTGGAAAAGTTACATGGCTTCAGTATCTACTAAACATTTGAAAAGTGGACGAGTTTTAAATAACGAACAATTACTGGAAACGAAGTAGGTTATGAATGTAATTAATTTATGTAGAAGCTGCTTGGGCGTGGATGCTATTTTCAGTGAATTTTACACATATTATTACAAACTCAGAGGAATTGAATTTAATTGTGCAGAAAACACATCTGATGAATAAAATTTGAATTTAGTAAAGAACCGAATATAAACTACACCATTCCTTACATTTCTTCCTGTAATGGCCTGCATGGAAAAACAGTAGCAATATCTCGCTAAGAAAATAATTTTTAAATAATAATTCAAATTACATTCTCCCTGTAAAAAAAATTTCAAACACCTACAAGATTATTAGATCAAAATTTTTGAAAGGAAAAATTTGATGACCGTATTTGTCTTCAAATTTTACTGTCATATATAGGTGAATGCGAAAATGTGACAGTTTGATAGCGGCTTTATCGAGCTGTGCTTATGTCGTGTGGGGCTGGACCTCCGGTCCTGAGAACGTCTGTGCCGGACAAGCACGGCTAATGGTTCAGTCACTGCTACTTCCTGGCAGCACTGCCTCAACTGCTACTTCCTCCCTTAGCCTTTCCGCAAACAAAGCTCAACCAAGTATAGAATATTACAGCGACGAAACAACACACCCCTTTTCTGCGCTCTCAGTTGCATCACAACTACTATTATTACTATTCTAGCGTTGCTCCATACCCACTTCGCTTCACTTTTATCGGCTCTTAAGACCTCTCACTTTCACTCTCTCTATTTTTTGTTTGAGACTTAAAATTATACTTCAAAATTTAGTATTTATACGTGGGCGTGTTAATAACATCATGAACACTCACGTTGAACTGAATCCTAACGTATTCATTTTGTTCCGTTTTGAGATTTATACGAAAAAAAAAAAAAATTCATGCAATATGTTTAATTAGTTTTTGAAACGTCATTTTCCTCCACTGTCTTAGTGTATTAGACTATTATGTATGTTACAAGCTAGTGACGTCATCTTGCTGGCCTGTGCGGATAAAGTTCGCGTAGTAAAGTGCAATTTTTTTAAATCTGGGCGAGCCCGTAAGTTCCGGTACGTCAGCCGGAGCCCCTTAACAATTTTTGAACAAAACGTTTGAAAAATCGTCCCTTGTATGTCGTGTTGCGGTTGTTTCCTATGCACCACACGCGTCTTATAATTCTGTTCAAATAAAAGTATCTTACATTTGATTAAATTGAACTTTTTCGTGTATTTCAGCTATTAATTATAACATTGTATTTGTAAATATCAGAGATGAAATAGGTGGGTTGATAAGGTCCAGTAAAAAAAGAACAGTTCTCATGCAAAATATTATTATATTTAGTGTGCACGAACGCGGTGCGTTGTCTCTTGGTGTAATTTTCTTGACTTGGCATTAGGCAAAATAATAGCCCGAAGGTAGGGCTTCAGGAAAGTTTGAAGTAACCAGGAATGGATAGAGCTAGTGATTTTTCGCGAAAAAATATGAGTATAGGATAGACTTCAATACTATAAGCACCCAACAGCAGTTTGTCTATTGAAATTGGTTGATGTCTGCTTGTGAAAGCGTTTTCACATTTGGCCAGGCCACTCAGAATTCGGCAACATTGGCACGCCTCCTACGTGATTCGTGTGCAGACAATTAACACGTGTCAAAATGTAACTCAGCCAATCAAGATAGGTGTACAGTGTTTTGAAATACAACTTGTCTTGAAATCCTTTCGCGAAATTTCGCTACCTCTAGGAATGGACTATAGTATAATAACACATACAGAGGTTGGATAATGGGATGCTTCTCAGGTCAGGCCCTATACGCCGAGGTCAGGTTTAATTAACCACATTTGTATGGGCACATCCCAGACGAGGAAGTGTCTAGTTTAGTAGGGCACAGAAAATATTCATTATGTTTCAAGTCTAAGCTTGCCCTCAAATGTATTGCGAAACGTCCTGCTCTCTACTAATGGTTTCCACAACCGGTTTCTCGGCGGCCTGTGTTGTGGGAGATTGTCGGCAGCTCTTCCTTTGAAGTTCTTATCTGCGCAGTTTCCTCTTAGCTTACAGCATCCGCTGTGCCGGCGCTTTTCTCGCCCAAGAGAGCCGAGATCTCTTGACGACTTCTCAAAGTCGAGACAAGTCTCGAGACCCACAATCGATATTGCAATATTGATACGAGATGGTGGCTATATCTCCGAGATCTGTCGACTAGCCTGTGGCATGAATGCATTTCACTTTGCCCACGGAAGCTTTTAGGAAAGTGCGGAGGTATCTGTTTTAACTCGGCACTCCGTCGAGCTGCATGAAGTTAAATTAACACAGTTTAATCTCTTTATCTCTGCCACTGCAGCATTTTGACGCATCGAATATCTCGTGAGCTCATCGCACGGAACATTGGATAGGCGCTTAACGTGACATCACAGAGTAGTTAAAGAGTACAGAGGTGAAACAGCTGATTAACCCGCAAACTCCAGCCCCACACGCCAACAAAATTACGTCACTAGTCGGGGGCCGTGGTGGTTTAATGGGTAGACTACTCGCCTCCCACCTAGGCTAATTGTGTTCGATCCCCGGCCGGGTCACTTCCGTATTTTCGCTTGTGTGAATCGTACCGGATGATGCCGCCGGTCCACAGGTTTTTTTTGGGGATCTCCCGTTTACCCCGCCCTTTCATTCCGGCACTGCTCCATACTCGCTTCAATCACTCTCATCGGCTCTCAAGACCTCGATGTTAAATCCCTCTCTCACTTCATCGTGTACCTGTCGTCGGGTAGGAAGAACCTCTATGTGTGCATGAACGGTAGGAAATGGCGATATTTTATTTTGTGTCATGTACTTAAGGCCGATAACAGTGCAGAAGGAAAGAAGAATAAAGTTATCCGTCCCATTTATTAATGTTTTTTTCTAAATAAACGTAAGTTTTTTTTACTCATTTAAAATGTCTAAATTATGTTATTTGCTATTAAATCACTACCTCACTAAAATAAAGTAAACCCTTTCGTGCGTACTGCAGACAATCGTCAAGATGTTGCACAGGAAGCTTATATGTGACGTGCATGTACTCTGCCAGACATTGTCCAATGATCTTTTCTGTGGGTAACCGATTCTTAAACTTTTCTACTGCAATGCGTTATGTCTGGTTCACATTACTGATCACCAGGTATATAGACTATAGTTTATTGATTGTGATAACGAGACAAGTTACAGCACGCATAAAAAAGTTTCCAATTTGCAACAGTAGAAATCATAACGTAATGAGGGAATGAAAGAGTTAATTTGTAGCTGTGTGTGATTTGTTGAACATACGACGAGTAAATTCACTATGAACTACACAGTTTCGTACACGTTCGGTGCAGGCCTCTCTTGCGTACACTAAGTAAATGGTGAAGTAAGCCTAAAGCCTAGTACACACGGGCATCTTTCTTGTACACGAAAGTGAGCACTTTCTGGTACACTCCGACTCGCATCGTGTGAACGGCCGCAGAGTATGCTAGTTACTATAGCACACAAGAGCTTGTATACTAGCTAGTGCCGTATAGGGACGGTCCTATGTTTTACCATCTTGTACTCTCCGACTTATATCGTGTGAGCGGCCGCAGAGTATGCTAGTTACTATAGCACACAAGAGCTTGTATACTAGCTAGTGTCGTATAAGGACGGCCCTATGTTTTACCATCTTGTACACTCCGACTTACATCGTGTGAACGCCCGCAGAGTATGCTAGTTACTACAGCACACAAGAGCTTGTATACTAACTAGTGCCGTATAGGGACGGTCCTATGTTTTACCATCTTGTACACTCCGACTTACATCGTGTGAACGGCCGCAGAGTATGCTAGTTACTATAGCACACAAGAGCTTGTATACTACCTAGTGCCGTATAGGGACGGTCCTATGTTTTACCATCTTTCTTGTACACTCCGACTTATATCGTGTGAACGGCCGCAGAGTATGCTAGTTACTATAGCACACAAGAGCTTGTATACTAACTAGTGCCATATAGGGACGGTCCTATGTTTTACCATCTTGTACACTCCGACTTGCATCGTGTGAACGGCCGCAGAGTATGCTAGTTACTATAGCACACAAGAGCGTATATACTACCTAGTGCCGTATAGGGACGGTCCTATGTTTTACCATCTTGTACACTCCGACTTATATCGTGTGAACGGCCGCAGAGTATGCTAGTTACTATAGCACACAAGAGCTTGTATACTAGCTAGTGCCGTATAAGGACGGTCCTATGTTTTACCATCTTGTACACTCCGACTTGCATCGTGTGAACGGCCGCAGAGTATGCTAGTTACTATAGCACACAAGAGCTTGTATACTAGCTAGTGCCGTATAAGGACGGCCCTATGTTTTACCATCTTGTACACTCCGACTTATATCGTGTGAGCGGCCGCAGAGTATGCTAGTTACTATAGCACACAAGAGCTTGTATACTAACTAGTGCCATATAGGGACGGTCCTATGTTTTACCATCTTGTACACTCCGACTTACATCTTGTGAACGCCCGCAGAGTATGCTAGTTACTATAGCACACAAGAGCTTGTATACTAGCTAGTGCCGTATAAGGACGGCCCTATGTTTTACCATCTTGTACACTCCGACTTATATCGTGTGAGCGGCCGCAGAGTATGCTAGTTACTATAGCACACAAGAGCTTGTATACTAACTAGTGCCATATAGGGACGGTACTATGTTTTACCATCTTGTACACTCCGACTTGCATCGTGTGAACGGCCGCAGAGTATGCTAGTTAC
Organism: Dryococelus australis; assembly: GCA_029891345.1. Lineage (NCBI taxonomy): Eukaryota > Metazoa > Arthropoda > Insecta > Phasmatodea > Phasmatidae > Dryococelus > Dryococelus australis. The sequence continues at coordinate 7,021,084 of CM057007.1, read as the reverse complement.
TATAGCACACAAGAGCTTGTATACTACCTAGTGCCGTATAGGGACGGTCCTATGTTTTACCATCTTTCTTGTACACTCCGACTTATATCGTGTGAACGGCCGCAGAGTATGCTAGTTACTATAGCACACAAGAGCGTGTATACTACCTAGTGCCGTATAGGGACGGTCCTATGTTTTACCATCTTGTACACTCCGACTTACATCGTGTGAACGGCCGCAGAGTATGCTAGTTACTATAGCACACAAGAGCTTGTATACTAACTAGTGCAATATAGGGACGGTCCTATGTTTTACCATATTTCTTGTAGATACAAGTCGAATGTAATCAAAACTTATATTTAGTTGATGCTGGCAATAAGCAGATATGTTAATGTTTTTAATACGATAAAATGTTTACTAGTGCCACTATAGTAAATAATTTTATGTTTGTCTTTTTTTTCCTGTGAGTGATTTTACATTTTTACATTTGCATATATTTCGTGCTTGAAATGTGTCTGGTTGGACTAAATCTTTTAATATTTTTTACGGCAGATGCTATTGATAATGCACAAATTACCCCCAAAACCACAAAAACTGCTTCCAAATCATACATAGTTGTCATGAACCATCCACTTTCTAGCTCCCCAGCTAGTGTCGTGTGTATGGATCACACAATTCCGTGCATACTAGTTAGTAGTTCAATTTCTTGTTTAAAAGGCTGTTCACGGTAAAGTGAGCTTTTTTTATGACCCCTTAAATTTTTTCCTGTTAGCCAATTTTTACATTTCCGCCGCTTTTTAATATCAACATGGCCATGCGATTAATAAATACTTTTCATGCTTTCACCACACTCAAAAGTTAATGCTTGGGGCTGCAATGAGACATATTTATTAGTGGTCAATGCCTGTTGGGAGGGCCTTAAAATGTGCCTACCTATAGAAGAAACATTGTCCGTGTGTACTAGTCCTTACAGACGGCTGTGCGAGTGAGAAGAGAGTTGGCGCAGGGGTTGCAGGAAGTGCTGAGTGGCCGGAGCTGCGCAGTGTTAAGGGATATCGCCGAGCTGAAGCAGGGCTGTTTGGCTGGGCTGGCTGTGCGAGCGCGGGTCTGGCATTCTCGTCACGAACACAGTCCCATCTCGCCAGCGGAGACGACTTATTCACACCCTCAGACGCCGCACACTATACACACAAACATGGCGTGTTCGTTCCTTTCAGCCTCACGTAGAGGGCAGAGTTGCTCAGCATCCACTGTCTTCCAGCAATGGACCACACAGTCAGTATCTACGGCAGCCGCCTAATTGTCGCTTCGACTGCCTTGCAGTGCCTTTGAAATCCCAGACTTTTTTTTTTTTTTCGTGGACCAGTAAACGTGCACACAAAATGTCAATCCAAGTAAAGAAAACAGACTTCATTCTGACTAGTGTGCAGTGCTTTTGAGACATCGCGCGCATTGGAAACGCTATCTTGAAGGGTGAAGAGTAAGTTAAGAGATTTGGGCGGCTGTTAACAGCGAGGTTTTGAAAGCCGATGAGGGCGACTCAGGTGAAAATGGAGCAGTGCTGGAATGAAAGGATGGGGGTAACGGGCGATCCCCGAGAAAACCCGCCGACCAGTGGCATCGTCTGGCACGATTCTCATATGCTAAAATCCGGGAGTGACCCCGCCGGAGATTGAACCCGTTTCGCCTTGGGGGGATGCGAGCAGGCTAACCGCTCACCCACCGCGGCCTCCGAAACACTGCATATTTTAATGCCATCCAACACGGCTGAAAAATGCTTTATCAGAATGCTGGTTCTCACGAACCGGATTCATGTGAAACGGCGATAGAGGAGGGGCCGCGGTGGCTTAGCGGTTAGCGCGCTCTCCTCCCACCAAATAGAAGCGGTTACTTCCAACTGTTCTGAAGCCTGCCCTGCTAAATTTCTACTTTCAAGAGGCTATTCCAAGTTTAACTAAGTATAGAAAATTACATCGAAAAGACAATGCATCACATTTAAACGTACTTTTTGCTTGAGAATTATTTCTAACTAGGCATTACCAACACACCTGTTTTTGTTCATATAGTTATGAATAACATATAAGTAAAAGTTAAATTTAAGAAAAAGTAAAATGCCTTCAGCTTAACAGAAGTATACAATCCTTGTTATAAGTGGCATGTTTATAAACAAGCAAAACGTCATAGGTAGGGTTATTTTTCAAAGGTTTGCTTCAAATAAGTATGAAGGTACTATGAACAAACAATAGTAAGCAACCCTTAGGTTGTCTTCTTATCAGCGAGACAAATGTTAGTTTCTCGGAAGGAGGGGCGGCGAGTTGATGGTGTAGCAAGCACGGGCGAATACAAGGCCCTCACGCAGACGGGAGAGCTGGCAGAGACACATCAACCATGTGTAGTGATGTGGAGGTTGACTGACGTCTCACAGTGAGAGATGTAAGTAGCTGCTGTCACTCACAGGCTCTCTGCCAGTCTTGTTAGGACGCTTGTTAGTGCGACGTACTTAGTTCCCGGTGTCTGGGATCTCTTCCACAACTTCTCCTTACGTGACCGAGGTGGCGCAGCGGCTACAGCGCCCTCCCTCCACTCCACTAGGTCGGACCAGCTTCGATTACCAGCGGGGTCGACCCCACCCCCACCCCCCGCCCTTGCATCTCGGCGCTACCCCACACACCCGCATTAGCTCTCAAGACTTTGATGTTACTCGTACGCCTTGCCCCTCGTCCCTAAACACGGTTTAAAAACTGCCGACATGTCCATACGCCTAATGGCTGCGCGAGGGTACTATCGATTCCATTTTTTATTTTTCTCACAAATCTTGGTAATAAAAATGTATGACCTGAGACAAAAAATTAAAGCTATACATGACACAGAGGAATACTTAACGAATATGTTTTAAATTTGTACGGTTTCAATCATACCTGTATTTCACCATGTTGGATTAACATTATTAAGAATTTGAGTAATATTTTATCACGGTTATATATGTAAAACTATAATAATGTAAGAGAAAATTAGTTGCATTTCGAAATAATTGCTAAAACGTTCCCTGTGTCTGGACTAGATTGCTGGGTTTTTTAATATTGCCTCAGAAAATTACATTATTGGCGGGGGGGAGGGGTACGTAGTAAATCCAAGATAGCGAGGATACTTAGTCCCCCTTAAAGGAGTTTTTTTTTCGTGTCTGATTGTCGATATGTGTGTATTGGCAATGCCTAGTAAGAAACAGTTCTTATGCAAAATATTATTACAATGAGTGCGCACGAATGTGGTGCATTGTCCCTTTGGTGTAGTTCGCTAAGCTTGTTTTATGTGAGGCGGAGGAGTATCCTGGAAGTAGAATTTTAACAGTACCTCTAGAAAAGTTGCAAGTTACCGTGAATGGAGTATAGTTATCGCAGTATGATATTATCGGATTGTACAATGACTTCCGTGCTTCGCTGGTCCTACGCGAGGAAAATACGTAAAGATAGGTGTAACTTCAATATTAATAACTTAAAATGTTTAGATGTAAATAAAACAAAGAAGGTGTGTCGACTGTATTTACACTTTTTAGCTATAGAACAAATTTGTGCCAGAAGAGTGCCCATAAGATTGTCATTAAACATTCTTAATTACTGCAAAATGTTAACCTACAAAGACAAAAATTTCCCTGTGTAGAAACGCCTGAACATCGACTTTAAAAGTGGCCTTTAGCAACTATTATCTTACAGCAATCCCCTCTCCCTGCAGTCTCCACACCCCTCTCCGAGAAATGTACCTGCGCTCACGACACTTGTATCGACGAAGAGCGGAGCGGGGGAAGTGGGGGGAGATTTGGGCGGCTCTTGACGTCGAAGTCTTGAGAGCCGATGAGGGTGAAGTGAGATGGATAAATGGAGCGGCGTCGGGATGCAAGGGCGGGGGAAACGGGAGATCCCCGAGAAAACGCGCCGGCACGAACCTCACGTCCGGGAATGGAATCGAACCCGGTTCGCCTGACTACCACACAACTCTGCGGGGGAACCAGGGGGAAGGGCGAACCAATCTCCTCGTGCCGCAATTACCGTGCATGGAGGATGTTCCCGGAAGTAAGAGCTGGCTGGAGCTGGAGTCCAGCCAAGGTCGCCGCCGCCACTTTCCAGCCCACCGCCGCCTGAGCTTCCTGCTGCCACGCCACTCTTACACGACACTCGCCCTCTCAATATCTGCCTTCTAATTACATCAATCGACATTAGTCCACGTGTCTTTACGCCAAATATTTTTTAAACCGTATGACTTTAGACTTTACCACTGTATTGTTTTTGTTATGCTCTTTCCAACCGTATACGTTTTCTGTATTTCGACTTAGCTTTTTGTCGAGTATAGGCGGAACTTGAGTTCAATTTTCTTAATTTTTTACATTAAACGCGTACAATTTCACCATAACCACGCCACACAAATGTTTCTATACACGCAATCGATTGATCTTGACGAGAGCTGTCGATTGTAACGTAAACGAGCGTCGTAGCTTCTCCTAGTCTAAAGTTATACTACGCGGGAGTTATGAGACACGGCGAAACGAACTCGAAATTGCGCCCCACCCCCTTCTTTTTTTTCAAAGCGCGCGATGGTTCTCAGTTCTCACTCAACGTAACATATTCTTTGATCCTTTGGCTATCGAGTGGTGTAATATAATTGAATGTAGACTATAGATTCGAAGCTGCAATGCCAAACTGTATCCCCCGATTTGGTTATCACCGGATTTTCTGAATTTTCTCCCACTATGGTCGCAAATTTGAAGTCTTATTCACTTCGAAATGTTACTTGTGTTGACACGAGTATAGAAGCGTTGTGATGCTCTGCATATCTAGCAAACAACCGAGCACGCCATGCGTGCGGTGATTTGTCACATGATTGAAGTGTGAAGAGACAGCGATTAGACTCTAGTCAGCGTGTGGACGTGTGAGGGACGAGCGGAGAGAGCGGGAGGTCCAGGTCAGTGTAGTGCGAAGGGCGTTTTCTCGCCAAATGCTACTTATGAACGACTCACTTGCCGTGAAGCGGGTGTGCATACGGCGTGACCCCGCCCAAGGTCGAACCCCAGGCCAGGACATCCTGTGCCACGAGACATGGCCTGGCTTCTCCGCAGCACACGCGCAATGTTACTTCAATACGCTGCACCTAGTAAGTGCGAGTCATCAAACTCCATATGTTTACATTTCCAAATAACCTGATGATGAGTAAGGTTATTTTTCTGTGGCGTGTGGTGGAATGTTGCAAGGTAAGCTGGTACTTACTCAGTGCTGTACACACTCGGCGCACGCTGCAGGAACCAGTTACCGGAGTGGAGCCGGGATGTACTGCGTCCACTCACGAGAGAATGGCGAGGCATTATAAACACCTGAAAAATTTGCGAGTTCAATGACCTGTAGGCTAGACTCTACAGTCGTATGTACAAATATGCCGATGCCAACTGCACATTGGTTGTGCGGCGATTGTACCCGCCGTATCCAGGAGGTGTCAAACACCCTGTGGACCAATGTCTAAACTTATATGAATAAGTGTTTTGAATTCTAGCTTGTCACAAAATGAATCCGCGAATTCTTCATTACACACGTGCTGCGACGTCATATGCACTACTGCGTTTAAGTGGCCGATGTGTAAACTATCAGACTATCAGGTAGAGCACAGAGCAAAACGTAGCTTACCCTGCAACAGTTCACCACACGTCGTTGTTATGTGTGGCGACTTTGTTGTACGAACTAGGCTAACTTTGTACTACCTGTCGAACGTAATTTCAGACGTCTCTAACCATCCCTGCTTGCTTCATGTTATTAAAAAGTAACACTGTAAACCATTAAGGGTCCCGCCTGTCTGCACTGTTTTGCTTCTTTTTTGACCCAGAAGGGCGGGAGCTGCAAGGGTTACACTGGCACGCGCTACAATAGCGCCATCGCCTCTACACGCAGGACTCTTAATTGGCGTGTGGTTTTCTCGCAGTGCTGCGGACCTATGGAACTTTTAGCGGCGTTCTTGTAATTTTATTGATGAAAGGTCCGTAGCACAATTCGGTACATGTTGCTATCGTAGTTTGACTCGTGTCCGGCTACGGCAGTCTGGAAAAACCGTTTTTAACTATACTGGATGTCTCCGAAATAATATTTACAGCATGCCTGGTAACTTTAACGTGACGTTTCTTCGTCGTCAGGGGTGTGATGTCTTTCCGTAGTTAAACGTGCTTGGGGCATGTTGAATATTTTCGCCATGAAAACAGGATTTCAAACACCCTGCAGCGCAGGCGGAAGCATCAAGCTTTAAAATAAGCCTGTGTTTTTAAATGAAAAAGTGTGGTAAAATGTTATCCTTAACCATTCCATTTCCACGTGGATTTACAAGTTTCAGTTGTTTCAAATATGACATGTTTTATGCGTGCTGTAATTTATCTGGCAAGGAACTTGTATCGTTACCACAGCTTTGTGCTCAGTCATACTGACACGAACCAGTCATAAGGTAGGAAAGTAGCACGGTTTACGTATTAGTTGGCGACAAGGCAGGCCATTGGACACTGAGCCTCCCGGTGTATAGTTCCGGCCAAATATAACCTTCATCTGCAACATATAGACAATTATCTACACTGAGTGTAAAAGTGTTCATCGGTACAAGACTAGCACTGCGGTGAAGCTATGGTGGGGCGAGTGAAGTTGGCTGGCCGGCGTATTACAACAGCCACGGCGGACGGCGGGAAGAGCCGTGATGAGGTAACAGGTCCAGCCGAGCGTGACCGCCAGCACTGCTTCGCGCTCAGCTGACTGCTGCTGCTGCGATCACTAGGCCTCAGTTGCGTAACTACTGGAGGTGATCACAGTGACCTGTCACCCCCAGAGGTCACAGTTCCTGGAAATATTCAGCGGCACACTCTGCTCACTACCGCGCTGCGGGAAAATATTTCGTTGCGTCTTATAGAGATATTTACCTCAATGGGCGATGCGTGTTCTATCTGAAAATGGCCTTAAAGGCATAATTTATTTGAGGGTTAAGTTTTAAATTTTCTTGTGGTAGGACCTGCAAAGCCACAAGTATTCCACACCTCCTCACACTCCCGGCAGCGTATTGCCCCGCTAGCCACTATAGGCTGTTCTCAGTAGCGTGAGCATTTTTGAGGTCCTAGTTACTTTTTTCCTACCAAACATTTTTTATCCTTCCGCCACTATAAAATAAATATCATCGTTAGTAGTAGGGTTATGGGCATTCCAGCACAATGTATTTTAAATGGGAGCTATGCTGCTGGGAGGCATCGGCTCGACTCGGGCGAGCTCGGCAATCTTCGCCTTGACTGAGGGGGTGCTTGGAAGCCGTCGACTCGGGCTTGTCGAACGTGCCCGAAGGTCCTCGGTAATTAGGCCCACTAATTATTCAAGCATGTGTTTGTTTCTCGAAAGCAATATCGGTTTTATAGCCATATGATATGTCAAATCGAAAATCTGTATTTATTATCCGATTAAATTTAAAAAACTTTTTTAAACTATAAATTAATTTTATTTTTTTGATGTGCCAAATATATACATAGATAAATTATTGCCGGGAACATGTAAAATTCTCTCACTCAATTATATACTTCCAGGCCACGTCATCTTGAATTACATGAGTAATACCACGACTCCAGAATCTGCAATTATCTATTCCACCAACTTGGAACGGGTTTTTGTAGGTTTATAATTATGCTACTCGATTTATTTTAATGTTAGTATGTAAGACATACCGAGGCACTATATAGCGGTCACTGCAGGTATGCTACATGGTAGGCATCGCATCTACCAACACTTCACACGCTATAGACGTAATTACAATGCCATATGCCAGACCCTGAGACTTGGAAGCAGAGGTCTACTTGTGTCTCTTGACTACACGCGTCCGTCGAAGCTGCCTTTGTCTCTTGTGCAGTCGACAATATAACGGATGTGTCTCTGGCAAGCACACCTGTGCACAATGGAGTCCGGTACTCGTTGTCGCTCATGCGCGCCCTTCCCACCACCATCTTCCCCGTCCACAACCGCGCCCACCCTCCTAGTTCCCTCGAACCATGTTACATCCTGTCTTAATCTTGCCGGTTGCACCAACATCTTCCGATCCAAGATCGAATGATCCTAGTCTGACCAGGATCCATTTTAATCTGGTTCCGATTAAATGTTGCCGACGGAATTTAGATTCTGGATCTCCGATCGTCGATCTTGTTCCAAGTAGAGATCGCGATTAAGAATGAGAGAAATTTTGCTATTGGTTCGTAATATATGACATCATAGAAGAAGGCGTGTTTTTTCACTATGGATAGAACTAGATGTGCGATGTTTTATCTGTTTTAAGTGAATACGAATTTTACTGAATAATAATCAAGTGCGTATAATGTTCTTTAAATTTCCCAAGAAAACAATCGAACGTAGTTCTATCTGTTAGCGTATTTTAAAACTACATTTGTCGACGATGGCTGCTGATCTCGGATCGAGATTTCGAACCGCCAATTTCGGCGTTTCGAAATGAACTTCATCTCGCTCTCCAGTCCATCTCTGAACTCGAATGGTGCAACAATTTTCTATGTCGATCTTAGATCCGATCTCGGATCGAGTTTTTAACCACGATTGTGCAACCGGGCATAAGTTATAGTGTTGGTATTGATAAGCCTGTAAACGTTACATCACCGTTTCCTTTGTGGCAAACCATGTGTTGGGCAGATCTTAAGACATTCACGTCGTAATAGTTCAGAGCATAAAAATATAATTTTTATTACCAGAGCATTATTGAAGTGAGGCGTAGTATTTCTCGGCCGTTGCTAGAAATGTCATGCATGACGTGTGCCTCCAGTCATCGCGCTCTACTCATGTCTTTACGACGCGATGTGTCAACGCCTACCGTTCACTTGAATTGCAGTGTGTGTGAAATACTCCGGTTTTGATGGAACTGTTAGACACGACGTAAATATGTTTATAGGCTGTTCACGGTAAAATTATCACTTTCGAAAGCCCTACTTAAGATCTACTTGGATGCACGTTGTGTATTCTTCCGCCTTACGTCAAATTAACATTGCCATGGTCCTCGCCACTTTAATCGTGCGTCGGGCAAGTGGAACTGAGAAATTATTAGAAAAGTATAAATCTGATAATTTTAACACACTGACGCATTAAAAAACAGACAGCGAAATAAAAAATTTGAATTATCACAAATTGTTACCTAACACTTTTTATTCGACGTTAAGATATGGCACTAACTTACTTTCCATTCATCGTTACCAACCTTACCGGGCGCATGTCACTCAGTTGCGCCCGTTGAAGTATATGCACGCATAGGCAGTAACTTTTTTCTAAGGTTTATTTCAAAAGTGCTGACTTCATCGTGAACAGCCTTTATAACTAAAGAGCTTCCTAAACGCCGAAACAGAGAGTGAGTTGTGTAAGGTGAGGGGGAGGAAGTGGCTAGCGGAACTGACGTGTGGCTGGTGTCCAGCACTACGGCCGTGCAGGAGAAAGCTGTCAAACTACTGGCGCCGGCGCCTGCTCACTGGCTCCTGTCCACACCTCAACACCTACACTTGATATGCGCATCCTTCCTCTGTCGTGATTTGCAGCTCAGCTCGCCTACGCTTCGTTGACCACTCTGCAAGTGAGCTTTTTAAAAATAACTTTGCCATCAGCTGTCCGTGTTTTAGAATTAACACTACCATGCTTCCACTGGAAACACCAACGATGTGTTAACGTTGATCGATGTCATCCACTATATTGGGTTCTTTCTTTTCCTGCTTATTTAAGTTCTTGTGACCAAAAATTAAAAAAAAAAAAAATGCTGCTAATTTTCTTGCTCGGTATTGCAGTACAGGGATCTAAGCCGAGCGAACTATCAACGTAAAATATTGTCACGAATAGAGTCTACATGACTTCAAAAATCTCCGTACGTCCAATACCTTTTTCTAAGTACCGAAAAACTCCTGACATGTAAACTTGTACTGTCATAGATGCTTAAATTTTTACTCTGAATCTGAAATTATGATACACTCTAAGCCCGAATTAGTGATATCAATCAGTGAAATACCTTCACTGAAATTCAGTCGATAAGCTACTGCCGACAGGGTAAATCAAGCTTATGAACTGGGAACATGGGACTTAGAAGTAGAATTCTCGACATTCAGTGGTAATCACTAATAAATCGGTTAAATTCAGTCATCATGTGAATTGGTTTTCAGACACTCAGTATTAATCGCTCAATTTTCACTGTTCTCACCTATTTGGCTCAGTTCTCATCGTGTCGGGTTTTGAGTGTACTTAAAGGAAGAGTTTCTGCATAAGAAGTGATGTGGAGGCTCAAAGGGCGACGTCTACATTTGTGGACAGTCAATTTCTATAATCTAGGTTCTATTTAATATACATAAGGGTAATAAGTGCTAACTACCCGACTGTGGAATTGAGAAACATGCCACGTGTGATGGACGCTGCCAGAGCGCATGCGTGCTGGGCGAGTCGGGAAGTCGGGAACTGACCTCATGAAACCACGTCATCAATCACTCACCTAGGATTTTGGGTGATTCGCTCTTCCAAAGTTGACTTAGTAAAATATTTAGCTAACATGGACTTTGCTTTTGCTTGAAGAAAGAGGTTTGTTCAACTCACGTGCGTATTTTGTTAGATCAACGAATTCCTTTTTGTTGTATTTCAAATTCTGTTTACCGAACGAGGTGGTGCAGTGGTGAACTACTGGACTCGCATTCTGGGGGACCGGGTTCGAGTCCCAGTCTGGCTATCCTGATTTCTGCTTCTCATGGTTTCCCGAAGTCACGCCGAGGTGTTTGCTCACTATAGGCTGTCCACGGTAAAGTGGGCACTTTTTAAAGCCTTGCAAAAAATTTCCATTCAGTTAATTTCTCTCTTTCTGCCACTCTTTAATATAAACACTTCCATGTGACAAATAAACACTGTGTATACAATTCACCCTTCTCAAAAGTTCATGTCTAAGGCTGCAATAAAATATATTTACTAGTGGTTAATACACGACGGAAGGGCCTTAAAAAGTGCTCACTTTACCGTGGACAGCCTATACATGCCATGGTCTATACCTTATGTTTCTTTAAGAAACTTACTCGGTCTCCGGTAACCGCTTTGTCAACAACTTGCTAAAGGCGTTTGCAACGAGAAATTTTTATTTCATATGTGAACGACATGCTGTTCAACTTTTATTAATTACCTGTTATTACTTTTCCCTCAGATAATTTTTATATCATATGTTTTTTTTTTTTTTTCAAAATGGCATGTAAAAGTCTAAATGTTACTGCTTTTTTAATGTACGGTTAAAATAAACCCAGACTACTTACAGAAAATCCAATGAGGTCAACTGAAATGTCTTGTCTTGAATCATTTATAAGGTGTGGGCTTAGCGGAAGATGTTGTACTAAGACTCCGGGGTCTGTCACAAATTACAAATATGCAAACATCTCCTTATTTTCAGCAAATTTGAAACTGTGGAAACATTTACTCCTACGATGTTATACCTAGACGTCTTGTAGTAGCTCTTTGTATCTTCTCTCATTGTAGATTATGTCATTCCAAAGTTGGTTTTCAGTATTAGTTCATTTACAAAACAGTAAATTTGTGATTTTGACTTGCATGTATGCGAAAACTATATGGCGATATTTTTTTTTTGCGAGGTGAGACTAACTACTGGTAATGTATAACAGGTGAATAGTGTGTGGTAAAAATAAAATAATATATTCGTGTCCAGTGCCTGTAAGACCGACCATCGTACCTACCATATTTTGTTTACCTAAGAAAATATACGTTTGTCCGTTTAAAAGTTACAATTTTTTATTCAGCGGCGGGACCACTGTGGCAGAGCGGTTAGCGTGCTCGCCTCCCACCCGGGTGAACCAGGTTTCAATCCCCGGACGATGCCGCTGGTCGATGGTTTTCTCGGGGATCTCCCCCCCCCCCCTTTTTTTAATCCCGGAGCTGCTCCATACTCACCCGACCCACGCTCATCCAGGGCCGTGCTTAGTGGGAGGTGGGGGGAGACTTACCTCCCCCCCCCACGCGCATCACTGAAGGGGGGGAAATCCTCTACAAGGGGCGAAAAATCGAGAAATTGTGTACGGCACTCTGGCAGCATACAGATTGTGTATGGCACTCTGGCAGCATACAGATTGTGTATGGCACTCTGGCAGCATACAGATTGTGTATGGCACTCTGGCAGCATACAGATTGTGTATGGCACTCTGGCAGCATACAGATTGTGTATGGCACCTGGCAGCATACAGATTGTGTATGGCACTCTGGCAGCATACAGATTGTGTGTGGCACCTGGCAGCATACAGATTGTGTATGGCACTCTGGCAGCATACAGATTGTGTATGGCACCTGGCAACATACAGATTGTGTATGTCACTCTGGCAGCATACAGATTGTGTATGGCACTCTGGCAGCATACATATTGTGTATGGCACCTGGCAGCATACAGATTGTGTATGGCACCTGGCAGCATACAGATTGTGTATGGCACTCTGGCAGCATACATATTGTGTATGGCACCTGGCAGCATACAGATTGTGTATGGCACCTGGCAGCATACAGATTGTGTATGGCACTCTGGCAGCATACAGATTGTGTATGGCACTCTGGCAGCATACAGATTGTTGCTGACCATGCCAGTTTCAATAGTCACATGCGAAAGAAGTTCCAGCAAGCTGAAAATCATCAAAAACTATTTGCGATCCACTATTGACCACGAAAAGTTATCTGGACTGACGATACTTTCAATAGAAAGCGACATTGCTCGCAACCTCTCTTTCGATGCAGTTGTAGGACAATCTGCAGTGTTTAAGGCATGTCGCTTGCTCTAGTTTGTTGCCTCAGTTTAGTTGGTTTATGTTCAAAGATAGGTTTAAAATAAAGTTTATCTGCTACTGAAGAATGTTAAAATACGTTCTAAATAAAGTTGATATATTATTGAGAAATGTTCTGACTTTTTTTAATTGGGGGGGGGGGGGCAAAATTTTATATTTACGCCCCCCCCCCCCCACGTCTTAAGGCTGTGCACGACTCTGTCCTCATCGGCTGCCAAGACCTCTTCACTAACTCACTCACTCGCTGTATTTAGCGGCGTTTTACGAGTGTGCTATATATGTACCATGTTTGCGGCATTTCCGGACGACTCGTGAATGAGAGTTAGTTGCTCGTGACGACATCATGCGGCGTGAAGGTGACCTCCTTGGGACCCCTCGACCTTTCCGGGCGTGTGGAATACAAGGAAATGCAAGTGCCCCTCATGGATGTGTTATTTTTAACACTGCGCTGATCGCAGCAGGGCACAGCCGCAGCACATCGCCGACAACTCGCGCGGCGGCAGCCTCTAGGTCTCGCCGGATGCTGCACAGACGTGTCTGCAACTTAGTCTCTGTGCTCACGTAAGTCTTGCCAACTGTCACACGGTACAGTGTTTGTTGCTATTTTTACGTAGCCCACTAAAGGCCGGCCACACTTCCTTATCACCTCAGCGCCTGTCCCCGTCCTGTGTATGTCTCGAGTATAGGCTATTCACGGTAAAATGAGCGCTTTTGAAAGGTCTGCTTAAGATCTACTTGCATGTACGTTGTGTATTCTTCCGTCTTATGTAAAATTAACATTGTCATCAGCCTCATAACTTTATTCATCCGTCGGACAATGAAACCGTGGAATTATTAGAAAAGTAAGTATTTTACAAATCTGATGATTTTTTACTGTTAGATTCATTAAAAAAGAACAGAAAGCGAAATAAATAATTTTAAGTTATCAGAAATGATTACCTAACACTTTTTATTCGACAGTAAGATACGGAACTACTTCCCATCCATCGTTACCAACTTTACTAGGTGCATGTCACTCAGTGCGCCCGTTAAAATATATGCAGTTAGGAAAAGTGGCATTTTTCTAAGGTTGATTTCTAAAGTGCTCGCTTTATCGCGAACAACCTTTATAAGAGCTTCCTTCGGTTGTACTGGGTTTTCCCCATTTTGTTTGGCCACTCACTTACCCTCTTAGCACGTAGTTTATTACTTTTTCTTTTGCCTATTTCAGGAATTCTGTTGGCGGTTTCTCCACACTTCTTGAATCAAATCTTAGAAAAGTCATCCCATGTATGTCATGTTTGTTTCCAAAATATGCCATGTATCGCAAGCGTTTAATGCTTGTGTTAACATAATAGTACTTTTTTTTAGTTACATTAAATTTTGTTTATACTTTTTTCATATCTTATAATTCATTTATAATTAATATGAATAATAACAACGAGATAATATGTATGTTGGTAATGCCTAGTAATAAATAAACCTTATGCAAAACAATATTACACGAATGCCGTGCGTTTATCCTATGGTGTAATTGTGTAGACTCTGACAAGTTTTGTTTGCACGAGGTGGAGAACTATACCGGAAGTGTAACTTCATCAGAGCTTCAAAACAATATTACACGAATGCCGTGCGTTTATCCTATGGTGTAATTGTGTAGACTCTGGCAAGTTTTGTTTGAACGAGGTGGAGAACTATACTGGCAAGTTTTGTTTGCACGAGGTGGAGAACTATACCGGAAGTGTAACTTCATCAGGGCTTCAAAACGTGTGAAGTAACCGCTAATTGAGTATATAACTTTTGTATAGTATATATTACACGGTAGCTGGGTCCAGAGAGTTGAAAGGGCGCCGTAGTTCCTTTGATGTGTCCGCAACCATTCTCTGATTGGCTGCGCGAGAATCTTGCTGATTCGCTATTGCATGTTGCGAATGGTCCCCTACTGGTTGGGCTAGCAGGTACGTTACCAGGCAGCTGATTGGTGAATGACGCTCAGCCTTGTTTCTGGCGGGCGGTTTAACCGGGTGTTTCACTTGTGTATCCTTATTTGATCTGTACTTGTGACGTAAAACTGAAAATTCATTTTTAAGCTTGCTCAAGTGTATGTGTATAATCCAGTCGGCTGAGTAAACGCGAGCAGAGCGGAGGAGATAATGCTGAGCTGCAATACGTCCCTTGTTCACTGTTGGCTGGCATTAACGTGTTAATCCTCCTCCTCTACTTCAGCCGCTCGGTAAATAACTCCAGTGCACTGCTGGACGAACATTCCTCTTCTCCAGGCCACGCCAGGCGGTAGTCATTTGTTTCAGTTGTTCTCCCCCTCCCTCTCTAAACTCTACCGATGTGGGAGGGGAAGTAACTAGGGCATGGGCGGCTGTGGATTAGGAACAGCTTAACTTGGAAAAAAATAACTCCACCCTCATCCTCCACTTATTTTTGTACTGTTGCTGTTGAATGGAGTCCGGCTTCCGGGCCTTGGCTTGCAGCTGATGTACACAGTCACACACTGTACGAGGAAAAACTTTGTTGAACCAAACAAAGTTTTTTTTGCGCAACCATATTTATTTTTTTGTAGGGGCAATGAAATTAAATGTGCTGTTGTAACCAAATTGTTTTGTTGTTCGTATTTGGTGGGCCAAAAAAAGATTTGTTCTTTGCAACCAGAGGTTTGTTTTGCTTTGCGTACATTAAACTGTTTCGGTTAGTATAAAAACCATTAAATCCCTTTTGGGATTTGAACCTATGTCTCCTGCGCCTAGCGCTACGTTACATCTTAGCAACCTCAGATTAAGTAGCTGCTGACAACATTTCAGTGTTTTTTAATACATACACTTCTGATACTGGACAACGTGTGCTAATGATTATTTCCAATTTTAGAGCTTTTCATTTTTATTTTCTACTGTACTTCTGTTATTAGAATATTTATACAATTAAGCATCAATAATATCACTAACAAACTGTTACTATCCTAATTCTGGCAGGAAATTTAACAAACTCTCGAGCTGTATTTCCGACCAAAGACAATCAACTCGTGGACAAACAAATGTATACAGTTCATCCAACAAAATATTTTCTTGACAGCCTAATTTTTTTGGTCCAACACATAGGCTTCGTTTATTCAAGCATGTATTTTGTTAGATGAAGAAAAAATTATTTTTTTTTTGCTTTTCAAGTTTTGTTTACTCAGCAATACATTTTGTTGGGGTAACTAAATATATCTTTGGCCCTGCAATATACAAATAGATACTTTGCTAGCTGGAACAAACTTTTGTCTCAGTGCAGAGTGGATAAGTAGGCCACACACAAAGAGGCGGAGTGGTGTAGCGGGTCCTTTGATGCGCGCGTGCCCACTCTCTGATTGGCTGCGCGAGACTGTGGGAACGGGCCTTTCCTATCATTGGCTACTGGATGTTGCGAAAGGTTCCCTATTGGCGGGTGGGTTACTTGTCGCTTAATGAGCGAATGGCGTTCTAACGTTTAGCTGGCCAGTGACACCATATTGCCGGCCAGAGTGTGCGGAAGGAGTTCGCGACTGAATGGCTGTTTCGCCTCTGTATTCGTAACTACTCTGCGACCTAAATAATGATCTTTATTTGTCAGCCTGTGTGTATGCGACCAGCTCGTTACAGCCCAGCGTGGAAACATATTCCCTCTTCCCTGATAGTTGCGCCTTAATGTGGCCGCATGGGTAGGCCGCCGAACAGCGTGCAGAGCTCCAGTAGAAAATATTTTATTAACCCTGTAAAGACGGCATACATTTACCGTCCATGAAGACAAGGTTGGCGTGAGTTGTCTATATTCACCACTACAGTAATAGCAATTGTGTTGGTCTCTGTATTTTTACGCACCACCTGCCTATTGGTCCTGGCTGCACCGGAACACGCTTACTGTTCTCTGCGACGTTTATTATTGGCTGGCCGTCGGCCAATGAAGTCGCTCTTGTCTGTGTACCAACCAAAGTGTCGCGATAGATCTAAAACGTTTTACAATCCATCTAGTTCATTGGAGAAATAATTTAAAAATAACTGTTTTTTTTCCTTACGAACTGAAATGTAGACAAATTGTAATTTATTAATTAGATTCCGGTAAAGCCCAACGAAACAGTAAAATTATAAAACTGTGTGTTTTGTCTTCAAGAGAAAATAAATTTCCATATAAACATGGCCACGTGTCTGTACGTGCACACTCCTCAAATGGTTAAAAACCGCCCAACGTGTCTGAGCGAGGTCTGCTTGCGAATAGCATTTCAGAAACGTTACGCGTCTGTATACGTTTTCTAATTCCTCCTTTCCTCTCTGAAGTATGTTTTTGTGATAGTGAAAATGGCTCAGACCTGCGTTTTCACGATAATTTTTAGTTTTGAACACCCCCGGTACAAAACATTAAAATAAGAGTAGACACATTCATCGAACTTTTATTTGTATTATTACGTCATAAAATGGCAGGATTTCCGCTGAAAGTCTCATAGATGCGTGTTATCGACGGCGAGACTGCACGTTAGCGCAATGCTTTGTGCGCGTAGAGGCGATGAGAGAGTTGATGCGCGTGTCTCTGTCGCCCCTAGCGCTCCCGCGTCTGAAGCCGAGAGGCGCAGCAGCGATAATGGTGACGCTACCTCGCATATCAAGTGCGTCATCGCCACTAAGCGCAAGGCTCTGAACTGACGTGCAGTGTTCTCGTCGCAATGTGTCTACCTGAGGGACTTGCTGACTTCGCTTCGCTCGGCCATTACGCACCTGTACGTTAAGTAGTTTGGCTGTCGTATATTTATTCCTCCCTGAGCCGCAGAACAGTTGTATTTGAGGGCGTTCAAGAGGCTACAATTATTTTCTTCGTTTAACTTATTTTATTATTTTTAGTTTTGATATGAAATAAGAGGCTGGAAAAATGCCAGCGAAGGAGAATTACTTTAAACTTTTTTTTAACGCGAATCTATATTCTTACTAAAGGCTGTTCACGATAAAGTGAGCTCTTTTAAAATCAACCTTTAGAAAAAAAGTCACTGCCCCTGCCTGCATATATTTTAACGGGAACGATGAATGGCATGTGTCCAGTAAAGTTGGTAAGGGGGGGGGGGGGGAAGTAGTTCAATATATTAAAGTCGAACAAAAAGTGTTAGGTTACTATTTGTGATAACTTAGGTTATTTCTCTCGCTTTCTGTAATTTTCTAATACATCGAAGTGTGAGAATTAGCAGATTTGTACAATATTTACTTTTCTAATAATTTCATAGTTTCGTTTGACCGATGCATGAATAAAGTGTTGAGGCCCATTGCAATGTTAACTTTACATAAGGCGGAAGATCACACAACGTGTATACAAGTAGATCTTAAATAGGGCTTTCAAGACCAAAAGTGCTCATTTTACTGTGAATGACGTACAGTAGAAAGAACGGGGAAGGTATCAACCATGGCATGTATTGAGAAGGGAGCCATGCTATCATTCGCTTGTAGTGATTTCGGGAAACTATAGGAAACAGGAAACCATGATGGCCGGCCCGGGATTCGAACCCAGGTCCTCCCGAATGTGTGTCCGAAACTTACCACTCCAACTCGGCACCCGCTGTTTCAGGGTTCGAGCTCAATATTCTTGTTGTCGTGTTTTATTATTCTTATTTTTTGTGGAGTTGTGCTTCTCTTTTCGACTGATGTTTGGAAATGAACTCAGCCCATTCAAACGAAAAAGTAATCACATTACATGCATGGGGCGGTGTTAATAAGCCCCCATAAAATTAAAATTCTGGCATTCAGAAGTGTCTAATGCGTAGAGCTATTGATTTTTCGCGAAAAAAATGTGAGTACAGGATATAATTCAATACTACAGGCGCCCAAAAACAGTTTGTCTATTGACATTGGTTGCTGTCTGCTTGAGAAGGCGTTTTCATATTTGTCCGGGCCACTCAGAATTCAGCAACATCGGCAATGCTCATAGCTGATTCGTGTGTTAAGACAAACAACGCTTGTCTAAATGCAATCCAACCAGTCAAGAGACGTAAACTACCCTACAGTGTTTTGAAATATCACTTGTCTTAAAATATTTTCGCGAAATTTTACCACCCCTGCTAACGCGACATATTTATCTGGAAACCAGTTAATCGATGTGAACTAAACCAGGCACATGGGCAGTGTTCCAGGAGACGTGGCGACTACTTATGGTGAAACCAGCGACCTCTTACATTCACTACGTGGATGGCCTTCGTCTCGCCAACTGCCCGACCCACCGTTACCAAATTTCGCGTTCTACTAATGTTCTCGGGAACAAAAAGGTTGCGCATGTACGATGACTAGGGACCTTATCATTTCGAGCAGTCATTCAGTACCAAGTTAGATGGCGTGCAAGTGTATGCTAGTTTCGTGTGTGTTGTTGGATCTACGCACACCCATCACGCCCTGCAGTATTCGCAGCCAATAGCGAGTTTATTTCAGGTCAAGATAGATGTACACTGAAGTCGCCTTTGCTAATGGATCATATTTTATTATGCACGCCTTAGACGACCCTGGGCCAATAGCAGTCTTGCAAGGGAACAAGAAGCGAATTCCATACTGCCAGGCGTGAGGTGTCGCCGGGGCAGCAGCCAATGAACAAACATCTGAGGCTCGACTGTATAAAAGACTGTGGAGTCTAGCCTTCAGGTCATTGAACTTGCGAAATCTTCCTATCCCTGCCAATAGCAAATGTTCAGTACTCTGGTGGATTCACTCCGTGCGGCGGGCTGTAACAGGAGAGTGAGAGCTGTCTGTGGTGACAGCCTACTTACAAGTGACCTCTACTATAGAGTGTGTAGAGGACTGTGAAGTCTAGCTTGGAGTGGAAGGCGACGATTGGCCCAGCCTTATCCAGGAGGTGTCAAACACCCTGTGGACCAATGTATAATCTTATATAAACACGTGTTTTGAATTCTAGCTTGTCCCGAAATGAATCCGCGAATTTTTCAGGTCTCTACTTATAACTTGGGCCACATGTTTTTCGCGAAAGATTCACACGGAGGCTAGACTTCAATATCCTGTGTTGCACACTTGCAGCCTTCCTTCGGCTATTGGCTGCTTGTCTTACTGTGAAGAGCGAGTGTCACATAAGTAAGCCAATCAGAATTAAGTTTCTCCGATACTGACCGTCCGTGATACGCGAGCAGGCAGATGAGACGCGCTGCAGTTCAAATGATCCAATCACAAATGTGGTTCTGATCTAGAGTGTTTTGCAACGCAACTTGACATGGAATGTTTTCGCGTGGAATGTTAGGTTCTCTAATCACTAATATTTGCGCGAGCGAAGATACTTGTGCTCCTCTCAACATCGAGATCTTGAGAGCCGGTGAAGATGAACTGAGGTGGGTATGAGGCAGCGCCGCATTGCAAGGGCGGGGAAAACGGGAGACCCCCGATAAAACCCGCCGAACATGCGAAAATCCGGGAGCGACCCCGCTGGGAATCTCTAATATTTGGTTACAGCTTTTGGAGTGAGTGACCCGATAGAAACTATTCTTATAAGCTCTGTTGTGTAATTTATTACAATGTATGAATGGTTAAAGGCTGTTCACGGTAAACTGAGCACTTTTGAAAGCCCTGCTTAAGATCTACTTGTACGCACATTGTGTATTCTTCCATCTTACGTAAAATTAACATTTCCATGGGCCTCATCACTTTATTCATACGTCGGTCAAGTGAAACTGTGAAATTATTGGAAAAGTAAACACTTAACAAATCTGCAAATTTTTACACATCTATGCACTATAAAACAGAAAGAGAAATAAATAATTTTTATTATCACAATGGTTACCTAACACTTTTAATTCGACGTTAAGATATGGAACTACTTTCCATCCTTCGTCACCAACTTTACTGGGCGAATGTCACTCAGCGCGTGCGTTAAAGTATGTGGAAGCAGGGGCAGTGACTTTTTTTTCTGAGGTTGATTTCAAAAGTGCTCACTTTATCGTGCACAGCCTTTACTCGTCAATTCAAGCCAAGCGAAGTAGCTGAGTGTAACGTAATGTGCTCGCATTGGGGAAGGTCTGGGTTTGAGCACCTATCCAGGCATCTTCATTTCGGTTTGCCATGGTTTCTCGAGATCACTCCAGGTGAATGCCTACTACACGCCGTGGCTGCCCTGTTCCTTCTTGTCTGAGCTGCTTACTCCGTCTGTTGGAGACGGAGTCTCTCTAATCGCCTCGCCCCGCTGTATAAAATAATGGGAAAATTACCTGACAATGTCAGGTAATATTCTCAAAATTGTGGGGAAAACATAATTTTCATTACAGGTAAGGTAAAATTACTGCACTCTGGAGTATAATTCACCTACATGGTAGTGGAAAATCCCATAAATGGATGGGAGAATTACATTACGACTCATGCATCTCTTCAGTATTGTTTCAGCAGCTGTTTGAGGGGGAGAGGGGGGAGGAACAATCATTTAACGAGCTATGATTCACTGAATCTGCTATGTTGTTGTGGTGTAATGGCTAGCGCATCGTCCTATCGTGGTAGAGGACATTGGTTCGCGTCCACTCGCCAGCAACTCTAGGACAGCAGTTGTGCGCTGTGTGGCATGTGAGGGCAGATGACGGGCGCCTTTTTAAAGCTCGGTTCACAATCAATTTTCGTGAACGTAGAAGACGTCTTCTGCATACAACGTGCAAACAATATTGACATAATTCAGATGTATATTTTTAACCCTTTCAGACCCACTTTAAGGTGCATTTTCGGGTGCTTCAAACAAAAAATGCTATGATTCGTGCTGTACTTGAGTCGTTAGAACACTTGTTTCGTTTTTACAGCCAGTGAGTTGTAGTCTTTATGTGCGGCTACAGTTATGTTAACCAGTTATGACGTGGACCAGTAAGACGGTTGGCGGATCATATACACATAGGTAAGAAAGATTAATGATCATTGACCTTCGCAGTGTGCAGTACAGACCAGAAATTACCAACACGTGCGTGATTTACACGACTATATACACCGGGTCGAATGGGTTAAAGTGAAAAGGAAAATAAAATCTCCAGATATGTTTAAGAAAAAAAATTCAAATAAATGCAATGGAATACCTCTTATTCATATTTTCTTGTACAACTTTATTGACTGAAGGCCTTATGTACACGAGTGGAAATATAATATCACAATTTCCTCCATGTACATGTACACGACGAGGATGTTCCTACACGACATGTACGTACACGAAGATCATGAACCATTCACGTTATTTGCGTACACGTTTCTCATCGTGATGCGACGTTGACAGCTGGAACGAGGGAGGAATGCAAGCCTGTAGCATGAGAAGTTAGGTAGGCATTGCTGTAGAGTGAACATGAGGCCGATCTAGCTGGCTGCAGTCGTCCTTGTCCCAGCACTGAACTGCTGCTCTGCTAACACGACTGTCATAAACTATGTGGCTATGATTGGCGTTTACAACACTGTTTGGCAAACAAGTACTTTGAGATGTTCGTATACTTCCTTTACCCAATTTGTAATGAATAGAGACCTGAAGAATTCACTGACTCATTTTGGGACAAGTTAGAATTCAAAACACGTGGAGAACGCTGGCGCAATCGTTGCCTTCCACTGTGACAGCAGACAACCAATGCACAGTTGAAATCGACAAATTTGTACATAAGACTGTAGAATCTAGTCTGGGCAGGTCATTGACTCGCGAATTTTTCAGGTCTCTAGTAATAAATCTTGATTAAATTCTAATTGATTAAAATGTTGTTTTCACATAAAAGTGCTGTTTTTTTTTAAATTGAGGTATTAACAATTACGTTCGTCATTGTTGACGGGGTCACGGTGGCTGAGCGGTTAGCCTGCTCGCCTCCAACCAAGGCGATTCGGGTTCAATACCCGGTCGATTCACTCCGGATTTTCGCATGTGGGAATTGCGCCGGACGATGCCGCTGGCCTGCGGGTTTTCTCTGGGTTCTCCTGCTTCTCCCGCACTTTCATGCTGGCGCTGCTCCGTACTCACCTCAATCATCCTCACCGGCTCTCGAGACCTCGATTTAAGAGCCGTCCGAATCTCTTCACTCACTCACTCACTCATTGTTTACCATGTGACTTCGACAGTTCTATGGGCGTGGAATACATAGACAGAAGACAAAAACTCGGTGTACTTTTTTATTTTTTTTTATAGGACGGAAAGAGACGAATTTGGTCAGTTGGCCGTATAGTTGGTTGGGTGTCGCCGTGGCTACTGTCCCGTCCCGCCTTTGTTCAGTGGGACCTTGTCGTGGTAAATGAGTATTGTCACCTCGCACAATACAGCAGCGAGGCCATCACCCATCCTGCCTCTCACAGGCCGGCATTGTGTGTGTCCCTGAGTTTCGCCAATCTGACGTAGTCGCACCGCCCGTGTTACATAAGTATAATAGTTGCATGGCGTCGTCAATACTTGGATGGGGGACCGTCCTAGAAACATCACGTAGCCGAATGCACACATACAACTATAGCCCATTCCCCACTGGAAGCAACTTTCTCGAAGCCCTGCTAAATATCTACTTGCAGGCCCGTTTCGTATCCAAACATTGCCATGTGACTGCCATGTAGCATCTGTGTAAATCAATGTTGTGTGTGAATGTGTTTGTATACTTTCACTACACCTAAACATCAACATTGAAAAGTGACTTCTACTTTTATACCTGTCCAATGTGTTGTTTACTGTTTACAGCTTTTCAAAGAATTATGTCATATTCCAAAAAACCATTTCGTACGAATATTCACAGTTTAGGCCTCTAACATTATTTAGGTTAGCTTTATGACGTTTTAAAAAATACCTGAATTGACGATAGTTCTTACGGTTATGTTACATTAACATATTTGTTTAACCACGACATAGCACATTACACGTAATGCACGTTAATATTTTTCCGCGACTGTGTTAAACACTGTTACAACTGCGAGGTAATGAACTATAGTATTTAACTTTTTGTTATTGATGTGTTGGGTCATTTCTTTAAAAGGACGGCCTCAGTTCGAATAACGAAGGAATAACCTGTCCAACGAAAAAGAGACATTAAAATCAAGCACGCAACTCGTGTCGCTCATTCTTTGTTATACAAACAAGATATAGCGGTGAACATGCACACAGATAAGCCTACGGTAACTTTTATGTAGCTCAAATTTATATGTATTGCTACTTACTGTGTATTAGGTTTATTGAAATTTATTGGGGTTGGGCTTGGTTATTTTGTTGGGATTGGTGGTCAAGCTATTTACACGACTATTTCAAACACGCAGGGCAAAGGTACAACGTTGTGATAAACAAACAGACGTGGATGTAAATAAATAACTTCGTCATAAAAGCAGTTCACATTTAAAACGTATAACTAGTTCACATAAAATATATGAAATCACGCACACACACAGATCCAGCTTAACGCTCACCACGCAGCCACGCCACGCTTTTTCACACGCAGCGGTTAACGAAACACACCGTAACAGTATATTTATTACTGCCGCGGAAACACAGATTTATCACAACATCGTAACTTGCCTGGGTAGGTTTAGAAAACACAACATCTACAAACGTGATGTGGTAATTTGAAGTATTTTACGTATTAAGTATAATTTACGCTTCGTTTGGCAAAACAGCAACAAGCCATATCACGGCTCGCCACGTCTGCCAACTTCACTTTGTTTCTATCCCGCCATCATATCTAAATATATTACAATAAGTATTCAAATATTAAAATCTCTTTTAAGTTGGAAATTACAAATTCAAAAACCATTATTTTGCTGTAATAAGTATGAAATATGCTACAATTGAAAACTCGTATAATATTAGTGCCTACTAGGGAAGTGAAACTACCCGATTGTGAAAGAGACAAAGAGAGAGCGAGAGAGAGAGAGAGAGAGAGAGAGAGAGAGAGAGAGAGCGCGACAAGCCTCGCTCAGCAGACACTTGCTTTCTCGCTCGATAAAACAACACCGTACCATTACAGCCTACTCACGATATTTTCCGCTGTTATTTTAAACTGTAAAGATGAGATATATTGCCATCGCGGCTACCTAATTATATAAATATTTCAATAGCCACCGTTTAATGTACAAATAGTATACTAAAAAACTAGGTTAAAATAATATTTAACTGTGAACTATTTCTTACCGGCCGTTGCCAACACGTCGCTGCTCTCGCTGTTGTTAATTCATATTTAAAAATAAATAAATATTACATGTTATAGAAGATAATATTAAGGTAAATTTTCATTTATTCAATAATACAGTACTCTAAAGTTAACCACAGTGTTATATATTTGTGGACTACAGGTTATTGAAAATACAGGTGACAATTTATGCCTAGAGTGTTTTTTCAAAGGTTGATTTTCATAAGTCGCTTCCAATCGGGAATTGAATATATTTATAGGCTGTTCACGGTCAAATGAGCACTTTTGAATAAACTGCGTAAGATCTACTTGCATGCACGCTGTGTGTTATTCCGCCTTATGTAAAATTAACATTGGCATGGGCCTTATCGCTTTATGCATGCGTCGGTCAAGTGAAAATGCGAAATTATTAGAAAAGTAAATAATGTACAAATTTGCTCATTTTTACACTTCGATACATTAAAAAATACATAAAGCGAGAGAAATAATGTAAGTTATCACAAATAGTTGCCTAACACTTTTTTTTTACGTTAATATATGGAACTACTTGCCTCTCCATCGTTACCAACTTTACTGGATAAATGGCGCTCATTACGTCAGTTAAAATATCTTTAGATAGGGGCAGTTACTTTTTTTCAAATGTTGATTTCAAAAGTTCTCACTTTATTGTGAACAGCCTTTAGGCTCACTGGGATCATCACATGGTTAGGCATGGAGGTGATGTCACGTCGACCAGGAACTCTGTAAATCTGTCTGAATCAGTGATAATTTCACTGTTTCAATCTGTCAAACGCATCGGACTGATACAACAACCACTCTTAACTGATGAACCGGTGGAAAAAATGCCATATTTCCGCCACTGGTTCATTCAGTGACTTTTCCCACGGATTCGTCAGTCATTTTTTTCCGCTGTTTTCTCAGTGGTTTATTTTTGACTGAAGGACCAGTGAAACTACGTTTTAAAAATGGCCGTCGAACATCGTTTAACAACGTGTATCAAGAGAAGCAACAGCGAATAAATGAATATATTTTATTGTAGCCTTGGAGGTTAAATTCAGGGTGCGTTGGAACATACACACGATGTTTATTACTTGCGTACTAGCGTTTATTAAAAAAAAAAAAAGGTGGTTTAGCAATAAAACATGACTGAAAGAATAAAGTAAGTAGGGCCTCGAGAGTGCTCAATTTACCGTGAGCATCCTATAAATATGACTCCTTACGTGAGCGTAAGGGTGGGACAGCAGAGCAGGCAGGACACAGTGTAGCAGGTCGAGGCTAAGTGGTGGTAAGAGATGCGGGTTTGTGGCTCGCACCTCGTGCACTAGCCGTCAATCACTTGGCGAGCACCGAGCAATCAAGTTGTTAATCAGATCGTCACAGCTTCACCGCCTCATCTCTCATCTGCATGGAGACGGCGGATATAGCACGTGACGACGTGAGACTGGTTGGTAGGAGGAGACAGTACCCCGCCGTAATGACATTCCACAACCCCACCACATCATCGTGTGTCTCCACGTCAATGCCACACGCTAGGCGAGGATTCACAGCCCTGCTCTAGATCTACTTGTATGCGTTATGCATTCTTTCGCCGTATGTAAACGTAACATTGCCAGGGGCCTCATCACTTCATTAATGCATCGGTCAGGCGAAACTGTGAAATTATTAGAAAAGTAAATATTTTACAAACCTTGAAATTTTGACTCCCTGGGTGCATTAAAATAAAACAGAAAGAGAAAAAAAATAATTTTAGTCGTTACAAATGGTTACCTGGCACTTTTTATTCGACGATAAGCTATGGGACTATTTTCTATCCATCGTTACCAACCTTACTGGGCACATGTTACATAGTGCGCCCGTTGAAATATATGCAGGCAGGGGCAGTGACTTTTTTCTAACGTTGATTTAAAAAATGCTCACTTTATCGTGAACAGCCTCTACCTGGTTGATAAGTTCCTATAAGGAAATACGTGTTAATAAAATTCGGTTGTTTTTGGCGTTCCTGTAAACCCTTTGAGGAGTTTGTACGTATACACACGGGACCATGTTTATATGCAAATTTCTTTGCTCCTGAAGACAAAACGCACACTTGTATAATTTTACTGTTTCCCTGGACTTTACCGGAATGTAAGAAATAAATTACAAGTTGTCAACATTTCAGTTCGTAAGAAAGAAAAAACTGTTATTTTTAATCAGTTCTACAATAAACACGATGGATTGTAAAACGTTTTAGATCTATCGCGACACTTTGGTTGGTACACAGATAAGACGCGACTTCATTGGCCGACGGCCAGCCAATAATAAACGTTGCAGAGTACTGAGCGTGTCCCGTGTAGCCAGGGCCAATAGGAAGATGGTAAGTGGAAATACACAGACCAACACAGTTGATATTACTGTAGTGGTGAATATAGGCAGCTCATGCCAACCTTGTCTCCATAGAGAGTGAACGTGCGCCGTCTTCAAAGGGTTAAAGATAGACTTCTGCCGTCAAGGACCTTTTTGGGCATACACGTGCTTCTTTGTTATCGAAGCTATTTGTAACATTAATGTATAGTCTGTTTCCTTGAAGGATCAGAAATTTTTTTAATTAAATAACAAAATTATTGAAAAGCAAATTGTTATGTTTTCCTGGATACAGAGCTTGAGTGTATCATTTCTCACGTTTAGGTTTTTTGAAGACAATTCTGCATGTATGTGTGTGTGTTTTACCAAATTCTCAACCTGGCACCAGTCCTAAGCTTCATTCACATATACGCTGATAACGCCAAACAGAGTGGACACTAGTGTACGTTGATTCTCCTGCGTTTCCATTTTGGTGTTTGGTTGCAGGCTGTTCACGACCACGCTGCTTCGTTCGTCATTTTTAACACCAAGATTCCAAAATAAACGACGGGCAACAAATTTGACGCTGTCATGTTTCTATTGTATTGCAATAAATGAAATGTGGATCTATGCTACGAGAGGACCCTTAGAAGTTAATTAATAATAGTGTGTGTTTCTGTGTGTTTGTTGAGCCTTATGAATGTTAATTTACCAGCATTTTTCAAGATATTGGAAATTTTACAAAAAAAAAATTCTGGCATGTTGTTTGGGCAAAGATAAACGAAGTGATTTTTGTTTGAAAGATATGTTGTGGAAGGCGTCTGACACACTCCTCAAACAAGTTACCTTTTAAAACCTTGTTCTCTTTTGCAGCTGTGTGGCGGTCTTTCAATAGGCAGCCGCGTCAAGGGTGTACGATACAAAAAAAAAAAATCTATTTTTTAACTGTACCAAACATTTTCAGCTTGTACGCATTGTATGTGATAACAATTTCCACCAATAAATACTAAAATAAGATACTTACTTCAGATATACTAATTAAAAAATTACAATAGAAACTTACGCCGAATGCTGCCGCTTCACATATATGTAATCATCAAATAACCATTAAAGCATTTCAAAAAATAAAATATTCAAAAGAAAAATTTATATTCACCTTTTTTTCCAATTAAATGGCCTGTTATTTGCAGATTACATATTTGTCACGCGGTGTCCCACAGCATTAGTTCACGTACATTTTTTAATTTGTACGCCTTAGTTAGTATTTATTATAGGTGAAGCAAAGTAGTACAATTTTGGATTTCGCATCAAATTATTAAAAAAATATTAAATGTAAAGATTTATTAATCATGGAAAATTACATCACATACAATGCTTACAAATTTAATAATGTTTGATACAAATATAAAATAATTAACTTATTTGTTATCCAGCACTTTTAAGAAAACTGTACTGGAAAGCCATAAAAACGGTATTTCTCAAAACCTTTTTCACAATAAAAAAATATAATGAGTGAAGAGATTTGGGCGGCTCTTAACAGCAAGGTCTTGAGAGCCGATTTTAAAAATATATGTTTGTTGATAACAGTAAGATTGGTAGCTGTATTTTTTAAAAACCTTTTTCTGAAAAATAAATTGTATTCACAGAAAATATGTGTACCGAGATATGCGAATTCGCGCAAACAGCGAATGAAAAAAAAAAAAAAAAACACCATGCAGGACTATTACTCATACATAAGCTGTAATCGCAGACTAGAAGTGCTTCGCTGACCGCGGGACAGCCAGATATGCCCCCTCTGTACGTGGCTGGGCTCGGCCGTAAGCCCGCATGCTCTCTCCGGAGTACAGCATGGCAACACAGCTGTATCTAGCCCGCATATCGCTGGTGATGTATGTGACAGACACGTTCTGGTGAGAGATAGCAGCCAGGAGCACGTCTCACTGCCACCGGCGTTGCCAGAGTGTTTTCTAACTTTCGGCCACACGCTGTACTTTTTTTTTTTTTTTTTTTTTTTATGAAGAGTGAAGAGAAACAATTTAACATCGTGATATTTATAATATAACCCATTCGCTGTTACTTCCAACTTTTCCGAAGACCTGCGAAAGTCTACACTGTAAAAAAATTGCTAGTAAACTTCCTAAACTGTAATGGAAGTTTTTAACCTATACATAGAGACCTGAAAAAGCCGCGAGTTCTATGACCTGCAGGCTAGACTCCATAGTCTTCAGTACAAATATGTCGATATCAAGTGCACATTGGCTGTCTGCTGTCACTTGTGAACCAATGGCTAAAGTTATGTAAGCGCACGTGTTTTGAACGCTAGCTTGTCCCTAAATGAATCCGCGAATTCTTCAGGTCTCTCCTATACACTATATGTTGAGACACCAGAATTTCGCGAAAAGAATCCCGCACATGCTATATTTCAATACCCTACGAGTGTGCCAGCAGTTTCCTTTTGCTTATTGGCGGCGTGTGTCTGTGAGAAGACATTTTCTCAGTTGAGTGGCCAATCAGAATTAAGTTACTCCGATACTGTACGTCTCTGATTCGTGGGCAGTCACTCACCCAATCACACAAGCGGATTTCAGCTAAAGTGTTATGAAAAACAACTGGTCGTGAAATCTTTTCGCGAAATTCGGGTGTCCCTAACTATATGGAAGTGATACCACACACCAAGTTGCAGATATAGGAATGTGTGGCGTCGTTGAGAACTTTCCTACGTATCCGACTGTTTCCTGAGCAAATGTAGGAACGCTGCAATGTATGTATAAGGGAAAAAATAAATGTATACACTGGTATGGTAAATTTCTGAATAATTTCTTAGAGTGCACTTCCATCATATTCCTCTGTCTCATGCACACAGATGTTAGAAAAATACATACGAGGGTCAGCCTGCCCATTTGTGTGAAACCAGTGTAATAATCTTTTGCATAAGAACTATTTCTTACTCGACGTTATCAACACACGTCCTGTCTCTCTGTTTATATTAATATTAGTTAAATACGAAGACGAAATATTGTAATTTATAGATAAAATATAAGTACAAGTTCTATATAACCAAAACTAAGGCACTTTTATCTTAATGCAAGTACAAAACGCTTTCGATATATGATATATCTTTCAAAAGTTTGATTCAGGCAGTGTGCAGAAACCGCGGATATACTACAGACAGCATGAGAGGCGGCGGCTGTTCTGCTGATCGATTGCTATTACAGTGACGCTAACACGTTCTGTTCCTCAGAGAACATGGCCTACCGCCTAGCAAATACACGCCCACTCGGACAGCCAAGTCTTTGTTCCGTGATATGTTTGCTCAACAGCAGACAGAATGCCTCTGGCAGTAAGAGGCGGTGCAGTTACGTGGAAATAATGTAATCATTCTGCAGCAGCCTCCACTCTGTAGTTCGTTCCCATACACGCACTGCTGCCACTGCCACGCTTGGTTTCACGGTTGTTCTCACCACATTTCTTGTTGGCTAAAGAGTTGACCAGGTGTGTAAAAGCTTCTTTCCTCCGATCATAATGGGGGCGCCGCGGTTGCTGAGCGGTTAGCCTGCTCGCCTCCCGCAAAGGCGAACCGGGTTCAATCCCAGGCCTGGTCACTCTCGGGGATCGCGCCGGACGATGCTGTTGGTCTGCGGGTTTTCTCGGGGATCTCCCGTTTCCCCCGCCCTTTCATTCCGGCGCTGCTCCGCGCTCAACTCGCTTCACCCTCATCGACTCTCAAGACCTCCATGTTCAGAGCCGTCCAAATCTCTTCACCCGCTCAATCTCACCAGTAAGTACTTGAAGTATATCGTGCCACCGAAACAATTTCGTAAAATCCACGTACTTATCAGATATAAGCCATCGTGTTCGAAACAAAATAGCAACGTCACTGGCGGTTATTCACTTATAATGTGTGGGCCTATTGTGAGAAGTACTGCAGTTGACATCTTTGTCGTGCAGTTCTGTAAAACTATTGCCGCATTTAACCCGTTATCACTTGACCCGGGGGTAAACTTGTTCATGCATCGCATCCTGCAGATAGCAAAACTGTTAGCGGCTATGCAGAAATTGTTTTCCTGCGGGAAATGCCATTGGTAGAGATGATGGATTATTGCGGGAAATGCCATTGGTAGATATGATGGATTATTGCGGGAAATGCCATTGGTAGATATGATGGATTATTGCGGGAAATGCCATTGGTAGATATGATGGATTATTGCGGGAAATGCCATTGGTAGATATGATGGATTATTGCGGGAAATGCAATTGGTAGATATGATGGATTATTGCGGGAAATGCCATTGGTAGATATGATGGATTATTGCGGGAAATGCCATTGGTAGATATGATGGATTATTGCGGGAAATGCCATTGGTAGAGATGATGGATTATTGCGGGAAAAGTTGACTGTTTGGTAGGAGTTAACGTACTCTACTTGTACGCACATTGAGAATTCTTCCTTATTAATGGCTATTTTTTTAATCCGAGATGTTTCCTGCACAATGAAATTTAGTGTATATGAGTTCGTATTTTTATGTGTAGCTTCTACATAAATAAATTAGCTTCATAACCTACTTCATTTCCAGCTATTATTCATTGTTTCTTGACGTACATTTCTGTCGTGCACGATTCTGACTGGCTGAGAACATCAAACATCAAAGAAATTTTAGAACCGGTCCAGTCTTCAAATGTTTAATGTAAACTGAAGCCATCCAACTTTCTCAGACAAATATGGCGATATTTATGACGTTTCGATGACGTATAATATCTAGGGATAGGAAAATTTCGCGAGTTCATTTCGGGACATGATAGACGTCAAACACATATATAGTGAAGTCACCTTCGCAATTGGAACACAGTTTACTAGACCCGCCCTTCACGTCTCTGAGCCAATAGCAGACTTGCATCTAAACACCTTCCGAATCCCATAACTGCCAGATGGGGAGCAACATCCAATTAACACACAGCTGAAGCTCCAGTATGCAGAGGACTGAGGAGTCTAGCCTACAGGTCATTGAACTCGCGAAATTTTCCAATCCCTACTCATAACTGTCCAACTTTATTTGACTAAACTTATTGGACGCAATTTGACAGTGTGACAGGGGCTTTGCACTCTCAAATACATGGTTTTACTGTCGATTGCAGACGAGGCCTTGGTGCTCACATTCTTCTAGACCTCGGGGCACGCAAAGTGCCTCTAGCCAGACGGCTGTTGAGTTGTTAGAGGCGAGGTTCGGCCGGCACAGTAGGACAAAGAGGCAGTTCCCACGCCGTGTGTAAGTAGGACGCTGGTAGCGGGTTGTCAGCTGACCCCATACTCTCGTCCCATCAAACTGTAGCCCGCAGTGTTCCTGAACATTCGCGTGCTACGCCAGTTCACTATCTTACAGGTAGGGACACCCGAGTTCCGCGAAAAGATCTCACGACCAATTGTATCTCATAACACTTTAGCTCAGATCCACTTTTGTGATTGGATGATCTAGATGTTACACGCACGGAGAAAAACATTTTGTAAGGAGGTCATCCTGCCAAATTATTTTGTAGCCACTACAAAATAATTTTGTAGTGGGCACAAATGTTTAGTGGTTACAAGTAAATAATTTAGTGGTCACCACAAAACTTATTTGGCAAGGCGAATGCTAACAAGATATTTTGTGGTTGCCACAAATTATTTTTTCCAGTGCGTCTTAGGTGTCTGCCAACGGATCAGAGACGTACTGTATCGGAGTAACTCAATTCTGATTGGCCAGTCAATAAATAATATGTCTACTCGAAGACACACGCCGCCAATAAGCAAAAGGAAACCCCTGGTACGCTCGTAGGGTGTTGGAATCTATCATGTGCGGAAATTTTTTCGCGAAATTCGGGTGTCCCTACTTATAGGCTATTCGTGGTAAACTGAGCAGTTTGAAACCTCTGCCTAGAGCTTTTATCAGCGTTCGAGGCCGAGAAGCGCGGGAGCAATAAGGGCGACACTGCCACGCACGTCAAGTGCGACATCGCCGCTAAGCGCAAGGCTCTGGTCTGGCGCGCAGTGTTCTCGTCGCACTGCGAATACGTATGGGACTTTCAGTGATGACCCTTTTATTTTTTTGGTGGAAAGTCTGTAGAAAGTTTCAGTTTAGTACCCTTTAGTCGTTTTTTAAGTATCTGACTCGTATGTTGTGAGATACAGCCAACAAAATTTTGTAACGGCGTTCGCCAATGAGCGCGTTGTTACTTGCCTGCCAACCGACAGTCCGACCTATAGGGAACATCTCCCAACACGCAGTAGCCAGTCAGGCACGAGAGCCCCCTCTCAGCCAATCAGAGAATGGACACGTGTGCGGTCGTGTTAAGGAGTTTGCGAGCACCGCGAGTGTAGTCTGTTCGTGGCTTGTTCACACTTTTCAAATCAAACATTTCAAAGATCATCTCATGTATGAAGTGTGGGGGATATTTTCCTAAATATTCTATGTGTGGGGTTAGGAGAATCTCGCGAGTTCAATGACCTGTAGGCTAGACTCCTCAGTCCTCTGCATACTGGAGCCTCAGCTGTGTGTTCATTGGCTGTTGCCCCACATCTGGCAGTTATGGGATTCGCAAGGTCTTTCCTTACAAGTCTTCTATTGGCTCAGACACGTGCAGGGCCGGTCTAATAAACTGTGATCCATTTGCGAAGGTGACTTCACTATATGTGTGTTAGACGTCTAGCTTGTCCCGAAATGAACTCGCGAAATTTCCCTATCCCTAGCTATGTATCACAAGCGTTTTATACTTCTGTTAACATACAAGTACCTTACATTGGTAAAATTGAACTCTTACTTATATTATATGTATAAATTACATTATTTAATTTACAATTTATACGAACTAAACAGTGAGGAAATACGTATGTTGGTAATGCCTATTAATAAATAGTTCTTATGCAAAATTGTAGTAAACCTAGTGTGCACGAATGAGGTACGTTGTCCCCTTGGTGTAATTTATAGACTTGGTTAATCTTTGTTTGCACGAGGCGGAGGAATACCAACAAAGTACAACTTTAGCAGGGCTTCAGACATATTGGCAGTTACTGTGTGTCGACTTTACATGTCGTTTCGCCTAATTTTAGGCGAAACTACTTTTATGCAGAATGAAGGTCGAAAAACACTGAAGCACAACGACGCGTTCCCAGCTCGATTATAGAGGGCGGTGTCCCTCGGTAGAAGTAATACACCTGGGCGGAGGCTAAGCTCGTGTATTCAGTAAGAGCTAAATACGCGCTGATGTGACGTAAGCGGTGGTAAAGGCTGTTCACGATAAAGTGAGCACTTTGGAAATCCACCTTGGAAAAAAGTCACTGTCCCTACCTGCATAGGAATATTTTAACGGGCGCCCTCAGTGACATGCACCCAGTAAAGTTGGTCACGATGGATGTGAAGTAGTTCCGTATCTTAACGTCGAATAAAAAGTCTTAGGTAACCATTTATAATAACTTAGATTATTTATTTAGTTTTTTTTTCATCGAAGTGTAAAAATGAGCAGATGTTAAATATTTACGTTTCTAATAATTTCACAGTTTCACTTGACCGACGCATGAATAGAGTGCGGACGCCCATGGCAATGTTAATTTTACATAAGGTGGGAGAATACACAACGTACGTGGAAATAGATCTCAAGCAGGGCTTTCAAAAGTGCTCATGTTACCATGAACAGCGTATAGGTACATTGTGCTGCGTCATGACTAGAGTGGTAGAGTATGGACCAGGGTTTCCCAGCACTACAGTATAGCCCGCGGGCGTCATGTTTACGAATAACCTGCTGCTTTGTCGGAACTGCGATGGCGACATGTACCGGGAACAAGATCTCCGTCCTTCGTCGCCCACTCACACATCAGTTGCGACTCGCTCCAAGAACCACTCAACCTCCTCGCCTGCCTCTGGTCATTCCAGGGAGCAGTAAGGTCGACCGTGGCTGGCGCCTCATGCTCCTCATCGCCTCTACGGGAAAGCCACTGAACTGGCTTGCTGAGTCCCCTTGTCAATTATGGCGGACATTTCGCACACGATGTATGTTTATTGCTGGAACTATACACCACAAGGAATCCGTGGCCTGTATTTTGGTTGTTTCCGTCAATAATTCGTGCTTTTTAGAAGTAAAAATGGCTAGTACGAGTGTTTCACGATCATTTTTGGGTACAAAACTTCCGGTGACGACTATTTCAAGGGAATGGTGCATGAAAGCAGTATATTTACCCGATTTTCAATATAAGTCGTTTAGACGTAAATAATAATTTTGAACACATTTTAACGTTGTTAGATTTTCACTGCCTTCGTTACTCTTGGAGCACTGATGGAAGAAATGAAAGGAATTTTTTTTTCTTATCTTCAATCAAAGCTCCGAAAATAACGTACACAGAGAATTTTTGACCACGTAATAAGATCTTCAAAATTGATATTTGCGTCTTGTCTAACCAAGAATTTTGAAAAATACCCTTTAAAACAAATTGTAGCAAAAATTATATAAATATATTATTTTCGTGCACCATTACCCTTAACCCTTTCATACCCAGTGTAGACAATTGTCAACACGTTGCACATGAAAATTATATTTGCCCAGTACTATACTCTGCGAAGTTCGGTGTCCAATGTCTTCTCTGTGAGTCGTATACCGTGCTACTTCTCTACACTATGGCTGGTTTATATCACTAACGTCGAGCGCAATACCTGCAGCTTATTGCATGTGATAACGGAACTATTGCTTAACCAGCTAAAGTACAGCGTGTACAAAATAATGTTATTTGCAGCAATAAAAACTAGATTGATGTAAAAATGAAAGAGTTAACACAACATAAGGACACGCCTTTGTCTTTATTATTATTCCATAAAATTATAGGGTCGCCACTGAAACTCCTATAGGGACGAGTTTGCGAGAGAGACACTACGCGTTAGTTCATTGTCTTGCGCGTAAAGGCGACCAGATAAGGGGATGCGAGTACGAGGGTCGCCCTTAGTGCTGGCACGCTTCTGGGGCCTTGGGCACGCACAATACCTACAGACAGATGGCGCATGAATACCTTCAAATTTTGCGGTCACCTCGTAGTTTAGTTGGGGAGAACATGCTGCACGCTTAGTGCAGATCTCTATGTAAGTGCAATTTAAACACATTCAGATTCGGTTTGCATCACTGGGAAATGATGTTGCACAGGATCTTGTACTGCGAGACTCTGCGTCCAAACATCATCCCTGTGTTCCCGATAGTAGTAAATAAAAAAATCACTGATTAGTAAGCCGTGCTAGTACTCTACATTGTGACTGATTCATATCACTGATTAGTAAGCCGTGCTAGTACTGTACATTGTGACTGATTCATATCACTGATTAGTAAGCCGTGCTAGTACTGTACATTGTGACTGATTCATAACACTGATTAGTAAGCCGTGCTAGTACTGTACATTGTGACTGATTCATAACACTGATTAGTAAGCCGTGCTAGTACTCTACATTGTGACTGATTCATATCACTGATTAGTAAGCCGTGCTAGTACTCTACATTGTGACTGATTCATATCACTGATTAGTAAGCCGTGCTAGTACTGTACATTGTGACTGATTCATATCACTGATTAGTAAGCCGTGCTAGTACTCTACATTGTGACTGATTCATAACACTGATTTGTAAGCCGTGCTAGTACTGTACATTGTGACTGATTCATATCACTGATTAGTAAGCCGTGCTAGTACTGTACATTGTGACTGATTCATATCACTGATTAGTAAGCCGTGCTAGTACTCTACATTGTGACTGATTCATATCACTGATTAGTAAGCCGTGCTAGTACTGTACATTGTGACTGATTCATATCACTAATTAGTAAGCCGTGCTAGTACTCTGCATTGTGACTGATTCATATCACTGATTAGTAAGCCGTGCTAGTACTCTACATTGTGACTGATTCTAATCACTGATTAGTAAGCCGTGCTAGTACTGTACATTGTGACTGATTCATATCACTGATTAGTAAGCC
Source organism: Dryococelus australis (assembly GCA_029891345.1). NCBI lineage: Eukaryota > Metazoa > Arthropoda > Insecta > Phasmatodea > Phasmatidae > Dryococelus > Dryococelus australis. The sequence continues at coordinate 6,983,911 of CM057007.1, read as the reverse complement.
GTGCTAGTACTCTACATTGTGACTGATTCATATCACTGATTAGTAAGCCGTGCTAGTACTGTACATTGTGACTGATTCATACCACTGATTAGTAAGCCGTGCTAGTACTCTACATTGTGACTGATTCATATCACTGATTAGTAAGCCGTGCTAGTACTGTACATTGTGACTGATTCATATCACTGATTAGTAAGCCGTGCTAGTACTGTGCATTGTGACTGATTCATATCACTGATTAGTAAGCCGTGCTAGTACTGTGCATTGGGACTGATTCATATCACTGATTAGTAAGCCGTGCTAGTACTCTACATTGTGACTGATTCATATCACTGTTTAGTAAGCCGTGCTAGTACTCTGCATTGTGACTGATTCATAACACTGATTAGTAAGCCGTGCTAGTACTCTGCATTGTGACTGATTCATATCACTGATTAGTAAGTCGTGCTATTACTCTGCATTGTGACTGATTCATATCACTGATTAGTAAGCCGTGCTAGTACTCTACATTGTGACTGATTCATATCACTATGACCGAACACAAATCCTACTGCTTATTGTTTGTCATAACGAAACAAGTGGTGTGATAGCTCAAGTACAACACGAATCTAATACCTACTTTGCAAAGCCTGAAACCATATACTATAGTAAGTTTGAAAGAGTCAACATAACGCAGAATGAAAGTATCCGTTTTCGCAACGTTGAAAAGGCTTCGAAAGAATGTTTAGAATATTCGAAATGAGTTGGAAGTTCCAAAACTAGTGGTAAATTTCCTTGCATGTACGTGCAATAGTTTAAGTAGATGCACCAGAGACATTCTGCCGCTCGCCAGAGCTGAACCAACATAGCCTTGGACCCCACACTGATTGGTGGTACAATCTCGTGTCAAGTGTTCACAAGCTGACGCCACTGGCAGATCTCATTGTCCTATGTTACACCCGGCCACAAGTTATGAAGACACCACAGTGATGAGTGTTTACTATTGGCTCTGAGTCCTCCGGGGCGTGTCTGATGGGTGGATGTCCAATGACACATGTCAAGCTATCGTATACTTGTGTGCCGTTTAACTTGCGGTACTGAATTTACTGAATTACAACGTGAAATAGTATGCTCTGTACATATTGAAGGCTCTCTGTGTTCAAGTGTCTCGGGTCGATGCCCGACTTCGGCAAGAACTACCAGTTTTATCTCGCGGCATCTGATTTGCGCGATCTCTTTCGGATAATTTAGTCACGAATCGCTGGTCGCGCGGAAAATTTATTCATAGTTCACGCCTGGACGGGCCGGGAATTCAGTGAACGTTACAGCTGCTCGTCAGATGTCTTGTCTCGAGCCATTGGTTCGCCCCGGTGCACTATTTTCTTTTCTATTGTCTCGTCCACAGCTAGGACACGGATCACCTAAGTGAGTGAGTGAAGAGATTTGGGCGGCTCTTAACATCAAGGTCTTGAGAACCGCTGAGGGTGAAGCGAGGTGAGTGTGGATCAGCGCCGGAATGAAAGGGTGGGGGAAACCTGAGATCCCTGAGAAAACCCGCCGACCAAAAGGAGCGACCCCGCTGGGACTCGAACTCGGTTCCCCAAGGCGGGAGGCGAGCAGTCTGGCTCTGGCAGCTACAAGAACACTGAGGCGAGACAGCTGATTATTCCGCGAACTCCAGCCGTCACTGGCCAGCAAAATGGCGTCACGGGCCGACAGAAGTTTGGAACGCCGGCCGTCCCCCAGATCAGCGAGCCGAACAACTTCATCTACTTTGTGATGGAAGGTAGCGCTTCGCCGAGAGAGAATGTTGCGTGCTGTACATGTCTAGGAAATTCGTTCACTAATACTTTCTTGAATGCTTCAATACCAATAAGGTTTGAGAACGATGAACTTCTACTAGGATTCCAGTCAAGCTAGAAGCAACTAGTTTGTGTCCACCAACACCGCATAGACAATTCAGTTATGTAGTTAAATGGGTTATGTAATAGTTAGAGATGACTGAAAATCGCGAAAAAAATTTTAGCCAACATATCTTCTATAAATCTAACTAGTTTATTCTGTCATAATTGGGTGAACAAGGGTCTGACTCGGCCAAGTTGTTTGCAGACCAATCACAAATGTTCTGCCTTATAGTATCAGAATTCTTATTGGTCCAGTGAAATGGAGTAGTAGCTTCATACATGCATTTCTAATACAGTTTTCGCTGCATTCGCGTGGTATTTGTATTTATTTACTGGTTGGAAAAATAGCCTTTTTTTATATTGAATAACGTATTTTCAGTTTTTTTATATATAATAATTCGCTGCGCGCATTAAAACTCTCTTTATGAGAACGTAATACTTTCTATTACACCTTGCCGAGTCAGTCACTCCAAGACATGGTATTCTGTCTGAGAATTTCTTTACCACCACTTATCAACACTCAGCGAAATCCTGTATTGAATTCAGCACTTCCATGTGACCAGATGCCTGTGAAGAGATGGGCATGTCATTGGCTGATGGACTTTGTTTTCGCCATATATGTCTGTTCAGGTCACTCACACAGAACTCGTCAGGTGTATCGGCAGTATCTTAACAGCCCGATGTGTACGAGAGTTTATCGGTCCATTAGGCTCAGCCAGTCGCGTACACGGATTTTATTTAGGGAGGGGCTGGACTTCGGTTTCTCAAGTGAGCACTTTGCACAGTAAGAAAAAATGCTTTTCCCGTTGTAAAATATATTTAAATTTCAATTGTACACTCTAAAGAACATTATTTCAGTGTTTATTTCAATTTTCAGTACACGCTTTCTGTTAACTTTACAAAATTTGTTTGAACTTTAATATTCTGACTATTTTTGCTAGGGGAGTGGAGGGGGGTTGTCTCCAGCCCCATCAGCTTCGCCCTTAAGTAATCCCCTGCGCTCAGTCACGTATTTTATTGATGGAGAGACTCTTTCCTGACCGCGCGCTGTTTTGAAGTAAAGGCTGTTCATGATAAAGTGAGCACTTTAGAAATGAACCTTAGAAAAAATGCGCTGCCCCTGCATGCATATATTTTAATCGGTGCACTGAGTGACATTCGCCCAGTAAAGTTGGTAACGAAGGATGGAAAGTACTTCCATATCTTAACGTCGAAATAAAAAGTGTTAGGTAACCATTTGTGATAACTTAAAATTATTTATTTAGCTTTATATTTTTTTTAATGCATAAAAATTTTAAAATTACCATATTTGCGAAATATTTACTTTTCTAATAATTTTACAGTTTCACCTGACGGACGCATGGATGAAGTGACGAGGCCCGTGGCAATGTTAATTTTACATTAGGTCGAAGAATACCCAACGTGCAAACAAGTATATATTAAGCAGGGCTTTCAAAAGTGCTCATTTTATTGTGAACAACCTATACAGGTGTTTCATGGTAGCATGGTCACCCCTGGCATACCAAACTACAGAATAAAATTGAGTAAATAGTAGTTCGGTTTGTTACAACCGAAACTGTATTAGTAGATCATTGTTATATATTGTATTTTAATCATTGCATATGAATCATCCGCACTTCTGTATCAAAAATGCTTCGTGTAATCGCAACCCGAATGAAGAAACCTTTCATTTTGTTTAAAAGCAGTTTGCACGAAAGACTTTCGCGATAAATAATTGTATATGATTAGTGCCTTCCTCCGGCGTCTCGGTGTTATGTATAAAACGTCGAGAGGCCGTTGTGTAGTTCGAGGGTACTTATAACCCCATTTGCTTCAAGGCTTATTTCGGTATGGTTGGAGGCATAGAAGACATACAACGATAGAAATCACCTTTGTATTATGTCATAGGTGTAGTCACTTTTGTCTGAATTACGTTCTCCGACATATTGTACGCACGTTAAACAGTTTCATTTCGTTATTGGCTGTCGAGTATTTATGAAACTACTATCCTATTTCATTGGGTCTATGAGGATTCTGATAATATAAAACAGAACGTTTGCGATTGGTCTTCAAAGACCAGATCATCCAACTTCTAGAGGATAAGCTATACTATAGCTGAGTTACTTCAAAGACCAGATCATCCAACTTCTAGAGGATAAGCTATACTATAGCTGAGTTACTTCAAAGACCAGATCATCCAACTTCTAGAGGATAAGCTATACTATAGCTGAGTTACCGAAAATTTGCCCACTCAAATTCGTTTCCCAATTTCCCAATGTTTCTAGGCAGATGTAAGGAAGAACACTATTTTTCGCACAAGAGTTCCTGTTTAGTTTTATTTCAAAACACTTTAGCTAATGATTGAACTTAGATTCACATTTTGGTATTTGACAAGGCCGATCAGAATTAGTTTACACCGATCCTGCATGTCTGTGAATCGCGAACACGCACTTAGCGAAGTCACGTGATCACTCAGCCATAACTTAACCTTTAGCGTAAGCAAAATGAGAGAACATAGCATTGTGTGACTTAGAGTCTTAAGTGATTATTAGAGACCTGAAAAATTCGCGAGTTCAATGACCTGCAGGCTAGACTCTACAATCTTAAGTACGAATATGCCGATATCAACTGCACATTGGTTGTCTGCTGTCACAGTGGAAGGCGACGATTGAGCCAGCGTTCTGCAGGAGGTGTCAAACACCGTGTGGACAAAGGGCTAAAGTTATCTAAATACACGTGTTTTGAATTCTAACTTGTTCCAAAATGAAGCCGCGAATTTTTCCGGTCTCTACTCATATCCAGTGCGGACCACACTCTCAAGTGTGTTCCTCCGCCGTGTATCCCTCCGCGTCGGTTCTACTTCCTCAGCTGACACACCAATCAGATGAAGGAGTTGAGTTATTGGGTTGAGATATTTGAGTGGCTCTTTAACAACGAGGTCTTCATAGTTAATGAGTAGAGACGTGCAAAATTCGCGTTATTATTTAGGAACATGTTAAACTTCAAACACGTGTACATTTGCTATACGTTTGTCATTGGAACATACTTTATCTAACGCGCCCTGGGTAACTCTGCGCCAATAAATTAACACTTCACAACTGTGTGCCCCAGTCACCTGCAGTTCAGTCAGAAAGGGCGTGAATGCACAGTTATACAGCAGCCAATGAAGAAACTATATGAGCTCTAGTGCATACAGTATTTTGAAGATCAGCCTGATGCCAAATAATAACGCGAATTTTGCATGCCACTACTAATGAGGGTGAAATGAGATGAGTGTGGAGCAGCGCCGGAATGCAAGGGCGGGGGAAACTGGAGATCCCCGAGATAATGCGCCGGCCAGCAGCATCGTCCGGCATTATTGCCACTTGCGAAAATCCCGGGAGTGAACCAGCCGGGGGTTGAACCCAGTTCGCCTTGGTGGGAATTCGTCACAATGAAGACTGCGCTGGTGTCTTGCTGTGTACAGGACTGGCCATAGATCTCACTGGCGTGAGACTTATCCTCCACTGTCGTGGGCACGGAGGCTGTGTTCCAAGTACTGGTGTCATATGCCAGTGGAATGTTTACATGGGTAGCAAATCTAGTTAGTGTTATTTTGCGTTATATAGTCTGTTCAGCGTTTTTTCACACTTTTTTAACACACATTTTTGAAAAATCTTTCCATGTAGGACGTGTCGGGTTGGTTCCTAAATATGCAATGTATCACATGCGTTTTACACTTGTGTTAACATGAAAGTTTCGTATGTTTGGTCGATTTGAACTTTCACCTATATTATAGTGTATAGGAACAATATATAACTTATGCGAATAAAAATAGAGTAAAAAGGCGTGTTGGTGTTGGTAAATGCTGTTCACTATGATGTGAGCACTTTTGAAATCAACATTTGAAAATAGTCACTGTCCCTGTGTGCATATATTTTAACAGGCGTACTGAGTGGCATTCGCCCAGTAAAGTTGGTAACGAAGGATGGAAAGTAGTTCCATATCTAAGAGTCGAATAAAAAGTGTTAACTAACAACGCCTACAGCTTATTGGTTGCGATAACAAACCTCGTTCTTTGCTGGCTTAAGTAGGTACAGCACAATCTAAACCTAAAACAGTGAGAATTGAGCCCCAAATTAGCGAAAGCCTATGAATATAAGCAACTGATATTCAGTGCCAGATAAATAATTAATATGATAGCTGAATTACACCGATTTATTTGCGATTCCCGCTGAATGTGGAGAATTCCACTCCCATAAGTAGCTTGTTCCCATTTCATCTGCTTGATTCGCCAGTCGGCCGTAGCTTGTCAACTGACTTTCAGTGAATGTTATTTCACTTATTGATATCACTGATTATGGCTCAGAGTGAAGGCGCGTATAGGCTGTTCACGGTAAAATGGACACTTCTGAAAGCCCTGCTGTGAACTACTTGTATGCATGTTGTGTATTCCTCCGCCTTATGTAAAATTAACGTTACCATGATCCTCATCATTTTATTCGTGCGTCGGTCAAGTGAAACTGTGAAATTATTAAGAAAGTAAATACTTCACAAATGTGCTTATTTTTACGCCTCTGTGCATTAAAAAAAAAAAAAAACAGAAAGCGAAAGGAACGATTTTAGTTATCACAAATGGTTACCTAACAGTTTTTATTCGACGTTAAAATATATAAGTGGTATACAGCCATCGTTGCCAACTGTACTGGGCGAATGTCACTCAGTGCGCTCGTTAAAATATATGCAGGTAGAATTAGTGATTTGATTCTAAGGTTCATTCCTAAAGTGCTCACTTTATCGTGAAAGGCTGTTATCAAAATAAACATTATTTGCAACACCAAAAGCGATAGATTAATGTGGTAATGAAGAGTCAACTCACTGGATAGTTTGGCTTCTGTATCGTTGTGTGGTCTCTTTGCGAGATGTCCCCTGACAGGTGCCGCGCCTCAGAGCTGCTCTGTATGGGGGCAACGACGCAGGGACTCGATATAAAACTCTCTAGAGACTCCTCTGCGCGGTAGAGAGGTAACTCGGCACGTAGCGGGCTAGACATATAGGTTCCCCAGTATCGCTACACTTGTCAGCCCAGCACGTGACCCTAATGCTACAGATACAGCTCGTCCCACACTGCTTTGCTGCACAACACTGTTCACGCCCTTCAACTGTCTGCGCTGGTTTGTTAGTCATTACTAGGGCCACCTGTTTTTCGCTAAAAGATTCACGCGGAGGCCAGACTTCAATATCATATGTGCACAATTTCAGTTTTCATTTGATTATTGGTCGCTTGGCTTTGTGTGTATACAGCTTGGTATGTGAGTAAGCCAATCAGAATTAAGTTTCTACGATACTTACCATCCGTGAATTGCGGGTATACAGATACTATGCGTAACAATTCAAATGATCCAATCACGAAAGTGGTTGTGAGCTAAAGTGCATTGGAACACAACGTGTCCTGAAATTTTTTAAGGTGCCCCTAGCCATTAACCATATGAAACTATCATGGTAAACGAAGAGAGTAACTGCAAAATACTATATACCGTTAACACTCTGAGTTCGGTGGGGGTTTGCCGACAACTAGGGGGCCACGGGAGCTGAGCGGTTAGACTGCTCGCCTACCCCACCAAGACGAACCGGGTTCAATGCCCGGTCGGGTCACTCCGGATTTTCGCAAGTGGGAATCGTGCCTGACAATGCCGCTGGTCGACGGGTTTTCTCGCGGATCTCCCGTTTCACCCGCTTTTTTCATTCCGGCACTGCCCCATACTCGCCTCACTTTTACCCTCATCGGCTCTCAAGACTTCGCTGTTAAAATTGAATGACAATCAGTTCTGTATCTTCCGCGTACAACTCTCCTATTGGTAGCGGCGCCTGTTTTTCGCGAAAAGATTTCAGAACAAGTTGTGTTCCAATGCACTTTAATTCGGAACCACTTTCGTGATTGGATCATATGAATTGTTACACGTCATCTGTCTTACTGCGAATTACGTACGGTAAGTATCGGAGAAACTTAATTCTGTTTGGCTCACTTAATTGAACATATTGTCTTCACCCGAAGACAAGCGGCCAATAGTCAAATGAAGACTGCAAGTGTTCACATAGGATATTGAAGTCTAGCCTCCGTGTAAATGTTTTCGCGATGAAACAGGTTTCTCCAGTTATTGATTCACATGACGCCTACTGTGGTATACTACGTTCACTATTGGCGGGCTGGGCTCTCTGCCTATATAATGCAGAGTTGGAAGTGTTCACTATTGGCGGGCTGGGCTCTCTGCCTATATAATGCAGAGTTGGAAGTGTTCACTATTGGCGGGCTGGGCTCTCTGCCTATATAATGCAGAGTTGGAAGTGTTCACTATTGGCGGGCTGGGCTCTCTGCCTATATAATGCAGAGTTGGAAGTGTTCACTATTGGCGGGCTGGGCTCTCTGCCTATATAATGCAGAGTTGGAAGTGTTCACTATTGGCGGGCTGGGCTCTCTGCCTATATAATGCAGAGTTGGAAGTGTTCACTATTGGCGGGCTGGGCTCTGCCTATATAATGCAGAGTTGGAAGTGTTCCAATCAAATGTTTCCAATAATATACAGTCCATTGTGTTCATTTGAATAATTTACACTTTGAATGTTCACGTAATATTCCGTTGCTGAAAACTTTATGGAAACTATTGGCCAAGTGATATTTCTTTCATAGTAGCGCGTTTTATGAATTATTATCTCAAAGGCAACGTAATTTGCTACTGAGCGTCGTAATAGATGACCTTCCATTGGAACATGTGGGAATTGCCTACACTGGTTATGAAACAATATGATCTAACAATTTTTAAAATCAAAATAATCAATTTAAAACAACTTAAAAAATATGTTCGAATTCTTTCACATACACAGCATTATAAGTTCAGGTGTGGCAACAAACAAGTAGTATGTATGCAGCTCTACTTTGGCGTGGTATTAAGTTGGTGTAGACCGCGGGACGTATGGGCAAGTTACCGGCAGTCATTGGTTTATCGGCCTGAGTAATGGTGTCATTCTCTTCCTTTATTGAAAGATGGTTTACTGCCGAATACAGTAAGGTCGTAAATCCGCTTCCTGGGCCTCAATGTTCGCTATACTGGACACTTACTTAAAGAGTCAAACTGAACCTGTACGTCTCGTAGCTCGCAGTAGCCAATCAGACGCAAGATCATTTTCCACTTTCAGCCAATGAGTGAGCGACAGCGGCTACATGACATTAACCGCCACGCCATTTAGCTTTATTTTTGCCCTTAACTGTTCTGTCATCTTGCCGTGGTCTTCGCGTGTCAGTTCTGTGTTCGAGAACTCGATCACATCTATGTCTTTACGCTCACAGTTAGTTTATTTTCAACTGTGCATAGTGCATAGTTTCAAATTAAGAGTAGGATGGATCTGCGCGTTTGTGTGTGAAATAGTTGTTTTTGTGCGAATACGCGTGTCTCGGTAAATAAATGTACTGCAAATACGACTTTTTGTCAGAAAAGATTAAAAAAATAAAGAATTATATATTCCACTATATTTTTACCTTTGTCATATTAAGTGTATTCTTGGAGAGAAAAAAAAGTGAAAATGGTCAAACATCGCATTTTTAAAGCTTGCCTGTGCAGTTACAAGTCGCAAGAGAAAAGTACACATATACGGGCGTAGTTTAATCTGTGGGCTTTCATGGCGTCTAATATAAAGTTCCACTGTTACAGATCTAATTTACACAGTACAACGTCACGAGGGAAACACTGCACGCCTTGCGCATAGGAGCGATGAGGCACTAGGCGTGTGTGTTAGTGTCGCCCGTATCGCTCCCTCGCTTCTTAACTTTGGACGCGCAGCTTCATCCCACTCTTAAACAGTTTCTAAGAGAATAGCGTAGTAATGTAGTATACTTTTGAATAGTTGAATATAACAATGTGTGTTGTTCGCATCATTGATTGTTATTTACTGTTATTGGAAGAGGGGAGTCGAAATTACATGGTTGATAATAACTTAACCCTTTCAGACCCACTTTAATTTTCGTTTTTAGGTGTTGCCAACAAATAAATTTATGATGCGTGCTGTACATAAGTCGTCACAGTAACTATTGCATTGGCCCAGCCAATGAACTCTAGGCTACATGTTCGGCTACAGGAATATGACCCAATTGTGACCTATACCAGTAAGATGGTTTGCGAATCATTTACCTACAGGTGATATCATTGGTCATCGAGCTTCGCAGTGTGTAGTACAGACCTGAAATTACCTACACGTGCGTAATGTACACACATGTGTAAACTGGGTCTGAATGGGTTAAAACAGTTTCTAACATAAATTACTGATATAGGCTGTTCACGGTAAAATGAGCACTTTTGAAAGCCCTGCTGAAGATCTACTTGTATACACGTTGTGTGTTCTTCCGCCGTATGTAAAATTAACATTGCCGTGGACATCACTTTATTCATGCGTCGGTCAAGTGAAACTGTGACACTATTAGAAAAGTAAATATTGTACATCTCAGCTCATTTTAAAACTTCGATGCATAAAAAAAAAAAAAACAGAAAGCGATAGAAATAATATCACAAATAGTTACCTAACACTTTTTATTCGACGTTAATATATGGAACTATTTTTCCTTCCATCGTTACCAACTTGGGCATATGCCACTCATTTCGCCCGTTAAAATGCATGCAGTTAGGAGCAGTGACATTTTTCTAGGCTTGATTTCAAAAGTGTTCACTTTATCGTGAACAGCCTTTAATCCAAAAGCAACTGACATTTAAATAGTGACTAATAACTTCGCGAAAAGATTTCATGACCAGTTGTATTTCATTACACATAGTCTATATCCACTTTCATGACCAGTTGTATTTCATTACACTTAGTCTATATCCACTTTCGTGATTCGATGATTTACAAGTCACGTATCTTAGGTATCCGCCCGCGAATCACAGACGTACAGTATCGGAGTTACCTAATCCTGATTGGCCAGTCAAGTAAGGAAATGTCTTGTCATAAAATCACGCCACCAATAAGATAAATGAAACTGCTGTTATGCCTGTAGAGCATTAAAATCTAGCATGTGCGGAAACTTTTTCGCGAAATTCGGGTGTCCCTAACTATAGGCTATGTGTTGTCTGGCACTTGCTTGCACGATGTGTAACTGCGAACTGTTGAACGAGTTCGCAGCCTTCGTTATTCGCGCCACAGAGCCGAAACAAACAACTTACAACACGAGCCAGTAAAACGACGTGACTGGCCAGCAAAATCGAACGCCTTTTTCCAATGAGCCAATAGGGAAGGAGCCTTTCACAGTATGCATGTGGTACTCAGTCAGACTCGAGGCCACTTCCCACAGCCAATCAGAGGAGAGGTACACCCACGTCATACCGCTTTGTAGAGTTTGTTGTACTTCAAGGACGACTGAACTGTTGGGAGTTATGGTCTTATGCAAGGTTTTTCTTCACTAATACTTTTCAATCGTACCTGTGAAAAATCACCCCATTTAAGACTTTTTGGTTGTTTCCTAAATATGTCCTGTATCTCAGGTGTTTAAAGTGCCTTATTTTTGGTTAGATTGCATTTTTTCATATTTACTTAGAAATTATAATTATTAATTTAAAATTAATATGAATTAGAAAGGGATAAAACAGTCGTGTTGGCAATGTCTAGTAATAATTAGTTCTTATGCAAACTAGTGCGTATTACTCAGAATGCGCACAAATGCAGTGCTTGGTTCCTTTGGTGTAATCTTCATACTCGGTTAAGCTTTGTTTGCACGAGGTGGAATAATGGGCTGGAAGTAGAAGCTGAGCAGGCCAGACCTTCAGAAGAGGGTGAAGTAACGGTGAATGGAGTATATGTGGGTGTTGGCCGAGTGCCCTAGACGCAGCAGCAAGTACTGTCCCCGGGTGGGAGGGTAGGAGTTCCTGGACAGTGAACACGAGGTTCTATGTGACGTCAGTTCAAGTGTGACGTGAACAATGAGCGTGTATAGTGCGGCAGGCAGGCTGGGAAGGGGTGGTCCAGTGACTGTAGGGGTGTGCAACCAGCTCACAGTCACCCCCGAGTTGCATGTAGCTAGCTGCCACAAATGAGATACCGCACCCCCCCCCCCCGGACCAGATCAGAGGTTTTTATCATCAATTCTTAGATTTTGAACTGATATTCACATATACTATGAAATTTTTTTTTAAACAACTTAACAAACAGTGATAATATATAGTACTTAATAAATAAAAATACAGACGATTGTATTGCGATTTAGTTTAGTGCTTCGATTAGGTTTTTGCGACATTTACGATATTAGCAAGTTGGCAACATCAGTAGCTGAAGGTTTTGAATGCAAATTATTTTCGTTTGCCATCTTTGTGAAGTGTTATGTAGTCTTTGTGAAGTGTTATGTAGTCTTTGGTACAATTTTTTTTATTTGTTATTGTTTTATTAGAAGTTGTTATAAAGTTGGTGTAAATAATTGTGGGGCGTGAATTGAGTGAATTAAGTTCACCGCCAACTGAAAAGAAATGGTATCATCTAAATTTTATATTGTGATTATATGTTTTGTTTTTTTTTCTGTTTGCGTCTTTACTGACAATGATATTTTTTTACTCTAGTCTTGGGAAATCGAAACTTCTTTCTGTAATTTGTGCAATATAGCCTTTTAATTGAATTTTTCCAGGCTATTTGTAATCTGGGTTTTCTTACAAAGATATTGTTTTTTTTTTTCTGGTTCGCAATCTGGGGTTTTTATAAATCTGTGAGTGGCAACACTGTGCGGTGCAGCGGCAGATCAGAGGCGTGTCGTCTCTCACGCTATGCGCGCAAGCCCGCGTGTATGTGCTGTTCAAGGCTGTTCACGATCAAGTGAGCACTTTTGAAATCAACCTTAGCAATATTCCACTTCCCCTACCTGTTTATATTTTAACGGGCGCGATGAGCGACATGTGACCAGTAGAGTTGGTAGTTCCAGACATTAACGTCGAACAAAAAGTGTTAGGTAATCATTTGTGATAACGTAAATTAATTTTCTAGCTTTGTGTTATTTTTTTAATGCATCGATGTGTAAAAATGAACAGATTTCTACAATATTTACTTTTCTAATAATTTCACAGTTTCACTTGACCGACTCATGACGAGGCCCGTGGCAACGTTAATTTTACATAAGGAGGAAGAATTCACAACGTGCATACAAGTAGGGAGATCTTCAGCAGGGCTTTCAAAAGTGCTCATTTTACCGCGAACAGCCTATATCTGTTTTAACGGACCCACTGACTGCGATGCTAACGACGGAAGAGCCATTTCACAACTACATGTTCACAACCAACCAAACTGTTTGTTGTTCAGTCGCGCCTACACCCTCTCCACTATGAAAGACAAAAATTCAAGTGTCAAATTACTTACCCTTTTGTTGGTTTTTTAAATATGTAGTTACTGCTTCCCATCCCTTCGTCGTTCTAGTTAAAATGTGCAGGAGCATGATGGGGGAGTTGTGTTGGATGTGGGGGAGAAGTGCCCGCCATAAGCCGCCCAACTCCACTTCTATAGTCCGTCTCACGCTTAGGTTGCAGTACAGGGCTTATGGCGCTCACTGTTGCCAGATTGCTTCAGCTTTGATACGTAACTGGCAAGCTGAGAAACAAATGGGCGGTGAAGGAAACAGTCTGATTAAGATAATTTTTACCTTCCTGCCAACTCGTAAAGGAATCCGATCCTGCGACGCAAAGCTGAGTGGCTCCTTTGAAACTGAAGTCTGTGAGAAACCCTATGACTGTGATTCTTTTTCGAAGTTGCAAAAAAAAAAATAACTCAGACAACAGCGGCCGCAGGAACAAGGACAGCGTTAATGACATAAATCGTGCATTGGAAGCAAAGAGTGAATGTCCATTACACCGCACACTGCAATCTAAGAGTGAGACGCTCAATGGCAGTACGCAGGAGCCAATCTGACATAATTAGAGACTCGCGCAACCAATCACAGAATGGCTGTACCCGCATCAAAGGAACCTATGCGTGATTTGGCCTCTGCGTGCTTATCTGCTCTGTGACGTCGTGCGGAGAAGACGTAACAGTTCCCGCGGTATTCATAGAGGCGGTGCGTGGTGCGCGACGTCGTGCGAAGGTCGCCCTTATCGCTCCCACGTGCGGCCGGCTCTCACGCCGTGTCTGGAGACGTCGGCGCACTTCAAGGACGGAGAGAGCTCGACGAAAAACCCTCCGCCGCGCGCCGTCGAGAGGTCGAATGAAGCCTGCTAGCCAGCAAGTCGACCGTGGACAGCACGGCTGCGAGATATACACTGTTCGGTATATTTCCGAAACATCTTGACCATATCAATATCAGTGAGATAATGCTGCCGGATAGTATCGTAAATCGATGGCGATATATCGCTAATGCCGCTTATATAGATATCGTATATATCTCATATTGATATCGCATGTCGGTAATATTGTGATGTGTGATGTATTGTCTGAAGACTGTTGTATTATATCGCAGTTGCCATATTTCCAAAAATTTTATTTCGTGATTGATGTATCGTGATATCGTAATCCGTTTTTACAGTCATTAAAATTTTCATAAAAGTGCGATTTAACTTTCATTTGAAAGAAGAATGTATATATTTTATACAATTGCAATTTTGTTTTTTTTGTTTTAAGAAAACCTTTGTCAAGTAGCGCAGTCATGATACTCTTTATAAATGTGTGTAAAATATAGTAGTGTAAAATTATGTTAGCACCAAAGTTAAAATAATATTTGTAATAACTGATTTTATGTATTCATTTCAGTTTAGAAAATGACAACTTTCTTGGTACTAATGTTATAAATGACATATCCCACATTGTTAAATTAGGTCTTAAACAAAATACGCAACGTAAATAGTTTGAAATATGATAGGTGGTAGGGGGTGGGGGTAAGCACCTTATATAATACGACATTGGTTGTAATGGAAGAGAATAGTGAGCTCATAGTTGTTGGCAGCTTTGTAGCGAAACAACTTCATTGCAGATGTCGCAGTGATGTAGTTATACAGTTTACTCTCCACCGAAGATATTTTTGATCACAGCCATATGTTCGTACTTAGGAAAGTTGGCGGACGTTTCCCCAGCATTACATTGTGCCGCTGCCTCGACTCCAGCTCTACTTCGCCCTAAGTGCCTTGGCGGTAAGGTGTTAGTTGTTGAGCGCGCCCAGATCTTCTCTCAGAAGACTGTCAGGACTTGAGACCTAGGTAGCACTTACCTGCGGTGTCGCGTGGTTGAAATACAGGAATGCCACCAGGACCCAGCTGAAGACCATAACTGGTCTTAGTTACTAGAATTTTTAATAAATTTTAAAAATAGACGAAACATAAAATTTGTCGCGTTATAAAAATTATATTTTTAAATTACAGAGTCTTAAAATTATAGTTTGATATAATCTTAAAGAAAAACTTTACGTTATAATTTTAAAATGTGAAAAGTTAAAATTCCTCTACCTCCGCCCTTGAACCCTCCCGCCGCCATCCCCTCCGGAGGCAGAGGAGCTGGCGGTTATTGTCGTTTTGTGAGGTGTCCGCCGTGTGTTTGATGTTTGTGTCTGTGTTGTGATGGTGTGAGTGTAATGTCTGAAATACACATGATTATAGGCTGTTCACGATAAAGTGAGCACTTTTGAAAGGCCTGCTTAATATAAACTTTGTATGTACGTTGTGTATTCATGCGTCGGTCAAGTAAAACTGTGAAATTATCAGAAACATGAACA
Source organism: Dryococelus australis (assembly GCA_029891345.1). Lineage (NCBI taxonomy): Eukaryota > Metazoa > Arthropoda > Insecta > Phasmatodea > Phasmatidae > Dryococelus > Dryococelus australis. The sequence continues at coordinate 6,968,342 of CM057007.1, read as the reverse complement.
TAAATCGAGGGAAATAATTTTAAGTTTTCACAAATGGTTACCTAACACTTTTTATTCGACGTTATGGTGTGTAACTACTTCCTACCCATCGTTACCAACTTTACTGGGCGCATGTCACTCAGTGCGCCCGTTAGAATATATGCAGATAGGAGCAGTGACTGTTTCCTAAGGTTTATTTCAAAAGTGCTCACTTTATCGTGAACGGCCTATACCACTGAAAGTCGTGTAAGTACACGTAGCACGACGTGGACGCTGCATACCAGTTCAGAGCCTTGCGCTTAGCGGTGACGGCGCACTTGATACGCGTGGCAGTGTCGTCCTTATTGCCCCCGAGCTATCGGCCCTCAAACGCGAAAATAGGTGCAGGTAGACGGGGTCCTTAACTGCAAGTTACGCAACGCCGCGTGGTGATTCATCGGACGGTAGACCTTCGCGAGAGAAATGCAAATTATGATTTCCTGCAGCTTGTCCGAGTTGCGTGCGGTCCTCTGCAACATGCAAGAGGACTTCCGTCGCGGGTAATTGACTCTAGAGCTCAGTGAAGGTCTGTCGGAGAATGTGGATCGTGGTCAGTGGCGTTTAGTGAGTTTTTTTTACAGGGTAAGCAATATAATAGTCCCACATATTTGATTGTTTTAGATAACATTTGCTAGTGCCAGGCTGTTGTTCCATTTTATATTTCTACTAACAAACGCAACTTCCAACTTTGCTTACCCTCCACATGTATTTATCGTTGTATAATACCTAACATTAGTTATAATAACGGATACGAAATTAATGTAATAATAACTAAACTGAATATTATTTAGAGAGCATATTACAAATGATAAGAAAGCTCTTGTTTTCCCGAACATTTTCATCCACTTTCCAAGGAAAATGTAGGACTGGAGGACGCAAACAGAACGATTGCGTACCCTGTCGAAGGAACGCGGCAATGTAACTCGCTTGCGAGTTCGATTCATCGCTAGCCGCTCCTGTTTGTGGAAATAAATACCAGATAGCAGCACTATGCGTTTATAGCACGGGAGTTACGAAAACTCTGTTTTCTCGAATCGGAAACGGGAAACTAAGATTGAAATGTGTTTATATTTAAAGTTGAGGCGAAAACTATAAAGCGTCAGACATTTCCAATATGTATTGGGTGAGTGAGCACTGCTTACCTTGCGTGTATGGAATAGACTCTCCTGACTATGGTTGGTTGGCGAGGTGTTGTCGAGGTTCCACTGCATGTTATGGCCTCAGTTCTGTAATTATCAGTTGTCTTACGAGGTTATCTTCACGGCGACCACTGCAGGCGGTGCTAAGTCGTGAATGGAGTCCGGGGATATGAACAAGGCCGTGCTACAATTGCCGTGGTGTTCCGCTAAGGAAACAACAGTAAAGGCTGTTCACGATAAAGTGAGCACTTTTGAAGGTCACTCCACCTACCTGCACATATTTGACGGTACGCGCCGAGTGACAGCCGTCCAGTAAAGTTGCTAACGATGGATGGTAAGTAGTTCCGTATATTAACTCCGAATAAAAGTTTTAGGTAACCATTAATGACAATTTAAATTATTTCTTTCGCTTTCTGTTTTTTTATGCATCGAAGTGTAATAATTTCACAGTTTCACTTGACCGACGCATGAATAAAGTAATGAGGCCCATGACAATGTTAATCTTACATATGACGGACGAATACGCAACGTGCATACACGTAGATCTAAAGTAGGGCTTTCAGAAGTGCTCATTTTACCGTGAATAGCCTATAGCTTTACGATTCAAGTCTTTTAAAGTGATGTGTACAACCGCAGTCATTCTGAAACTAACGAGGGGCCGCGGTGGCTCAGTAGGCAGATTACTCGCATCCCACCCAGGTGAACCTTGTTAGATTCCCGGCTGGTTCGCTCCCTGGATTTTCGCATGTGGTAATCGTGCCGGACGATGTCGCTGGTCGGCGAGTTTTCTCGGGGATTTCTTGTTTCCCCAGTCCCTTGCATTCCGGCGCTGCTCCATACCTCGCCTCATCAGTTTTTATTCCTGTAAAATGATCGTCTATCGAAAGTTCAAACGCAAACAAACACTATCATCACAGTTGATCAATCACGTGACTCCGATAGTTATACTGACGAGATGGTCAAGTCAAAGTTCGGTATAGACTATTCGCGCTTTCTTCGCCATTTTTAAATAAAACCTTTGAAAAATCATCTAAAGTGTGACGTGTTTGGGGTTTTCTGAAATACTTCGTGCGCAATTCTGTTCATATGAAAACATATTTTTTGGTTAAATTGTGCTTTTTACTTACATTTTGTTTATTTCAATTATAATTAATATGAATAAATACAGGGAGACAATATGTGTGTTGGTAAAGCGTATAAGAAGTAGTTCTTATGCAAAAATAGGATCACGCTTAGTATGCGGGAATGTAGTTCGCTGTCCCTTTGCTGTCTCAGTTAATGTTTGTTTGCATGTGGTGGACGAATAACCAGAAAGTAAAACTTCAGCAGGCCAGGCTTCAAAAACTTAGGAAGTAACAGAGAGTGGACTGAACATACAAGGAAGACCACATTCTAAGAAATTATTCGGAAATCTACCATAACAGTGTGTATGCTTAGTGAGTGAGTGAGTGAGTGAGTGAAGATATTTGGGCTGCTCTTAACAGCGGGATCTTGAGAGCCGATGAGGGTGATTGAGGTTAGTATGGAGCTGCGCCTGAATGCAAGGGCGAGGGATACGGGATATCCCCGAGAAAATCCGTCGATCGGAGGCATCGTCCGGCACAATTATCACATGCGAAAATCCACGGAGCTACCCCGCCGGGAATCTAACCAGGTTCGCCTGGGTTGGATGCGAGTAGTTTGCCCACTGCATCGCCGCGGCCTCGGGGAGTTTGGCATCGGGAAGATGTCCGCTGTAAGGTGTGCTGGTGTTTCAAATAGGCCGGTTTTCTTCGCAAGATATTATACAGGTATATTTATTCACTACAAAACGCAGAAAATCTACTTGACAAACTATTAGCATCGAGCCTTGCAACTTGAGTGGTATAAACCCAAACCATAGAACTACTTCTTATACATAGAGACCTGAAGAATTCGCCGATTCATTTTGGGACAAGTTAGAATTCAAAACATGTGTGTTGATATAACATTGACGATTGACCCACACGGTGTTTGACACCTCCTGGAGAACGCTGGCCCAATCGTTGCCTTCCACTGTGACAGCAGACAACCAATGTGCAGTTGACATTGACAAATTTGTACATAAGACTGTAGAATCTAGCCTGCAGGTCATTGAACTCGCGAATTTTTCAGGTCTGTACTTATACATTGCTGTCAATATTGCTGAACGCAACCAGTCAGTATATACGGTAATATATATGCAATATTATAAGCTGTTTTTTTTTAGAGGTAGATTTCGAAAGTTCTGAATCAACTGGGAATCAGCTTAGTTGCCATTTCTCACTTCAATGTGCATAAAACCAAGCTCAATTATGTTTAGCTACCGTCAGTTTAAAACATCCAATTTTAATAACGAGGAAACAAAGGTAATCCTTGTGATGCGTTGCGAGCATGACCAGGAAGTACTGCAAGCAGCGTTTATTTTAAATAAAATGTAGTTTTAGTTTGTTTGGAAAATGTTTAGTTGGCAGTGAAGGCGCTGTGTTCAGGTAACTACGTACAGAGTGTTCTACAAATGTGTAGGGCGGTTTTTTTTTTCTTCTGAAAATGAAGTTGCTAACTGATGTCCTGCTAGCGTCCATCTTGTTAGTGTGACCTAATTCGCCGGTTCGCTGTAGGTAGAAATATGCCACTTGTTCACTGGAGGTTAGATATACCATAGTACGTGTGCACTGTAAATACAAACCCCCTAGGCTATCACATGTGTCCTGCAATTAGAAACACGTATCCCAAGTGCACCGCAAATACAAACTCCGTATCACAAAGCCCTGCAATTGGGAATACGTGCTACAAGTGGACTGCAAATAGAATTCCCAAAGCACAAGTTGCCTGCAATGTGAAAGACGTGCGACAAGTGCACAGCAAATAGAGACCAAGTAGCACGAGTGTAGTAAATCCTCGTGTGACAAGTGTACTGCAAGTAGAAAGTATGGTGCATGAAAGGCGTTTAGCCACGCGTAATGTGGGAGACAGCTGTGTACGATGGGCTCGGGCGGGCCAGATGGCAGACAGGCGCATTGTGCTGGCCGACTCAGAATGGCGAGATTGCCACAGCGGCTATCATAGCAGATATGCAGCCTTGTTTACTGCTAGTGAGGAGGGGAAAGTCGCCCGCCATCTTTATTCTCGTGCATCCACAGCGAGGTCATTAGCTCTGGCAGATCTGTAGGCGCGGTCAACCTCCAGCGCAGCCCACACTTGACAGCTACTTTCTATATACATATATAATGTATATGTGTATATATAATATTTGTATATTTAATATTATATATATATTTATATATTTAAGAGTGTGTGTCTATATATATATATATATATATATATATATATATATATATATGCACATACACACACACATTTTTTCCATAGTCAAACTGCAACATTTCCGGTACAAACCATAACATTTCCGTATACAGAAAAAGTAGCTAGAAATGTTTTTCTTTAAATATATTCAGTGAAAATCTAAATCTACACTGTGACGTTTTTATTCACTATGCCGTTTTAAAATACGTCACGACTATTTTACTGTTGCTTCACTGCTAGTGTACTATTTTTAAACAGTTTTGAAACTTCATTTCAGTATTTAATTTAGTAAAAAAGATTGGGAGTAATATTTAATTGTCTTATTACCTTTGATATTTAATTAATGCGTTTATTAATGTTTTTTATAACGGCTTGAGCATCTACAATTTATTTAATCATGTCTATTTGTCCGGTGGTATGATATAACTTCATGGTAAATGTATTTCTTATATATTTCTTTATTAAAGCGTATGTAATGTGATATTTACTTATTTCAGTTTATTTGATCATTTTTTATCGAGGCACTTATAATTATTTTAATATTTAGTTTTAATGTTATAGATATTAATCACTGAATCATAATGGGATTTAAATTGCTTTATGGTCAAGTTTCATGCCTTTCATTTTTGAAGACTGATCTTTAATGTTGTATTGCGTTCTCTCTTTTATGGTTATTTAAACTGTCATTAGTTTATTTTGAAAGAAAGAGAAACAATTATTTGTTCTGATGGTAGTCGTTTGTTTGCCTCTAAAAGATTTAATTGCCACACAACCACAAGATTTACGTCTTATTATTTCGTATACAATAGGTTGACCTCTGGGCTTTCATGTTGTTTATTGATACAAGTAAATATTGCATTCGTATTTTTTATTGCTGCTCTCTCTTTTGTGCCATGTACGGTCGCCCACTATGATTGTTTATTACCGCTTCCTATTCTGTATATCGCTGCCTTTTATAATTGTTTGTGCCGAGTCCTTTTGGGTAATTGTTCCTTTGTTATGTCACTTGGTGTGCTATGGTTTTGTGGAATTGTTTGCTGTTGTGCCAAGGACTCGGGCGAGCCATTTCTGTGTTTGCTGCAAGTCGATAAGTATAATATTTTATTCGTTTCTTATCTTTTGGTCGTACATTGGCACACCACGACAGAAAGTGTAAACTACTTCATTTGCCCGTACGGCAGTATTGTTTTCACATATTCATGGTTTGTTAACTTAGGCCCCTTAATGTTGAATGTGTGTGTAATTTATAAGCCTATACTCAACATCATTTGTAATTTAAGCAATCACAAAATCTTTGCATACGTATATTGTTAAATCCTTTCACATTTCAGAGCACACAGCAAATATTTTTAAAATATTTGTGCACATTGTACCACAAAGTAATTTCACTACTTCAAGAAGGGTGAAAACCATAGTGAAAATAAACGTTATTGATAGCAATAAAATTTGCTTGTTTTATTTCATAGTTGCGCCTTTATTTCAACAACTTACTACTCAATTTTTTTCGTTCACGAGCGGTTATCAGTACACAATAATCTTGATAACGTACCACCCAGCTTGTACTTTTATTGTTCGAATCGTAGTCATAAATTTTCCGTACGCGTCAGCGTAAATAAAATTCCGTACATGTACGGAAATTTCTGTGCAGTGCTGCCCGTCAACTTGCCCAGTATGTCGACAAAAAATATTTTTTCATGGACAATAACTATACACAAAAATTTTCTCAGAACGGAAAAAAAAAGTACTCATTCGTGCACGATACAGACTATATCTTCACATATTTTGAATCAAACCTTGGAAATATCAGCTCATGTGTGATGTGTGTAGTTGTCCCCTTGTATGTTATGTGTCATACGCGTTTTGTACTTTTGTTTATTTTTGTTCTAAGTGAATTTTTACTTATAGTAAATCTACTATTTATAATATCTCGTTTACAATCAATACGAATAAAGAGAACAGGTGTGCTGGTAATGCCTATAGTTTCCATGCCAAATATTACTGCACTGAGTGCGGAGTATAAGTATGCAGTACTCGGGCAGTGAAATTTTTCCGCAGGTTAATTTCAAAGGTGCTTACCGTGAACAACCCGAACAAAGGTTGCACTTGTATCGATCGGCAAAACAATAGTAAAGGCTGTTCACCATCAAGTGAGCACTTCTGAAACGACCTTGGAAAAAAGTTACTGCCCATACCCGCATATATTTTAACGGGTACATTGAGTGACATGCGCCCAGTTAAGTTGTTCAATACATCAACGTAAAGTTACTGGCCATACCCGCATATATTTTAACGGGTACATTGAGTGACATGCGCCCAGTTAAGTTGTTCAATATATCAACGTAAAGTTACTGGCCATACCCGCATATATTTTAACGGGTACATTGAGTGACATGCGCCCAGTTAAGTTGTTCAATACATCAACGTAAAGTTACTGGCCATACGCGCATATATTTTAACGGGTACATTGAGTGACATGCGCCCAGTTAAGTTGTTCAATATATCAACGTAAAGTTACTGGCCATACCCGCATATATTTTAACGGGTACATTGAGTGACATGCGCCCAGTTAAGTTGTTCAATACATCAACGTAAAGTTACTGGCCATACCCGCATATATTTTAACGGGTACATTGAGTGACATGCGCCCAGTTAAGTTGTTCAATATATCAACGTAAAGTTACTGGCCATACCCGCATATATTTTAACGGGTACATTGAGTGACATGCGCCCAGTTAAGTTGTTCAATACATCAACGTAAAGTTACTGGCCATACCCGCATATATTTTAACGGGTACATTGAGTGACATGCGCCCAGTTAAGTTGTTCAATATATCAACGTAAAGTTACTGGCCATACCCGCATATATTTTAACGGGTACATTGAGTGACATGCGCCCAGTTAAGTTGTTCAATACATCAACGTAAAGTTACTGGCCATACCCGCATATATTTTAACGGGTACATTGAGTGACATGCGCCCAGTTAAGTTGTTCAATATATCAACGTCGAATAAAAAGTGTTGTAATAACTTGTTATTTCCTTCGCTTTCTTTTATTTTTTAATGTGTCAGCGTGTAAACATAACTAAATTTGTAACATATTTACTTTTATAATATTTCCACAGATTCACCTGACCGGCGCATAAATAAAGTGATGAGGCCCATGACAATGTTAATTTTACGTAAGGCGGAAGAATACACCAAGTGCGTACAAGTACATCTTGTTGTATTGTAAAGGACTTTTTTAACGTCCCCCGGTTTTATGCTTGAAAGCTTAGCAGGGAGCGGCTTACAGGCTAACTTATAACCTTACTTGAAAGCCCATGGCTTGCCCGGGATTCGAACCCAGAGCCTCCCGCACTCCAGATCGGTGGTGTTCCAACCGACTACGCCACGGGAGGTCGGCAAGTATATCTTAAGCAGGTGGTTTAAAAAGCTCTCAGTTTACCGTGAACAGCCTATAATTGCATTTTAACGTGAGGAATACGGGTCTCTGTGCTGAGACAAATTTTTTCGATAGAGTTCGAAATTATTTTTTCCACTTCTCACTTATCCATAGGTACTGGCGACCAAGTAATTTATTATTTTATTATACAATGTCTAACTAAAAATACCTACAAACTCCGAAAGGCGATTCTTTCCGAAAAAAATATGGCGAAAATATTCTATTTTCCCCCATTAATGATTATTAAGGGATCTGCGGGCCCCAAAATATGATTTTTGAAATTATTTTCTTTGCAAATATTAGGAATTGCATGCAATTAAGCAAAAAAATAGATGAATAATGTTTAATAGAACGGAGGTCGTACACTTGTGAAAATGTGGTGGTAACGTGTGGAATATTGCCCTACACTGCTATGCCGTCTCCGTTGCGATATTTCAGAAATATTTCTTCGTAATCGATATATAGTTATATCGCACAAGCCTGCTTATAGAGACTCTATTCACATTCGAGGCATGCACTGGAAGCACAGCTATCGATCTGTTTGCGAATCGCGGACAGTTAGTATCGGAGAAACATAATCCTGATTGGCCCACTCATGTAACAGACTCTCTCACACAAAGACAAGCGGCTAGTAGTCAAAGAAAGACCGCAAGTGTGCACGTAGGATCTTGAAGTATAACACCGGCCGTGTAAATATTTCCGCGAGAAACAGGTGGCCCTAGTCATATCAGATATCTGGCACTGATTACCAGCGCTGTCTCTCTCACTGCTGTTCGCTGGCCGACTCCATTTTAACTAGTTCAGGTTTAAGAGTGTGTAAATGTGGTAAATACTACGACCTCCAAACAGCAATACACAGGAATCCTTATTGAAATAATTATTATCTCCGCGAAAATATTGGCAAATATTAAAAAAAAAATCGGGTTTGGCTGTGTTGGGGACACGGCCGTTTGTTTTGAGTGAATACGTCTACGTTGACGCGCTCGGACGCCTTGATGTTTATTTTACGTTCCCGGCACAGCTTCACTCGATCATATGGGGTTTTATGGCTATCACTGGATTGCTTTTTAGATGCTATTTCCAACCGTATACAATTTCTGTATTTCGACTTGGCTTTTTGACGAGTATAGGTCGAAATTGTTTTTAAGTTTTCTTAATTATTTACATTAAACTCGTACAATTTCACCATTACCACGCCAAACAAATGTTTTTACATACGCAATCGACTGATCTCGATGAGAGCTGTCGATTGAAACTTTAAACGAGCGTCGTAGCTTCTCTTAGGACAAAGTTGTACTACGCGGAAGTTATGAAAGGCGGCGAAACGAACTAAAAATTGCAGAGAGAGCCCCCCCCCCCCCCCCACCCCACCCCGCCCCTTCCGCAAGCGATTCTTCGCAGTCCTCAGTCAACGTAACATATTCTTTGATCCTTTGACAATCGAGTGGAGCGATTGAATTTTGAAAAGACGTATTCACGTCAAAAGTTGGCACAGAGTACGAGGGAAATGACGAGTGTTTGTTGACAATGAAGTAGAAAATGATGTGTATGGGTGGAGTTCACGTGAGGTGGGTACAATGGCATGCAGTGCCGAGTGGGCGGGACTAAAGTGTCACGTGACAGTGGGCCGCGCAGTCATTGTGCCCCGCCTGCACAGTGTGTGCGCCTTCTCTACTGCGAGCTACTTACTTTCTTCCATACCTTCATTTCAAGATTCACGATTGACAAACGAAGCTCTTCTAGACACAAGGGTCACCTTGATACAGGCTGTTCACAGTAAAGCGAGCACATTTTTAGCTTATGGTTACTTTTCCCTTTCGGCCATTTTTTATCCTTTAACCAACTTTTTCAATAAATATTGCCATGTAAGTAATTGACACAGTGTGTATATTCCACCGCACTCTGAAGTTAACGTCTAGGGAAAATAAAATATATTTATTGACTATTGCTGCAAATGAGAGGGCTTCCAAAACTGCTCACTTCATAATTTTTTATTTTCCTTGTTTGATTCGTTTCACATCTGTAACCTTAACCATAGGTCACCTAATTTCTTAATTATTTCTGTCTCACATGGGAAATTATTGATATAACTGAATGCGTAGAACTTTAGGAAATCATGCTAAGTAGTCCTGTATGCCATGTCAAGGTTTAATTTTTCGTGTCCGGTTATGACGTGTAATTTCGAGTATTTGTAGAAAATTAATATGAAAAGGAAACTGCCCCTTCAAGAGGACTACAGGTTGTTCACGGTAAAGTGAGCACTTTTGAGGCGCTAGTTACTTTTTCCTTTCAGCCATTTGTTATCGTTTAACCATCATTTAAAATCAATATTGCCATATAATTTAGAAACACCGCACTCAGAAGTTATCGTCTACGGCTAAAATAAAATATATTTATTAACTATTATTCCAAGCCAGGGGGTTTTCAAAAGTGCTCACTTTACCGTGAATAGCGTATATGTATGAACCCGGAGCTTCGAATGCATTGCGGGGCGTTTGAAATTCTTCTTGTATTTATTTATTACGAAAGTACTTCGTGTGCGTCGTGTGTACTGATCTAAGAAAAGAACAGTCACTTGAAATGCGCTAGGAACACTACTTTCAAGCCACCGCGCTCATTACGAATACTATTTCTGAGATCTCCAACATCAATAAAAACCGATTTTTCACATTGCTTTATAAAAAAATGTACTGATTGGAAATCCTCAAATCTAGCATAGGGACATGTACTGAACTTTGCTACACACGTTGCACTAGTGAAATTATGAGTCACATGATGTCTTACAGTCAAACATACGAAACGGTTTTAATACTTAGCAAGCGTACAAGAGTGTAGTGAGTAAACCCCGGGATGTTTCCTCGGTCTTTGACCAGCGCTCTCTAGCGTGCCGCTAGTTACACTCGGGGAAACACATAACAGTAACAGCACATAAGCTAGATCTCCCAATGTATTCCGTGTCCGTCACTGATGGAGGACATGTTGCATGTGAAGGGCATTTATGCATAACGCTGTACACAATAAGGAATCACTCGCTGTGTTTTGGGCGTCTGCCTTGGAAGAGATTCGACTTGTTGAAGTTCCTACATCTCTCGTGAAGAAGGTTAGCACTGACGTCAAGTTCGTGGTCCATTGTTTGCCAGAAGCACGCTCCACACAGGTACAGTTGCGAGAAGCACACTACACACAGGCACAGTTGCGAGAAACACGCTCCACACAGGTACAGTTGCGAGAAGCACACTCCACACAGGTACAGTTGCGAGAAGCACGCTCCTCATAGACACAGTTGCGAGAAGCACGCTCCACGCAGGTACAGTTTCGAGAAGCACGCTCCACGCAGGTACTACAGTTGCGAGAAGCACACTATACACAGGTACAGTTGCGAGAAGCACACTATACACAGGTACAGTTGCGAGAAACACGCTCCACACAGGTACAGTTGCGAGAAGCACACTATACACAGGTACAGTTGCGAGAAACACGCTCCACACAGGTACAGTTGCGAGAAACACGCTCCACACAGGTACAGTTGCGAGAATCATTCTCCACACAGGTACAGTTGCGAGAAGCACACTATACACAGGTACAGTTGCGAGAAACACGCTCCACACAGGTACAGTTGCGAGAAGCACGCTCCACACAGGTACAGTTGCGAGAAGCACACTACACACAGGCACAGTTGCGAGAAACACGCTCCACACAGGTACAGTTGCGAGAAGCATTCTCCACACAGGTACAGTTGCGAGAAGCACACTATACACAGGTACAGTTGCGAGAAACACGCTCCACACAGGTACAGTTGCGAGAAGCACACTCCACACAGGTACAGTTGCGAGAAGCACGCTCCTCATAGACACAGTTGCGAGAAGCACGCTCCACGCAGGTACGTTTCGAGAAGCACGCTCCACGCAGGTACTACAGTTGCGAGAAGCACGCTCCACGCAGGTACTACAGTTGCGAGAAGCACGCTCCACGCAGGTACTACAGTTGCGAGAAGCACGCTCCACACAGGCACAGTTGCAAGGAGCACGCTCCTCACAGGTACAGTAGCAAGAAGCACGCTCCTCACTGGTACAGTTGCGAGAAGCACGCTCCACACATGTACAGTTGCGAGAAGCGCACTCCACATAGGTATAGTTGCGAGAAGCACGCTACACTCCGATACAGTTGCGAGAAGCACACTCTACACAGGTTCAGTTGCGAGAAGCACGCTACACTCAGGTACAGTTGCTGTAAGCACGCTCCACATAGATACATTTGCGAGAAGCATGCTCCACACAGGTATAGTGCGAGAAGCAAGCTCCACGTAGGTACAGTTGCGAGAAGCACGCTCCACACAGGTACAGTACTATAAAAAATTTTGATGTTTGCAACATTTGAGATCGGAATTTAATTCGGGAGCGAACAAGTTAATACGTCGTACTTTGCACGTCGTGGCGTTTCTTTCATTGGCTCTCTCTCTCTCTCTCTCTCTCTCTCTCTCTGTGTCTGTGTGTGTGTGAGAGAGAGAGAGAGAGAGAGGGGGAGAGGGAGAGAGCAGACACTACTGAAACAATCAAACTTACGTTATCCCGAACACTGAACGTCGGTGAATGGCTGATGAGACTTAACACGCGCGAGACTTGGCATCCTCCAAACACGCAATTTGTTCTGAAATAATGTGTTTAGCAGTGCAACTAGTGATGGAAACAGGGGGCCCTTCTTATGGCGTATTCTCGCTGTGTTCCGCGTGGCAAGAATGTTTTTTTCATGTCGTTGAGGTCGGAAGTTACGTCACTGAGTGTAGTGTTCTCTACAATTTTAGTTCTTTTGTTTCCTTTCACACATCTTCAAAACATATACGCGCAGTTTTTGTTCGTTGTTTTGGTTGCTTCGTTTCAAATAAAAGAATTTGCACTAAGGGAAGGTCAGAATGGAGTATCGCATAAACAATTGACTAACAAACACTTTGATTGCGACAATGCTCACCAAGAGGACGTCTCACAACACAAGAAGCGTGTTAACTATCTTGACTGTCACAGAAGAAAGCAGCGCCACATGAATAGTCCCTCGCATGTGTGGGTGGATTTCCGTTGTTAGGACAATACTTCTGTTTATTACGTCAGGCACTGAACGTAATTTGTTTTGGTTCCGACACATACAAGATTGTATTGCAGGCTTCCTTGCATCGTTCCAGGTTTAGGCCGTTCACGGTAAAGTGAGCACTTTTTAAGGCCCCCTCGGAATTTTTCTTTTAAGCCAGTTTTTATATTTAAGCCATTTTTTAATATCATCATTGTCATTTGACTAATATATACGGTGTATAATTTCACCACTCTCAAGAGTTAATGTCTGCGACTGCAATTAAACATATTTATTAGTGGTTATGCCTGTTGGGAGGGCCTTAAAAAGTGCTCGTTTTGTCGGAACAGCCTATCGTTCTTTACAACACCCAAACTGATTAAATATTTTCGCGATGATCGGATGTCCCCATGAATTGGTACATGACCAGTTGTATTTAATAATTCTTTTGCTCAGATGCACTTTCGTGATTGGATAGTTTCAGTGTTTCGCGTCTTGGTGTCTGTGCGCGAATCGCAGACGTAATGTATTAAAGATACCTAATTATGATTGGCCAGTCAAGTATGAAAACGTCTTCACAACCACACACACCCACACACACACCCACACACACCCACACACGCACCCACACACACACACACACACACACACACAGGCCACCAATAAGCAAAAGGAAACTGCTGTTATGGCCGTAAAGTTTTTAAATCTAACATGTGCGGAGCTGTTTTCGCGAAATTCGGGTGTCCCAATCTGCATATGTTAAAATGAAAGTTTCAAAGAATGGCGTAGCAGCATGCATACCTCGGTGCCCGTTACCACTAAATACACTAGGTTTCCTGATAAAAAGACAATATTTACCCCGCAGCCTTGTAATATTCTCGTGGAAAACACGTGCCCGAAACTACAGTCACTAAAATGATTACTACAGTCTGTTCGCGGTAAACTTGAGTTCTTTTGAAAGCCCTGTTTACGATCTACTTGTACGCACATTGTGTATTCTTTCACAATATGTTAAATTAACAACGCTGTGGACATTGTCATTCTGTCGTCAATTGAATATGTGGAATATTAGAAACACACCCCTTAATATTGAGAGGTATGGAAGCTTTCCTAACCCTGTGTAGCTGATTAGGATAAAACTTTAGCCTTACCCGGCATGAACTTGTCTATGAATGATGAATTAAGCACGCCTTATATATATATAATATGTGTATATATATATATAATCATTTCGTTTCGCGCACTAATATAAGAATTTCATCCCCTATCTGGGGGATGACTCACATCTGGAGACATTCTGAAAACAGTAAAATTTACTAAACAAACCAAACTTGAAACAGATCCAACATTAGAATGTCTCAACTCTACGTTAATGAATTTGATGCAGCTTCGCTTTACATTGGTTTTAATTACTGACGAAAGTTATTTATGAAACCCTAATTTGCGTTAAATCAAGATGAACATATAATATAATTAATATCAACTTAAATATTACAAATGAAAATAAATTCTAGGAAATTCTGTATTCTTAAACGCACGGCACTAGCAAGTGTGTACCGTAATGTATTTCTTTATAACCGTTTTAGGCAAATATGTTTAACTTTATTGAGTTTCTCAGCGGTAGATACTTATGACTCAATATAAAATATCTCAGATTCTAATCAGTTATAATGTCTGGCTGGTCAACAAAATAAAATATTAAGCCTGCCTGTTGAAATACTGCCAGTGAAAAACTGCATGGTGGTGCAAAAAAAAAGAGAGAGTCCCTGTATGAGTCCCTGTTTCACATAATTCCGTAACATTTTTCACAATTCACCTGGAAATAATTTTACTGCTGGTACCTTCTTTTTAAAAATTAAATTAAATAAGTTTTCAAGATAATATCTGAAGCAGTTTGCTAATGTCGTGATTTTTTCTCTTTAAAAAAACTTTTTCGTACAAGTTACCACACAAAATTCTGCTAATTTTCCCTTCTAAAAGACCTCTTAATACAAACGCTGCAAGATTACTCTTACTTTCGTACTGCATTTAAAAACAATAAACGAAGCGACTATAATTGAGCTTTTTAACAAAAAAATTGACATATGATAAAACACTTCTTTAGAATTCCCTCCAATATAAATGAATACTCACACTTCTTATTATACAATCAAAACTAAACACAGGCTCAAATAAAACAACTAGTGATCTGGACTGAACTGCGTAGAGAAAGTAAATATGCCCCTTCTTTCAAAAGTTACATTTCACGTCCATGCATTAAAAATACAGGAAACAGAAGGAATTATTTCAGTATTAGCGAATGTTGCATAACCTTTCTAGCACATTCAAGCCCAGTGTACACAACTGCATACATTACGCGCGTGTAGGTAACTTTTGATCCGCACTGCACATTCCGAAGCTCAATGACCAATGATCTTACATGTGGGTAAATGATTCGCAAACCTTACTGGTTCATATAACTGTAGCCGAATATATAGCCTACACCTCATCGGCTGTTAGAGCGAAGCAAGTGTTGTGTCGACTTAAGTACAGCACGCATCATAACATTTTATTTTTGTAACACCTGAAACCGTGAATCAAAGCGAGTTTGAAAGGTTTGATTCAACGTTAAAACGCGGGACTAGCGTCCCTCCGCGTCGTTACCAACGCGACTCGGCGCCCAGTCACAGTCACAGTCACAGTCACAGTACAGCTAGCGGCAGCGACGTGTTTCCGAAGGTCCATTTCAAAAGTGCTCAACTACCCGTGAACAGTGTAAAACATGGTTGACGTGAAAATTATTAATTGCAGTCGAAGTTGGCTTTCCTATGACAAGTGTTAAGAGAATTTTAGTAGGGGTAATCATTTAGAAAGGTACGTAATGTTTTATTTTTAACTAACATTTAATTGTTCTTGATACAAACCATTAATATTTATAGCGCGAGTGTAAGTCTCCCGTTTAATAACATAGAAGATACGACAAGAGAAAAATTTATGCTTTCTCTAAATCGCTCAAGAACCAATTAATTTTCCAGATGTTATGGATATTTCGTAGTTTCGTATCAGGATACTGATGATACCGTCATTAAAATACCAAATAATTTGAAAAATAACGTCCATTTTTTTTTTTGTTGGCTAAAGTGTTTATTCGTACAAATTTCAACACGAGGTGTGTGTTTCAACTGAAGTGTTTATTGAAGTCGCAGAAGTAGCATGTTGCATGCTTGTTTTGCATCCAACCTCTGGTTGTCCTGCGGCAAGGGTCTATCTTCCTATCTGACCTTCAGTTTTGTCTCCAAAATGTTGTTTCCGGAACATTGATGGGTGTTTTAGCCATTACTCGCTGTGAGTAGCGCCGAACCTGTCTTTCTAGAGTAATTGTTTTTCCTGACCTACCCTAATTATAAGTGTTCAGTGTGCCTATGTGCTGTTCACGGTAATGTAAGCACTTTTTAATTTAAGGCCCTCACAAAAGTCATTAACCCCTAATGAGTATATTTTATTGCAGTCTCATACGTTAACTATTGAGCGTGATGAATTGTATACACTGTGTTTATTAGTCATGTTGCACTGTTTTAATTAAAAAGTGGCGGAAAGGTATAAATTAATTTAAAGGGAAAATTCAGCAGGGCCTTATAAAGTGCTCACTTTACCATGAACAGCCTATATATACAAGGTAGGGTCGGGACTTCAATATGTATCAGCAGGACTGAGCCTCATGCGTCTACAGAGGAAGGAATTCATGCAATAATGTAGACTCGAGTTGAGAGATACCGGGTTCAATCCCCGGCCGGGTCACTCCGGAGTTTCGCATGTGGGAATCGTGCCGGATGATGCCGTTGGTCCGCGTGTTTTCTCGGGGATCTCCCGTTTCCCCCGCCCTTTCATTCCGGCGCTGCTTCATACTCGTCTCAGTCACCTTCATCGGCTCTCAAAACCTCAATGTTAAGAGCTGCCCAAATCTCTTCACACTCTCAACGAGGCCTAGAGAGCCGATGAGGGTGAAATGAGGCGAGAATGGAGCAACGCCGGAATGCAAGGGCGAGGGGAAACGAGAGATCCCCGAGAAAACCCTTCGACCAGCGGCATCGTCCGGCACGTTTCCCACTTGCGAAAATCCGGAGTGACCCGGCCGGGGATCGAATAACGTTCACAGAAGTGGGAGGCGAGCAGTGTAACCGCTCAACCACCGCGGTTCCCTCCTAGTCTTGGTTAAGCTTAGCGTGCATGGGGCGGAGGAATATTGTGGAAGTATACCCTGAGCAGGGTTTAAGAACCATGAAGGGACTGGGCCAGAGAGGTGTTGCTGGAGATGTCGGCTGGTGTCAGCTGGCTCCGAGCGAGGGCCAGCTCATCTGCATTGCTAATTAGCCCGGAGATGTGATGGTGGGGGAGTAGCACTTGAACGGTCCAGCAGCAGTTGGTAACTGCGTGCAACACAACGACAAACACGCTTAACACAACAGCTCCGGACAAGACTGGCGCTAGTGCCTTCATCCCCAACTCATCTCTCACACTGCAGCTTCCTCAGCGACACACAGTAATAAAAAGCATGGGCCGTGTTCGAACTCACGAGCTAAGAGTCCTTAAAGGCTGTTCGCGATAGAGTGAGCACTTTTGAAATTAACCTTAGAAAAAAAGTTACTTCTCCGGCCTGCATATATTTTAACAGGCGCACAGAGTGACATGCCCCCAGTAAAGTTGGTAACGATGGATGGGAAGTAGTTCCCATATCTTAACGTCGAATAAAAAGTGTTAGGTAACCATTTGTGATATCTTAAATTATTTATTTTTCTATGTCTGTTTTTTTTATGCATCGAAGTGTAAAAATGAGCGGCTTTTCAAATATTTACTTTTCTAATAAGTTCCCAGTTTCACTTTATCGATGTATGAACAAAGTGAAGAAGCCCATGGAAATGTTAATTTTACACAAGGCGGAAGAAGAGAGAACGGGTATACAGGTAGATCTTAAGCAGGGCTTTAAAAAGTGCTCAATTTACCGTGAACATCCTATACCTGGCTTCATGCCCTTGTATAGCAATAACTTTGTATTTCAAATAACCTACAATCAACTTTAAAATACGTTAAGAATCAGGAAGACAAGAAGAATGTAGTGAGAAATAAATATAAAAATATAATCTATGAGACCGCAAAATTTCCATTTTTTATAACTTTGGAAAAAAGAAGAAAATGAAAACGGAATACGGCAGGACTGACGACCGGACTCGAGTAAATTGATGAGACGAGATGAGACGAGGCTGGTCGAGTACTTTCAAGACATCACGCACATTAGAAACACCATTGTCAGAGCTCTCACTCCGACATAGATAGAAACTGCTTTTCCAAGGCTCCGTATCTCTGAATACACGCGTCAGATACATACATACAGCACTCGAGTGACCCGCACTGATCCTTGTTTCTGACTTTCCACCAACCCAATGATAGGGATCGCCCCTTGAAGTCTCGTAGACACACGCAGCACACACGACGAGAACACTGCACAGCGTCAGTTCAGAGCTTTGAGCTTAGCGGCGATGGCGCACTTTATGCACGTGGCAGTGTCGCCCTTATCGCCCCGGCGCGGCGCTTCTCGGCCTCAGACGTGGAAATTAGCTCCTGGTATCAGGTAGGCAGGCACCTTAAGTAATTCAGTAAGTTTTGATACACCGTCTTGGGGCTGATTTTTATTTATTTAATTACATTAATTTGTTTAAGGTAATTGTAGATTTTATTGATTACATCCATCAAATGTAAACAGCAAGCGGTATCAATTTATTGTGAGAGTTGGGTCGAGAGAATTTGTTTGTAGTTATTGTAAATACAATTAGTAAATCATAATTAACTATTTTATTTAATAAAGACCTATATCCCTTAACGAACCTTGTTTAGCCCACTGACTTTGAGCGAAATTGTAACAGTTCTATGCAGCGGTTCACAATTTAAAAAATGAAACAAAATATCATGTTTTACAGCATAGAAAATTTTTTTATTGACTTTTCTTATACATTAAACGTTAAGTTAGTAATAACCAAGTTGTTCAATGCGGCTAGAGACAAGGTGGTTTTATAACCACCTGTTCATTTACCAGCTATGTAAATGAGGACTATTTGGGGTTGCTAGGTTGCTGAGTGTGTGACTGGGGTTGCAACCACACATTCTCCATCCCTTACTTGGGAGGGGGGGAGGGCGAGGGGAGGCCCGTTAATTAAAAAGCACATGGCCAAGCGGCTGGCAATTAATTGCCGCAGATATGTCTCCAGTCGGAACCAAAGCATGGGCGCTAGATTTAATTTAGTTTGTGGTAATTAAATCGAACGTCTGGTCGCCCTCGCGTGCAAAAAAAAAAAGAGGCCGCGGAGAAGCTGGGAAAGGGAGGGAGGAGATGTGTAAGGTGATTACCAATATCTGGGAATATCGCTACTTCCGCGTCGTTCTGCGCAAAACTTGCTCCATTTCACTGCATTCATGAGTGGCGATGGTTTGGCGGCTCGTATGGTCTTGAGAGCTGGCGAGGGTAAAGCGAGGTGAGTATGGAGCAAGCGTATGAATGCAAACGTGGGGAAAATTGGAGATCCCTGAGAAAACCCGCCCAGTAGCGGCATCGTCGGGTGCGATCTCTACGTGCGAAAATCCGAGAGCTGCCCCGTCAGCAATATAACCCGATTCTCAGTGGTGGGAGGCGGGTGCTCTAGCCGCTGTGTTACCGCGGCCCCCGGTTGCATTCAGGATGTTTTCAGCTGACGGGGGTCTCTTAGTGGTAAAAAATTAAGTGTGTGGCATTATCGTGGACATAGCCGTAGATTCTACATTAATACATGTATGTTAGCCATAGCTATATATTCTTTGTGATATGGGGATTACATGAAATTAACGAAATAATAGTCTGTTTACGGTAAAGTGAGCACTTCAGGCCGTAGTTACTTTTTTCCTAGTAGTCATTTTTTATCCTTCTGCCAGTTCTTAAAATGAATATCGCCATTTAAATAATAAACGTAATGCATATATATTCAACCACATTCGGAAGTTAATGTCTAAGGCTACAATAAAAAATATTTATTGATTATCGTTATACATAAGAGGGCTTCAAAAAGTGCTCACTTCACCGTGAATAGCCGTTACTTTGCTTTTATGGCTTCAATACACAGATACATAGACGAGATGTTCAGTTTGGCACACTTGGGTAGCGAGATATTCTGCCCAGGAATTTTCTGCCCACATCCAAAATTACCGTCAGTCGCCGCTGACCCCACCCACAATTCTTACATTACACCCTTATCGTAGTCGTACAGTCCATCGAACAAGACCACATTAATTTCAATTTTGTTTTTAGTCACGAATGTTTTTTGTCCGGAATGGACCACCCTGCAAGCGTCACATCGCTGTCTCCGTCCTGCCGCACCGCGTGTCCGTCCTGCCGCACCACGTGTCCGTCTTGCCGCACCACGTGTCCGTCCTGCTGCACCATGTGTCCATCCTGCTGCAACGCGTGTCCGTCCTTCTGCACCGCATGTCCGTCCTGCTGCACCACATGTCCGTCCTACTGCACCGCGTGTCCGTCCTACTGCACCGCGTGTCCGTCCTGCTGCACCGCAGCATCGTCAGGAGCGGGACTCGAACCGTGAACCTTCTATATGTGAGCTTAGTGTGTTACCGTTGCGTCATCTTTGCTCGACGTTAATACGCTCTGTAGATAAAATAAGTCTAACTTGTGGCACACACGACAAAGCCTGCTCACTTCACCTCATGGAAAGTATTTTTCTAGAATCATGTACGTGTAACATTTACGTAGAAGATGATATAAGCTCTTTTTTTTAAATATCGCCCATGAATTAGTCCGTAACCTGATGCAAGGAAACGAACACGGATAAATAAGGCGTTGTCGCTAGGCAGAAGGCGGGCACTTCGAATATGCCAGCCAGAGTCCACACGCGTAATATAATGGATGTAGTTTGCAGTCCCAGCAAAATCGTATTACTGTGGATGACATAATGCTATTGCTGCCAACTAAATGTTTTGGTGGCAGCCGACAGGCTTATTGTTATAAACTAATATATTTATGAGCACTAAATAGCGTTGGTTCTAGGGGATATTGAGCGCAAGCAACAAACTTTCGACTTGGAAATCATCAACAAAACAGTTTTTGTAGTCACTAGCAAGTCTTTTCTTTCAGTGTACATCCTTTGGAATGCAATATAACTTTTTTTTTTTAACTTTGTTAAAGATTCTTATTCGCCTCGTTACAAGAAAGAAAGTAAAGGGTATTATGAGCTGCTGACGGTCAAGTTAACACGTTTGAAACAAACCTTTTAAAAAATCATATTTTCATTACAGTGTGCATTCTACATTACAAACGGACATACAGGCTGTTAGTTAAGTTTGCAGCTCTGCAACGTAAATAGTCATCCAACATGACGTACACACTTACGGATGGTTTTATACATATTATAGTATTAATTTGCGTATTAGTGGGTAATTTACATTCGTAAAAATCCATACTTTTACTTGGATGGTTGACGAATAAAGTGAAGAGACTCTTGGCAGTGTTAATGTTGCGTATTGCAGCAGGATACAAAAGAAGAAATGAAACCAGGGCTGTAAAACGTGCTTAAATAACCGTGAAATGCCTATGTTTAGGTTGTTGGCGACATTGAAGCCAGACGCAGAGTTGTGGAGCTCGGCAAACCAGTGACCTGACATGTGGAGTGCACAGACTAAATATGATGTGGATCTTCTCCGCATGTGCCCAACACTGACCTACCTCACACCAATACAACTGGGGCCGCGGTGATGTAGTTGTCAGACTACTCTCCTCCCACGAAGGTGAACCGCTTTCGATTCCCGGCGGGGTCGTTTCCTTATTTTCGCATGTGGGGATCGTGGCGGACGATGCCGCTGGTCGGCGGGTTTTCTCGGGGATCTCCATCTTCTCCCCTGCCTTTGCATTCCAGCTGTGCTCCATACTCGACTCTCAAGACCTCGATGTCTAGAGCCGCCCAAATCACTCCACCCCACAAGCCCTTTTACATGAATAAAATACTTATACCAAAATGAATTTAATCTTATTGCATTAAAAACTGATTAGCGGAAGTATGCTGACGTCTCAAAGCACTTGTTTACATGAATAGCGTTGTAACTTGAAATGATACGTGGTTGACGATAACCGAGTTACAGCAGCCTAGTGTTGGGACGCGCAGTTCAGTGCACGGTGTAACGGAGCGTGACCTTGACGATGTGTAAGACACTAGGGTCGACAGTTGCGTGTCTCCAGCGCAGGAAGACACGCTGGTGGTGAAACTGCGTGTCTAAGGCGGCTTTCCTCCCAGACTTGGGCAACACACGCTACATCTACATCACCATCAACAACAAACGACGACAGTCCTTGACGGTGTCGAGTCACCCGGCGCGCTCTCGTACCTTCCCTCCTCGCAAGGGCGTTAAAAATATGTTGTTACATGAGACGCCTTAGGGGCGTATCTGAGTTAGTGAGGGATGGAGGTCTTAATAAAAATAAAATAACTAAATGCAATAGTTGTATTTATTCTTAATGCTACAAACAGTCAAACATGTGTTATTTACCAGTCTGAGCGTTCTATTAACTTTCTTTATTCTTATTGAGCGCAATATTTAATTACTATCTCCATTTCAATTAAAGTCTTTATCGTAGTCCTTACTCTTGCTAATGTCCCTTCAACTTGTTATGTGCAGCAGCAGGCGTGCTAGCCTGATTGCGAGAGCACAAACATACTACGAGGGAGTATAACGAAGCTTTGAGCGCTTAGACACAAACCCCTCCAGGCAAGGTCAGTTACTAAACACGGGCCGAATATTACAGCTAGAAACACGGCGAACGAGGTCTCTGTAGCCGAGAAACTGCGCCAGGAAGACGTCCAGAGATGGGGGCGTGCCGTCCACTGACATAGATCTAGTCATCAGTCTACGGCATCGTGAATAAGCTGACTACGTTCCTTAGAAACTATTCAGAGTGGCTTTAATGTAACTGAGTAATTAAATAATAAATTATTAGTATTAACACAGTGTAACCAATTAAAATAATAACAGCTCCTCCGAGTTAGAAACTAACTGAAATGCTGTAAACGAGATGTAAATTATATGATTTTAATACAGGGATAGTAAAGAGATAAATAGTGTTCACCATTGAGTTACGCCTAACCCCAACGTATACTTTATTATATGCTAAAAAGAACACATATTTTATAAAACGTAACAAACTGCTCCAATTATTTCCACACGTGTAGTTGAAACTGTCTATTTCCATCGTGCCGAATGTCTTGTCACTCAGGCATCCAGTCCACAGTCCCGCAGATCACTCTCCACTGCACACTCGCAATCTCGCGCGGGATCCGAACCAGCGACATTGTAACATGTTTCCAGCGGCGGTCCAACTCCGTGGCAGAGTCTTTCAAATTCAAGAGTGATGTTTAAAACTTTTTTGTATTGAATACAAGATGTCGTCTACGAAAGCTTGTAAGTTGTTCTGAATTTTACTTGGTGGCTAATTTCTACAAAGCAAGTTTCTCAAACCGAGTTCGGGGCCACGGTGGCTGAGCGGTTAGCCTGCTCGCCTCCCACCAAGGCGAACCGGGTTCAGTACCCGGCCGGGTCACCGGATTTTCGCAAGTGGGAATCGTGCCGGACGATGCCGTTGGTCGGCGGGTTTTCTCGAGGATCTCCCGTTTACCCCGCCCCTTCATTCGAGCGCCGCTCCATGTCCACTTCAATCGCCCTCATCGGCTCTCAAGACCTCTCTGTTAGGAGCCGCCCAAACAGAGTTCCTACAAAATTTGGTTAATACCTAGATTACTTCTAGTATGTGTTCCAGTTTTATTATTCCTACTCTGGTGTTATCATTGACGAATCTGAAGCTAGTCGTGCAAATTAAAAATTTTCATCGTAAAGTATATGTATCAATTACCGTGCTAATTCAACACCCGTTACATTTACGGGTTCTTCGTTAAGTTGAAAGAATTGTACCGTCACACATGTCCTCAAAAGTATAGTTACCTACATAACCTGCCCTGCACAGTGTGTCGGTATAATAAATGTCACGATATGTCGCACAGGGACAGCACGAATGTGAATAGCGAAATACACTGCAACCTGCAACAAAGTTGCTTATGTTGAGATGCATTTATATCGGATAATATTGTAATGTTTGGGGGCGACTGTAATAAATTAATTGAATATAAAAAATGTCTGTGAATTAAATTGTGTTTTATTTCATGTTTACCTCATTTGCCAGAATATAATTAAAATTTAAAGAGGTACAGATATGAAATAAATGTTATTAAAAAGTATTGTATAACGTACCATTGTACTATATGTACGATTATATAATTAAATAAAAATAATTTTTTAAATTGAATAATTTTAAATTTAATAGAAAAAATATATTCAATCAATTATGCATGTAGTCAAAGTCTCGCATCATGCATGTAGGTATACTGCTAATTGAAAAAGTTACTTTTTTTAATAGGAATAAAATTACAGATTTTCCTATGTCTGTAAAAAAATTAATATCGGCAGCTCGCCTGGCTGCTGAATCGACACCTCGGACGACATTGATGAATAATACACAATCGCCACCAAGGTGTTGAAAATGAAAATTAATGACAAACGAAAAAAAAAACTAAGATGCTTGCATACGGCTGAATGAATATGAGTGAGGTGGGTGGAGGCCTGTCGACGAATTAACGAAATTGAGTAATTGGCCGAATAAATAACCAATAGAAAATTGGTAAGGATGATGGCGGAGCTGTAACGTCCAGAAATGTGCGTTTTTAATACATTTTAAAAGTATTTTTGTAAATCATTTTTAGAATTTTTTTATAAATATTTTAAAGTAGTTATAATTTTTGCGATTTTTTCGATTTTTTTTGGGTTCGAGGTAATCCAAGGTCAAGGGTCAAGGTCAGCCAGATCCAATATGGTGGTAGGGTGACGTCACAACATGGCGTCCGGCCAATGCTGGACCCCGAGCCTCTTACAAGTCAGACTCGCCATAATTATCTACTATCAAGGATGTCATTGTTCCACGTCAAATACTTAATAAAAAATGTACAATAAACATGAGTTCCAGCTCCACATTCAGGGCTGTGTGCCGCCCTCCGCCCTTACGATGCAAAGTTGAGTATGTTTCGGATTTATACTTTAAACTTATTTTTGACGTGAATGCGTCTTTAAATTTGCAACCATAGTGGGAGGCAATCCAGAAAATCCGATGATAACAAAATCAGGGGATACAGTTTGTCTTGCCAGCTCCGAATCTATCGTCTACATTCAAAATTCAATTACACCAGTCGATTGCCAAAGAATAAAAGAATATGTTACGTTGAGTAATGATTGGGGGGGGGGGGGGGGAGCAATTTTGAGTTCGTTTTCGCCGCGTCTCATAACTTCCGCGTAGTATAACTTTTGACTAGGAGAAGCTACGGCGCTCGTATAAGTTTCAATCGAAAGCTCTCGTCAAGATCAATCGATTGCGTGTATAAAGACATTTGTGTGGCGTGGTAATGGTGAAATTGTATGCTTATAATGTAAAAAATTAAGAAAACTTAACACAATGTCGACTTATACTCGCCAAAAAGCCAAGTCGAAATACATAAATCGTATACGGTCGGAAAGAGCATCTCAAATGCAATCCAGTGATACCTATAAAACCCCGTATGATCGAGTGAAGCGGTTCCGGGAACGTAAAATAAACATCAAGGCGTCCGAGCGCGTCAAAGTAGGCGTATTCACGCAAAACAAACGGCCGTGTCCCCAACACAGCCACACCCAATTTTTCATTAGGAATACGCTTGGCAGCTACCAGTTAGCTGGCGCCGCTGTGAATTCGCGACATATATCATGCACAGAACAAACACGTAGACAGAGTTGCAGTCTATTCGCAGTATCTTCATAATTTTTAATCAAACGTTTAAAAATCAGCCCGTTTATGACGCGCTTGATTGTTGTTATTGTTTCCTGGATATGCTATACATCACAAGCGTGTTATACTTCGGTTAACATAAAAGTATCTAATTTTTGGTTAAATTGCTTATATTTCATCTGTAAATTATATTTCATTTATAATTAATATGAATAAAAACAGAGAAAATAGATGTTGACTAGTAAGAAATAGTTAACACGCTAGATATTACTAAAGTGTGTGTGTGTGAAAGCGGCGTGTCGCCCCTTTGACATAATCGTCCTAACTTAGGGCAATACGTTTACGCGGCGATAGTAATGTGCGATAGTTCCTGTCGCGAGAGCCACTCTCGCATTACTATCGCTGTGTAAACTGCATTGTAGTTACTCTCGCACCGTCGCGATAGCACCTCCGGCTAGATAGTTGATAGTAACTGTCGTGACAGAACGTGCAACTATCGTAGTGTAAACCGTGTAGCATCACTATCGTGATAGTGTAGGTCGCAAATTTGTACATGTGTTCACTTTGACAGTAACATTGCAAAATTATTTGGATTCTGTTAATATCTGTCGCGGTTTGTATCCTATGTGGCGTTATAACAGGACGAATATTTTCATATAGGTATGACACCACAGAATTGACAGCATATTTATTGCCATATAATAAACCACGGGAACAATATATTTATTTTACATTTCAATATCCTCCCACGATATTTAACTACTTCAAAAAATACCAACCCCCTTAACAAAAGGATGTAAGTGCAGGGCCTATCAATGTATTTACATAAGTGTTGTCGGGCATGTCCCTTTTGAGGTTAACTATTACAGCATGTCTCGATCGTGTGTGTAAACAGGCCCTATCGCGGCAGTGACTGTCACGCACTTTCATGATATAATAGCTACTATCGTGGTAGCCACTACCACCGTGTAAACGCGCCGTTAGTGGATCTTTGTTTGCACGAGGCGGAGGGACAGCTCATCGGCAGGGTTGGCTTCAGGAAGTTTGCAAGTAACCATGGATCTACGGATGTCATCAACATTGGCTTGCGAACTGGCATCAGAACGGTAGAAATCGCGTGTTTAAGCCGCTCTTGCACGATATACATAGTTACACGTTAACGACCCCGCCTACCAAGCCGGCAGCCACCAACTTCAAATGTTCAACGAAATTCCTTCTCATTGCGTCGATTTTAAAGATAAAGTGTTTGAAATAAAACGTATTCGACGTGAAATTTCTTAAGGAATGTTGCTATGTTAAGGCATCTTGCCGATTTTTTCGTGTAATATATATTTTTTTTCTAAAATGTAATTTTGAAATTTGCATACAACAAAGAAAGATAAATAGTAATTTTTTTCTAAAATATTTTTATATAGCGATACTCTCTTCGAAAGTCGCGTCAAAATGTTTTTTGCTGTCCTAAAGTGATTATTCTGCCTAACTCGAATGCTTCTATAGTGTGCTGTGTTTATCTCTCGGATAGCGTGCACATACGGTAATTAGTGGCTTGGCTGAGTGGGTAAATTGCTCCGTGTACGGACGGGACCCAAAGTTCCGTTATGTTTTCGTGTCGTTTCTCATGCCGGTTTTATCCTCTCATCAGCCAGGACGGTGGGTCAAGGAATGGGCAGGGGAGAGAAGTAAGCAGAGGGAGGTAATAAAACGTACCTCGGGTAAAACACAGGAAATCGATAGAGAACCCATCACTGGTAATCAATCATCGCCACGTCAGAAGTTAAGTCGTGGAGTGTGGTGTATAATCTTCGCGAGATGCGAAGGAAATGGACGGCTTTTATTTTTTTATCAGAACCCGCAGGGTTTGTTTCGCGCGTGCCTAGCAGCCTACGCACAGAGTACTTGACAATACAGAGGCGGAGTGGCGACGCTTGTTGCCAACTCCAGTCAGCAAGATTGCTGAAAATCACAATTTTATGTTTGCTTCGCTTTCATTGCACTACAATTTGACCGTTGAACTACTGATATCAAATACAAATTAAGTACAACATCTAATTCGCAGATAAATCGTAGGGCTTTGACTTTTGACTTAAACCAAGAGCTCCAAACTGATGATTTTTATTTTAATTTAGAGTCATTAGCTGCATATTTTTAGTGTAGTCAGATTATGGTACATTTGCGTACCATGAAGACCTCGTCATGTTACATGGTATACAATGTCTAATTATGGTACAAGTACCATGAAAATGGTAGTCTAACATTACTGGGCTGCGCATAACCAGTCTCCGTGGCCCAACACTCAACTGCTTTAACTGACAACACGACTAGCAAAAATCGGCGTGGATTGGGCATATGGTTACGACGATGATTAATAGAACAAGTGCCTTGCAATATATGTATACTTTCTCTAACCTATTTGTAACGCAGTTTGATTAAATTCGAATTGATAGAAGTATTTTACACATAGACATAAAACCGGTTGTATTTTGGAAAAGTAAGATATAAACACGTTTTCATGATGGTGTTATTGTACTGTGTCCATTGCCGACCATGTGACTATAGGCTATTCACGGTAAAGTGAGCACTTTTGTAAGTCCTTTAATTTTAAATAAGTCAGTAAAAGTATTTTATTTTACCCTTAGACGTTAACTTCAGAGCGCGGTGGAATATACACACTGTTTGTATTACTTACATCGCCATATTTATTTTTAAAGCTGGTTAAAGCATTAAAAATGGCTGAAAGAAAAAAGTAACTAGGGCCTCGAAAGGGCTCACTTTACTGTGAATAGCGTATAAATAAGAAACACACACACACATACCTCAGCAAGACAAAAACGAGAAAATAATCTTTTCACATTTTCCTAATTATCTGTCTGCGGTGTTACAATTTTTTTTGTCTTGCCGAGTTGTGTGCGTGTGTGTGCGTGTGTGTGCGTTTTCATTTAGTCTAATGGTCAGCAATGGACACAGTCCAATCACACCGTCGTAATAACTTGAACTCACCATTGCCATTAAACTTCGAAGATAAAAACAAACATGTTCATCAGTGTTGATCATGTGACATCGACACTTGTGTTTTTGTTTGGGGTAGGTCAGTGTCGGGTGCATGAGCAGAAGACGAATGATTGGAGCAGCTGATGTTTACTGTGTGTCGGAACGTGGTTCGCCAGCCAGTATCTCGCAGGTCGCAGTAGGTAACGTAAGACGGGGACTGTTGTTGCAGGGAGTCGCGTAGCCAATGAGAGACGAGGGTACGGCGTTGCGTCGCTAGTTGATTGGCGGAGCGTGTCTGCCTGCAGTGTGCTTGAGACGTGAAGCAGGGTCGTGTAACGGTAGCCAGTACGAGTGCAGGAGCTTCCTCTCTCAGCTCAACTTTCTCCGTCCTACTTGCAGACCTCCGCCTGCTCCCCCCCCCCCCCTGCATCAGCCACTGCTCATTCTTACTTACAGTCACCCATTACAACTACAATAGATTTTCGAGAGCCTACGTTGTAGATAACAAAATACTCTATAGGTATCGCAAGAGTTTATGTTGTGAATTCATAGGTTCGTAGGAGCGCTAAAGTTGCAGATTAAATTAATTTTAATTTATTGGCAAAATAGTCTAAAGAATAATATATTGCGTAGTTAAAACAACGTTTCGGATTTACTACATTCATTGCGTGTTAATATTCTCTTTAAAATTATTTTAACACACCGAAAGTTTTTGTGATGACTTAGCCATTTCATGTTTTTTTTTATCGGTAAAAAAATTTTGATTATAATCATGATATCATGATAATTGCGTGGTGATTTATTGCGAATATAATTTCACATTTGAATGTTAAAAATGCCGAAGATCGCGCACAGATCCAGATGTTGTGTCTCCTCGTGCAGGGACATAAAGATCGTTAACTGTGAAGCAACTGCCCCAACAAACAATTTAAACACATGACTTCATTTATGAAATTATGTTTGTCCATAATCGATGGTTGTGGCATCATATACTACAAATCCGTCTTGAAAATACGAATCCACACACACGTTGCTCGGCATAATCCTTTCGGCACGTTTTCAAAGTGAAGTAAAATATATTACATTAAATACATCACTTTTATTTATAAAATAATTTTTGTGTAACTGATGGATGTTACATCATTCTCAAATAATTTCTGAAAATACGAATCCATAAACAGGTAGCTCTATATATATATTCATTTAGATCTTTGCTGCTACTCGTATCCTTGTGGCTAAATTGGCTAGGGCGTCTGCCTGCGAATCTAAGGTCCGTTAGTTCGCCACTTCTCAACTTCGTGGCTTTCTATATTGTGTTAAACCTTACTACGTCGAACAGGCGAGTGTCTGCATACATCCGAAACCAGCGAGCAGCCGATGACGATGATATAGTGTAGATATCAATATATCGATTGATTTCAACCTTCGATACATTCGATACATGGCGAGTTAACATTTATGAATCGATTAATTACAAATTTTCAACCGAGTTTCTGCTATGAATTCATAGATAGCAGCACTGTCGTCTGACGTACTCGTTCAACTGAGGTACTAAAGTTTCCGGTCTTCGTTAGTTATATCGTAGTTGCTTACAGCCCTCCTTAAGTTGTTAAGCCTCTGTCACACTGTCGAATTCTTCCCTCAAACTGCTTCCAATAAGTTTGGTCAAATAAAGTTGGACAGTTATGACGTCACTGAAACGTCATAAACGCCGCCATGTTTGTCTGAGAAAGTTGGATGACTCGAGTTCCCAATAAGTATTTGAAAATTGGACCGGTTCCAAAATTTCTTTGGTATTTGATAGTTTCAGCCAAGAAACTTTAAAATAACGAACTATTGCTGGAAACGAAGTAGGTAATGAAGATAATTCATTTATGTAGAAGCTGTCTGGGTATGAATGATATTTTCAGTGAATATTGCACATAATATTACGAACTCAGAGGCATTACATTTCATTGTGCAGGAAACATATCTGATAAATAAATTCTGATTTAATTAAAGAAGCGAAAATAAATTACAAATTTCCTTACATTTCTTAACTAAATAAAAAAACCAAAGCAATATCTCATTGTAAAATAATTTTTAAATAATAACTCATATTAGATTTTTCAGTAAAAAAATTTAACAGTGTGACACATTTGCAAACATTTAAGATTATTTGATAACATTTGTTGGAAGGAAACATTTGATGGCACGATTTTGTCTTCAAATTTGATTATCAAGTATAGCTGAAGGCGAACATTTGACAGTGTGCCAGGGGCTTAATGAATACTTCGTCATGCTAACTAGGCTTAACCAAGTCTAGAAAATTACGAAAGGGACAACGCGCCGCATTCGTGCGCACTCAGGTTAGTCAAATTTGGCATAAGAAATATTTATAACTGCGCATTACCAACACATTTTTTTAAATCCCATATTAAAATATATAGATGAAATTTAAGTAAGTGTTATATTTAATAAAAAATGAGATACTTTCATGTTAACTGTAGTATAAAACGTTGTATATAAATGTCATATGTATGAAACAACCCAAAGACGTCAAAGGTTAAAGAGAGTGCGAAGAAACCGCGAGTAGACTATACAAACAACAAGTTTAGATTAACGGTCCCCGAAGTTCGTTATTTTCTGTTTGTATGAAATACTCCTCAACTTGTACACATTACTTGCATTTACTATTTACTCGCAAAAAAAATACATTTTTTACATAATGATATGTAAATATAACAGTTTTAGTGGTTTTTGGACGCACGCATGTTAAATACTAACTCGCCGAGATGAGATAATTCACATTGAGAAAAGGTGCCAGATTGCTCGAAATAAGGATATTTTTCATACTTTTTTATTTTATAGCAGACAGTGATTTTTTGTAAAGTAAATTTTGCTAAGCATACCTTCAGGTGAATTAAGACGGTACCTTTTAGTCGCTCTTGTTAGAATTATTTTTCTGTAAATTGTTTTGTTTATTTTATTCGTGCCCCCCCCCCCCCCCAAAAAAAAACTCAGTTGTGATTTTGAAATGCCATATTACAAAAACTAGCCGCTCTAAAAATGTTATTCGAGGGGAGAGTTCCTAAAAGTAAACCCTACAAGTTGAATGGGTGTTCCCTAGAAATATAAAATAATGAATTTTTTCGTTATCAAAAACACCATTATAGGTGTCTATGGGTATGTTTGTGTGAGAGACGCAAACACCGATGAAGCACTAGGGCGACGTCGACTGGCATATGTAAAGCGATATCGCCTCTACGCGCAAGTCACTCAACTAGCACTCAGTGGTTTCGTCGTGATCTTGGAACTTCTGTAATTTAAGCGGCGACACTGTAATATTATTGGACGCAAAGCGACTCCGTAGCAGAGTCCACTTATTGTCCCTCGTAATTTCGCATGTATCCAGATCGTATATTTCGAGGCACAGCAGTTTGGAAAATTAGTTTTTAGTTGTGTTGGAGGGTGTGGAAATAATGTTTCCAATGCGCGTGACGTCTTGGAAGCACCGTTCTTTCATCGTCTGGAATGTTCTTTGTTTTCGTAGGGAAGCCTACGGAGGACAAGTTAAGTAGAAACTTGTGTTTCAAACTTAGGCAGGTGACCGCCTTAAGTCAAGAGTACAGTGACTTGCGATGTAGAACTGCGCCTGGATGTATAGCTTTCGCAGCTCCTTACAATGAAGTATGCATACTGCGCCAACATTTTCATACATCTCGTACATCAAAAAATAATGTACATATCATATAAGCGTTATACTACAACTTTCTTATTTAAACGTTCTTTTAACAAATCAATTAACAAGCGTATTTCCATTCTTAATGTTTAAGAAAGTACATTTTGAAAAAAAAGAAAGAATTAAGCAACACTGTTATAATAGGCTACTTGTCATGATTGTATGTAATAAAAAAATAGCAATGATGTTTACAAATATGTTTCATAATTGATTTTATGCACATCCGTTTCGGTCTCGAAAATTTTCTATAACTGATGCGAGTGTACACCAAATCAATTATTAAAAAGGTTTTCTTTCTTCGAATTGTAATACTAATATTTCCTTGCACACAACTACAATAATTATTCTGATTGCCTTACTTGACGAACTTTTCTTGCAGCATTAACATCACTAATTGGTTTTGATGACGTGTGTGTACTTCTATTCTAACATAATTATAAAACTCTTGTAATAAGAGACACGTGAAGGAAGCTACCAAACGTTTACATGATACGTGGGGCGATTTTTCAAATGTATGATTCAAAAACTGAAGATAACAGCGAATTCACCCGCCGAGAGCCCTTCCTTATAGGCTGTTCATGGTAAAGGGAGCACTTTTTAATGCCCTTTCAATGTCCATCTTCCTGCTGCTTTTTAATATAAACGTTGCAACGTGACTAATAAACACAGTATATACATTTCACCACCATCAAAATGTGATGACTTAGGCTGCAATAAGGTATATTTATTAGTGGTTAATGCCTGTTGGAAGGGCCTTAAAGAGTGCTCACTTTGCCGTGAACAGCCTGTACCTGGCTTTGTGCCCTGGAGAAGTGCATCCCGGATATGACGTAGTTCGAATTCGCGCACAGATGCGCCCTTGAATGTCCTCCCCTCCAGCCAAGGGCACGAGTGTCGTCTCCTTCACACGCCCTGCACTCTTATGTTTATTATTATTATTATTTTTAACAGTTTCGCAGTTTCTTCAACATTTTCTGGAAACTTGTTCGTAAACGAACCGAAGCAACGTAAGAATGTGTGTTTAATTAATTAATTTAATTTTTGTGCATGCTTTGCAAATTGCCAAACGAAGACGGGTGTTCCAAATTATACATCCACTTCGTCACGGAGTGAAGGGACTGTGGGGAATTGTGGATATTGAAGTCTTGGTGCCTTCATGTGATCGAGAGTACGTTGCAATGAATGCGGACTCAGCATAAAGTGCCGAAAATTAAAGTTATGTAGGCCTAGGCCTGAGCCCTGGAACAGAGTAGTGGCGAAGTGGCGTGGCTGCTCATTTGATATGCTCGTGTTCATTCTCTTGTTGGCTGTGCGTGGCTCTGGGAACGGATCTTGTGTGTGATTGGGTACTGCGTCCTACGTAGTTTCCTGTGATGGGGCTGGCGAGTAGGCGCTAATTAGTGGCGCCATCTTGCTGGCGTGGAGCAGCGCCGGAATGCAAGGGCGGGGAAAACTGGAGATCCCCGAGAAAACCCGCCGACCAGCCGCATCGTCTGGCTCGAATCCCACATACGAAAATCCGGGAATCGAACCCGGTTCATCTAGGTGGTGGGTTTCTAGAAGTCTAGCCACTACACCACCGCGGCCCCTGGAGTTGGTGAACTGATGCCCGGTTGCACCAACATCTTTCCCGATCCGAGATCGAATGATCCTACCTCCGAACCAGGATGTAGTTTGATCTTGGATCCAATGTAAAAGTGTTGCACCAACGAAATTTCATGATTCTGGATCTCGAATTCGTCGATCTTGGTTCCCAAGTGAGATATCGATATTAAGTATGAGACAAACTTTGCTATTGGTTCGTAATATATGACGTCATGGAAGTAGGCGGTTTTTTCTTTTTTTTTTTCCACTATAGATATAACTAACTACATGTGCTGTGTTTTATCTGTTTTAAGTGAATTTTTGTTGTACGAATTTTTCTGAATAATATTCTAGTGCGTATAATGTTTTTTTTATTTATTTTTATTTATTTTTTATTTCCCAAGAAAACAATCACACGTAGTTCTATCTGTTGGCGTATTTTCAAACTACATTTGTCTACGATGGCTGCTGATATCGGATCGAGATTTCGAACCGGAAATTTCGGCGTTTCGAAATGAACTTGATCTCGATCTCCAGTGCAGCTCTGAACTCGAGTGGTGCAACAGTTGTCTGTGTCGATCTTAGATCCGATCTCGGATCGAGTTTCTAACCACGATGGTTGAGCCGGGCATAAGCAACAGTTTCTCCTGTGTATTGTTAAATACAGAGTGAGCGAGTGATACGGTGGTGTGAGCAGCAGATGGGAGAGAGATAGCCATGGTGGCAGCAGTGGGCTGCAAGTAGGAAGAGCGGCTTGAGATGCGGCAGCGGCCCAGCGGTTGTACCACGAGCCACGGGCGACTGTAGTTCCTTCGTGCACCGCCCCTGATCAGGGCTACCACTCGCGCCTCTCTCTCTGCCAGTCGTATCAACATTCCCGCTTTTCACACGAGGCAATAGGAACTACTAAAGGAGTTGTATCAGGAGGGGAGGGTGATGAGTATGTTCCGAAACACTGCCGGCCTTTCTAGGGCAGGGTGAAGTTTTTTTTTTTTTACCGTCTGCAAAGAAATTACAAACATTCAGTAGTAGAGTAAGCTACAATAATTCTTGTTGGTTCATGAAAAATTGGGAAACATTCACTCATAGACGAGAGCCAATGACGTCAGGCGTGTAATAAAAAATTAATTACTGCTAAGAGGACGACCAATGATTTATAATGAAATACGTTTGAGGCTGAATATGCGAACAAATCTGTAAATACATTAGACAATCTTGAGCACTCTATTAATCTAGCACAATACTTTAATTGTGAAAATTAAAATTATATATTTGCAAATTTTACTTACTCAAGGCCATCAAGGAATAAATGTTACTTTCCAATCTAACAATATCACACTGCGATAACCAAATAATATAATTGGTATTCTTGGGGGAGGCGAACGACCCTATCTCCCTCCCTTGCGTACGCTATTGCTTTTTGCACCACTCTTCGCACTTTCTCCTTGAAGGCAGATCACGCCGAACAAACAACAAGGTTTTGCGCGCTCCAATCCCCAGTCGATGGACCATCGCTGTAGCTGCCACGTACTCTAGATTGCAAGTTCTATACTTCTGATAATCGATAGTAGGCTCCGTGATGTAATAGCCTTATTTTAGTATTGTGGTAAATCCAGTCCAGCTGTTTGACTTCAAGGAACTTCGTGTTCACAGGCTCATGCGTAAAGGCTGTTCAAATAAAATGTGAGCACTTTAGAAATCAACCTTAGAAAAAAGTCACTGCCCCTGCCTGCATATATTTTAACTGGCGCAATGAGTAGCATGTATCCAGTAAAGTTGGTAACGATGGAGAGGAAGTAGTTCCATATATTAACGTCGAACAAAAAGTGTTAGGTAACCATTTGTGATAACTTAAATAATTCCTCTCACTTTCTGTATTTTTTAATCCATTGAAGTGTAAAAATGAGCAGATTTGTACAATATTTGCTTTTCTAATTATTTCACAGTTTCACTTGACTGATGTATGAATAAAGTGATGAGACCCATGGCAATGTTAATTTTACATAAGTCGGAAGAAACAGAACTTATATACAAGTAGATCTTAAGTAGCGCTTTCAAGAGTGCTCATTTTACTGTGACCAACCTATAACTCGCTTTACTTCCTGACACTTTCGCACCTGACGGTCTCCAGACACTGGGCGCGTCTCTAACAAGAACAGCCCATCCCTACTACCTCCCGAACACACATCTCGCACTTGTATCTGTTTAGCATCACCCAAGCATCAGCCTGACGTTATGCCATTATTCATGAGCATAACGCCCTCCCCCCCCCCCCTTCCGTAATCAATGAGCGGAGGATCGAGATACTCTCGATCAGAGCAGGTGTCACAGCCTAGCACCCGAGTATGTGTTCCGTTTGTCCGCGGTATACTCACCATTTTTTAATCTAACCTTTGGAAAATCACCCCGCCCATGTATGACGGGTTTGTTGGTTGCTCCCTATATTTGGTTATACATCGCAACATATTTTTACTTCTGTTAACTTAAAAGTGCATTATGTTTCAGTTATTACTTATATTCTATTTATATTGGAAAAAAATATTTTTTAATTAATATGGATAAAAATTGCGAGAAAGTAAGTGTGCCGGTAATAGGCCTATCTAGTAAGAAATATTTTTTATCCGAAATATCATTACACTGGGTGCACACGAATGCAGTTTATTGTCCTTTGGTGTAGTTTTCTTTACTCAGTTAAGCTTTGTTTGCATGAGGCGGAGGAATATCCTGGAAGTTGAACTTTAGCAGGACTTGAAGACAGTGAATGGACTATAAGTCCCCAGTATTGACTTATCTTTAGTCCATGGTTCGCCTGCCGCCAGTACTACCAAAGTCACGTGGACAACTTAGTCGGACGAGCTTGTTTATTGTTGATTTTCTCAACGGGCCCATGTTCATATACAAAGTAAAAAGTGTTGAAATTCAAACCACAGCGTCTGAGGGCTAGTAGAAACAATCAATCGTTGTAACAAGATGTTTATATAAGTCGCCTGTAGTTCGTCTCATTCTTAGATTGCAGTGCTCGGTGTAATGGGCGTTCACTCTCTCTTTCCAGTACATGATTTCTGTCGTGCACTGTTGCCTGATCAGTTTATCTGTTTGCAGCCTCACACATGCCATTTTCGTTGCGTGCGCGCGCCTTACAATCACAATGATAGGGTTTCTGTTTCAAAGAAGCCGCTTAGCTTTGCGTCGCAGGATTGGATTCCCTTACGAGTGTTCAGGGAGGTAAACATATAAAATTCTCTAAATCAGGCAATTTCGTTCGTTGTTACTTAGCCTGCCAGTTACATCGCAGAGCTGAAGTAGTGTAGCAACAGTGCGAGCCATTCGCGCTGAACTGCAATCTAAGAGTGAGATGCTCTATAGTAAGCAAAAGAGCGCGACTTCGCGTACCTGCGTGCATATGACGCAGGCGAACGGAACTGGTGGACACCACGCAGAGAGTGCGTGCACATAGGTCACCGTTAACTCTAGGCACGTGGGTGATCTACTGGTTAGTACAAACTACAAAAGCAGTGAGGCAACCGAGCAACCGAGTAGGAAAGGCTGCCAGAAGTGATTGCATTTTATTTCCAACAACACAGGAATAGCAGTATTGGCGATGCAAGGTCTGCACCTATTGCCATGTACTGGCTGTCGCCACATGACTGGCCACTAGTGTTCGCCTTCGTGATATCACTCAGGTATGTTGAAGTTGCGGTCTTCCGGCGCTGCTTTTTTGCTTACTTAAATTAAAATTTTAAAATATTAAGATGACATTTCCAAAACTTTTGTTGCAAGGGTTTGTTGTCCATAGATGCTGTGGTTCAAGTTTCGACGTGTTATTAAAAACCTCCCCGTCTGTAAATAAAATGCTTTGGATAACTTTAAAATTCAAGTTGAATTATAACTAAGTGAGAGGAAGTGTATGCGCCATCACATGCAAGCACTTACTCACATGAACAGTATACGAACATCACATCCTATCCACTTTGTTTCTGAAAGTGCCGTGGTAAGGAAAGTATTCCAATCTTGGAGCACGGATATTGGCTCCTACTCACCTCGCATCAACACACTACTCGATTTTGCCTCCGCGGTACCAGTAACCAATCAGAGAGCTTCCCTTGAGAATTCGCGCAGATATCCCCAGTGGCAAGCCACAGTTCGAGGATTCGATGAGTCATGCGGCTGTCATCGAAGATGACGTTTTGAGGTTAAGGTTTATGACATGTTTCGTGGATTTGGGGGGGGGGGGGGAGTATACCACGATAAATAAGCGAAAATAATATTTCTGGGTAATCTTAATATACTCATAGCGCAGCGTATTTTAAAACTGATGGAAATTCACTTCCGGTAAGCTGATAGAAAACAAAATAAAGCTTAAAAATATGAGTACGCAGATAACCCAGAAATTCTGGACCGAGAGAACAGTTAACAGAATATTTAGTTGGGTAAACAAAACTTGAAAAGCGTCAAAAATTTATTTTGTTCATCCAACAAAATACACGTTTCAATAAACAAAACCTCTCCGTTGTGCGAAAAAAGTTAGACCGTCAACAAAACAACATTTTGTTGAATCAACTGGTTACCAATGAGGCACTACTGATGGTGTTCATAACGACCTACTCAGACTAAATGAAGCGGAATGTAACGGTACGTTGGGGGGGGGGGGGGTAAATGAGTGCCAAAAACAAGGCGAGTGTACTTACTTATTTTACTTACACTTATATTATTTTTTTCAGTTCCAGTACAACCAGTTAAAATAAAGCCATACTTTAACAATGAGACAATACAGTTTAATTCAATCACATAATGGTTAGCTACGGGTAGACGTCCCGGATACAATATTCGCTTTAAAACACGTACTCTTAGGATGGCACAAACAATACAGTATCCGATTTACTTACCGTGAGTGGTCTATGAACTTTATAACATTATCTTAGAAGATTATCAAGCAGCAAAAATAAATACGTCGTTACATCTTGAAAAGGTGTTGTGAAGGACAAGTCGACATTTTTCTTTTACAGAAAAAAAAAACTTAAATCATTCCGATACACACGACATGGCCAATCGATACATCTCGATTCACCATGTCGCGGTCGGCAAAGTTTTCAAGAGCCAAAACATAGTGTATATTATTTTTAACTTTAGATTACAATATTAATCATTGTAAAGATATTATAAACATATAACGTAAAAAATATCAAGACATTACACACTAAAGAGCAGAAGCTCTGCCATCTGGTGTGACAAATGTGAACTGAAAACAGAGGTTAAATAGACAGAGCCCAAAAAGGTTCGCTTCTTATAGAGCAACAAACACGCTGAAGATAAGATAATTACATGATTTTATTACTGCTTATTGCATTCACAATTACAAGTTTCAAACAAGCTTTTAAATTAAGGTTACCCCAATATTTAACATAACATAACAAATATCAAAAGGGAAACAAATTGTAATAAAAATTAATTCCCATAATAATTATTAAGGGAATACGACGGGACTTTGACAAAATGTAAGGAATTTGCTAACAAAAGCAAATTAGAACAAATTAGGTTAGAGAGAAAATGCCACAACATGGTGCAGTGGGAGGCGAGCATTCTAACCGCCCAGCCACCGCGGCTCCTAGATGGCTAGTGTTAGGTGGTTTGACGCACGATGGTGCCACGAGCTCGCCCTGTGTCCAGCCGGGACACGAATATTTTAAACAAGAAAAAAAATTTTTTTTTTTCTCCTTTGTACAATTTTTTTGATAGTGTCAATGCCATGTGGTTGACTTTTCTACCCTGAAGGGGAGAGTAGCCAACGTTTTTTCTCGCGATCCTAACCTACCCTAATTGTAAGTGTTGAGTATACGTCCGAGGTATAGGCTATTCACAGTAAAATGAACACTTTTGATAGCCCTTCTTAAGATCTACTTGTATGCACGTTGTGTATTCTTCCGCCTTATGTAAGATTAGCATTAACATTGGCGCCTCATCACTTTATTCATGCGTCGGTCAAGTGAAATTGTGAAATTATTAGAAAAGTTAATATTTAACAGATCTCATTTTTTCGATGCATAAAAAAAACAGTAAGCGAAATAAATTATCTAAGTTATCAAAAATGGTTACCTAACATTTTTATTCGAGGATAAGATACGGATCTTCTTCCCATCCATTGTAACCAACTTTACTGGGCGCATGTCACTCAGGGCGCCCATTCAAATATATGTAGATGGGGGCAGTGACTTTTTTCTAAGGTTGATTTCAAAAGTACTCATTTTATCGTGAACAGCCTTTAAGGACTTGTAACGTCAGCCCAATACACCTGCGGGTAAAAGAATTCATGCAGTGAGACATGCATTGCGGCAGAGAGGGATTGGGCAGCCTTAGTGTGCCTGCAAGGGAGGGGGCCGCGTTGGTTTGGTGGACAGACTACTCGCTTCCCACCACAGGTTCGATTCCCGGCGGGTTTTCTCTGGGATCTCTCGTTTCCTCCGGCCTTTGCATTCTGGTGCTGCTCCGTACTCACATCACTTCACCCACTTCGGCTCCTAGGACCTGGTTGTTAAGTAGAGAGAGGGTAAAACCAGCATAGACACCATGGAAGTTCAACTTACTCCCGTGTTAATAATGCCCGATTGCACCAACAGCTTCCCCGATCCGAGGTCGAACGATTCTAGTTCCGAACCAGGATCCAGTTTGATCTTGGTTACAATGTAAAAGTGTTGCACCAACGAAATCTCATGATTCTGGATCTCCGGTTCGTCGATCTTGGTTCCAAAGTTAGAGATTGAAATTATATATGAGACAAATTTTGCTATTTTTCGTAATATATGGTTTCATGAAAGTAGGCGTATTTTTCATTGTAGATAGAACTAGATGTGCGATGTTTTATCTGGTTTAAGTGAATTTTTGCTGTACGAATTTTACTGAATAATAGTTAAGTGATTATAATGTTGTTTTAATTTTCCAAGAAAACAATCGAACGTAGTTGTATCTGTTGGCGTATTTTCAAACTACATTTGTCGACGACGGCTGCTGATCTCGGATCGAGATTTCGAACCGCCAATTTCGGCGATTCGAAATGAATTTCATCTCGATCTCCAGTCCAGCTCAGAACTCTAATGGTGCAACAGTGTTCTGTGTCGATCTTAGAGCCGATCTCGGATCGAATTTTGAACCACGATGCTGCAACCGGGCATAATAGATGCTACGGAAGAAAGGAGTTTTTTTTTTTAACCATGCTGTTTATTAGTGGAGGGTGGAATACTAGAGAGATGGATCGGGATTGGGACATACTGATGCTGGATATTGACCGGGCCGTGCCGGGTAAAATAGGGGTATGTTAGACATGGGCCAGGCCGTGCCTGGTCTAACTGGAAGCAGTCTGCTCTGTCACCATGTACGTCTGCCGTTCCAGTTCACTCATATAAACTCCACCTGGCGCCGTCTGATTTTTTCATCCCTCTTTCTCCTTTTCAGGCAGGGATGGCGGAAGCGGCCGCTATTCCGAATGTCTGTCTTTTTTGGGGTTGGGGGGGGAGGAGGGGGGGGATGGTAGATATTCGTCGATACCAAATTTCCGGTGGAGATGCAGTCAACCCCCTGTTAAAATATTCCATGTCGGTCGAGGACGGACTACCAAGCTACAGAATAGCTAAGCATGCAGATATGAAACGATATGTGTGTCGTGAACCTTCGCCGATTGAATAGTTGAACACTTCGGCAACATGGTGTCAGATCACGTGTTTTGGCTGTTCACGGTAAACTGAGCGTTTATGGAAGTCCTGCTTTACATCTACTTGTATAGCCTATTCACGGTAAAGTGAGCACTTTTAAGACCCTGCCAACATACATTAACCTCTGATAAATATATTTTATTGCAGCCTCTGGCGTTAACTTTTGAGAGTGCTGAAATGTATACCCTTTGTGTATTGGTCACATTGCAAAAGAAAAAAGAAAAAAAAAAACAGGAAGATATAAATTAGATGAAAGAAAGAATTTTGAACGGCTTTAACAAGTGCTCACTTCACCGTGAACAGCCTATGTGAACATTGTATGTACAATTAACATTGTCATGGGCCTGATAAAGGCTGTTCACTATAAAGTGAGCAGTTTTGAAATCAACCATAGAAATAAGTCACTGCTCCTACCTGCATATATATATACATATATATATATATATATATATATAACGGGCGCACTAAGTGAGATGTGCCCAGTAAAGTTGGTAACGGTGGATGGGAAGTAGTTCCATGTCTCAACGTCGGATAAATAGTGTTGGGTAGCAATTTGTGATAACTTAAATCATTTATCTTGCATTTTGTATTTTTTATTACATCGAAGTGTAAAAATTAGCAGATTGTTTGAACAATATTTACTTTTCTAATAATTTCACATTTTCACTTGACCAACGCATGAATAAAGTGATGAGGCCCATGGCAATGTTAATTTTACATAAGGCGGAAGAACACACAACATGTATACAAGTAGATCTTAAGCAGGGCTTTCAAACGTGCTCATTTTACCGTGAACAGCCTATAACGTTATGCATGCATAGGTCAAGTGAAAATGTGAAATTATTAGAAAAGTAAACGTGTTACAAATTTGTTTATTTTTGCAGTTATATTGTATGTATTAAAGCACAGAAATCAAAAGAAATTATTTCAATATTCATGCTGTTCACGGTAAAGTGAGTATTTTTTTAAACCCTCTCATTTGGAATAATAGTCAATAAATATATTTTATTGTGGCGTTAGATGGTAACTTCCGAGTGCGATGGACTATACACACTGTGTCTATTACTTACATGGCAACACTTTTAAAACATGGTGGAAGGATAAAAAATGCCTGATAGGAAAAAAGTAACTAGGGCTTCAAAAGTTCTCACTTTACCGTGAACAGCCTATTTAGGCTATTCACGGTTATAATGAACTCTTTTGAATTGAACGTTTGAAAATTGTCACTCGTTCAACTTACATCTATTTTAAGGGGCACAGAGCAGGTCTGGGCGCCCGATTAAGTTGGTATCGGCGGAATGAAAGTAGTTCCATGTCGAAACGGTGAGTTAAAGTTCCAGGTAAACATTTCTGGCTTCTGAAGTGATTTATTTTATTATTTTTTTAAAATTCACATAATTGTAAGAATTATCACATTCGTTTACTATAAACTTTTCTTTTAGTTTCACATTTCGACTTGACCGGCGCATTAATAAAGTGAACAGGACTATGGTAATGTTCATTTTAAATCATATAAGTAGATCTTTAGCAGGACTTTCATAAACGCTTGTTTTACTGTGAACAACCTATAAAAAGTTTTAGATGCCTCAAGGAGGTCACGTTTGGTCACTGCGATGCGCTTCACGGCAAGCTGATATATCTGTAACAATTATATATTATATACACGATATAAAAGCTCATGGATTACACTACGAATGCTGTGACGATGGCGTGGTTGGACTGTGTCCATTGCTGACCATAAGACTGAAAATAAATATAAATGGCACACACATACATACACACAGAAATCAGCATGACAAAAACCAAAAAATAAATGACGACACCACATACAGTTAATTATGAAAAACTGTTTCCTTGTCAATAGAAAACGAATTGTATATAATTAAAACGACAAAAAGACGGACGAACAACTTGTTATTACAAAAGATGACAGACAAAAAAAGCAAACCAAAAGAAAAGACGACACGATGAAGAAAACGAAAACTCCACACAAGTGAACAAAACAGCGCAAAAAACATCAGTGCTCACAGCTGAACAAAACAGCGCAAAAAACATCAGTGCTCACAGTGAACAAAACAGCGCAAAAAACATCAGTGCTCACAGTGAACAAAACAGCGCCAAAAACATCAGTGCTCACAGTGAACAAAACAGCGCAAAAACATCAGTGCTCACAGCTGAACAAAACAGCGCAAAAAAAT
This sequence comes from Dryococelus australis, assembly GCA_029891345.1. Taxonomy (NCBI): domain Eukaryota; kingdom Metazoa; phylum Arthropoda; class Insecta; order Phasmatodea; family Phasmatidae; genus Dryococelus; species Dryococelus australis. The sequence goes on along the minus strand of CM057007.1, from coordinate 6,924,320 downwards.
CAGTGCTCACAGCTGAACAAAACAGCGCAAAAAACATCAGTGCTCACAGTGAACAAAACAGCGCAAAAAAAACATCAGTGCTCACAGCTGAACAATAAAAACTAAACAGAACACACAACATAGCACACTGAAACACAGTCCAATCACACCATCAACATAACATGAACTACTCACCATCATCATAACATGAACTCACCACCATCATCATAACATGAACTACTCACCATCAACATAACATGAACTACTCACCATCATCATAACATGAACTACTCACCATCATCATAACATGAACTCCTCGCCTACAAACTTGAAATAAAAACGACCTTTGAGTGAAGCGGCGTGTGTTGTTGACGCGATGCTCTGTTGTTTCAGGAGCTCCTTCGACGCCGATCATGCCCGGAGGTGCCCCAGGTACTCCATCTTCTAAAGTCAAGGTGAGTGCACTTTCATATCTTAACACTCTTCACAATTTTACTTCGAGCTTTGGCCATACAGCAGCTTTCCACATTCTGCTTCTTGCGGCCATTGCTGCTTGCTGTATTTTTGTGTTTAAAATTAAAGAAACATTACATATTTATGCACTTATTGGCACATTTCGAGTTGCACTATGTGTATTTTATTAATCGTAAAATTCATTATTCTGAATTATCCTACAGAGAACATCCAACATTTTGTTCACTACTTATATGAAAGTACAGAAATTAAAACGTGTTTGGTTCATAATGATTAAAGACCCAAGTGCTAGTAGGGGCATGAATGATATGAAACTCAATTTTGAAATATACTCATTTGCATTTAAAAAATTTTATTACCCTAAATGTGTCATTGCAGGGGCATGTAAGTGGGTACAGGCACAGGACATGTTTATATACTGAAAACTTCAAAATACATGTTGTCCGCGTAACGTGGACATCCCCAACATTTTCGGAACGGTTGCAGATCACGAAATGCAGTTTCCGCTAAATGAAATTACGGACGGGGGCAAGTAATCTGCTGCAAGGTGAATATTAGTAACATGTGTATGGACTTAAACCACATATATTTTTTTCCCTGGAAACATACATTTATTTCAACGGAATCTGAAAGTGCGTGCAAAGAGGCATTCAGTGCTATAGTATTTGCGATGTAAAGTAACACAGAAACGCCAAGAAATAATGTGCAAGTTAAGTGGGCCGGTAGCATGGGGCAGGGGACTTGTACTCACAGCTGTAAGCAAGCAACACGCGCCGTGATACATCCTGGCAGGACCACCTCCTTATAGCAGCGTAGCGCTTACATTAATGGGGCAAGTGGCATGGAATAAGATATTGAGCAAAGGAGAGCACCGCAGAGGAGGGAAGATGGGCAATGTGAGTGCAAGTCTGATATCAGTACATTACATTTTATTCAGATACCGACGTAATTCAGGAGATTTTTTTCCTAGTCATTAACTGTGCTGAGTAACGGGTGCGTACAGATGCACGACAAAAATAGAACAAACGAACCTAAAGAGAAATGCAATCGTTTCCGCTTGCATTGTACAAAAGAGCGCAGTTATGGTTGAAACGCTTCACATTAGGTCTTTTCACAGCATGTGCTCGATGTGTTTATCATCTACAGCAATACACACATGTAAACGCACGTGTAGTGAGCAACGAGGTGGAAAGTGATGGTGTTCCGACTGTTGCACTATGCTGTTCACGGTAAACTGAGAACTTTCGGAAGCCCTGCTAAGATCTATTTGTATGCTCATCCGTATTTGAAATTAATATTGCCACGGGCCTCATCGCTTTATTGATGCGTCGGTCAAGTGAAACTGTGGAATTGTTATAAAATTAAATATATTACTAATCTGCTTATTTTTACACCTGAACACATTAAAAAAATATGCGAAAGTGTAATAAATAACTTAAGTTATTACATGTGGTTAACTACCACTTTTTATTCGACGTTAAGATATAGTACTCTTTTTCCTCAATTGTTAAGTTGGACTCACAACAACTCGTCGTCTGTCATTCCTTTTGTACGGCTAAATCTCAGTGTGACAACATAACATCGTGATCTTTCTTTAGTTGGAGGAATATTTTGGTTGGAAGTACATTTTCAAGAAAGGAAGATTTTGGGGAAATAATTTTTTACGTGATAAGAATTTCTACTGAATTATTGTTTACATTTTAAATTCCAGAATTTGCCACCAAAGATAAATAAGCACATATCCGCCGCCTTTCATTTTATTTCAAAATGCGTATTCGCATCTACGGAATGTTGACGAAGGTTGCAGTTTGAGGAATATTTAACGGAGTGACGGATAGAAAAAAAAAAAAATTCCCTGCGTTTGGTTGAGGATCAGGCGACCGCCTGACGGACGCGACGGATTGTTGTGAGTGCAGCTTTGCCAACTTTACTGGACACATGTCGCCGCTGAGTGCGCCTGATAAAACATGTGTGCCTTTTTTTCGTAGGCTGATTTGGAAAGTGCTCACTTGATTGTGAACAAGCCTCGATACGGTTGAGTAGCAACCGTATTCTCGCGTGGCCCTTGTTCTTGGCACTCTACGTGACGGGTGTATCACGTAACACTGCAGAGTAATGCAGTCTGGGCACGTCGTGGCTGCCGCCAGCCAGTAGTTATGTACACCCCTGGTCGCACCCAGCTACTGCGCAAGTCCTGAACTCGAAACACACACTCGGCCCTCAGCTCGGTCAGGGAAAACGTACCCTTAGTACACACACTTGGCCCTCAGCTCGGTCAGGGAAAACGAACCCTTGGTACACACACTTGGCCCTCAGCTCGGTCAGGGAAAACGAACCCTTGATACACACACTTGGCCCTCAGCTCGGTCAGGGAAAACGAACCCTTGGTACACACACTTGGCCTTCAGCTCAGTCAGGGAAAACGAACCCTTGGTACACACACTTGGCCCTCAGCTCGGTCAAGGAAAACGAACCCTTGGTACACACACTTGGCCCTCAGCTCGGTCAGGGAAAACGAACCCTTGATACACACACTTGGCCCTCAGCTCGGTCAGGGAAAACGAACCCTTGGTACACACACTTGGCCCTCAGCTCGGTCAGGGAAAACGAACCCTTGGTACACACACTTGGCCCTCAGCTCGGTCAGGGAAAACGAACCCTTGATTGTGTGCACAGGTGCGCCGCAGCTAAGTGTGCGCGGACATTCTCCGCACGTGTGCACCCGGCTTAAGGGTGTGACGATGTCGTCACAGTGATTTTTTCTTGTGCTTGGTTCCCTTTTGCTGAGGTTGGCAGCAACCAGTTAGTACTTATGGCGTCACATTTAAAAGCTTTTAATTTTTAATACTTTAACAGGTCGGCACGTTATTCAGCCTATAAGTGGTACTTCCGCTGAGGGAAAGAGCAATGTCTCGGATGTGCCTGTGTTGGTATGCAACCGGGTAGGCAGTTCATTACTTCAGACAATCACCTGATGGCACGTGACGTCTACCCTGCCTCGAGTCCCATTGCACGAGTAATTGTTCGCGTACTCACTGACGGGTTCTCTTCAACGTGATGCAGTACAGCGAGTGCGGCGTCTCTTTAGAGCACCAGAGTCGTTCCTTTCGGCTGTGAAGGTACCTTGTTCTCGGAGCCGTTGAGTAACTGTGGCGAAAATGGTATGCGATGGCGTCGCACGTTGTGGATAACGCTATTGACACAGCCGACGAGCTGCTCTTCCATTACCTTCAGCTGTACCATACACAAGGATCATGTCTGTGTATTCCGTAAACGTGTACTCGACCATGTTAGTCGGAGTCACAAAGGCGCGTGAATGGGTAGGCGTCGCGTGCCATCAGGTGATTGTCTGAAGTAATGAACTGCCTACCCGGTTGCATACCAACACAGGCACATCCGAGACATTGCTCTTTCCCTCAGCGGAAGTGGACGAGTGATAGGTACGCCTGATTTGAAATGGCTTTAGAACGGAAACGGTACGTTTTCGGACATGGGTTCCTATTCAAAAGATAGTCTACTCAGTCCCTTCTACAAGATCTAGAAGTTTGTAAGGGGAATTTCCGAGCACTCTGTATTTCGATGTACGAAGCTTTGAACAAGCCGTTTCGAACTACATGTTGGAGTGCACTGAAATAGTGCATGTAATTTGCATGACATCTTGAAATTACTCAAATAAGTATAGTCTTTTCGTAGATCAGTACATTTAGTTGTATTTCAAACATGCTGTGACGCCATCTAGGTGGGTCCCTTAAGAAATGAATATACCTTGCGTTTTGGATGGTAAATTCAATAGGTAAGCCGGTGGAAAAGGAGGGGGGGGGGTGGGATTTATCATATATAGTATACACATATGCCTTAATTTGACTCGAGCTTAACACGCTGAAAATCAGGCGGTTTTTAAATTTCACACACAATCAATATAGGCCGATTCATAGTGACGTTAACTTTATGTTACCACACACATACACTATATCAGATCCGGACGAAGCTCGTACATGCATGACCACTTACTATAATAGTTAAAACATTTCCATCTCTGCGCCAATAATAACCTCGTCTTTCAACTAAATTGACGCATATTTGCCCCCGTATACATACATAGGCCTATGTATTTTATTTAATGTCGGAGTGTTTACCATTGTTAATTTATCATTCACACATGCACAAACGACATTATAACATCACTTCAACTGCAGTCGTATGTGTCCAAATGAATTCTGGCAGGAATTAAAAAAATGCATAAAGTATACAAAAGTCGTTTCGCGAATCTGAACGTTACCTGTACGTAATTTGTAAGGCCTATTCACAATAAAGGTGACATGGGGCTAGTTGCGTTAAGTCAGTGTTGTCGTCATGTTCAAGTATAGATAGCGCAGCAGTGTGTTCACATTGAACAAAGAGCTGTGTAAAGTTACATTTTCCATGTGAGAAGTTTACGCAACTTCAACATAACGTAAAAGTAACGTAGTGCCAGACAATGAAATGAAAGAACCGGTTTGTTTTTATGTTTACGTATTTATTTACATTTCTACCAATATCCGTATAAATAGTATAGTGCGAGAATGCCGTATAATTTAAATGGATATTTAATTCTGAAATTCGCGTGCACGTGTTTGAACTACAAATAAATTATAAATCTAAAGATAAAAAGTTATTATTGACGCATAAACGCAAAAGTTTGTAGTATTATTATAATAATGTTTCATATGCACATTTGCTATTTTTTTTTGTCAAATATGCAGATGTACTGTACACAGTGTGCGAATCAATTTGTGGTGTTTGGTGTAGCGGTGAAGGGGTTTTGGGGGGGGGGGGGAATTCACTTGTCTCACAAAATGTTTTCCTTGGCTCACATAAGAAAAATTAGTTTCCGGCAAGGGACAGTTATTTACCTTTCTGAAGAGAAATAATGCGATATGATTACTGAGATGAACCCTTCCCACGTATGTATAAATTATAACAACGAAGCTTGATATGTACGTCAGATGGAAAGTGCTGGCTGGAAAACCCATGAGGCTACAGGCGACTGAGATATAGGTACTATGAGAAGCCAGGTTTTTGGAGTAGCACTAAAATTCGTGTCGCCCTTGGTGTACGTAATTTCACACCAAGCACGGATTGGAGGCACATGCCACTGCACTGTATAGCGTAGTACACATTTCCAACTCCAGATACCAGCCGCTTTGCTGGAAATTGCGAGTACCAAAAGTCTCGAGTTGACGAGAAAATAATTTCCTCCCTTTAGTGGAAAGTTTAGTTCGCACCCTGACTGTACGTGTTCATACGAGAACATCTTCGATGTCCCAGCAGACGCAGTAACATAACTTGTAGCACTGCATTCCTTGCAACTTATAAGATACGAGACTCAGCAACTGTGTAAATAAATGTAACGGAATTGACGCAACGTTAATACAGGGTCCGGTGTAAAAACCTCCCATAATTTGAAAGGCAATAAGAAAAAGCACGATAAATAGTAGGCACAGGTTTGTTACACAATGTGATATGACACATGATGCAGTTTAACTGCATGGTAGAGGACGTCTACTAAGACGTTCCATTGTGCTATCGCCTATACGTTCTGCTGTTAAATATGCATCTGCTTTGGAAATATCAGATCGGAGTGTCACGAGGATTTGACATTTCACCCGTACAAACTTGTGGTTGTTCAAGCAATAACTAACTGAACGGGACTATGAAAACAGAACCACATGCGAGCTCATCCTTACAAATGTGCCTGCACATGCTGTACTGATTTCAAGCGACGGTGCATACTCCTGCTTGAATGATACAGTTAACAAACAAGCAAAATGTGCGTTATTTGACTGAAATAAACCCGCGTCTGCTTCACGAAAGAGTAGCACAAGTAGTAGGGGCGGGGGCGTTCTGTTTCATTTTTGATTAATCGGATTATCGTCTTGATATCAAATTTATTGATCATATTAAGTCAGTAATTAATCCGATCTAAAATTGGATTAAGCTAATCATAATCCGATAAAAAATGTGATGAAATTATATTGATTGACATTACATTGACTAATTGATTAAGGAAATTTTTCTTTAATTTTCTTAAATTTTTGTGTGATTGTATATTTGGTATGTGTGATAAGGGTCCTTTATTTATTACTTTATTTTTGGAGAGTGGCAGCATCGATGTTCACCCTTGGACGTCTAGCAGGTGGATGAGCTGTGAGGTGTGGGGAAGGGGGGTGTATATATATGTATATATAATAGTGCAATATTCATTTTTTATGTTATTGAGGAGGGAGAGAGCGAGGCGTAGGAATTCCTTCCCGTTTGCCTGTGTTGGACCGACTTAGGTGGAAACATGGAGGAATGAGGGGGGTCGGGAGCGACCACACACCCAGTGACTTTGGAAGTCGGTGTAGGACTGAGGTGGGAAGCTGGGGAGGGAGGGGGAGAGAGCAGCACCAAGACACGTCCACCGTGGGCGGTATCTGAATATAGACTTCGCTCTACATATGTGAAACGGCAGAATTCGGAAACACGTATTTGGAAATGAATGTTTGAGAATAGTATTTCGGCGAAATCAAATGATTAGGAAATAGTTATTTTATTGAAAATCAACTAAACATAAAGATACATGAATACGATTGAATCTCGCAGAAGATAAGTACGAACCACACGTTCAATAATAAAGAATCAGTTTAGTACCTCTACCTGACATAATCACTTCTCGACAAACAGAACATATTTAATTACAAATGAAATCCATATATGAAACAAAAGTAACGACTTACTAAAAAAGAATCGGGATAACTTACAAAATTTATATTAATATCCTCTAAAACTTTCACGAAACAACTCGTAACGAATGGAGCACAAATTCAAAGTATTAATAAAGCACCAGTTTAGTATTCCAAAAGTATTTCCCTATTAATTTTAAGTAATGCCAAAGAACTGTATAATTGTACAACATAATTAGGAATCACATGGAACGAATCATAAGATAACACATAAACTTGCTAACGAAAGAATGAAGGAACAAACTTCTTTAATACAGTAGGAAATGATTCCATGTTTCACCCTCATCAGGTCTACAATGTAACATTTGAACTACGTACAAAGTTATTTAACTATTGTATATGATTTGTCACATATCTCAGAAATGTACAAATACCTGGACGGAAATACTACCTAATCACAATCGGTATGTTTATGAAATGAAAAACACATCAATAATGTTTCAATGTTTTATTGACTATCATAATTTTACAAACATCAGCTTACAATCTTTTAAGATCCTGATTCTTCACCCACTAATTTTGCACTTTTGAGAACCCTTTCCAGTGGACTAAGGAGGTGTGTTACCCCCTTTTAATGATTTTGACTTAATATTCATTCATATGTTCATTAAAACCACCATTAATAGGCTGTCCATCATAGGTCTATGTCCATCATAATAGTATATTTCTTCTCAAAAACACCTTTCAGCTTGAAGATCCGTATATATTCGCCAACTTTGAACTTTTGCTTTCTCTAATCGGCTACTTTAGGATTATTATATACAATTTTCATCAGTCTATTTTCTGTGACCTTTACGAGTGTCATCCTGATAGTTTGATGATATCTCGAATTATGAAATTTAAGTATTTCAGGGAAAACATCCACACATTTCTAAATCCCCTTCGAAGTGAATTGTCTGTATATTAACTGACTGTTTAATAGATTTGTTGAATCTCTCGACTACTGATGCTTTAATTTCAGAATATGTTAAATAGTGATTAAAACCATATTCAGCCATTGGTTTCTAAAAAGACCTATTAAAAAACTCAATGTCTGTCGGTTTGGAGCAATTTTGGCGTTCTTTCTTCTATAGCAGTTTTTATTGCAGCGGTAATTTGTTTTCCAGTCTTGTTCTTTACAGGTATACCCCAGGAATATTTTGAATAAACGAATATTACAGTTAAAATATACTTGTATCCATTATTGTATTTCTAAAGCAATGTCATTTCACACAAATTAGCTTGAGAAAAGACAAATTAAACCATGAGTAATAACTCTTTTTCTGGGAAACTTTATGCTTGCAGGAGTGTGGAGTTCTTGAGAAATCTTACTAAATTTCATTTCTAATATAACCTTCAGTCAGCTCTTCAATAATAGAAACAAATTCGTTTGTATGTGAATTATCCCCAGACTCTCTCGAAGCAATAATATGGTTTAATGTGTTCACCAATTCATTAGGATTGTTCCAATTTACAGGAGGAAACCGATTGTCAACTTCATCATTATAAACTCCACTTCCAACAAAATCTTCTAATAAATCTAGTTTCGGATGGTTTTCATCTCCTGAATGATTATTTGCATTCGTACACCACATAAGTTCCCTATAGTTCTCCAAATTGGTATCATAGCATCCATTCGGAAAGTGTTTAAATAATAATTCATACACTCCTTCACTCACATTAGTTATGTAATCACCTATTTTAATTATATTGTCATGCAAAAATGTAATTATTGAATATGCCAGGAACCATATATTTCCATTTCGATATACACCAAATGTCATATTGCATGTAGGTGAAGAATGTTTTAAAGCTAAATAACATGTTAAATGAGAAAGGATTTGCTTAGTTCTTCTTCTTTAAATGATCTTCCGATTTAATTACCAATGGTGTTTCTTTAGAAGTAGTTAATACATTGTGTAGTGTATCCATTCTACTCGTAACAGGTTTAAATATTTCTTCATTTAAAACATCCCAGTCCATTCGTGCTAGTTTAGCTTGTAAATATTTTTTTCCTTTGCAGCAGATATAACGTGTAATTCCGAAGCAGAATCAGACTTTTTTTGATTATGTACATTAATGTTCCAGTATTTATAACAGCTAATGCGATGGTTTTGTAGCTGTAACACTAGGTCGAGTAGTCTGTGCCTTTTCAATCTTATCGGTTTTACTTATAACTATCTAATTTATTTGCAATATGATTTTGCAAATCATTAATTATAATCCTTAGATTATTTTGAATTTCTGTAACTTGTGTTGTAAAAATTTTGTTTAACACACAATTAAAGTCTATAGGTAACCCATCTGAATGACCATTTAACCTGATTTCATTACTGTGCAACTCATTCGAAATATTGGTTAAAATGCTCACAAATAGACTCGTGGTCTTACAAACTGTATCACTCTCATCAATTAACTGTATTAAATTATCTTCTAAATTGGTCGAATGTGATTTAAATATGTTTAGTATAATAGTGTTTAAGTCTTCTGCATATTCTTTATTTACCGCATCAGTATACCTTCACACCCATACATACATACGTAATATATGTCCATTCAAATCACAATTCATATCGCAGTTTTTCGTTAAACATGTATTGTATTGATTGTATGTTATACCGCTATGTCTAAACTTTGAAATACTCATTATTCTTCATCGGGAAATATAAAACTGTCAAATCCGTATCTATATATCCCTTTATATAAGGGAAGCATTGGCATAGTTATCAGAAAACTATACTTTATTTTCTAAGAGTAAAAACACACATCTTTAAACATTGTAATTGTCATATTGCCCTAAACATGATCGTTGTGAATATATTGTATATTCATATTATCCATTTTAAACACAATTAACATATTTTCACTATCACGCAAATTATGTTTTGAAATCTGTGTAACTTTGGGATAAATAAAAACAATCATTTGAATGTCTACCAAAACTAAAATCTGTTGTATTTCATCCTGGGATTGGCACCAAACTTTGTCAAATATAAATATGGAATTGGGTAATGCTTCATTCAGAGGCACAATAACATCTTTATTAGTAAAAGGGAAATATAGCATTCTTTCAATTGAAGATGAATTGTTCGCAAATTGTTGATATTTATATTGTATAGTTTTATATAACGCATGTATGTTTTCAAACTTAAGTCCATTCGGATGTTCCAACATCGACATAATAACACATGCTTTTTCGCATGAAGGACTGCTTGTGATACAATGCATATATGGAGGTAAAAGAAGTCCACCTTTCTGTTCAATTACGTTTTCTTTCATAGATACAATTACTGGAAGTTGCAAACTTTGTTTTACAACCTTCATTTGTACACAAATACACAGTATAACGTAATGTAATGTGCTAACATAAAAACTATAAATGCATTCCTATACATATAGGTTCGTGTTCAGTTGAAAATAATGGCTCGTACTAAACACATCAAAAAAGTACAAGGAGCATTGAATACATTGATTCATAAATTACCATTTGAATTGCTTTGACCAAAATACAATGGTTGTAGGCCCGGAACTAAGCTTGCAAAACATCTGGCATAGAATGATCAGGGAATAAATTCTTTGGATAATGCTTGTAAAGACCATGACATATTTTACTCTCAAACAAACAATTTGAAAGAAAGGCATATAACAGATAAGATTCTAGGCGATAAAGCAGCAAATATAAGGAAGAATCCATTCACATCAATAGGTGAAAAGCTCGGTGCTTGGGTCGTAGACAAAGTAATGCAAGCAAAAGGAAAAAAAAGAGATATGGGTGTAAAATGCAAACCAAAATGAAAACCAATAAAGGCGGCATATTGCCATTCATATTTCTAGCATTCACAGCTTTCGGATCACTCCTGGGTGGAGCTTTGGCAATCAGTAAAGCAGGTAAGTCAAGTGACAAAGGAATGTATCTGAAACCATATAAAGTTGACAAGGACGAAAAACTCCAAACATGGAAAAAATGCAGAGTCTTAAATAGTCTTCCAAAATGTGCACTCACAAACGAAGACATTGATGTATTTGTAAATAAACTGGATATTCCTTATTTCTGAGGTTTTTATACGAGAGACGATTTACTGAAGAAACCAAACCTTTGTGAATATATGATTGTTAGTTTAGATTCGAAACAAAATGAAGAAACATGTTAGGTTGCATTAATTAAAAATGTAAATCAACTAATGTATTACAACAGTTTCGGTAATTTTCATCCCCAAATTAAAATATGTAACTATTTAAAATACAGGCAATTTAGGTACAATTACAAAAGGGAAGAATCTCCTAATACTATCATTTGTGGTCATTTATGTATACAATTTTTCACTGTAAATAAGATATATAAGTAGGCGCAATAGTAAAACCTATTAGTAATATGTCAATTACGTTGTTTTTAAGTGAAAACTCATTACAATTGCATTTGGTGTATTTCCCAGCTCTGGAGTTAGATGCACAGTGGTAAATAAGCCTAATGGAATTTGTTACTTACAACAGCATACCAAACATTGATATGTACAACCAATCATTTACGGTTATAATTTGGTGGAAAAAAAAACAATAAGACTGTGATACTAGTAAGATCTTTTGAATTAGAAGACTTAGAAACACTCATTAAAGCAGCATTGCCTAAAGATGTACATTTCAGATTACATGGAAATCCAAATATGTTAACTATAGTCCATTCACTACTGGAACAGACTATGAAAGTCAACCTTTGAAAAAACACTCTAGCCATTAGCTGCATATGTAGCTAGTAAAAAAGTGGTGGGTGCAGGTACAGTACATGATATTCATAAGTCTGTTCCAGTTGTGAATGAACTATAGTGTGATGTACAGTAATGTTGATATCGATTTCACGGAAAACAATTCAATTGCAAATATGTTAGGTTACAAACAGAGAGTATATCCTGCTAACCAATTGCATGATTCATCAAAACATGTTAAAATATTGTCAGTTAATGTATGTTGTATAAATGTTAATATTGTAGGCAGCTCTTATTTGAATGGAAAACCAACACGTGCAATACATGAATTCACATTAGCGGTGGCTCCAGGATACAAAATAACTGAAAAGCTGAATACTTTGATCTATCTTCCAGTAATAGTTAATCGTGTTGATAAAATAGTTGTTTCAACTGTCAATGAAGATGGCAAACTTATTAATTTTAGAAACAAAGAAATTACCATTCGATTACACTTAAAGAAAGGTATGTAAACACTTGCATTCCATATACATACAATCAAAATGTGTATTGTGTATGGTAATCAATACGGATGTAAAGTAGGCAGTTCTTTTAAAAACTATGTTTCTAAATAATGCACTTCGAAGAAAGTAACTATAAAAACATGTAAACACAAGCATAAAATGCTCACTTCTAATAAGATACCAGTGCACTTAACACAGGGGAACATATTGTATTTAAAGGAATTAGGATATACAGTTAATAGAACTGGAAGACATACTTAATGTTGAAGAACCAATAAATTATGATGACACAATTACCAATGCGGAATTACATGTGTATGTACCATTCCGAGCAGGCCCATATATGTTTACATCAGAAATAAGGATTTCCGTACAAAATAACTATATTTACATGCTACCATCGAAACCCAGTTTAAGGTTTAGAGGGTCAGTTAAACGACAGCCGATGCAACTAATCTAGTAACTATAGGAATAGTGAGGAATTGAATACTTCATTTATTCGACAGAATTGCCAGTCTGCTCAATGGTGTCGAAATCGACCAAAAACAAGATGTTGGAATTACTTCCACGATAAAGAACTATCTCTTGCAAACTCTAAACAATCTTTTTACAGGGATTATTGCTGGGTGGAGCAATGCTGCCAATCATACACTAAAAATAAACCCAGGTAGAAAATACTAACTAGTTATACCGTTAAGTATGGTACTTGATTTTGCTGAAGACTTTAAACATGTTATATTAAATACTAAACAAGAATTAATTATGCTATTTGCTACCATGCATTTGAACGCTATACAAGACATGGCCAATAATGAAGAAGGTCTAACATTTTAATTAAACAGGGTTGAATGGCTTATTCCACATATAATGAGCACTCATGAACATGTAAAGTTTTTAAAGTATATCGAAAAAGGGAAGAATTTAGACATTTGCATTCAGGTCATGGGGGCTGGAGACATTTCCAATACTACCAATATCTCAAGAAATCGTGTGGAAAGTGAAATCCATCAAACCAACAAAACAATTTTAAAGCATACAGATCATTATTTGATAATTGTGATATGAAAAATATGTTAACTATACCTAAACAGTCAAACATATCCCTATGTGAATTTTAATACAAACTTTGGAAACGGAGAATTCCTTATTTGTTACAATATGTATAGGATGTTCCCAGAAACATATTATAACACATTCATCTCATCGATCTTAGAACACAGTGCATTTAAAACCAGAGGAACCTTATTTGTATTTGACGTAATCAAACAAAATGACACCATTGGCAATAATGTTATTGATTCACGAATTGAAATAATTGCAAATACACAAATTCTGGCAAATATGCAAGCTTATGCATTCATGATAGATTGGCAAGCTATAATGTAAGAGATAAGTCGGTGAAGATAATGACTTGAGTCAGTATATGACGATTCATGGTTGTGACGATATGTTCAATAATGTACAAGGTTTTCGATCTCCAGATAGGTTTATAATTGAAGAATTGTGTATTACTGATATGGAAGAATGCACAACGGTCTTCAGCTTCAAACTGCCCATTCGACAGGAAATATCTAACTCCCAAATCCAGAAGACCAATAAATGGCTTACCAAACATCACCATGGTTTAACATGGGAGAGAGGATGTATGGAGTATGAGAATATAGAAGATATTTGCAAGAACTACTTACGTAATTGTGAGATATACGTATGTGGAGTCGATCAAAAATGCATTTTAGAAAGTCTGTAAAATGGAAAAGTAACAGATATTCAAAAGGAATAAAAGTGTCATTCATTTATACAATTACGTAAAACATGTATATAATGCACCATTTTTCTCTGCAGGTGAAAACTCTAAATTAATGCTAACTTGGTCATTGATGACTGATTGGGTTGAAGTGGAAGATGATTTTCCTCCATAGTCTCCAGTGGCTGTTATACAAGCAATATGGCACTACCTGGGATGAGAGAATATTGCAGAGTAACAAGTGAAATTTAGTACATAAAAGTACTTGGGTTGTGCAAACCAGTACTTTGTAAACATGGAACAAGGAGAGAACCAAGTCACATGCTTGTTACAGAAGTCAAAGTGTACATTGAATATTAGCAAGTTATTTGCACAATGGAGTAAAACCATTTAGAGCATGTCTCAGAAAGAAATAGTAATAAAAATTTGAGCTGGAAATATTTTTTTTAACCAATAGGCTGTATGTTCCTCCTGCTTACAGTGTTAACATATTTGTTATGTTTTGAAACAACCTGTATTATATGTGTAACATTTGCTATGTTTTTTAAAATAGTCTATAACTTGTGTTAAATATTTGGTATGAATGTTATTTTAAACATCCTGTGTGTTGTGCAAGTTGTCAATAAATATCTTTTAAAATGAATTGATTTGTATGTATATTTAGCAAATTTCTTCACAAACTCTGAAATACATTGAATTTGTAACCTTAAGAAACAAAAAATAACACGCATATTCAAGTATGTTGGACAAAGGTTTTTAAAACAAAAGTCACGACTCTCATCTCGCATGTTATAAAGTTTTAAAATATGTGTACAAGTTTACTGATGACAGCTAAAGTATACCTCAGGAAAAGGCAGGGAAAACGGGAGACACCCTAGAAATCCAATTACATTGTCTATCATGAAAAACAAATCTCAACAGATTCATTTAACGATAGAAGTGCACAAATTTTGAGATGAAACATTGATAACTGAATAACTTATACTCAGTTCAGCTTGATAAACTTACACCCTTGGCAGATGTCTCAAGATGTGTAAAAACCATTATGGTTGAAGTTCAATGACCCTCAGTGCTACCAATCCTTGTCCAAAGTCACAAGATGTACAGGTTTGACTTCAATGACTTTCCAGTGTTACCAACCACTAACCGAAACCTCAAAGTGTGTTAGCTTGGGTCCAATGACCCTATCCTGAAATACTCCTGCTCCACAATACGCTAGAGACATATCACTGCATAGTCTTTTATGGAGCAGGCACGGACCATGAATCACCCTGGCAGTGTCAGGTCAATAACTTAACCTCTGTCCATACTAGGTGAAAAACATCTTCCACCCTGTTCGCAAACATTCGTGGCAACGTATTTTTTCTAATTAATTAAATATAAACACTTTCCATCCTCTAATACAGTCTTAACAATCCTAAACCTAGCATATGGGGTTTAATGTAATACAATATAAAACAAACCAAATAAAAATAAAAATATAAATAAATAAAATAAAATAAATGTTACACTTACAAACAACTTAGTTGAAAATGTAACATTGTTCAGTAAAGATGGATAATTCTACACACAAATCTTTACTGTATTTGTAAAATTTCCTAATTGAATTTCTTTGTGTATATCATATCTGTTTAGTAGTAACGTCTTAGAATGAATTTAACATATGTTATTAATTATATTATTTACCGGAAATAAGTAGACGAGCTTTTGTTTATTAAGAGATGAATACGTAATAGGTGTAAAACACTATATTTACATTAGCAAAAACATTTTTGTATATATTTTTTTGGAATACACATAAACTGAAGTTATTTGTATATGGTGTACAGTAATGCGTGTTAATATGTTTAAAAAATGAATGTATTAAGTTAAAAACAGAACCATATTTACTAAAATTAGTTCGTAACACACAAGTTTCTTGAATCTATATAAGGTTTATGGAACGTAGAGAACTTTTTATGTTAATTATCTAATATTATTTCAGGTTTATTGTTTGTTTGCACATATATTATAGGTGATGTCTCAATATTAGGGACGCATAACAGATCAAAGCTTTAAAGAGTAAGTATTTGAAATGTTTCAAAAATAATAAATAACAAGGTTTCCTTTAAGAATGTATAACTATTGTTAGAAATCAGTAGAGGTATAGCATTGAAAAGATTTTTATAGTCATTAATAACATGTTTTATACTTCTTTTTTCTGTATCTCTACAGTATATATAAATTATAAAATAAAAATATTATTGTGTTAATGCTATATGAAAATGTGATTGTTTGCATTGCTATCTAACACATTTGTTAAGACTTTTATTTATTGATAATGAACATTTATTTATTAGTTAGTTATTTAGTTATTATGGATATGTTTTAGTTTCCATTTGTTAGAGAGGAAGCGCAGTAGAGAGATATGTCTCAGAGGGTGTGGTGATGGGTGGTTAGGTGTTGGAGTTGTTTGAAAGCCCAAGATGCAGAGAGGGAAGGTGGTGTTTGAAGTTATGGTTGTATAGAGGGGATGGGTGACGCTTCCTCACTGATTCGCCAAAATTGGAAATTTATTATAAATAGGGGTCAACCTCTACGCCTTTCTCCACTGTTGCAAGTAGTTCTGGTGCGAAGTGAGAATGTCGAACTTTTACAAAGGTTATTTACTAGGCATGACGAGTTCAACCCCTGAGAGGGAGATTCTGAATTTCTATTGGAATGATTTTAATTCTAACATGCCATCGCTGGATCCATTGGTAGTGGAGTTATTGAATTCTTTGGAGGAGGAGAAGGAGGAAAGAATTTCCACATTAGAACCGACATAAACGGTACTGTGAATGCCCTCCTTAGGGCCAACGCCGTCTCCGACGACATCAGCTCCGCCGCCTCCATCATCAGGCTTGCTGCCTCCAATGACATCAGCTCCGCCGCCGCCATCATCAGGCTTGCCGCCTCCAACGACATCAGCTCCGCCGCCTCCATCATCTGGCTTGCCGCCACCAACGACATCAGCTCCGCCGCCTCCATCATCAGGCTTGCCGCCTCCGACGACATCAGCTCTGCCGCCTCCATCATCAGGCTTGCCGCCTCCAACGACATCAGCTCAGCCACCTCCATCATCTGGCTTGCCGCCTCCGACATCAGCTAAGCCACCACCAACGTCATCAGACTTGCCGTTTCCATCAGCTTCGATGCCGCCTCCAACCTTGATGCCGCTTCCAGCAGCTTCGACATCAGCCTCGATGTCAGCCTCCAGCATTACAAGCTCTTGACATATGACTTTAAAAAATCAGGTGAGCGTTGCTTGGAGAGGAGGGAAAGGTGTTGTTGTATGCCTTTGGACCTAACAATTACCAATCTAAATAATGTGAATGTGGAAGATGGTGAAGATGCTTTATTATTATATAATGAGTTGGAGGAATACTTAAATTTTCATTTTTTGCGATCGACATCTCCTCCAAAAATACCTTCCCCCTATCTCATATCCCCTGAAAAACAGCAACAATATCTAGGTCCCACCCCTCCACCCGAATTCATACCATCACCTTTACAAATACGATATAGCCCTGTTTTATCACCTGTATCATCTGTCGTTCCACCAAAACGAAGAAAATTAAGCTTAAACCTTGCTTCTGGGTGAAGATTGTTGTAAATGTGCTAGTATTTTTTTACGTCTAAACATTAAATATATTTTCTTTTTAAAGAAGTGGTTTTCCCATAAATTTTAATATTTTCAGATTAAAGTTTATGCAGGTTTGAATATTTTCAGAAGTATCATGGTGCAAATTTTAATCTTTTCAGATTAAAGTTTGTGTAAGTTTTAACATTTTCAGAAGAATAATTTTGAATATGGTTGAGAGGATTTGTATGAAATGAGTTGTTTTTACATATCTTTGAAATGAGTTAATAGTGTAAATGTGTGGGATATTTTGTTCGTTATTTGATTCAAGTCGTCAGGGTAGATCGTGATTAGCTAGTGTTTCCATTCGGGTATTTGTACATTTCTGAGATTTGTGACATTATATACGATAGTTAAATAACTTTGTACGTACTTCAAACATTTCCTTGTAGACCTGATGAGGGTGAAACATGGAATAGTGTCCTACTGTATTGAAAAAGTTTGTTGCTTCATTCTTTCGTTAGTAAGTTTGCATGTTCTTATGCGATTCGTTCTGTGTAATTCCTAATTATGTTGTACATTTATATGGTTCTTTGGCATAACTTAAATTAGCAGGGAAATTGTTTTGTCGAGGAGTGATTATGTCACGTAGGACTCTGTGTTGTTTGTCATGAGTTATATTGCTAGGAAACAGAGTGGGATACTAAACAGATTCTTTATTAATGAACATGAGGTTCGAACTTGTCTTCTGCGACATTCAATCATATTCACGCGTTTCCGAACTCCGCCATTTCTCATATGTAGAGCTCAGTCTACATTCAGTCACCGCCAAAGGCGAACGTGTCTTGGTACTGCTCTCTCCCTCTCCCTCACCCAGCTTCCTGCCTCAGACCTACAGCAACTTCCTAAGTCACCAGATGTGTGGTCGCTCCCGACCCCCTCCCCCTCTTCTATGTTCCTACCTCAGTCGGTCCAATACAGGCAAACAGGGAGGAACTCCTACGCCTCACTCTCTCCCTTCTCAATAACATAGAAATATTAATATTACACTATTACATTTATATATCACAGCTCAGTCGCCTGCCAGACGTCCAAAGGTGAACATCGATGCTGCTGCTCTCCAAAAATAAAATAATAAATAAAGGGCCCTTATTCCACATGTCAAATATACAATCACATAAAAATTTTAAAAATTTGAATTTTTTAAATTTTAAGTAATCAATCTAATTTCAATCAATCCAATTTTATCACATTTATCTTAATACAATTTTTGATCTGATTAATTAACGGATTAATCCGATCTATCAATTTGATATCAAAACGATAATCCAATTAATCAAAAGTGAAATAGAACGCCCCCGCGCTTACTACTTCTACGCACTGCGCTTGCTACGGCACATGCAGTCTCGGTGTCATAGGGTCTTACTTTGCGAAGGAAGGGGGGGGGGATGTAAGAAGGGCTTACTGTTACAGTGACAGCTGCTCGGTACGTGCATATGTTACGCACATCTCTGGAACCACAACTCTCACAACTTGACATCCCGGACGTGTGAGTATGACGTCACCACTCCACTCACACAACCCGTGTCTCATTTACTCTCTTGAGAGAGAATTGTTCCCCGGCCACTGGACCTTGTAGCTACGGCCACGTGTTCTCATTACTAGGGTGTGGTGTTATTTTAAGGCAAATTTCGTTTTTAAAACTACCTGATTTGGTGTTATCGGTTTTGTTATGAAAATCTTATCAATTGGAACGTCATGACTAGAATTGAGCGTTATTATAGCCAACATTGTGTTGTGTCATTTTAATGCAAATTTTATTATTAAAAATTGTTATTTATTCTTATATGCATATTTTCATTAAAATTTCATTATGTTTATACAATTGTATAAGCAAGAGAGAATAATTTATTTTGTCAAAGGTAATGCAGAGCATTACAATAAATTAAAAAAATCTCTTTTTAAAGGTTTTGTTTCTTCATAACTTGTATGTTGGGGTTCCTAAACAGTGTTGATTTTTTGTTAGTCTCACACGAATGACTTGGATATGGTTTTATAGAGAAAAAAAACATTCAATA
Organism: Dryococelus australis; assembly: GCA_029891345.1. Classification (NCBI taxonomy): domain Eukaryota; kingdom Metazoa; phylum Arthropoda; class Insecta; order Phasmatodea; family Phasmatidae; genus Dryococelus; species Dryococelus australis. The sequence continues at coordinate 6,904,498 of CM057007.1, read as the reverse complement.
CTGAAAATTAAATAATTTTTATATTTGCTTTTACAGCTTCGCTATTCTCACTAAACGATCATTTCTCATCCACATGGTATTCAATATTTACTGCTGTTATTCACTCAGCCTGAATAACAACAGCTTAAAATTATTTTTTTTCTTGCCATCATCTGAAAACTTAATTTAATCATATGATTACTCTGTTTGTACATTTTTGGATACAGATTGGTGACCATGATTTCACATATAAAATAACATATTTTTGGCTAAATTTAACTTATTTTGTATTTTAACTGCTATTTCTGTGTTTGGCGGTGTATTAACTTGCATTTCGGTGTTATTCTGGTATCTGTCGTTATTCACCGTATAATCTTGGCTCTACTCATTACACAGTGGCATCAGGTGGCCCGCGCGGTCGCCAGACCTGAGCCCTTGCAGTTTATCTTCCGCGGGGACTCCTCAAGGCTGGTCTGCGAAACAATGGCCAACTGAAAGTTGCAATACGCCAATAAATTGCCAGCACTACGTCGTTACTCTTATAACACGTGATTCAACACCTCCGAACACGATTGAATACGTATTTTGTAATAAATGTTTTTTTTACCATTTATATTGCTTTTCTGATTGACTGCCCTTGAAATGTGGGGATTTTTTTTATGCCGGGTCCTGAAACGACCGCTGTGTTGACTTCGATATGAATCGACTTTGTTCCATTAAGTCCCCACACGCGCGTACTCACTAACTGGGGTTAAGGCTCGTGGACACGATGATAGTAGCTATCACGAAAGTAACTGTCACGATAGGTCGTGTTTACACACGTGATCGAGACATGCTGTGATAGTTAACCTCAAAATAGACATGCCCGACAACAGTTTTGTAAATACATTGATATGTCCTACATTTATATCCTTTCGTCAAGAGTTTGATATTTGTTGGGGGTAGCTAAATATCGTGTCAGTATATTAATGACATGTGTACATATATTATTCCCGTGGTTTATTATATGAGAGTAAAAATGTTGTCAATATTGTTGTGTCATACGTATATGATAAGTCATGTCATACCGCCACATAGTGTAACAGAATCGAAATAATTATTCAATGTTGGTGTCAAAGTGAACTCACGTACAAATTTACGACCCGCACTATCACGATAGTGATGCTACACTGTTTACACTACGATAGTTACATGTTCTGTCGCGACAGATACTGTCAAATATCTATCTGGAGCTGATATCGCGACAGTAACTATCGTAGGTTAAACGCGCCCTTTCGCTCGCTCCCGGCATGCACTCCGCGCTGACGTCGCGTGTGTTGTGTACTCCCTGCTCCTTGACACAGTGACGGCAGTGTGTGTGTGTGTAGCTGGCGGCCATGGACACATGGAGGGGGCGACTGCAGTTGTGGAACGCCATGATGCCAGAGGTAACTGTTAGCAATCTCTCACACGAACGGACAATATATTGCTATTTAAACGTTTCGCGTGGAAAACCATTCGAAGCATGCTCCATTTGTGGTTGATACCAATTCTTCGTAGACCCTGCTGAAGTTCTACTTCCAGGATATTCTTCCGCCTCGTGCAGTCAAAGCTCAAATAAGTGTAGAAAATTACACGATAGAAACAACGCGTCTCATTCGGGCGCACTCTGCAATATTCCGAACGGGAACTATATCTTACCAAGCATTACCAACACACATATGGGCTGTTCACGGTAAAATGAGCACTTTTGAAAGCCCTCTATTTTGTAGTAATAGTCGATAAATATACTTAGTCTTAGGGCAGGTTTCACCAACGAAGTTTAACTTTTCGGAATATCGAGATAATTTTATCCAGGCGAGAGGTTTAACTTCGATTTTAATCTTGATAATTTTGAGCGTGGATCATCAGGTTTAATCGCAGTAAAGAATATGTTGTTAAAGTTATCTCGATATTTTGACTTAATTGCGATCTCTCGGAAAACAGAGCTTTTGCTTTGAGCTTGTACAGAGAAATCATTTTGAGAAAATTATGGAAAGTCGTGAAGGTATTTTGGTCGTAAGGAAACGGCGAAGCACAAATTTCTCATCCACGAAAAGCACATTTTGTTAGAGTTGGTAACAGTACATTTCAATATCATTGAAAGTAAACAAACTGATGCTGTGGCACAACAAAATAAAATGAAACGGTGACAAACGATTGTGAATAGTTCAAATTGCACACCTCGTGAACGCGGTATGGGATAACACATGCAGACGAACGTGTTCAAATAGTTTACGGAACAAGTAATATAGGCCTATTAAGTCTGTTTGACACTCAAGTGTCTGACGCAAGGCGAAAGTTTACTTTAAAATCCTCTTCATCATAAAGTTCAAAATAATTTATTCTTTCACGTAATCCGCGCGGACAACAAACAATAAAATCCTCGTCTTCACTTGCCTCTTCAAAAATTAGTGTACATTGCCTGAGCCATTTTCTCTTTGTTCTCGATTAAATAACTTTGCCCCCTCGTCACCTCCCCAAAGTTTTGTTTTATAGTTTAATCCCGATAATGTTACTGAAAACCACCAAAATTCGCGGGTTAATATTATATTCAGAGGAAATCGAGATTAATGTGCGTGGTGAAACACAAAATACATATAATAGAGATTGTCAGTTAACCTCGATAAACTTGGACGTAAACTTCCAATACACACGTTGTTTATTATTTACATGGCAATATTTATTTTAAAAAGTTATGAAATTATAAAAGAAATAGCTGAAAGGAAAAAGTAACTTGGGGCCTCAAGTGCTTTGCTTCACCGACGAAAGCCTATACTGCCTGCCAGCCAGCCAGCGCGCGCGTAAAGCGTTAAGGTCAGTTTGCTGTATTTAACCACATGTTGATACGTTATAGTGTCGCGTCTCCCGCTGTGTTTCAAACTCCTCTCTATCATAGCTCTTGGATTCCTTCCATTATGATTGTTACGAATCGTCAGAGGCGTTGGAAACTTACTCTGTTAAGAGAACTATGTACCTGCGCGTCCAAAGTTAAGGAGCAATAGGGGCGACACTAACACGCACGCCTAGCGCCTCATCGCTCCTACGCGCAAGGCGTGCAGTGTTTCCGTCCTAACGCTGTACTGTGTAAACTAGATCTGTAGCTGAGGGGTTTTAATGAACGGGATGAACGTACACAGATCAAACTACCTGCGTACAATCGTACTTGCCTCTTAACCGCTTAAAGAAACTTTATAGGCAAGCTTTAAAAATGCGATATTTGACCACTTTCGCAATTTTTTTTCTCCAATAATACACTTAATATGATACAAGTAAAAAGATAGCGGCATAGACAATAGTTTTTTAAATCCTTCCTGGCAAAATTTAGTGTTTCCAGGACATTTATTTACCGAGACACGCTTTTACGCGCAAACAAAGATTTCACAGGAAATGTTTCAGTGCACAGGAGCCTTAAGGGTGGATGTCCCCCCACCCCCACCTCTTCCAGTTAGATTTTGAAATCATTAAGTTAGTGTCTACATTCACACATGCACGCGTTACTTCTGATACAAATATTGTACACAAATAACGTATTTAACTAGTAAAACAAGAACTATACAACATTATTTTTAATTTGCATTTTTAGTAAATTATAAAACTCGTTATTTTTCTAAGGCTCCCCCTGGTGGAGTCTGTGGTGCCTTTGATGGTATTAGTGGGGGTGGTATTAGTGTTTTGACGGCCCTAAAAACCGCACACTAAAGCCTCTTCTATAATCAGACTAGATACTAAATGTTGCCATAACTAAACTGGTACTAGTTGACACTAACAATTAAAAAAATAAGATGAACGTAGGTTTTGTATTAATAAACAATACATACTTACCCAATTAATGTTGGTTGCCGGTGATTATTTTTGTTGCACTTAATTATTAATTTTTTTAACTTGATTTCGTAATTGAACAGAACAAAAATGTAAGACGATGAGAGAGTAGAGCTATTAGTGGATGTGCATGTTTATTGGCGTTTGTCGGAGTCGTCGTGAATTCTGATCGAGGGTCTAAGTCGTCTGTGGCAGTGGTGGTCTAGTGGTCAGACTACTCTCTTCCTACCGAGGCGTATCTGGTTGGAGTCCAGGCTGAGTAGAGGGGGGACTGTCGGACGTAAACGTTGGTTGGTGGATTTTCTTGGCGTATTAAGCCTAGTACACACGCCCTCCCGTGCTGTCATTGCGTCTCTGTGAAACGTTGATTAAAATCTCTCCCACTCCGCTTGAATTCTGATTGGTTGGCGTTAAATGTGAAACGCGAGGAACTTAAAACGCGCCTAGAGTGAGGTGTGCGCTAGGCGAAGAACTATGCAGCGGAAGGGACGACAGTAGATAGGGTATACAATCGCGTTATTTCAAGTAAGTGCCTATGGAAATACCAACATACACATTTCATCACTAGAATTAACGATTTTATGGAACAGATCGGTTTTGAGTCAAAACTAGGAGTGATTCGTATCTTAAACGTACTGGTTTAACCTACATATATTTTAATTGCTGATTTAGTAACTTAAAGGATTAGAAATATTTAATCCTTTTTTGCTCTGCTTGTGCAAGATTTATTCTATTCTTTTGGTCACAGTTGGAGACAACGTAAATATTTAAGAAGACAAGACAAACAGTAGAGGTATATTTAATTTATGCCGAAAATAGCATATGGAAACTAAATGTTGTTAGCATAGTAGGTTCTAATTACACAATTTTAAAACCTCTCAAGAATAATGCAAGCCGTAAAAAATTGTAAATGTTATCCGGCAATTCCAAAAAAAAAAAAAATTAAAATTGAATTTTTTTTTATATAACTATTTGATCAAACATTGAACACGACGTGATTATTAACTACTTCAATGAAGCGTCTTTGTCACAAAGTAATAATTAATATATTTAATTTTTGTTTTATTATAATTACTGGGTGATTATTTTTCGTAATGCGTGTCTGCTGTTAGTATTAATCGAGGCACCGACCACCCACCCACCACCCTGGAAAAGACCTCAAAATAAGAAGATCATTACAATATGGAAGTGTCGACTCTTGTCTCCTTACTTGCTCTGTGGGTAGGGACGACGCCGGCCGGCGCTTGTAAAACGATATCGTCTCTATGTGCACGCAGAATTGTGAACTCGCGTGCTGTGTTCCCGTTGCCTTTCCCCGTGGCGGTAAAGGCCAATGTGTTCCTATGTCGTAGTTCCGCGTGGATCCGGTTTGTATATTTTGAGAAACAGCAGTCGGAAAAAGTCGTTTCAAGCCATGTTGGAGAGCATTAAAATAATGTTTCCAATGCGCGTGAAAGTAGCATACACGGCTGGTCTGGAGTGAGCGTGTAAGCATTCTTGGCGTAGGTTTACTGCCTTCATTTCTACAGCTTTTGCGATAGTTAATTTTTGGAACCCAAGCGAGAGCCACTATTGTAAAATCCTCTTACAATATTGTAAAATCCTCTTACAATTTTGTTACAAATTGTTTTTATTATGTAGTCTAATTTTTTCAACACAAAAAAAAACTGCATAATTTTAACTATAGGCTGTTCACAGTAAAGTGGGCACTTTTGAGGCCCTAGTTACTTTTTCTTTCAGCTATATTTTACTCTTTATCCGCTTTTTTAAATAAATATTGACATGTAAGTAATGAACATAGTGTGTACATTCCATCGTACTGTGAAATAACCGTCTAAGGCAAAATTAAAATGTATTTATTAAATTTTATTCAAACAGAAAGGGCTTTCAAAAGTGATCTCTTTATCGTAAATAGCCTATATTGATTAAATAAACAAAATTTTCGTTAAATAATTTTGTGTTGAAAAAAAGAAGACTACACGACAAGAACAATTTGTAACATAATTGTAAGAGGATTTTACAATACCGACTCCCGTTTGGGTTAAAAAAATTAATTCTCGCCAAAGCTGTATGAATGGAAGATCGTGGCCTTAAAAGCCTGGTCTTTCAAGCGGCCGCCCGCCTAAGTATTGGCTTCTCACACATCCAGCAGAAATTTTTTATTTTCGCGTCATAAATTCGGATTCACCGTAATTACTTACAATATGCTATTATAGAGAATTTACATTTTACGAGATGTTTAATATTTTTGTGCGTAATGTTGTGTGTTATCTGTTGTGAAAAGTCGAACAGATTTATACAGGGCGAGTCCTTTTAAAAGAGGCCCCGTGGGACTCTTTATTTCCTCATCCCCTCACTCCGTTAGTGCCACGGGGCCTCTTTTATTTCCTCATTCCCTCACTCCGTTAGTCCCACGGAGCCTCTTTTAAACGACTCATCCTGTATTTCATCAACAAGGTCCTGCTTTTTTGCAGGCAGGAAATAACACAGTGAAAATTGGATGCAAAAAGAATTAAACTACTAGTAAATTGTAATTGTCTATGATCAGATATTTCCACTAATACCACTGAAATTGAAGTTGACACGAATTTCTGTTGGGGGGGGGGGGGGAAGCGGAGCCTTGATGTTTAGCATCGCCGCAACGTCTAGCGTCTGTTGTAGCCGCGCCCATTTACTCGACAAGTTTCCACTACTTAGCGTAACACGTTATGGTAACACCAAATGAATTGTAGACTTAACTGCGCTGTGTACCAAGCAAAGTCTGTGGCCACCGCAGTTTAGTGCTGCAGACTTTGTAGGTTTTGTAAAAGGTATTCAGCAAAAATACTTTTCAAAACCCAATTTTCATAGGCTCATGTCTCCTTTAATATATCGTTTAGGTATATGGTGTCCTGTATATTTTCGGCTTTATTCTTCATAAGGGATCACCTCCCGCACTTTGGGAGTTGAATTTCCGAACATTCTGTATACTGGTTAGCTTTTTAAGTACTGCGGTGCTTGAGTTCGCCTGAAGTTTTACAATATACTATATTTACATATACCGGATGTCGTAGACCTACCGTACTAGACCTTTTCCTCGAAAACTGCGCATCCGAGCTTCTTCGGGTAAAATGCTTTATAGGTAAACCCTTAACGACTAACTGAATGGTGAAAACTACACTGTTTAGAATCTGCAGTAAACTAGAAGAAACTAAGACAACTCCAGACTTTCAAATGGGAAGGTGGTACAATATTAGTATCGTTGAATAGAGCTCTCAAAACTGAACATATTTTGTCTGGAAAGTTTTATGGTATGTTTCGTGCCACGCCAGCCCAATTGAGGCAGTGAGAAAACATGTGTGTTGGTAGCGCCTAGTAAGAAACTGTGAGTTGGCAATCCTGAGTCCAGAGAGAGCTGTTAGTAGTAATGGAAGCTGTTTTGATGTAGTGACTAAAATGAATAATGCTGGTCAAGGGAAATTTAAAATGAGTACGTGAAGAGAATAAATAAATGTTTTTACAAGAGTCTGTTTTATTTAATAACTAATAGGTATGGGGCCCAGTTGTGTAGAAGTTTTGTATGAATATCTACGTGTAATTATGTATTTAACCCGCGTGTATCAAAATTGTTCATAAGGTTGAAACAAGCAATATTCAGAAGTTCGTTGGGAACAATTATACACAAGGAAGTTCCAAATAGTGTGTGCCCTTAAAGCAGAAGGCTTGTTTGATATTGTGAATGGATCGTCCAAGAAACCCGAAGAGAAGGGAATGATGGAAACATTTTAAGAAGGCGCTAATGTCATGTTTGCCCTGACGTCTGCCATGGAATTCAAGCAAATTGCCATTATTGAGAATTGCTCTACATCGTACGAAATAATGGTAAAGTTGAACTAAATTTACCAACAAACGTCTGAATTCAGTAAAATGGCATTACTGGAGAAATTTTAGTCTCAGGTTGGAGCCAGACGAGTCTATAATAACTTATATTTCTAAGGTAGCAACCTTAGCTAAACAAATTGAAGAGGCTGGGGAAAGAGTTTCGGAGAATACCATTGTGACAAAAATATTACGTACACTCTCAGAAAACTATAGAAATTTTCGGCAAGCGTGGCCGTCTACAATTGAGAGTAAACAGACCATACATAACCTTACTACCAGGCTTTTGAGTGAAGAAGCTAGCTTGACTCTTGTCGGATGAGAGGAGTTCGGAATCGGCTCTGTCTGCGGCAAGATTAAAAAATAAGAGGAATATAACCTGTTACGATTGTGGGAAGGAAGGACACACAGCCCAAAATTGTAGAGAACCTCCTATCTACAAGAACAAGTTTCAAAATAGAAATTTTGACAAGAGTGCATTCCTTACATCTGAGTGCGCGTTGGACGAAAGAGAGGCTATTATAGCGGATGAGGAGATTAAATGGACCATGGGCAGTGGGACTTCGTGTCACATGACATTTATTAGAGATTTTGGAAAGTTATGTAGAAGTGAGTGATGGTGTCAGCCTGGGCGATAGTGTAACACTAGGAGTGAAAGGGAGGGGAAATATCAAGATTGAAAAATTTGTGACACACGTGGATTGAAGGCATTATTACCAATGTGCTGTACGTCCCAGAGTTACGAAAAAAAAACCTACTGTCAGAAGGGGTCATCACTAGTAAAGGTATGAAAATAGTAAAATCAGGTGTGCATGTTCAAGTTTTTAATCAAGGGGAACTTGTGGGTGTTGGTGTTCGAGGAGATAATAATCTCTATCACAAGACCTTGAAGCCAGACCATAGCGAAGTTCATGTTGCTGAAAATGAGTTTCAACTTTGGCATGAACGACTTGCGCATGTGAACACTAAGTTTTTAACGGAGGTCCCTAAAGTTGATGGGGTGAACTTTGATAGCAAGCAAGAATTTTCGTCAAGGGTGTATATATGGGAAACAACATAAGTTGGCCTTTTTCTCGAAATCTGGTTCGATCCTCACAGGCAGGTGAATTAATTCATTGCGACCTATGTGTTCCAATGCATGTACCTTCAGTTCGTGGGTACAAGTATTTTGCAATATTCAAGGATGACCATTCAGGCTTTAAGTTTGAATTATATTTCGGAGACATAAAAATGTGTTTCACTTTAAGCAAGTGGTCTCACTATGCAATAGCAAATTTGGACATTGTGTGCAGAGACTGAGAGTAGATAATAGAGCTGAGTTCATTAACTCTGCATTTCAGGAATACCTATCAGTAAGTGGAATTGTGCTTGAAAGAACTGCTGCTTACACTCCCGAACAGAATGGCAGGATTGAGAGAGATAATATACCTGTAATGGAGAGTACCAGATCTATGTTACACTCTAGGGATATGCCCCAATACCTTTGGGTAGAGGCAGTGAATACGGCTGTATACCTTCTGAATCCAACACCAACCTCTTGCTCCGCTGAGACACCCTATGCGAAATGGACAGGGAAGAGGCCCACATTACAACATGCTCACATTTTTGGTAGCGAAGAATATGTTTTGGTGCCAGCGCAACATAGGGATAACTGGCAGCAAAAAGAAAGAATGATTTTTGTTGGATATGATGGGGAGTCAACAAATTACAGACTATGATCCTGTAACTAGAAATGTAACTCTCTCAAGAAATGTCATCTTTGAAAAAAAAATAGCAAAACCCAGAGAGAGTAGAGTGGAGACTGATCACATGGACACTAACCAACAGATATTGACACAAGACAGTGATGAACCTCTCTGAAGATGGTGACCCATTATGGGCTTTGAAGCACCTGAAGTAATCGGTGACACACAAGTGCCTAATAAGTTTGACGTTGAACTGCACCACACAGAAGCGCTGACTGTTTGTCAGTACCCCTCAGCATCAACCCCTAAGACTTTAATGAAGCCATGGAAAATGGTTGGGAACAGGCAATAAAGGAAGAAATTGAAGCTCTGAATGAAAATAAAACATGGGAACTGTTCCTATGCCCGAGGGGGTAAATGTCATTGACAGCAAGTGGGTCTCCACTGAGAAGACTATCGATGGAAGAATGGAAAAGAAGGCACGGTTAGTTGCCAGAGGATGCCTTCAAGAGGCTACCAGTATATATGTATGTTCCCAAAGGTGTTGCTAGTTGTAGTGTTGCAAATCCACCAGAGTTGAAGGGGAAGAATGTATGTAAATTATCCAAGGCATTGTAAGGTCTGAGGGAAGCACCCAAGTGCTGGAATAACACATTCAATGATGTCCTCACAACTCTTGGTTTCAAGCGCTAGTGTGCTAATTCATGTCTTTACTTTAGTGCATGTGCATACTTAACTGATTTATGTTGAAGATGTATTGATTGTATATAAGGATGAAACTCTTGTGTCTGTTATCTGTGAGTTAAAGAGTAGCTTTAAAATGAGGGAGTTTAGTGATAATGATCAAATTTCTTTTCAGGTATCTGGATTGACAAAGTTAAGGGTGGTTTTGTCTTAAGTCAAAACAGTTTAATTGAAATAGTGCTGGACAGATTTAATATGTTGGACTGTAAGCCTTGCTCTGCACCAATGGAACCAAATTTGAACCTCAGTCTATCCAGTGTTGACAGTATGTACAAGGTTCCATACAAAGAATTGCTGGGTAGCTTAATGTATATTATGACTGGAACTAGACCAGATCTCAACTTTGCTGTTGTGTATTTTTCTAAGTTTCAAAAGTTAGTTGATCTTCCCATTTGGAGACACTGGAAAAACATTTTGAGGTACTTGAAGGGTACGAGACACTTTGGGCTGGTGTACTTGAACGCTGATGGTAGTAGCTGTAAGATTAGTGCATACGTTGATTCTGACTACGGTAATGATACCATTGATCTTAAAAATGTTACTGGGTATGCTGTCTTGTATCACAACAAATGTACTGTGTGGAGATAAAAAAAACTAGTATTGTAAGTGTGAGCAGTAGTGGAGCTGAATATGTTGCAGTGTCAGAATGTATTAAGGAGTGCAAGTACATGTTTCAGTTACTCCAGGAAATGTTGACTGAAACATGTACCCCTGTTGTGTTTGAAGACAGTTAGTCCACCATAAAAATTGCAAATACTTGTGAAACTAGGAGTAGGCACATTGACATAAGATATCACTTTATACGTGAGGAAGTTCACAATGGCAAAGTGAAGTTGATGTATGTAAATTCAGATGAGCAGGTAGCAGATATGCTGACAGTCTAATGAAACGCAAATTTCTAATATTCAGAAGTGCACTAGGTGTTGTACATTTTCAGGATTGAGGGAGGGCATGAGTTGGCAATCTTGAGTCGAGAGAGTTGTTAGTAGTAATGGAAGCTGTTTTGATGTAGTGACAGTAAAATGAATAATTTGGTCAAGGTAAATGTAAAACGAGTACGTGAAGAGAATGAATGAGTGTTTTTACAAAGGTCTGTTTTATTTAATAACTAATAGAAACTCATGCTGAGTTTGCATGAATTTGGTTTGTTATCCTTCGGTCTAATTTTCTAGACTTAATTCAGTTTAGTTTGCGTGAGAGGGAGGAATATCTTGAAAGTAGAAATTTAGCAGGGCTTCAGAAAAGTTAGAAGTTTCAATGAATGGATTATAGTATATTCCCCTTTTCCTGGCATTTTTTGTTTCAGTGTATTGAATACGTATTTGTTGGGACTGGTAGCCTACCATGAACCAGAAGAGGCGAGGAAATGCTGACTTTACATTATTTATTTATTTATATGTATTACCCATCTTGTATATTGTATAATAAGATATGTTAATTGTAACCTTATATTATGAGTGGCGTATGACTTATCTGTTGATTATTATGTATAGAAAATAGATCAAATGCATACAATAAAACAAACAATAATGCCTTCCTTCCTGTTGTATTTTCCAGGAGAAACTTATGATGATACGGCCAAAGACTGTGGTAGCCCTGTATCCTTTTAAGGCCATAGAAGCAGGGGACCTGTCCTTGGAAAAGGTACGTTCACCAAGGTTGTACTCTCACTTCTAGTATGTGTGCTTAGCGGCATGAAAGTTCCATTTGTGCATTGAGTACACATCCCACGGCGTTACTTCTGTATAGCACCATGCATAGACTGTAGTACCTATTCTATCTTGTATTTATTTCTGTTTCACTGTAGCTTTCCTTTCAGGACAAATATTTGAAAAAGAGGGCCTTCAGGGAATATTTTAACAGATATTAAGTCCACAATATTTTGTCCGTTTTCATTGCATCTGTAACTGTAATAAAGAAAATTATGTATTCTTTTTCAGTCTTGCATGAGGAAATACTAAAATCAGTCCAGTCTGTTTTCAGGAATTCTGTAAAGTAGTTCTGTATTTAATGTGGATGTTAACAGTAAGTTAGCCTTTAAATATAGGGCCTACAAGCTAACACAAAATGGAAAGAATGCCTCTGCGCCCCCTCGTGCGTAGTAGCATTTTGCACTCTGATGTATGGTAAATTTTCCACAGCATGTAAAGTGTAAAGACTTTCATTAGAGTTTAGGATGTTTACTGATTTTTTTTAAGACTACTGTGTAATCAAACCCAATAGTCTTTGAATGAATTAATTGGCTGGTAATGAGAATGTTTTCATTGATTGATTGGAAACCACTAGATGCAGACAGGACAGGTTGCAGCACAGATCTGGAAACTTTTAAAATCTGAAAAGGTCAAGGAATGTAAAATAGGTAGGGGAAGACCTGAAAAGTCAAGCAAACTGATGACCAATCAATCCTAGAAATGAAAACCTGCAATATTCTTAAGGCCACTCGTTTTTCGCTAAAAGATTCCACGACTAGGTGTACTTCAAAACACTTAGTCCAGAACCAATATCATGGTTGGACGATCTTAACTCGCATGCATCTGAAGTGTGTGCCAGCCAATCATGGACGTACAGCATCAGGGTACCTTCATTCCGATTGGCCCAGTCGAGTAGAACGTATCTTCTCACAGGCATGCAGCCAATAGCCATAGGAAATTTGGAAGTGTGCACGTGAGAAGTTGTCTTATCTTGAGCTTAGATCTTTTTGCGATAAACTGGTGGCCCTAAATATGCATAAGCTTTGCACCGCTTGAGCCTTAACTTTAAGGTCTATTGTAAAGCCCATACAACATGAATTTCCCTTTCCCTTCGTTTCTCTTAATAATGATACACCTTTATTTTAGAGGTCGTAGTTTCAGAAAACAAGTGCAAGTATCGTGTAGTTGAAGACAGCCCAGGTGACATTTCTCATCTGTTCCAAAAACTTATCTCTGCCCAGCACTACTGTACACTCACTGTAGGTCTGCTATGCAGTTAGTGTTCAAAAGCAACTTTGTAGGTATGGGTTAAGAGTGGAATGGAGCCTTGCCTATCCTACTGACCCATCGTGGCAAGGTTACATCGGGATTTCCACACATAGGGAAAAGGTGGCTAATGTTGCATTTGGCTGGTGGCTTTTCTTGGAGTACTCCTGTCTCTTTGTCCTTGCATCAGTCACTGCTCCGTCCCAGGTCTCATTACATACCATCCTAGAGGTACGACGGATATTCACAGATCCTACGTGAAAACTACCTTACGTGGTGGTTATTACTTCGGCAGTTCTCTATGGTTAGGGACAGGAAAATCTCGCATTTTTAACACTCCGTAGGATAATCTCAACAGTCCTGTCTCGGGCTACTGTTCACAGCCTGCTGCCAAGTGTTTAGCAAGTTTTACCTCTGAGCAGGTAGCACTGTATTCCATCCTTGTTTCCCTGCAGATCTGTTACTGGCTCAGATTTCAGCCGGGCGTGTCTAATAAACTGTGTTACAACTGCAAACGTAAAAGGAATTCACATGTGTTTGAGATCTAGCTTGTCCGAAAATGAATTAACAAAATTTTTCAGTCGCTATTGATAGTGCATGCATCTTGTAAGGTGTCTACCGGTCACAAAAGTCCTGATTTCGAGATGGTAGTTCTGAAAGTCACATAGTCTCAACAACAAATCAACGTAGTTTACAAAGTCATGAATTTCAGTATCACTGCTTTATGGACATGCCAGTTTCCCGTGCAGAAAATAATAATTTCAAAACGTACATATTTTTCAAATTATATAGGTTTTAAAATTAACATTTGTGTGGAAAGAGACGTAATTGTGGGTGCTAATGGAGTAGAAAACGTGCAACACGTAAAGTTACTTACAACGTTCACACATTGTGGTGTAAAATCTAACAGACGATGCGACTAACCTACACACTATGTAAACAGTAAATGCTCTCATTTGTAAATTATTGTATAAGCTGATGAATTGCTGCAGGATGAGTGTTGTTAAGTTAGCGATGATGATGGCTTTGGAAGTAAATAGTACTCTGAACTGAAAGTTGTAATTTTAAATTTTGATTTTACTTATAAAATTTTTAGTAATAATGACGGAGCATGTCGACACGTAACGTGTCCATCCAGCCAATGGCTGAACTCTAGTTTCCAGCCCGGTGAATGCCGTGCCGTTGTGCATGTTTTTTCCCTCAGTGTTTTTGTAAGAGTATCTTGATGGTGGTGTCCAAAATATTTTTTTCGGAAGTTAATTATTTTTTATTTACCTTCTTTAAGCATAATTGGTTGTAGGTACCGTTGTAGTGTGTTTTTTTTGAGAGAAATTTAATATTATCGGCACGTGTTTACCACTTCGTAAAACTGGAAACTGCTTGTTCCACAATTTTCAGTAAGTGAAGTCTGCAATGAAATGATACGAATATAATTTACATATCTAAGTTTAAGTTTGTTGGTTTCAGAAAATGTGTGCAGTGTTGATTTTACTGCACGGTTCTGTAAATAAAATATATAATGCTAGTGACGAACAAAACGTGATTTTAGTGAAGTAAGCTTACAAGGATTTCCATGGAAAAACACGCACTGAAGAGGTTGCGAATTTCATGAACAGTAAGTTTGCGTGTTTTGTAAATAATATATTTGTAAACCGTAACTATAATTATTGCAATGCATGAAGCCTGAAAAAGCTGCACTTTCAACAGCTGCCTTTAAACACTTTTGTAGTGAGTAAATACTATTTAATGTGCCTTTATCATAAATTCAAAGAGTGCATGGTTAACTTGATCAAAGTGTGTGTGTGTGTGTGTGGTATGTATTGCTATATCTGTATGAATACGAACAGCAACATATGTATCGTGTTTTGTTTTTTCATTGAAGTTAAAATTTTCGTAAGTTAAAATAATTTGAATGTTATTTCCATACAAGCAAAATTTTCCACTGCTCCATCAAACAATATGCAACTCAAAATGCCACACACTTGTAGGAACATCAAAACAATGCCGTCTCATGAAATACGTTTAACTAAAGCCCCTCATATCCCTTCATTGTTTCCTTTTTTCGCTCAAAATAAAACTAACAGATCCCCAACAAACTCACATTGATTACTGGATGGAAGTTAACTAAGGTTGGTATTTCAGTGGCTACCATGATAGGAAATAAGAGGAAAGAGGAAAATGTGAGTTTGCATTGGACTCAAAACATTTGTTTACAAACTTCTTTTTCTTCTGTGAAAAAACAGCTGTTGTGGAACGATACATTGTTGTCACGTAATTTTTCTAGAACTGTCAAACTTTACCATGCTTACATGAAATGGACAATATTTGTTTGTTTTTTGCACGGAGTTGATAAAAAGTACTGAATCTTAAAATATTGTATTGTTTTGGCAGTATATTTTTAAAATTATAATATGCACAATTTATGTTACATATTCATCAGTTTCTGTGGTGTACAGTGAGTTAGATGTTTTCTAGTAAATAGGCCGGTGCGTTTAGCATACAATGGCTGCCGATAATGCCGGGGAACTGTAGGTTTCAAGAAAATTGGTATATTTTACCAGTGGAAGTTGTGTTTACGCCCTGTGAAAGACGAGCATCGTGCCTTTTGCTCTGTATTTTGGATGGAATTTGGCAGTGCACGTGGTGGTATTAACAGTGTAAAAGTTCATGAAAGTGGTAAAAATCCAAAAAATTGTCTGAACTTTCCTGTCGCAAGCAGACCAATAAATATTTTACGTTCAAGCGAAGGAGATACAGTATTATGTCAAAGTGGTTAGTCTTTAGACACATTGTATTATGCATAACAAAGTTTCATGGACACTGTTTTAACAAACACACGAGCACTGAGACTGGTCATAAAAGAGGTCACTAAAATTTACGGGAAAGAGTCACTGAAAGTCGCAAAAATTACTTTTTGGATATCAGTAGATACCCTGTGTTGTAAAGTAAAATAATTTGGTGCAGCACATAAATGCCACAACACGCTGGTCACACGGAAACTTTGTTTCCAGGGTTCGGAGTACGAGGTGCTGGACGACTCTCAAGAACACTGGTGGAAGGTCAAGGATGAACAAGGGTCAGTATTTATATTATGCTAATACAAGTATTTCATTTGTTGTTCAGTATACAATATGCAATAGACTTAGTTGGTAACTTTTAAATTAGACAAAACACAAGGCACAGGCTCTATAGTAAAATCTCAAATAGCATAAAGGTATGAAACTAACCAGTTTATAAATTAATTTTTAAAGTCATAATGTAATAGTTTTTATTAAACAATCTATTAGTATATTGTATCCTAGTTTGAGAAAGATATTTTCTTTAGTTTACAATAAGAAATATGTAATAAGTGATTTTCTTGTTCTCTAAGCATGTATGACCATCAGAGAATTATTTGTTTTTTTTTCCTTAATATAAAATACACACGTTAGAATATAAAGATTTCTTACAGTCAAAATCCTAGTTGTTAATAAATAATAGCTTACAGTGTTTTGGTAATTCTTGACATTTTTTTGCAATATCTACACATTTTTACAATGCTATCCCACAGGAAGAGGCCATTACTTAAAATAGAACGGAAAAAAAAAAAAAAAGCAAAATAAAGGAAATGTAAAGACAATTAGGGTAAGTGAGGTTTTTAAAAATAAATATAGTTTTTGAAGGTTTTTAAAAATAAATATAGCTTTTGAAGGTTTTTAAAAATAAATATAGCTTTTGAAGGTTTTTTTTACAACACACACAATCTGAGGAATCCAATTTAATTTTTTTGATCATGTCACCTACAACTTAAATTTCTTGAGATTGAATAATCCATATTAATTGACATGTTGCATGTATGTATTATATAATTTAGCCCTGATTGTACATGTTGGGTACATGACTCATGAATACTTTTGTAGCAAACTTTTGAAGAAATACCTTCTTGCAGCTGTATTGTCATAAGCACCGCACATATGCAGTAATACTGGTAATAAATTACAAAAGGACCCTAATTCTCAATCCACTGCCATTACATTTCTGAACAAGGCAGGGCATTTTTAGCATTTTTCTGCCAAACGAGTGAGTGAAGAGATTTGGGTGGCTCTTAACATAGAGGTTTTAAAGAGCCGATAAGAGTGATTGGTGTGAGTATGGAGCAGCACCGGAATGAAAGGACTGGGCAAACGAGAAAACCCGCCAACAAATGGCATCGTCCGGCACGATTCCCACATGCAAAAATCCGGAGTGACCCGGCCAAGGATTGAACCAGGATCGCCTTGGTGGGAGGAGAGAGGGCTAACCGCTCGGCCACCATGGCCCCTGCACCAAACACACTTACTGTGGGGTGAAAATTTTGTCCATGTTATGCTAAAAAGTGCAATTTTTGACCTAAGGTGCAAACTTTTTTTTTTTGGCTCTTCTATCAACTTGTATGAAGTAAACTATTCATTTATACACTCATAATATTTACGTGTAGGGTTTGAATTTATAGAAAAAAAGGTACACCTGTTTGATAAGTATTGTACTTCACAGTGTAAGAACAGTCAGTTTGACGTGAGCCACATAAGAGTAGGCAGTGTTGGTGATCTTTGATAAAAGCGTGAAACATCACAGTTGACTACATTGGTTGTTAGGTTTTACTAATGAAGGCAAAGTAAAATGTGCAAATGAGGGGGTTATTTTTCACTTGTTAAGGGTTTCTTGGGAAATATTTAATTTTTGTTTTTCAGGTCAATTGGTTACATCCCCAGCAACTATGTAAAAGAGAAGGAGCTGTTGGGCCTACAAAAGTATGAGTGAGTATCATTAGTACCATTAGAGTAAAGAAAGAAGAAAATAAAATATTTTGCATTTGTAGCTTTAATTTGCAGCCTTTATCTAAAAGAAAATTTGGTGTTACGTGTCGTGAACTAGTAAAATTTTCTATAGACTACTATTTTGAATGAAAACATGTTACAATTAATTACGTAAATGAGTTCACTGTAGAGTGGCGTACTCCTATTTGTCATCGTACGGTTGTGTTATTTCTCAGATAATAAAAAGTTAAGTAAAAATGTTGGAAGCATAATGTAGTTGCAGGTGGTCAGGGATGCAGACTGTAGTGTGTGTTGTGGTTTCAGGTGGTACGTTGGTGACATGTCGCGCCAGAGGGCAGAGTCACTGCTCAAACACGAGGACAAGGAAGGCTGTTTCGTGGTGCGCAACTCCTCCACCAAGGGCCTCTACACACTCTCTCTCTACACCAAAGTGTCAGTATATGTACTGTACTTATACCACATCTGTTTTCCATGGCTTAGTACCCATGCACCATAGTTCTATACTATATAGGCTTAGTTCAAACATTTTTGTACTAAAATTTTTAGTACTGTTCTAATATTTTCTTCGAAGAAAGTTAATTAAATGTAGACTAATTTACTTATTTACAGTGTGTTGGTACCACTGTTTTTCATTTAAGTTTGAATTAAGTATAGAATTAAGACTTTATTGAACATAATAAATACCTACATATAAGTATGTTGTTATATATAATTATACTCTAATTGTATATCTATTATGATAGTTTTTCATTAATGGGTGAGCATTTCGAACTGGAGAACGAGTGTTGTCAAAATTTGGTTATAATTTGTCATAATTTATGTAAATATATGGGAACTAAACATTGGGTATCAATAACGTGAAAGAAGAGAATAAAGGATAAAATATTGAATTTTTTTTACAGTGTATTATAATTTATACTTTGGAAAGGTTTCCAAAAAAAATTTTAAAATTTAAGGAAAATCATTTGTAATTCTTGGAAATATAACCAGTAATTTACACAAACCTTGCAGGCAGTCTGGATGGCAGAGTACATAATGTGAAAGTGCAATGTGAAATTATGTTGATATAGCAAGTGCTTCAAAATTATTTATAACCTTAGGGGTGAGCAGAAGGAATCATAACAAATATTCTGCTTTACATAGCTAGCATGATATGTCATGCTGTATTGTTTTATCATATTTTTCTTCTTTAGAAAGTAATAAACTTAGTGCTAAAATCAACTTTCTCATTCACATGCACACATCAGTATTCATTAGGAGTCAAACATCCTTCAAAATGTACATAATTACAATTTACTTTGTATGAAATTAAATATGATAATTATAATACTTTTAAAAAATCTGCATAAACAATTTAAGCACAATAACTGAAATAGCATTTGGCTGTTGATAATTGGTGGATTTAATGAGTTTGTGTTGATGACGGCGATGCAGTTTCCTGAACACTGTGAATAAGTCTTACCAAAGATTGCCTCCTTTTCCCCTTCCACCTTTCCCTTTCCCCATCCCCCCACCCACTTCATTTCTCCCTCCTTTAACATATTTGGGGAAAGTTCTTTACTTAATTTCATGTTGCTTACACTCAAATCACCAACAAATTTCTAAATGTTTAAGCTGACAGTAGTACGTTTTTTTTTTTTTTTTTTTACACACAAGTCGCCTAATGCAATTTTCGTACAAAGATCCAAAACTTCCAAGTATAATCACAGCAGACTTGTCCGTGCCAATTTACTTAATAAACTTATACTAGTAACAAAATATCACTTGTGAACTCTTATTATAGGCTGTTCACAATAAAGTGAGCATTTTTTAAGGCCCTCCTAACAGGCATTAACCGCTAATAAATATATATTATTGCCGTGTCATGCATTAAATTTTGATGGTGGTGAAATGTACACACTGTGTTTATTGGAAGCATTGCAATGTTTGTATTAAAAAGTAGCAGGAATATGGAAATTAGATGAAAGGAAAATTTTATAAGGGCCATAAATAGTGCTCACTTTACCGTGAACAGCCTATACCCATGTGAATGTAAACTTCTGTTACGTACTGCATAATAGCTACTGATTAGTGGTTGCAGACGTGGGATGATAGTAACATTTGTGTAACCTGTTCATGGCAACAGCCTACTGGCAACTAGGTTGGTTTTTGACCCGATCGTAACTACAGTTCCACCATTCTGAATAAGTGGAGGTTGCAATAGTTACCTGTGCTACAGTTCTTTTGTTTCACTGTGTTCTTCCATTCTGAGCATCAAGATTTTTCAGGCAGTGTTATTTTGCAACAGGATATTTCTTGTAATGTGCCCCACATTGAATAGTCCGTGCAACAACAGTAATAAAATAAACTGTAATGTTATTTGTGGGCCATCAACACCATAGATGAAAGATAAAATGTTGTGTGTAAAAGCTCACCAGCATGGGAGTAACTAGAATTTGTCGAGACAGGGCATTATTTTTGGAAAAAAATTTTAACATTTATGTCATTGATGTATTAACTGGGTTCATTTTCATTCACACTGGAAACACTTATTGAGATTTGAGTAACCAGTTTCACAAATGAGTGCACGTATAGGCAATGTTTATTTCAAAATGCTCAGTTAACAAAATGTTGGCAGTTGTAGGAGCGTGGGTGTGTGATGGAGGAGAGTGCTTGCAGGCCACATCCGCACGTGAAGCACTACCACATAAAGCAGAATGGGCGGGGGGAGTTCTTCCTGTCGGAGAAGCACTGCTGCGAATCGATCCAGGACCTTGTGAACTACCACAGGCACAACAGCGGCGGCCTGGCCTCACGACTCAAGACCAGCCCGTGCGACCGCCCTGTGCCCGCTACCGCCGGTCTCAGCCACGGTACGCTCTCTCCATTGTCCAGTCTTACTGCTGCCTTTTTGCAAAATATAGTGTTGTATATCCTATTCACGGTTACTTCAGACATTTGTGAAGCGTACCAAATTTCGTCCACCACGTGCAAAGCAAGCTTAACTAAGTGAAGAAAAATTACACCAAAGGGACACTGCTCCGAATTCATGTGCACTAAGTGTAATATTATTTTCAACGAGAAATATTTCTTACTAGGCATACCACCACACATTTCTTCTGGTATTTATTCGTATTGATTATTAATGAAATATTATATTTTGTAGACATGGTATAAGTAAAAGTTCACTTTAATTAAAAATAATGTACTTGTATATGAACAAAAATTTAGGGTTGTGCAAGAATAAGAGAAATTTTAGAGAAAGAAAAAATTTTCTTGCTAGAATCGAGAAGAGAATCAGCAATTTTCAGTTAATTAACATATTTGTGACCAGCCTTTAGTATTTTTAAAAATCGTGTGATTTCCTAGCATATGATTAAATTTCAAACATACATTCAAAATGTCAGGTGAACTTGAACCACATCATAATGAATACGTACTTTTATTTTAAAACTTACACATTATTTATGTACATGTTTTCCATCTCGAACTGAGCTTACAAAGAGCAGTGTAACAAGTTTTACGGAATTTGCTAATGATTCAATTGCAAAATACACCTATTGTATTGGCCACTTGATCCACAATAAATTTGTTTGTTGGTGAGGTTTAGGCCTCCAGGTCAGTGCTTTTATTGCTTAATTTATTATGTCACTGTACAATTAATTAGTTTTAATAACTATTTGGTTATTGACACAGCATTAAATACAATAGCTCGTGCTACATAAAGCAGGATAACTATAATCTGGCTGTCACTCTAGAATGTTTTTGTTACAAGTTTCCATTGTGCTTGAGCACGTTAGTTAAAGATGTGCGTGGAGTGCCATGAAGATGCCTTCATTGCACACTTGTGTATTCAACAAACAAATAAACGGTAATTGCCTATCATATGTTACAAAATTTTACTGCACAAAAATTTCTCGTTTTTTCGAGAAAATTAATTTTCCAGCTTGCTGTTCGAGAATGCCACATTTCTTGAAATTTTTCTCAAATTTCGACATCTTGCACAACCCTAAACACAATTATAAATTACTTGCTTCCACCCTATCCTTTGTAACACTTTTCAGTCACATAACTTCCATCAAAATCGACTAACGGTAACAGTTTTCTTGCGTAGCTGGCCGCACAAGTCAAGATAGCGGTCTGCCATGGCACTTGCTACAGTTGGCATTAAATTTGAATTCGAATCAAAGTACATACACTGAACGACACAAACGTAAACACTTTTAATACGTGATGTATTTAGGAAACAACCACACACATCATACATGGGGTGATATTTCAAAAGATTACAATAGACTGACTATATGTGAATGTTCAGTGTGTGCGAGTTGCCTTTCACAATATTTCTGTGTCCTTCGAAGAGGAGAAAAGAAGTACACATGCTACATAAGAGCAAGTACTAGAGTACATTAATAAGCATTCATATTTTTGTGTGTGTATTAGGTCTATTCCTAATTTACCCACAATTTTCAAGATGTGAATAGAAGAGTGAAGGGATTTGGGTGGCTCTTAACAGAGGTCTTAAAAGAAGGTGTTAAAATCATACAAATACTTTTTGTAGAAATGTGACTTGGGCAAAGAAAATATTTTTGTTTGAAAGTAATACCAGATATGGTGGTAGACATGCCTAAAAACATTTAACATGAAAAACTTGATCCTTTTAGTCGGCCAATCTTGCACTAGGTAGTTGCGTTAAGAGACTGTGGTACGCAAGTTAATTGTGAACACATTAATTGAACTTTACAGATTTCTGGAAGTCAGCATAGAAAACTCGAGTAAAGGCAATTCTAAATAGCCATTTCTGCCTACTTTGCGAGCATATATTTAATGGAATGATATATTTCTGTTATACACTCATGTTCCACTAATACATGCACCTTTTTCAGTGTGGGAAATAGCTGGACAGTAGTGTATCATACTGCCAAAATATTTGCTTAAAACATTAGCGAAAAATACTTTATAGGAATGCAGTTCCTTACTTTTTCTATATTCGCTTCCAAAAATGTCTATATTTATAAATATTAATTTATTATCGCAGCCTTTGAATCTCCCATGCCAACATCTTAGAGTATCCTTGAGGTTGTGGATTAGTCCTAGCATTCTCTTGGCTCACCAGTGTCCACTGTAACATTCCAACAGGTAATTAACAATAGCAGGTTGAAGGGGCAGCAGACAACATTTCAGTAGTGAGTGAACATTTACAAAGGCTGTTCAAGATAAGTGAGCACTTTTAAAAAATTAACCTCAGAAAAAAGTCACTGCCCCTTCCCACATATATTTTAACTGGCTCAATGAATGTTGTGCGCCCAGTAAAGTTGGTAACGATGGATTGGAAGCAGTTCCATATATTAACGTTGAATAAAAAGTGTTAGGTGACCATTTGTGATAACTTAAATGATTTATTTCACTTTTTTTTTCTTTTTTAATACATCAAAGTGTAAAAGTGAGCATATTTGTAAAATATTTAAGTTTCTAATAATTTCACAGTTTCACTTGTCAGACTCTTGAATAAAGTGATGAGGCGCATGGAAACGTTGAGTTTACATAAGGCGGAAGAATATGCAACGTGCATACAAGATCTTAAGCAGGGCTTTCAAAAGTGCTCATTTTACAGTGAACAGCCTATAATATATAAACCTCTGGCAAGAAAAGTTTATACTGTATTTAGCATATTTTATATTTAATGTTCATTTACTGACAGTGCTTTAATGCTAGGAGGACTGAAGAGAATGCTTCATCTAAACATTTCACTCTATGATAAGATTCAAACAAAGTTTTTGTTGACAAATAGCTCTAATCCTTGGTGAAATAAAAAGAATTTAAAAATTTCATGCAAAAAAAAGTTTCAAAATAGTATTCCGAAGTCTAATATTAGAAAACTTAACTAGTTATTACTAGTTACCTGCACATATTGGTGAATGAACATGTGCTCCTTGAGTGGTGCATCTGGTCAGTAGTGCTGTCCGGACCTGGAACTTGCAAGCGGGGAGTGAAAGGTGATGTCTATGGGTGCATGGTGAGTCACTTGTCACATGTGTGTGTCGTAGACAAGTGGGAGATTGACCCCCAGGAGCTTATGCTTCTGGACGAGCTGGGGTCGGGTCAGTTTGGGGTCGTGCGCCGTGGCAAGTGGCGCGGCTCCATAGATGTTGCTGTCAAGATGATGAAGGAAGGCACCATGTCCGAGGATGACTTCATCGAGGAGGCCAAAGTCATGACGTAAGGCTCACTTTTTGTACAACCATCCCAGCACCCAGCATTCTTAAGAGTAGCGAGCTGGTTGTAGTATATAGGTGTTAGTAATGACCCTCAACACATTTGTGCATCTACACGAGGCTGGAGGAGGGGAGGGGGAGTACATTGGAAGAAGGGTGACTAGAGAACTCTCCTCCTGTCAACATTAACTGTGTTAGATTCTCGGCAAGATGTGGATTTTTGCACGTGGGAATCATGTTGGACATAACTAAGGTTTATTTTACTCAGGTTGGGAAGCTCATTGCTTTTAGTTTGGCAAGTAAAATTTTTCACGACTAGGTAAGCGCTAGTGTCACATGTATACAGGATTTTTCTCTATTTTGTATGTTAAAAAAATAATTTCAATAATCGTAAATCAAATATAAATTAAACTACGTAACCAATTAAAATTGTTCTCTTTTATTATTCACTGTTACGTGTTCTCTCTGTCTGGTTGGATTTATTAAGGTTGTTAGACCTAAACACTAATGGGCTGTAAAACCTAAACTTAGACAACTAATATAGGTCGGAGTCAAAACGCAAGCCCAAGGATACATTCATTTGAAATAGAACATGTGCCGGCTAGGCTGGGTGTTCACCACATTAGTACAAGGCTTTTAAACAGTGGGGCTTGTTAGCGTCGTTTCTGGTTAAAGAACTCGGGACCTTGAACGACAGCAGTAATTTAAGGCTAGATGCGAGTTTATTGGTAGTTTGTGTTTTAATTACAGAATAGGAGTTCGACCAACTCGAAGCCAGTATTGCAAAGGTCATTTAAAGTCTCAAACAAAAGGGGTTTTAACTACTATTTGGGGCCTTACCATTGTACAGTGTGGGCCTGGTACATATCCATAATAGAATGTGTGTCTGTACCTTCCTGTAGCTAGATGAATTGGGTACGGTTCAAAAGGTAATTGAGTAGATACTGCAAATAAGGGCATAGTGTCTTCTGCTGCTATAGCTATAGCCATAGAGCTAGTCTCTCATCCACTACTGCGTAAAATTAAAGTTTGTATTTTGCACCCCCTTTCTTTGCATAAGGCATTAGTAAGCAGAAATAACACTCCTGAAGATAAGCAGGTGTAAAAGTGAATCCCTGAAGTGTACTTTTGAACATGCTGGTTTTCGACGAGACCACACACTGTTCTGGCCCGGCCTTTCAAAGGTGGGTGGAACTTCAGCTGTTAAGTGGTTGAACAGAGCTTACGTGGTGGCAGCGTTATTTTATACAGACGTGTACAGGTGAAGCGTGTGTAGCGGGTCAGGTGGCTGAAGCACGCCTCTCTCTAGACCGGCCACGACAGCGGTGGTGGAGTAAGGAAGTACCTTAGTCTACTCAATTCCACGTACAGATGTGTACCTAAGGTGATTCGGACGCTCCCGCTGATCCATCCAGCGCCAGATCTCAGTTTGCCTCTTAGATTGTGAAACTGCCTTTGTGGCTTTGTTTGCGGATTTGCTGACTTTCCCTAAAGATCAAATTTAAAGCACCACTTGGCTTTAAGTAGGGCCGCAATTCTATCAATAAAGAGGCATGAAGAGTTTTTTCAAAATATTTTTATTAATATTATGTATGTTAACTATTGCCTCGTCAGGAGGATCACGTGGCTGTCCTGCCCTCCAGTGGCATGCTGTGTAACTGGTGCAACCTTCCTGGAGAGTCAGGGCTCAGCAGATAGTACAGTCTTCGGAGAGGGGTGTTGAAGTGACCGCTTCTGGGAGAGTTGCGGTGAACAGTTCAATATAAGAGCATGTGTCTGTAGTATCACTAGGGGCTTTCCAATGTACCCTGTAGACACGTCACGCCTCAATTACCGTTTGTGGCAAGATTTTCCACATAAGGATTAATGCTCTCCAAGATGGGGCGTAGTCGTTGTGTAGAGTGCGCTACATAAAAGTGCAGGACTGCGTTATCACGTAGCTTAAAATTTTAATTAAAAGTGACCTCTTTGGCACATCTTTGGCAGAAATTTTCCCTATAACAAACTTTACCATAAGAAAATTAGTTTTGTGCCTAACCTGAGTAGAATTAACTTTTATATAACTGTTTGCCAGTGGGTTTTCTCTGCTTTTCAGGTTCCCCTGCCCTTGCATTCCACCTCTGCTCCATCCTCTCACTTCACTTCACTCACGGGCTCTCAATACTTAGTGGTAAAGCTCCTACAGAAACACTCTGGGCTCTACTTGATAATCACTTGGTATTTCTTGATTTGCATTGCTGAAGCTAATTTAACCAAAGATTAGAATATCAGTTTGCAGAATGTTGTCCAGTAATGCTAATCCATTTTTTCAAACAAATTGAAACTTTCAAATAAAAATTTAAAACTTCTTTTGCAGATTTCATGTTCGCAAATTGTGTGCACAACAGCTCTAAGAACATGTCATATTTTCATTGTTTTCTTCAGACAGTTTATTTCCATAGCAAACGTTTGTTTACATTTGTGATCAGTTATTAGCTGCTGATCCATTTTTTGAAGTTTGTTTGTTTGGTGAGATTGAGAAAGCTGGGCAGTCGGTAAAATTTGAGGCAGTGTCTGGGAAGAAGTGGTGTGTGTTGTACACAGGAAGCTGCAGCACACGAACCTGGTGCAGTTGTATGGAGTGTGCAGTAAGCACCGCCCCATCTACATAGTGACGGAGTACATGAGACACGGCTCGCTGCTAAACTACCTGCGCCGTCACGAGGCCTCGCTAGGTGGCAATGTCGGCCTGCTGCTAGACATGTGTATCCAGGTGACTGTCACACTACAAATCCTTGCCCCTCAATGCATGGAATTAACATAAACTGACACTACTGTGTTATTGTTCTAGGCAGCTGTGAGAGATAGTTCATTACCTCAGTGGTATACAGTAGTAAGTAGATTCATATCACCGTGAGTAAAATATATAAGAATTAAACTGGCAACATTGCTGAACTGTGCAAAAAGTAAACAAGTCAGCTGTATAGTAGATAACGTAATCCAACAAAGAAAAAGACCAAAACCAGTAAAAAAAAAAAAAAAAAAAAAAAAAAAAAAATATCTCCCACAAAGTCTACAGAACAAAAAAATCAATTTTGGCCCACCTGGCTTTCATTAGGAAGAGAAAACAAATATTGTAGACATCGAATACGCAAAACTCTCAGATAAAACTGGTGAACATGACGTGCACGTGATCTAGCGGCCCTGGAAGGATGCTAACTCCCAAACAGTGTACAAGGCACAGGGCAAAAACAGAATAAAATAAAAGATACATTATTATCAGCAAGTGGTTGCAACCTAATGTAGAAGAAAATAAAAATGCATTATATTCCATAAAATTTAACTGGTATATTTCATATTGTGGCCTATTTTTTAATAATAAGTGTTTTAGGACTCGACAATGTGTGCATTATTCTTGTCAATACCAGAATTTTTTTCTTTGTTGTTCTTTCATTAATTGTCTTCTGATGTTTTGAATTATGATTTTTAGTAACACTTCTTTATTTATGCTTAATTTTGTTGCATCAAGAGGGTATCATTACTGTCATTATGGACCTTAAACCTCGTATCTTGCCAAAGCAGTTTAAGGGCAACCACATCTTCAACACGTGCAAGATTTATATGACGTTAATTCAAAATGCCAATTTTTCTAAAGAAATCCACACATTAGTTTCCCGTGTTTGGAATTTTTTTTTCAGTGCAGAACTAATTTGACAGATGATAATGATGATTTGAAGCGATAAAAAGAGAGAATCCATCATCCCTTAAAGTTCAGCCATGTATACACTTTCACCTGGCATCGTAGAATTAAATGAAATGTGAACCGTTATCTCTGCTATCACTGAATGACTTAGCACTTGTGCAGCTAAGCATACTTTTATTGAAGAAATGGGAGGCAAGACCAAACATTTTTTAAATAGCTTTGTTGCCAAACGTGGTTTCATTTCTTTACCCGTGTGTAAAAATCTAAACTTTTTGTGTGGCGTTTCTGAATTTCAAATTTTTCTGAAATTGTTTAATGATTTCATTTGTTGTGGGTGATTGTGGCAGATGTATACACTTTCAGAATTAACTTTAATGTACAACTTTTCTTCTGTTACATCAAACAAATTCCCAATTTATAATTTTGTGGGAGCTTGGTGAATAACTATAGCTTAAGGGAAATGCACACTGCTTTGCTTTGCTACAGCTGGAAAATAATATATTATTGTGACAAATCATAGTAAAGAGCCTTGTTTAAATCAGAATTGGGAAATATAAAATGTTTTGTGTACTTTCAACTGGTAATAGCAGCATTATGAATTTGTCTTAATTGTTGGGAAGTACGTACTACACTACATATTTGTGTCTATGGAGAAAAAAAAATGATTAAACACATTTTTAACATAATAAAAACTGCATCAATAAACCGTACATTAATTTATTGCCTTCAAATGGATACAAACAATAACAGAAAAATTTATATGCCTTTAGACAGTTTATGTGCCATTTACAGTACATAATTGGGACAGTTCATCAGTCCAGCGCCGATAGAAAGCGTGCACGCATCGGGTTTGCCAGTAAATGCATTCAGAAAGCATGAAGTTTAGCGTATTCTTATTTATACAGTATTAGGAAAAAATTTATGATGAAGGCCAGTTGGCCGAAAATTTGTTATACAGTACGGTATTTACCCCGAAGGAAGCTGGTTTTTTGATCGAAAAGGAATAGAAAAAATAAGGGCTAGTCTACAATTCAGGGTAGTTTAAATTCAAAACATAGGCCCAAATACCATAAATGTGTGACACTGCTAGTTCAGAATTTGTTTGTGGTACATGCACAAAATTACTATGGGCTTCTATTCATAATTTTTACTCAGGTAGCAGTTACACCTCCAAAATTGGTATGCCATGAGACAGATGATTTTGACAATGGCTTTACATACTTAAATACTGTGTGTCCTATGGTTGTAGTTATTTTTGTAGTGCTGAGACTGTACCTGTCAACTTTGACAAGGGACTCCTTATCTGATGTCACTTGGTTGCAAAGAGGAAGTGCTTTGCTGGGAAGCAAAATGGCTCAAGTCACGAATATATAATGCTTACAAAAGTTTAAGAAAGAGAGCTGCTACCATCCAGCCAGGTATAATAGCATTTCTTCTTGAAGGGTTTGTCATAAATCCATCCAAAAATACTTTCAACCTTAATTTTTTCAGCACTTCACAGGTATAGTTTTGAATTCATGTTTAAATATTTTTCCCTTAGATTTAGGGTAGTCTTTCTTTCGGGTAATTTCTTGGTAATTTTTTTGTACACTTTTTTTTTTATTGTTATTGTGATCTGTTCTTTAGTGATTTCTGTTAGTTTTGTTATTTTTGGGGAATAGTTTTCGGAAATGCTGGCACTAAGAGGTAGTGGTTCGTGACAGGTGTGTTAATGTTGGCAGGTCTGCAAGGGCATGGCGTACCTGGAAAGGCACAACTACATCCACAGAGACCTGGCGGCCAGGAACTGCCTTGTTGGCTCCGAGAATGTTGTCAAGGTGGCGGACTTTGGTTTGGCCAGGTATGACTTGAACGTCGACACATCTAGAGAAGACTGAAATGCATTTTCTTTTGCATGATTTTCAACAGATATACAGTATATTCAGTTGTGTATTACAGCTAGACAATGTTTTTGGTAACATGCCGTAGTTGTTGCAATTTAATGGAATTAAAACCTTACCTTACATGGTTCCCAGAATCTGTTAAAATGTTTGCAAAAAACAATTTAGGAGTGAGGAAATTAGACTACGTATACGTATATGTAATAAGTCTGGGGAAAAATTAATGCAAATCAAAAGTTGTATTTTTTTTGTGTTATAATTGTTAAGGTTGATTATTGGATCTGAAGATGGTATTTTGTGGTATTTTTTGCACACTATGTTGTATCTATCATTTCATTTTTGTAACTAAGTGCAATGAAGTTTATTTCTCAAGACTAAATTCCACTTCAGAATCCTTGTAGTCGCAAGTTTTGATGTAAACTCTGTGGTACAATTAATTCCTTTGAGTTACTTGATTTGGTGCTATTGGCAAGTTAGCATCATTTGGTTCTCCCAAACCTCTTTCCACAGTAAAATATTCAAATTGTGCTGTCTGGAAGTGCTCCTCTCGTATGAAGTGTATATTTGGGTTGCTTGAGGAATGTTGTAACCGTATTTGCTGTATGTTGAAGAGTTATATAGTAGTATAAGTGTTGGTTCGCTTATTGTAAATTTGATGACTGCTTGCAGATACGTGCTGGACGACCAGTACACGAGCTCTGGTGGAACCAAGTTCCCCATCAAGTGGGCACCTCCAGAGGTCCTCAACTACACCCGCTTCTCCTCCAAGTCTGACGTCTGGGCTTACGGTAAGCAGCAGAAACTGCTTCAGTCAGTTGAGCACTAAGTTTCAATCCTGTTTCTCCTCCAATAACAACTAACACTGACAAACACTACACCTACTGTGACACTGGTGTACGTGCTGCCAGCAAGTGTAGAAGTACAGATACTGTTTACTCGTGTATATGCAGTTAACCTGTTCGGTGCTAGGTGCTTGTTAATCATGTTTTGCTGTTGAATTACTGAACTTGACTTGTATACTGGATTCTTCATAAAGACTTCGCGCCATCTTGAGCGCAAGGTTCATACTGGAGCAGGTCAGTTGATTGCAACAGTACTGAAGGAGTGGGACATGTACTTATATGGTACGTTGGTGCAATGTCAAAAGATGCTACAGACATGTGATCCTAGATTGTACTGTTCACCCGAAAAGCCATCATTTCAACACACCCCAACTAAGATTATACTGCCTGCTGAGGCACCGCTCCCTCTAACCAGGCCAAGCTAGTTCTAGAGTACGGCGAGGGAGGACAGTACCCGAAGATAAGGGATGATGGTGCCACATAAGTATCCTCGAATTTTCAACCCCTGTGGCTGAGGCTATCACACTCTGCACCCCTTGCCACAGAGCCCCTACGAGAGATAAGTATAAGAGGTCTGGCATGACCAGAAATATTGTCTCTGCTCCTCCATGGCTTGCAAGGGCTGGAGGTAGCCATCGGGGTGTGCGACCACTGGTACGTCTGCAGATCCCACCGCTGCGTGGGCCAGGATCCCTACCAGTAGAAGACATTGCAGACCAGAAGCCTCAACACTTCTTCAGCAGCTGCTGACCCTCAACTGCTTCTGGGAGACTGGACCCTCCAGAGGCTCCCGAAGATGTCGCTCCACCTTCCTTACCACCCCTTGGTGTCGAACCCAGAAGGACCCCTTGGTAACACAGGTTACGTTGAGCACGTCCCTTAAGTACCTCCACCCTACCCACTGGATGGTGAGGTAACCGTGATGTTACCCATCAACCCCCACTTCCTTCTTCCTTCAGAACCCTCCAGTTAGTCGTGAAATAGTTGTTAAATATTATTTTCTCTAACACCGATTAACGCCTTTCCTCAATTAGATTAGTTCACCAGGTCACCTTCACCTGGATTGCCTAGGGAACTTCTGTAACAAAGTATTTTAGCATAGGAGGTAGCACAGTGCTACAGTGTTTTATTACTCGCATAATAAAATATGTGAAACTTATTTCTGTATGTGCTCAAATTCTTAGTGTAAAACGTCTGTTTTCCTAAGTAGTTCAGGTGTTAACAGTGAAGCTGGCAACACCACCAAGCAATAAGCCAGATACACATATACATATATTAAGAGGCCACCCGAGCTCTGTCAAACTGATAGAATTCGGGGGAGCCCAAGGCACTAGAAACTCCTCTGTCAGGCGAATGAGCGACTCTGGGTGTTCCATACTCTGCCACCACTCTCCTGCAGGGCCGGTAAGGGGCTGGAACCACCTTTGACCAACTTACCTCCTGCAGATACCACAACTGTGTATTCTGGTCAGGAAGTAACTTGAGCGCTCCACATTCAGTCCACCGCTCTCCTGCAGGGTCAAACGAAATTCACAGGTGCCATCTCTCGTTACAAGAGTGTGACGGACTTAGACAGGTGTCAAGTCACGTTGCTAAAGTGACTACTGGGCGCTAGGCTAGGGACATCCTGATGGCAGGTGCATCTAATCTCTGCACGGAACAGGAGCTCAGCCA
The DNA here is from genome assembly GCA_029891345.1 of Dryococelus australis. Taxonomy (NCBI): domain Eukaryota; kingdom Metazoa; phylum Arthropoda; class Insecta; order Phasmatodea; family Phasmatidae; genus Dryococelus; species Dryococelus australis. The sequence goes on along the minus strand of CM057007.1, from coordinate 6,872,367 downwards.
GTGCACAGTACTAGTAGTCTCTTTCAGGCAGGAACAGTCGGACTCCAAGCACTATTTTCCGCTCTGGCGGGACCACTCATTCTGGTAAACCTGTGTGCGACGTACGGCCGGCGGTTGAGGCTGTGCCAGCTGAGGCTAGACTGGTTGCACGCTAGGGACTGTCCTTGTGGTGGAGGTGCTAGTCGACCTAGTTGTGTGGGCTTCAACTGTCCTATGTGGTTTTCATGGCGTCCGCTAAAACCGAATCTTGTCGAAACCCGGTGAGGTGTCCTGGCCACTGAGGCAAGTCTGAAGTACGGGATGCGATTTTAGTTGGTGGTTCAAATGTAGCCGACTTGTAGGTTGGCGAAACTGGTATGGAGAGTTTGCGAGGTTCTGCTTCCTGCTCTCGTGGACTGAGATACTCGAACCCGGCAGGAAGGCATTGCCCGTTTTGCTCTCTTGTGAACACAACTACTACGGTTAAAGGGCACGAGGAGAGAAAATTCTACAATGAGACCACGTAGAAGTGGAGCAGTTGATGTGTAGGTTGTGTAATTAGTGTGCGTAATGTGGCCGCCTGCCAATTCCATATCACTCTCTCAAACTCTAGCACTAGAGGTGCAGGGCTAGTCAAGCTGCGTAACAATGGCAACAGTTCCAACACGGGGGTGAGGTCCTGATAGGGTTGGTCTTCCAGATCCGGAGAAATACCACTTTTGGCACCACCAGTGCGCAATGAGAAGAGCAACCTCAAAGTTGACAAGCCAACCCTAAGAGGATAAAGTACGTAATGTCGTGGTTCTACCGTTCACTACACTGGTGCAGTGAATGGTTGGCCTTCCAAGATTGTATTATTATTGGTGTTAGGTGTTTTGACAGAAAGAATAAAATCTCGGTCTGCTGCTGTCCCTCGTACGGGCCTAATGTTTACGAGGAGCAGTACTAAGATTACGGGAGCGATATTCGTAAGTGAGCTAAACTGTGTTTATTTCGTTAATGGAAATAATCAGTGATGGTGAATGTACTACCTCCTATCCATGTGAGTTTACTACGAAAGTTGCTCTCTACGTGAATACAGGTGAAGGTGACCTGTTTCTAGGCTAACAGGGTAAGCAGTAAAAGTGGCTATGAAAAAAACTCTGACTTTCAATTATGCTACTACTGTTCTCCAGAAGGCACCGGTACGTGTCTCAGCGTGACTCAAGATGTGAAGTGAAGGATCTTCAGCAGCCAAGGGTGCGATGAAGTCTAGAGGAGCGGATATGTTTTCGGCACCATTAGGATGCGATGAAGACCAAGGTAGTAGAGGTGTGGTGAAGGAACAGGACAGACTTAAATTTGCTTGGAGGTTGGCCAAGACCCTTGGTGTGGCTCCCTACTTATACTCCTTGGCGGCATTGTCCTTGCTGGCCTGACCTGGGAGGTTGTCCTGAAGAGGAGGTAGTAGCTGCGATGAACGTGACAGATACTCGGCGAGTGAAGTCGGTGGCAGGCGCTGGATCCAGGCTCATGCCTTGGCGATCATATTAGTGGCATGTAGCAGCATGCTGCTGTACTCGGTTGATCTGGATGCATGGCTTTGATAGCTTGGCCTGCAAATAATTATATCTGATGTGGAGCGTCTGGCCTTTGCCTTGGGTAGATAAAAAACAATTCTTGACAGTCTTGGTGGCTGCAAATCTAACTCCGTTGAATGTGTCCAAGTTCGTTTTCACTGATGAGTAGAAGTCGGTTTAATGTATAGAAAGACGTCACACGTCATCTAGGTATTCAGAAGTACATGCTAGGAAATCACAAACACCAGATCTACTTTCGTGCAGTCTGTTGCACCCTATGCCCTACACCTGGAAAGGAGGCACAGAGAAGGTTGAAGCGGGCAGCTGCTGCCCTTGAAACTAGACCACTTTGTGACCCAATGAAGTTGCACTTCCACCTAGGAGCTTCACTCCTCATCACTGCAGACACCAATATTTCTACCTCTAAGCTTGAAGGCCCACCTCATCCCATACTAGAACCCTTTCTAAAAGGTGAAGAATCTCCCCTTGGTATTGCCAACCCCTGGTTGTGCTGTACCAATTCCACATGAAGAGTTGCCTGCAGTACAGCACAAAACCAGAGAACATCACCGTCCTTGAGTCAAGGCGACCACCAACCCACACCACGGCAGGGTGATAAGTTTCCAGCTGGCATCAAGAGCACCCCTACCCAAAAACCTCAATCTTCCAGGTAAATATTGATAAAATAGTCAGCCGACTCGTACAGCCATGACAGTAGCTTTGGATTTTGTCCTCTTGAGAAATGCCACACGACTTGTACTCTACTGGCAGACTACCAGTCCACCATTAAGGGTCTCGACTTCTGACATCACATAATGAAACTAGGAAAGTGACTACTAGAGTAGAGGCCCTTTTAATCTGTGTGTGATCAAGGTCAGTGTAAGTTTTAACCCCAAAGGTATTGGATCATTTTTTGATGAAGCTATCTTTTCCAAGTTATTGTAGTCTCAATTATTCAACCCCTGGATACGTGTCATGGTAACTATTGACGCGACGCGTGACGTTCCCCCTGTCTGACTGTCCCTGCCCTGGGTTACTTGCTAGACGTGAGGCGAGCCGCTTCTTAAGGTGGCTTAGTCTGTTTTGGACACAGGGGCCTGCTTGGTGTAAAACATGGGCCTAGTGGGTTGGCGACTTGATACAAAGTTTGACTCTACAACCTTTATGCGGCGAGGTGCAGGTTTAGGGGGTGGTGCAGTAGGGAGGCGAGGTGGTTGGGTGTGTGCCTGCACACTTTCGGTTTCCGCTACCGTAGTTGCACTCTACTGGGTGGTGATAGGCTCTGGTACAGGAGCTGGTGGTGGTTCTGGCGTGTTGTCCTGTCGTATGCCAAATAGTGCTTCCTGCACTATAGGATGGTATCTTTCCGCGACCCTGGTGTGTTGCTCGTAAAAGTCGATGGGCATAACGGTGAGTGCTGGTACGGTGAGGCGTCTCAGGAGTGCATTTTGCTCACGTGGACAAAGCAATCCGAACCTGCTGGGAAGGATACGTAGCCCCTGGGGAAGCTTGGCAATAGCTCTTGCCTTCTTGGCCCGTCTCTCCACTCCACCCCACCCCACCCCACCCTTACGGGTGTAAGGCATTAGGCACAAAACTCGGAGCTGCAGGAGGTTGGCAGTTGACGTGTCTGTGTTCATGTGTAGGTGCAAATCACTGCCGCCTACACCACCTCACTCTCGACAACTCTACCAGGTAGACGTTGTGGGCTTGCGGGGTGATGGTTGCGGAAACCATGCTGTGTTGTCCCGCGGGGGTAGATTTCCCTGTACCAGGATGCAGCTCTCTCAGCACCACAATGGGAGCGATGAGGTAGGGGCGACTTCAAGCCGGCAAGCAGTATCCTAGTGTCGTGGCTCTACCGTTCACTGCCGGGGCAGAGAATGGGTGGCCTTCCAAGGATGTGCTGTAGTGTTGTTAGTGTGCATTCGGAAAGATAACAATCCGGTCTCCTGCCGAGTCCTCTAGCCCCAATATTACACAGGGAAGGAGCTTGGAGTAAAAGTCAAGAGAACTGGTAAGATTGGTGTTTATTTATCCAGAGGAAATAAACACAGATGACAGAGGTGTTATGTCCTAATTCCCCATGGGCTATGTGGAAGGTAAACAACTGATCTTATTACAGGGGAAGTCGCCCGCCCTGTGCAAAGCTAGTGAGATAGGCAGTTAGCTGGTGCATGTATAACCTCAGGGTGAGCTCTAGTCTCAGGTTTGTCCATAAGGGACTGAACGTGTCAAATTATTGTAACTGTCGACGGCTGCTGGTTCTTCCTTTGGTAAGGTGCTAGAGATGATCTTCAGCACCCCGAGGTGAGCGATGGAGTAAGGATGGGCTTGAGCCTCAGCACCAGAGCTGGAGCAATGAGGACTTAGGAGAGGCGATCAAAGACTGTAGCAGAACTGACCATGGGAGGCTGGGATGAGTCTCCTTATATACTCCTCGGCCATCCCTTCCTTCACTGGCATAGGGCGTCTGGAGAGGAGGAACAGAAGGCGCAAGCCCAGTGCTTAGATCCTCTGAGCGTACGGCATCGTGGAATGTGGTGGGATCTACACATCTTGCATGTGGCTGCATCTCGCGGCACACTTTTGTACTCTCCCCATACCTCTTGCATGGTCTCTGTGGCTCATCTGGTGAAATAATAAATTATTAGGACGTCTGTCCTGACCCGATAGGTAATACAATCTTGCAGACGGCGGCGTGACTTGTGAACAAGCTGTCAGGAATGCAGTTTGCGCTGATGAGTAGCAGTCGTTTAGTATTAACGAAAAAGACGTCATGCGTGGAGCCAAGATTATACAGTGAATAGCGATAAAACTGAAATAACACCGAAATGCAAGTTAATACACCGCCAAAAATCAAAATTTCAGTTAAAACCCAAAATAAATTAAATTTAACCCAAATATATAATCTTATCTCTAAACCTATGACCAAAAATCTGTATTCAAAAATATATAAACTTCATGGGAAGAAAAAATAAATAAATTTTAAGCTGTTGTCATTAAGGCTGATTGGTTAACAGCAGTAAATATTGAATACCAAGTGAATGAGAAATTATTTGATTAGAATAGCAAAATTGTAAAAACATAATATAAAAAAAAAGTTTCCAGTGTTGAATGTTTTTCCTCTATAAAAATATCCAAGGTATTTGTTGAAGACTGTAACAAAAAATCCACTGTTTAGGGAACCTCAACATAAAAGTTACAAAGAAACAAAAACCTTTAAAAAGTGATTTTTTTTTTACCTATGGTAATGCTCTGTTACCTATGTTCAAATAAAATGTTTTCTCTTTTTTCAGAAGTTGCATAAAACTTAAAAAATTTCATGGAAATATGCATATAAGAATAAATTATCAACAACTTTTAATAATAAAATTTGCATTAAAATAACACAGTACAATGTCGGCTCTAATAATGCAGAATTTTAGTTTTGATGTTTTAATTTCTAAGACTTTTATAATATAACCGATAACACCAAAATTAGGTATTTTTAAAAACTAAATGAGCTTTAAAATAACACCACAAACGCTTACCTCTTAGCATGCATTTCTATAGTATTTACAATACTTTGGCGTCATGTTACTTTAACATGAAGACAAGCCATTAGAGAAGAAACAATGCTGTAGTTGATGCTAGTCAATGTTAACATTGAAATATATGTAGAAAATAACACTTTATGTTCCTGTCCACAAGCACCAAATTGTGTATTTTGTGCTTAGTATTTCTTTTCCACTTTTAAAATAATTATTAGTAGCGTAGCAACATGTGTACTTCCTGACACATTTTTTTGTATTAAAGCATATTGGAGATGTGGTTCATTTAGAGCGAGTGGGATATGAATTAATAATGTAAAGGTTAATCACATTTTACAGTTTTATGAAAGCCAGTACAGAAAAATTGGGAAAGGGCAATCTTGGATAATTCTTTTTAGTAAATTTGTGTGCAAATGTTTTCAGAGTTGTATGTTATTGTAGCACAAGCTGATATGAAAATATATACTCATTGACGTGGCGAAATAGTTTCTCAAAGCTGACAAAATCTATTATTGAGGGTTGTCCTTTTTTAGTTTGGTTATTTGCTTCCTAAATCTATGGGCTTAAACGGACTTATCTGGAGCTTGCATCCCACCCGCTCTTAATTCTTAGTGAAGTGTATTGCCTTTATGACTTAGTTTGTTCTCAGAATGTTGGTGTCTGATTGGTTGTGTATGTCCGCAGGTGTGCTCATGTGGGAGGTGTTCACGTGTGGCAAGATGCCGTATGGCCGGCTGAAGAACACCGAGGTGGTGGACCGTGTTCAACGAGGCATCGTACTTGAGAGGCCAAAAGCATGCTTCAAGGAGGTTTACGAGGTACTTGCCTTGATATAGTAAAGAATGTATTGAAACACACTTTTGTGTGCGCGCTCCCCTGTCTTCATTGTTCTAAGACTAGCAGTCAGGCCTGTGTGCTACTCACTTTTCTGTGACTGTACTTGGCTGTGTGTTAAACATCTGGACACATGATGGCCTATAGAAGGAGACACGTGAACCTTAGTTATGTGACGACCCTTGGCTGAAAGGCAGTCAGGCCTGTGTGCTACTCACTTTTCTGTGACTGTACTTGGCTGTGTGTTAAACATCTGGACACATGATGGCCTATGGAAGGAGACACATGAACCTTAGTTATGTGACGACCCTTGGCTGAAAGGCAGTCAGGCCTGTGTGCTGCTCACTTTTCTGTGACTGTACTTGGCTGTGTGTTAAACATCTGGACACATGATGGCCTATGGAAGGAGACACATGAACCTTAGTTATGTGACGACCCTTGGCTGAAAGGCAGTCAGGCCTGTGTGCTACTCACTTTTCTGTGACTGTACTTGGCTGTGTGTTAAACATCTGGACACATGATGGCCTATGGAAGGAGACACATGAACCTTAGTTATGTGACGACCCGTGGCTGAAAGGCAGTTGCATCGATCAATTAGTTTTATTCGTGCTGCCAGTGACATGAGAATAAGAAAGTAGTGACTATAGTGTTTGGTCGGAGCATGGCCGGTATAGAGAGTAGGGTGTGTAGCTTGTATTCTAGGTTCAAAATCGGGCACTGTTTTTTCAGTGTCTCTTTGTGGTGTACACACTGCCACAAATTTACCTTTCTGGATGTTGGCCTGTGGAGGCTGCTGATCCAGTTGTAGTGGCTGTTTGCTGCTACCTGGTACTGCTGTGGAGACGTTGCTGGGTGGAACCCGGGACGAGTGTCTGTGCTGTCTGGTTTGCGCACTAACAAAGGGTTGATGATACCCAGAGGGATATCCTCCCCTCTGCAGATGGCTTCAACTATTAGATGTGTGGAACTGATGGTCTTGATGAGCAGCGGAAAGAGGTGCTGTGGTAGAAGTGGAAGGTGAGTCCTCTCCACTGCACTGGTGGCGTGAGCTCTTCCCCACGGGGAGGTACTGCAGAGTGCAGCCTGAGGACTCGGGTTACTTTTAGAGGTGTTGCCTGTGCTCTTCAATTTCTGCTGAGCACCACACTTCTGGGTGTATGACATGGGAAGGGTAGAACTACCAGCCTCGCGAGAGTGAAGCGGGCGACATAGGTCCCAGACTTTGTACTTCCAAGGCTTTACTCTGGTGAGCTGGTTTCTATATAGGGCTAACACAGTTATATCAAGAAATTAGTACTCAGTCAAAAGTAATTTAAGAACTGTAGAATTTTTTAGGAAGTTGATATTTTATAAATTAATTAAATTGTTACTCTCCCTTCTCTCTCTCTCTCTCTCTCTCTCAGCGACCCTTAAGTTATTTGTAGATCACCACCTCCCCCCCTCTCCCCGCCACTATCCCCCTTTCCGGCAACTGTTGGCAACCTATCATGCCACAAACCAGAGCTGTCACCTGTTTACCCCCACCCCCCTCTGATCATAACACCCAGATGTTGCAGGTAATTCCACCATCTCTCTTTGTTTCCATGGCAGAGGCAAGAGAACCATGTTCAGGGGAGGAGATGGGGCGAGGCGACCCTTTGTCTTTTTTAGAGAAGAATAGTTGACATTCTAGTATGGCAAAAAAAAAAACCTGTTATTGCTAAAAGGAGAAAAGAGAAAATAGAAAAATGAAGCCGCAAGTGGTGTTGTAGTAAGCGCACGAGGTTTTAGAAATTTTTTTATTTTAGCTTTTTGCACCCAAGTTAGTTCATTAAAGTATTCTCCATACTTACTAACAGGGCGCCACAAATTTTTCGGGCAATTTTATTTAAAATATTTTTTCCCTGGGACTTGTTGCAAAAATCATAGTGTGTGCTATACATGAGTAAATGCAGTAGTGTGTGCTATACAGGAGTAAATGCAGTAGTGTGTGCTATACATGAGTAAATGCAGTAGTGTGTGCTATACATGAGTAAATGCGGTAGTGTGTGCAAGTAGGAAAATGGTGACCTTCCCAAGAATGAAATAAATGTTGGCCATGCATGTATTGTTCTTAACTAAATTTGTAAACAATAACAAGCAATCTGCAAAAATATTCTGTAAACTATTTGAAACTGAAAAAATAGTTATCTAAAGACTTAGTCTTTCTGTTATTTGAGTAATAAATGTTATCTAAAGACTTAGTCTTTCTGGGGTTTTGAGTAATAAGTGTTTTAAGAGATAAATGTTAAAATATGTCGGGGTATAATTTGCATAGTATAGGTAAACTGCGGAAATACAGCACGCCAAATCATGTAGAAGCTGCAGAAATTTAGATGCACGCATGTTATTCGCCTGTATTGCTATCTTTCTTCTAGGTCTTCAAAGGGCAAAACAGCCCCCGATGGATGATAGTGTGAGAGAGGCTTGTCCTTAATCCCTGTGGAATGTAGGGGTGGGGTAAGATTCCTAGCAGCCTTCCAACTACCCTGCTCGGGTTGGCCCTGTTGTGAGGGGAGGAAAGAACACTAGCACAGAACAAAACTGTACCGGGTCGTTTTGTTAGTTGTCCCATTTTAGTGGCTACTGGGGCGAGCTCTGACATGAAGACAACTGCTGTCTGTTAAATTTCCTGCTCCTTTTATACTCTATTTCCTCAGATTTCGTGGTCACCAGGGAGAGGGGGAGAGGTTGCTAGAGCTTACCCTTGCTACACACTGTTCCCATGGATGTCAGGGTAGTATGGTTACAGGCTCTCGTGACGCCCAAGTTCCAATCACACTTGATTCTCTTCACTGTCGCTGGAGCTTGCTGCAATGGCGAAACATCTCCAACTTGGAGCCACCCCTTTCAAGGCTCTGTTACTCCTCTTATTAATGTAACTTTGTTGCATAAAGGACAAAGTATTTAACGTAAAAGCTAAGATGTATAAAAGTATCAAGAATTCATTACAACAATTCATAGAGATAATATGCAATATATCAGTACATATCTGCAAAAAAAAAAACTATTAATGTTCTTTTACTCATTATGGTGCCCTTTACTAAACTTAGGGAAGGACAATGTATAACCTCCCCTCCCCCTGCCAATGCCGCTCAGGGTGGCTTGGCATTGGCTAATAGAAGAGCAATGTGAAATACGAGTTCTTTTTACCCTACATAGTTGGTGGAAGACTTTTTCCTCTTGATTGTAACATTTTCAAACTGTAATATTGTGTGGAGGAAACTGGGATACCAACAGGTAGGATTCAGGAAGAACAAATCCACCGTTGACCAAATGCATGTTTTACGGAGAATAACTTAGAAATGCTGGGAGTATAATAAGAAAGTAGGTACACAGTTTATTTACAGATACAGTATTCAAGGAAATTCATTATTGATTCAAATGGAAAAGGCAGGGATCCCAGAATATGTGTAGAAGGGTCTAAATCCAGAGTTAGTGAAAGGAAATTTATCAGCATCTTTTGAGGTAAAAACAGGTGTCAGAGGCTGCTTGTCGCTTCTCCTTTTTAATGTTGCTCTGGAAAAAGCAATAAAGAGGGTGGCAGAGATGGAAACAGGCCTACAAATAGGCAGGCAAGTAAATATACTAGCTTATACGTGTACTAATAGGCAAAATCAAGGAAGAGCTAAGAGACATGATGAAGGTGCTAGTGAAAGAAATTAAGGAAGTAGGACTGGAGATAAATATTGAGAAAACAAAATACCTTCCCATCAGTAGATGTCATAATGTAGGGCGTAGGGAAATAGATATGGAGTAACTTTGGAAAAAGTAAGATGATTTTAAATACCTTGGAGGACTGTTGAGTGAGAGGAACAGCGTGGAAAAGGAGATTCTGACAAGGATACAGGCAGGAAAGAGGTGCCGTTTTTCGATGGGGAAAATGTTAGTCAAAATTATTGTCAAGAACATCAAAACTTAGGATATACAAGACTATAATACAATCAGTAGTGTTGTATGGTGCAGAACTATGGACTTTAACCGAAAGAATTGAAAATAAGCCAATGGCATTTGAAAATGGTATTCTCAAGCAAATTTTTGGTCCAGTTAAAGTGGGAGATGAGTGGAGAAAAAGAAAAATAGAGAACTAAGAAATTTATACCAGCTGCCTGATATAGTAGCTGTAACAAAAGGACAAAGGCTAAGGTGGTATGTCTACATAATGAGAAGGGATGGAGATCTCGTAAAAGATGTGATAGAAAGATGCTTTGAAGAAGAGACTATGCGGAAGACCTAGACTCGGATGGCTTGATGCAATCAAGGAAGACGTTAGAAAGGCAGACATTCCAGAGGAATAGAGACTGAGCTCTTTGGAGAAGGCTAGTTGGTGAGGCAATGGATGGTCCGTGATGCCACTGCAGTAAGTAATATTGTCTCTCCTTTGCATGATAACTGCAGTAAGGTTGAGGTAATGAATAGTTACTTCACACACATGTCATTACAGAGCTGTCACCAAGGGGGGAAAAAAACTTAAAAATAATCGCACAAGGAATTCTGTTGAGTTCTACCAAACTAAACAGAAAAATATGAAAATTGAATGAGCAACAGACAAGATCTATTCGACACACCCATAAAACTAGACAAATTAATGAAGACCACAGACGATCACCGAGGCAAAGACAAATATGCAAGCTCAAAACCTGACTACTTAATGAAGACATTACATATCAGTTTCCTTGGTGAACCAGTAGGAAACAGCTAATCCTAACTTATGTTTGTGTATATCTTTGTCATCCTTTGCATTTTTTTTTGGCAACATAGCTGTGCAATGATATAATTATGTCAGTTTTATTTAATTGTGTGTCCAATTCCAGAACAAGGTACAATGTGAATGGAATGTATAGGGGGAAAGACTAATCTTTACTATTTCCTGTTACTAAAATAATCTGTGTTTCCATTGTCAGTATTCAGCAGTAACATATTGGCTGTGATGTCATGTGCTGTGGTTGCCGGAGGTGTGAATCTGAGGTGTGTGTGTGTGCAGGTGATGAGGAAATGCTGGAGTCACTCGCCTGAGGAGCGGCCGTCGTTCCGCGCGCTGAAGGAGCAGCTGACGAGCGTGTCGCAGGGCCTGCTAGCCGACTGACTCTCCCTGCTGAGCGCGACCCTCTCCTCCCCGGCCCCCACCCCCTCCACGTTGCCCCGCTCCTCAGAGCCCGCCCGCGACGCCTGCATCTTCTGCGCCTCGTACGGACACCCTTGGCTCGACATCTGCAAGGCCATACGGGCTTCCCGACATGCCTCGGGCAACACTTAACACTTCCGCCACGTTCGTGCTCCAGTGTAACGCAAACATGACCATACTCACTGCTGTCTTTGGTGGACTCTTCTCGGCAAGAGCTGTTTTATTAGACTGAGATTGAAACAAAACATATTTTGGAAAAAGACTTTTATTAGGATTGGTATAGTAGTGCCTAAAACATGATGCATTCTTAACATTCTCACATTTCTTTTTATAGTTTATGCAAGAAAAGGTAAAATGAATGATATATATTTTTTAATTTGTGTGTGTGTTCCACATTTCAATAGCATAGCATGCTGTGACCTATAACATTTACCTAAAAACATCTGCATTTGAGCATAATGAAAAATATGTATGTACTCGAGTTTAACATCTGTATAATACAGTCGACTCTCGATCTATCGTTATTCAGGGGACTGCCAAAAAATGTCCATGCATGCAGGATTTCAATAGGTGCGGGATTCGGACATGTACATCAATAAAATACAACTTCTAACCTTTTAAAACTTTATGTTGAGTATAGTAGGAGCTGTAAATTATCTGTGAATGAAGTTTAGCTAATAAACACAAAATAGGAATTTTATTAAAAAAAACATTATTTAATACATTAAAAAACATTTCACCCAAACTTGTTTAAATAAAGAAAATAATGTCTTAAAATACAGTATATAATGGATTGTAATCGAACACCAAATGCAAGCTGACCTGAAACTTTCAAACCCTCTGATAATGAAAATAATATGACACAGAATGCAAGTCAAATTTTGAATGTCCCGTGCGCACTTGTTCAGCTAAGACCGCATTGAGAAGTCCTCAATCGTGCAGTGTGTTCAGGGCCGCTTGTTTTTGGGAGGGGTGGCGGCAGGAGAATTACCCCTCCATGCCGCTACTTGTTGCAGAGTGCTGACACCTTGCGCCCATGGCAAATGTCTGATTTTTAAAGTAATTAATTATATTTTACTGAAAAGAAAACTTGTAATTTTGAGACAAAAATTAATAAATAAGGTTATTATAATTGACTTCATCACCATCATTAGTCATTCAAAATCAAGTCCTAAGATTTTCCCGGTCATGAGTTACTGCGCTTTTGGCTCGGTGCTTACCTACACATTATTAGACTGCAAAAGGTGTCTAATAGTTGGGTTACGTTTTATCAGTGTATTCAATAGATGCATGTCTATTGAAATTAATATAAATGTTCCAATTTCCACACAAGTAGTTACTGAAAATGAACTTTACACATATAATACAAGTTCGATGTTCAAACAATTTTTGGTGACTGGGAAGTCAAGTTGTGGGCATATAATTTTATTCACGAATATGCTGCCGCTAGAGTTAATTATTCACGAATATGCTGCCGCTAGAGTTAAATAAATATTGCATTCTAAAATCATGTTAATTTTATGCCAGATAAACGAAACACCAACCTTACAGGAAAAAATTACCTTTAATCACCAAATAAAACATCTTTGCAAATAATGATTTCTTGTTAGTGTTTTGCGTAACATTGTTAGGTGAAACAATGTGCTTTGAAATACAAGTGATGATAGGTGATGAAATTATTTTGAGCGACGCATAATCTTGATAAAGTTATGTTCGCCAGGTGCACTTTATTTGCTCTGCTCCTGGTGGGCGGCGTGTGAAGGCATGCGAAGCAGGCATGGCAGAGAGAGAGGACGTGTTTTATCTTTTTCTCAACGACTTCCCCTCTTGATGGCATGAGGGAAGGAAGGAAGATGTGCGGCTGAGAGAGACAAAAAGAAGGGGGAGAGAGAGAGGAGAGAGTGAGAGGTGTACGGGGAAGTAGCAAGGCACTCGCTCGCCGCACCACGCCACAGTATTGACAAACGTGTTGGGAAGACAAGACCAACCCCTAGACACTGGATAGGTGTAAACGGACTGCTTAAATAATTTCAGATTCGATTTTGTCTAATTGCCCAGTTCATTGCCAATATAAAAACTGAAAATTATTTGATTTATTTGATATAATGTAAATAAACTGCTTATCTTTTTGAATATTTTTAAACTGAATTGAAAATAAAAATATAGTTATATTGATTAATATGTAGACACTGAAGTAAAATGATTTATATAAATTCCATATTTCTTTTTATGATTTTGGCGTAATTCTACACATTTTAGGTATGAATATTTAACCTGTTTTTTTTTTAAGTGTGTGGAATTAGACAATTGTAATGTTATACAGAAAACTGTTCATGTGTAGAAGTGCCAACTGATGAACACAATTTTCTTGTTTTGACATTGAGACAAAAAAATAAGTGTTCCACTGCTTTGCCTTGAGTGAAGTCTCTAGTACCCGTATGCTCGTTGGACAAGACACTAGACAGCGCGTCACAGAGCAGTTATAAACTGTGGCGCGCGTGATGTATTGTTATCGCCTGGATGTGAAATAAGTGTTCCACTGCTTTGCCTTGAGTGAAGTCTCTAGTACCCGTATGCTCGTTGGACAAGACACTAGACAGCGCGTCACAGAGCAGTTATAAACTGTGGCGCGCGTGATGTATTGTTATCGCCTGGATGTGAAATAAGTGTTCCACTGCTTTGCCTTGAGTGAAGTCTCTAGTACCCGTATGCTCGTTGGACAAGACACTAGACAGCGCGTCACAGAGCAGTTATAAACTGTGGCGCGCGTGATGTATTGTTATCGCCTGGATGTGAAATAAGTGTTCCACTGCTTTGCCTTGAGTGAAGTCTCTAGTACCCGTATGCTCGTTGGACAAGACACTAGACAGCGCGTCACAGAGCAGTTATAAACTGTGGCGCGCGTGATGTATTGTTATCGCCTGGATGTGAAATAAATCGAGAGTCGACTTTAATATTTACTTTTACTCAGCTTTGTAGATTTTACATTCACTCTTCAATGAGGTCCAATTGTGTTGCACGTTGTGGTCTGATGCTGTACCCACACAAAGCCCAGAGTAGCCGTTGATGACTGGTTCTCAAATTATATTGTTTCTGAAAGTAATAATAAATGTATTTTATGAAATGAAAATAAGAAATGAAGTACAACAATTTTGGCGGAAGCCATTCAAAATATTTACATGTGAGCACAGCCAAAATGAATATTTAATAAGAAATTGAAAGAGTTCTTCAGTTAATTAATGGGAAATATGCTGTTGTGCAAAATTCCATTAGCTATTGTATGTTTAATATCACTGCAACTAATTACTCTTTCTAGGTGAACACTTGTGAAATCACTTGTAGGGAAAAAGCTTAAGAGAAAATTTACTGTCATTTTTATTACATTTACAGATACAGTAACAAAATAAAATCATCCTAGAATTTAAATAAATTTGTTAATATGTAAAAATCACTTTTGTAATGCAATTATGACTTAAGTTTTAGTAAGTTGAGTCTTACAGTAATCGGGATGATTTTTTTTTCTTCTCCCAGTCACTCAGCTGTGTTACTAGTTTTTCATCTTCTTGCTTCTGCAATATCGCCAAGTGTACTGACTTTGGTAGTTTCATTATTCATTATTTACACGTGTGTGCGGTAAGAGTTGATTTTCCATAACCTTTGTCTTGAAGGCATGATGGTTGAAGATATTAAGTTCCTTGGTCTTGGGGATTGTAACTTGGCTACTGTAATATGTACTTAAATATGGTGTCTGTGTTGACAAATGGTGCTTATAGCGAGAGATACAGGGGTGCGTAGAACTACAACTATCTCGTGCAAATGCTTTGCAAAGTCCCGGAAAAGCTAACTCAGTCGAGGACATCTCGTGTAGCTGCTTGTTCAATCAGGATGTGAAGTGTCAAATGATCCTCCCAGCAAGAGATTCTTATCAGCAAGGATATTTCTGAATCTCGTGTGAATGAATAGTATAGATACTCTTGTGAACACGACTAGTGGGCTTGCGTGTGTGTTCGCACAGACATCCAAAGCAACATATTTTCTTTTCCTTTTATTTTTTTTTAGATTGAAATAGGTTATTTTCCAGACTGTGCCACTGCGTACAGTACTTGGTAAGAAATGTAATCTTGGTGAGGCGACTACTGTACCGCACTGGCTTCCTAATAACACGAGGGCATCGGAACTGTCCTGTGTTCAGCATACGTCCTACTCGGTGAACTGTATGTGTAGTGGACATTTTTGTGAAAGGATGTATGTATTTATTGGTCAATTGTTTTTTACTGCACTGTTAAATTACAGCTCCAAATGGAGTACATGGATTCCAGTATGTTTCGTAAAAGATTTGTTTTGATCTGTATAGAAACTTTTAATCTCTGAACTGGTACGTCTTTCGTGCAGTGTTTCTGAAATTTTTCTAAGGTGATGTTAAGAGCAAAATTGCAGCATGATTTGTGTTGTGTCCATAAAGTGATGAGAGTATGTACAAAAAGTATCTCAAATACTGAATTATTTGCATTATAGTGTAACTGTAAAATTGAATTATCGAATAGAAAATATGATGCATCACCTCAGTATACATGTTTGTAAACTGCTAACAGTTAAAACTACGTAAGTCAAATTGCTAGATTTTGAGTTGCTGAAAGGTTTTCATTATCTACAATACTGTAAATTATCTACAGTACTGAAAATATTGTTTCATTCTTCAGACTATGTTTGCACTTTGAAAACCTCACAAATGAAAGTCGCAGTTGTCCAGGTAACATTTTGTGTGGCACTAGTCTTTCCCTGTCAGTTTTTCTTTATCATCCTGATGTGATTTTAGTTGTACGCACCAGGGAATCGTGCAACTTATAAGCTACTGCCGGCATTGGTTGTGTGCATGAATGAACCTACAAGAGAGAGATGTTGAGTGTTGGAATGTGTAGTGGTGCGTAGCAGGCGCTAGTGTCATGATTCAAGTCATTCCTGAAAGACTGATTTTACTCATTTGTATTTTAATTGTACTTATTCTAGTGTGTTACAAAATTTGGTTTTATTAAAAATTTAAGTGTGAGAATTTTATTTGATGATAAATGTATAAACACTATTTACTCATGTGGCATTTGAATAGATATGTATTTTGTAATTTTTTGTAGAAAATAATAAATGTTGTTCATAGAGAAAAGTGTATAAAAATACTCAGAAATGTTTGGTTATATTGCTGCTCTGTTTAGCAGGCACAGTCTCTGTTTAGGAGTGACCTAGAGATTATGTGAATTATGTAAACCTCAATTTGTATGGAGATAGAGCCAGCATATGCCAAAGATATAGAATGGCACTAATAATAGTGTTGTATTTAAGTTTGCCTCTTGTATTGCAGCTATCACAGAGCACAGGATAGTGTTTTGTTTTAGTTTTGCACATTTTGGTAATTATTCCTTGTTTCCTGCTTTGTCAATATAGGAAAAATCATGGAAAATGAAAATGTTTAGCTTGTATTACATGTAACATTGCAAGATTTTTAATTTTAGTTTCAGATACTCTCGAGGATATCACGTTCCAGTCTTCTTAAGACAAATTTTTCTTAACGATACTCTAAAATTATTAATGCATTTAGCATGTTTTATGATCATTTAGGATAGTTTTAGAGTCTTAAAAGTACTTTATCTGATGTAGTTAATAAGTTGTGATATTTATTTTGTTCCATAGCTAGAGGGTTAGCCATGCTAAAAAAAATTTTATTTTTCATTATTTCTCTCTTCTGTGGATAAATGAGAGCTTGGCTTCCACTCTGACTTTCAAACGTTAGACAATGGTGTTTTTAATAAAGAGTTGTTGTAAACTTAAGTCAACAAAATTTTTTTTTCCTTTGCTCATTTTTGATTTTAAGTCTCGGGTAGGGTGGGTGGATAAAATATTTCTTACTGGAACTGTGTCACTATTAGTTGGATGTCCAAATTCCAAAATGTTGCATGGCGTGTGGTGAAATGGGTGAAAGTAAGAAACTCCACTTAGTAAAAATTTGACCAATGGTTAAAGCCTTTTCACGAGTGGGAAGTACGGTAGTCATGAATTTTTCAAAAACTGTCGTAGCTCTGAGCAATGTAAGAACCCAGGAAACTTGAATTGACAGGTGGAGGTTCACACTTTGTAGTGAAGAGTTTGGCCACATTTATTACTATTTGCAATGCCCTGCTGACAAGCTCCCCGGCGGGGAGGGGGGGGGGGGGGGTGGAGAAGGAAGTGCAAGATTCAGGTAAAATGTGGGGCTCCATCAACAGGATTACAAACATACAAATTCTTTGTACGAGTTGTAATTAGAATTTTAATGCTAGAAGTAGGCTGCTGGGCTACCAAAAATACAGTATTTACCCAAAAGGAAGACTAGGTATTTTTGACAGAAAGAGTAGAAAAAATGAGGGGTCCTCTACAATTCGGGAATCAGTCTTCAATCCAAAACCTAGGCTATTTTGACAAAGGCTTTTCCTGCTTAAATACTGGGTGTCCTACGGTTGTACGTATTTTTGTAGTGCTGAGACTGTACCTGTCAACTTTGACAAGTGTCCTCTTATCTGATGTCCTGCAAAGAGGAAGTGCTTTGCTGGGAAGCGAAATGGCTCAAGTCATGAATATGTAACGCCCACGAAAGTTTTTCAGTGTAGGAAACATGATGCTACCATACAGCCAGGTTAGACACACCTATTTCATTGCGATTAGCTTTTCTTTAAATAAAATAAAATATATCATTCATATAGTCCATTTCCCACTGGAAGCAACTTTCTCGGAGCCCTGTTAAATATCTACTTGCAGGTCCGTTTCGTATCCTTCCGCCAAATGTAAACAAACATTGCCATGTGACTGCCATGTAGCATCTGTCAATCAATGTTTCGTTTCGCTCATTTTTTGTCATACAGACTTAAAATATAGCATTGAACATGCACACATAAGCCTACCATAACTTTTATTTTGCTCATATTTATATGTATTGCTACTTAATGTGTGTTAGGTTTATTGAAATTTATTGGGGCTGGGCTTGGTGGTAAACCACGTTACACAACTGTGTTCCAAACACTCAGGGTAAAGTTACAACGTTGTGATAAATAAACAGACATGGATGTAAATAAATAACTTTGTCATAAAAAGAGTTCACATTTAAAATGTATAAATAGTTCACATCAAATATTTAAAATCACGCACACACACAGATCCATCGTAACGATCACCACGCAGCCACGTCACGCTATTTCACACGCAGCGGTTAACGAAACACACCATAACAGTAATTTTATTACTGCCGTGGAAACACAGATTTAGTACAACATCGTAACTTGCTGAGGTAGGTTTAAAAAACACGTCGTCTACAAACGTGATGTGGTAATTTGAAGTATTTTTCGGAGTAAGTAAAATTTAAGCCTCTTTGGTAAAAAAAGTAACACGCCATGTCATGGCTCGCCATGTCTGCCAACTTCACTTTGTTTCTGGCTCGCCATCATATCTAAATATATTAAAAAACAATTCAAAAATCATTATTTTGCTGTAATGAGTATGAAATATGCTAAAATTGAAAATATGTATAATTTCTTGCTTACTAGCTAAGTGAAACTTCCTAAGTGTGAAAGAGAGAGAGAGCAACAAGCCTTGCTCAGCCGACAGTTCCTTTCTCGCTCGATAAAACCTGTACAATTACGGCCTACTCAAGATATCGTGCCTAGTGTGTTTTTTCAAAGGTTGTTTTTCATAAGTGGCTTCCAATCAGGAATGGACTAAATTCAATCGAAATAATTTTTCCAGCACTTCACAGGGGTAGTCTTGAATTCAGGTTTAAATATTTTTCCCTCAAAAATATTATTTTAGGAAGGGGTCATCTTAGATTCAGGGTTGCGTTCCTTTCAGGTATATAAAAGAACAGGAATTAATGTACTCAATATAGTACTTGTCAACAAGTACACACACAAAGAAGACATATTTTTCACGTGGTTGTGTTGTCGCAATGTTTCACTGGCCAGGTCAGCTCTATCAGCGTGATAGTTGTAAGAAACTGCAATATGGTGGAAGGGGTAATGTTGGTAGTAAACCTAGCGGCCAGGTGGTGGACTAGGGTACGGCACAACTGCATGAAAAATGGAATTCTTCTTTTGTGCATGTGCCTGTTGACAAGTATTACACACTGAGAATTTTAGATAAACTGGGATTTAAGTCCCCTACGCCCATGTAATTTTGGAGAGTTAAGTTACTGGAAAGACAGCCTTAATGTGAGGCTTTATGTTAGTACTTCCTGAGGTGTAAATGAGCATTGCCAAATATGAGTCGAGAGGGTCTTGGTCATGTCAGACATATTTCTATCGAGAATTAGATGTTTGCAGGAGCACAACCATGAGCCAGTGTTTGGTTGACGTTGCGTGGATTTTGCGAAGAAAGGCTGAAGAATGTACAATGGGAACAACGTGGCTAGACATTGCTCGGTGGCTGGATGTAAACCCCATGAAAAATGTCTCTCTTCTTTGTGTT
This sequence comes from Dryococelus australis, assembly GCA_029891345.1. NCBI lineage: Eukaryota > Metazoa > Arthropoda > Insecta > Phasmatodea > Phasmatidae > Dryococelus > Dryococelus australis. Next base: position 6,852,838 of record CM057007.1, on the reverse strand, counting down.
TGGACTTGTTAAGTACTATGAGTATCTTATTTCCTGTTCTTTTATATACCGTATTTACCCGAAAGGAAGGCGACCCTGAATCTAAGGTGACCCCTTCCTAAAATAATATTTTTGAAGCAAAAATATTTAAACCTAAATTCAAGACTACTCCTGTGAAGTACTGAAAAAATGCTTGCCTTGCGTATGTTTTGCCAGATATTCCCCAGCATTGTGCTTCTGCTTAACGTAATAATTTGTGCCCTTGTGGCTTTTTAAATGTAAACAAGGAAAGATGTCCGAGGGTACACGGTCCGCGCAACTTTGAAACGCCTTTGGTAGAGGCAGATGGCGCCTGATTGTGCAAATTCTGTTTAATTGCTGCGTGCAATATTAAGGGCTTTGTTTCTATGTATGTATTTAAGAATATTTTTCATGTTTGTGTTACGGCCACATCATTTGCGACCATTTGGTTAACAGCCGCCAAGTCAATATTGGCGCCATCCATGCGCTGTGAGGGCTTATTTGTGTAATATCATGTGCACCATAATTTATTTCAGGTTCTGTGTAATATTTCATTCATGGTTCCATGTATTTTTCATGTAATTGATGCTGTGTGTATATGACCACGCGGTGTTGTTCATGTTAGATTTTCCCGCCATCAGATGTGCTAAAAGCCTATAAATGTCTCAATCTACAGGAGAATATTTTTCCCATCAAAAATTTGTCTGACCACAATTTGCCGTTTTTATGGAGAAATATTGAAATTTCACCTGCTTCACATGATCCGCTACGAATTTTATCGAGCAGCATCCGTGCTATGTAAGCTTGCTTTCATGCATCTGCGTGTTTGTGACCATCCATGTCGTGTCCCATCTTATTTCATATGCATTTGTGCCATTTATGTAATTTTTACGGTGATATTATTTCCGTCCTAGCTGGCTATGTGTATAGGCAGTCGCCACACTAACCATGTGCTGGTAAGTGTGCCCCGATGAGTCCGCATTAGTGATGGCAAATAATCACACGTGTTTGCCCATTTCATAATTCTTTGCGCCCTGTCTTTAGGAAAAATCGGCAGTCAACCCTAGCGGCTGCCGACCCCTTTCCTTGTGAAGGTTGTTTTTTCTAACACCACAGAGAAGTCATCCATCTAGGAGTGCGCTAGATTAATTGTGGGCTGGGGAACACCTGAACAGAGTTAGCTAGACACGTCAGAGTTCATGCATAAAGTTAACCTTGGCACAATTTGTATGAGTGACAAAATAAAAGCAATCCTCAGTGCTTAAAGTATTTCTTTGTAGTGACAGCAACCTCGCGCCCCTTTTTCAGTGATAAAAAGTTTAGTAAAGATGTTTTGTAAGTACGCTCTGGTGAGTGCACAGAAGCCACCGCATCCTTGAGAACCCTGAGTCTCAATAGTGGAGTTACTGGGAAACACCGCTGGCACCCATCTACCGTAAGTTTGTGTCACCGTTCGTCTCGTGTCTCACCAGACTCAGTACACACAATAGAACCAACAAATAAAACTAAAAATACCACAAGTTTCGTTCTATTTCTCATGCTTCCTCTAGTTCATTCACGATGACTTCCAGCTGTTCTGAAGCTGAACCTGCTGAAGTTATACATTCAGGCTGTTTCTCCGCCTTGCGTAAACCAAGTATAGATAATTACACCAAAGGGTCAACAAAAATGCTCGAGATATATGAAATATTTAGGAAATTACCAAAACATGCTATATATATATGATTTTTCAAAATTTTATCTCAAAGTATGAAAATCCTTGAATAGGTGATGGTAGGTGGTCAAATGCATACACGGACCAGCCTGTAATCTCATGTGTCTGTGCTGAACTGGTGTAGCGATGCTGCGGTTATCCACAAGCCATTGAATCTTTTGATTATAGAAATGAAAATGTGACTTAAATTTTGACCATGTCATGGCAAGATCATGACTTGAGGAAAACAGAGTACAACCTTACTAACAAGAAAATGCTCTGAATTAACATGGTCATAAATGGGGGTTCTTAAAAAAAAAAAAAAAAAAAAAAAAAAACTCCGGCTTTTCTAGTTTACCGCTGTCTCTGTTCAATCGGTAGACATCCTCTGTTTGCGTACGAGTCGTGAATAGAGGACTGCTTCCAATTGGCTGCTTGTTTTCTGCTCTGTTCAGCATGGTCGGCAGACAAGTGAACCAGGCATTATACAGCTTCCATCATGTGCTTCCATTCCTGTACGAGTAAAGAAGACATCCTCAGACATGTACAGTATTCCGGAGTGCGCAGTGTAATTCTAAAAAAAAAAAAATACTTGAGACTATACTTAAAAACTTGCAACATTACACTGCGTTTTATTAACACGCTTCCACGACTTTGCGGTTGCTCTAAAATTTGGTACACCGCAGTCATTCTACTCCATGCTAACATGTGTTCAAATGAGTGATTGCCAAGATACCTTGGAAGTACAGGAGTAAGAGAGTGAGGGTAATGTGGAGCAGTGCCGGAATGAAAGTGCAGGGGAAATGAGAGGTCCCCATGAAAACCAGCATCATCGTCCAGCATGATTCCTACATGCAAAAATCCGGAGCGACCCTGCTGGGAATTGAGCCAGGTTCGCTTAGGTGGGAGACGAGTAGTCTAACCACTACACCACCATGGCCCCTAGAAGTATAGGAGTTGTGGGAATTTGTCCTCAGATACATCATGCTGTCTTCTATCATAGTGACTTTGATTTACTGTTCTGATGGGAAAAAACTGCCGCCCAGCCTATGTGCCATTGATACAATCCTCATTAAATGTACAGTAGTGTACAGCCATTTTCATCTCTTATTTTATGATGCCAGTAACATGTGGCGATCTGATGCAGTTAATATTGAAACGTGTACTGCTTCTTGTGTACATATGTAGCTCCACCACTAATCTGCACTACACAGAAGGAATAATCAGGTGTGATTAGAAGTTTTGGTAATGAAGTCATGCTCCATTGTTACTACAGAAATCAGAATAACTTTTACTTCTATATCACAGGTTTTGTGGTAATAATGTATTCTCATAATATATTGTAAATTTTATGTGAACCCAATTTATATTTAAATGTGAACAGTCTCTCTGCGCTGCTGTCAGTGTTGTGGCAAAGTGATGTTGAACCAGTTGTAGATGAACAAATGGGCTGGGAAGATGGGAAATCTCCCATCCTGAAAGTTTTATCCAGAATGCCTAACACAGTTTGGACTCCTCCGTACTCGGACTAAACAGAGCTCCGAAAATGACCCACGAACAATGCTGAGAGTCCCCGGTACCCTTCTCTTGCTAGTTTGAAACAGTTTTGCTAACTTTATTTGAATGGTCTGGTTTTGAATTATGTATTGCACTGTTTGAGAGAATTTTGTTGCTTTGTTCAAAATCATTTTCATGTCCATAACCATTGTTAGTTCCTGAAAGACTATTGGTTAATGAACATAACTGGTTATGGCAGCATAACCGTAGTTTTTCCCCGACTCGATCTTTGTGGAGCAGCGTCGCAGTAGATAAGTGTACCCCTGCTGCTCTATGTGAAGGTCCGAGACATTGGTAGAAATGACTAGAGCTGCTACAACCCAGACACTCTGAAGACGAATCTTGCTAATGCCTGCATGTTTTATTAGCGAAACTGTACTCTCCAAAATGCAATATGCAGAAATAGTTTGTTGTTAATGATTGTTCTTCAAATAATTTAATCTTCTTCGGTCAGTATTGAGATAAACTGAATAAAAACTTTTCTTGAGGGAAATGTTTTCTTTACATTGATTTATAAATGTTTGTCGTCTACAGTATTATATTACATCTTGCAGAAATTTATTAATGGTGTAGATATAATTATAAACTCCATAATTGTAACCTATAGTGTAGACTTTCAAGTGGACATGAATATTGACCATCTTGGGGCGATTAAAAATTTGACTATGGCAATTTACTGCACTGACCGAAGGCTATGTTAAGGTCTAAGAGTGACATAAAATACTGTTGCACTGCTAGAGTTAAAACTCAATATCATAAACTACTGTATATTGGAACAACCCGTTGCGATTAGAATTTGAGATGGATGAATCGGAGAGAGAGAATTTCGAAGTTTTGTGGTGCAATGTATTTAGTGTGGAACTTGAATCAAACTTTGGATCAGCTTAGAGCGGAGCTCAGCGTTTCAGATCAGGCAAGTTATGTTTGTTTTGAAATTTCAATTTTATAATTCTGCACAACTGTAAATAGTTCATACTTTTCAGGTGTTTTTTTTAATTTTATAGTTCACAAAATCACAATGCACTTTCATAAGTTGCAAGGTACTATTGTGTACTTCCTCTGTCCTCCATTTTTCATGAGAGAACCCAGACAGTTGTTACATTTACCACAAGTATGTTGAAGAGCATGTTGAAATTTACTACAGAAGTGAGAGAAATTTTGACCAGTAAAGTTTATGTTTTGAGCTTATTGTTACAGGTGAATACTTTCAGTTTAGGAAGTAAGTTATGTTGGTATTGTACACTCCAGCTGTCGTTTCTTCTGCAGTATTGCGGATTGTGATTGATTAGTGTCTGAATTGTGATCTGAGTGCAGAAAGCAAAGGAGAAAGTACCTATTCAAAATATACTAGCATCATGTTAATTATTACAGTAAGGTCTCGTTTGACTGAAATCCAACTGACCAAATGCGCTTAACCAAACTGTTGCTTAAAAATTGTTCAAAAATGTATGTATGAGTAGCAACAAACATTAGTACTCTGTGAACTTACTTGTATCAACAGTAACTCTCTGTGTCGTAAACATTCATACAATATAGTTGTAATGTATGTTTAAAGTATGTACCATACTAAATTGATATTTATGTGTAAATATACTTAGTACAGGGCTGCCACCAACCCTGGAATCCTTGGAATTAAAAAAAATTGCAAATGACAGAAAAAATGTGGATATGAAAGCAGTTTCCATATTTAATGTAGTTGTTTTGGTTTGTACAAACCATGTTAATTCTTTTCTTCACTCACATTTATATTTTCGTTTATACGATGACTGTATTGGTGATAATTTTTGTTTCCCCGCCATTGTGATATCTATGCCAAACGCCAAACTCTCACCAAATTCACATTGCACGCGTAAAAACAGCAATTTGTGGCAAAGGTTCTTTTCGTTAACGGCATTGGCCTTTGCATGTGATCATACAACCAGGAACAGAAAAATATAGATAACTGTATACCTGCGCCAGTGAATAATTAAGCAAAATATTTTTAACATCCACTATTGAAGCATTGACGCATGTCCAAAATAATTTGCTTAATTATCCTCTCCATTATAAGAATCTTTCGAACAAATGCATCAGTGAAACTGACACACAGCTGTGGGCGCTAGTCTCGCCACATTGAGCAAAAAGAATGTTTCAGATTAGATTTTCCTACAGTGTTAAAAATCTGTAAAAACGGATAAAATCCGTTAAAATGGCTGGCCTGATAGTACAATAAACCTACATTTGTAAAATACAGTGGTACCTCTAAGTATTGGACCCAGATGAATTGGAAGTCCGCATCCACAGAATATAGTCTGTGGTCCCATTTTTTTTATTTATCTGCATTTAAGACCATATTTATTGAGTGTATACGTATGGAAATTTTTTGTCAGTCCTCTGAGAAACAAGAAGTGTGTCCACTGTAAATAGTTCTACATGCACAAAAAAAAAAAAACATAATTTGCTATCTTCCCACCTAACATTTTCCTTGCAAAAATTGCGTACATTATTCTGGAGTAGTCAAATTTTTGTTTAGCAGAACGACCCCTGGTCTCATAAAGTTCAGTTATACAAGACGCTAGTGTACGTTCCGTTAATAATGTAACATTTCAGAAATTATAGGGGGGGGGGGGAGGAACCTACTGAATGCAGTTACGTTGAACTGCAGTAATAAAGGATTCTGTTTGTCCGCAATGACTTATTCATGATCTTTCTCTGGTTACAGCAGAAAATGTTTAGTGTCTACTTCAATTACGCACTGTGGATCCTGCCATGAAGCTAGGCTGTGTTCTTGGAAATCATGACTTGATATTAACAAAATGCACAAGTTACACCCTTGCGCAAGAACGTCAAATGCTGTTATTAGGATTCAAAATAACAAGCATTTATGCTCTTCACACATCATGCACTGCTCCATGGAAAAATTCTGAAAACTCTTGCTATAAACATAAAAATGAATATTTTCTCATTTCTTTCTTCATAGTGTTTAGTTTTCGTGGAAAATCCTTCTGTGGAATGTTTCACAAGTTCTGCACTATTACATTAAGATTAATAAAGTATACGGCTCAACTTGACGTTCATGCAATATAAATAGTTTGATAACTAGGGGGGGGGGGGGGCAGCCAAACGCTGGCGGGGGTATAATGAAGCCATTATCCCGATCTGGCATTGCATTGCGAGAATTTCTTGTCTGTTGCCAAAGAATTGTGTATTTCTGATCAGTTATTATTATCACTGCTCTTTTAAGTGACCTTATGAAAACAGACCACAACTACCAACAATTTGTTGTTTTAATGTTGGGCTGGCTTTGGATAGAAATATATGATTTTACACAGCCAAGATTAATTTATAAATTAAAACATGTGAATAGTAAACTACCAACATGGCATAATTTGTGATTCAATTGAAACTCTGATATCTTGTTGAATGGTCAAGCTAGCTTTATTCGTTTGTTCAGTTCAGCTGCTTATTTATTAGTAAGTTATAACATTTGCCTAACGATAATCTATGTAAGATGGGTGTTGCAAGATACATGCGTTTATCACATTTTATTTCACCCACGTGAATTAAGAAATAAGTACTGGTAATTCCTCCCCATTCCCTCAAACTACCAAAGTCAAAGCATTCCAGGACTGCTAAATTTACAACTACAACTACAACTACAACCTGAACACTGGCAACATTATAGTGAAACATGGTCATCGTTCACTGTCGTGAAACAAGCTTCTTAAGCCATGTGGTTCTATTACATTTATAGGAAATTGTGTAACTTTTACCTAAATTATTTTGTAAATGCACAAACTCAAGTTAGTGAGCTGAAATGGACGTACACCGCATGTTTATACTTGTGTGAAGTGATCTCTCCAACAAAAACCCACAACACACCTTGAGAAAATATCTACTTGGTATTAATAATATTTTTGAAGAAGACAGTTCCAGTGTAGACCCGCCACATGCAGGGAATTTATTCTGTGTTGGTGTTTAGAGGATGATGTGTTTTGTATATACTTTTTGATAGTGTACATTGTTAGCTCGAAAACTGCCCTAATTGTTGTCAAGTTGTAATAGTGTGTTTATGATAATTTTGTGTGAAAAATATTTACTATTCAGTGGGTAATTTTAGACCAACCATAAAAGCAGTGTAAAAAATTGTAAGATGCAGACAAGCCAACATGAAGTCACAAAGGATAAAACAAGCTTGTGAATAGATTTTATGCCATCTTGTTGCCGTTGTGTGTATTTATGCACATGAGAGTACACACATTGTTTGGAATTATGTTTTGAACCCAGAGAGCTTGCATCCTTCCTTGGGACTCTTGTTTGGTTCTGTCCTGTTCGTCTTCCTGTCTCTAGATATTATGTTGCATTAGGAAGTAGCAGAACACTATGGCTGTCCTATGTCGAGAGTTTTGTCATGTTCAGTTGTTGCTTATAACGTAATGTGTTGTACTGTATACTGTTGATCGTATTGCCTTCGATAGCTTTTTCTCTTGGGACAACAATTGCTTATTAAAAAAAAATTGTTTTTAAATTGCACTTGTTTATTACCTAGTTCTTCCTCCTTGCATATTAATTAAATATTAGTACTGTATTAATTTAAAAAGCTACTACACATCAGTTCAGATGAAAAATGTGTTCAGCTGGTTCGTGGTTGTCGGCTTTCCTGAAACAACCTTGGAAGAAGAAAAAGTCCACGCCTGTATTGAATAAACAGTGTGTCACATTTATTCAGTAATGGTAACAGCAAATAGTGAGAAGTACTCTCATTTCTATACAAATATGAACACTAAAAGTTAACTTTTGTTTTTTTAAACGAAACGTTAATAACGTTACAGTACATGGTAAAGAAATAAATTACAGGATCATTACATCAGGACAACATTCTGCCCACCAGAGGAACAGGAGAAAGGCACTTTCCAGTACTTGTCAGGATGCCTTATGCCAAGATGCATGAATCGGTACTGTCATGTACGTGTGGTGTCAAACAGAAGCCATGAATCAAAGAAATGCTGTGTGTTATCCTATAGCAGATTTTTCCATTTCTGTTGCACGGAAGATAGCACAAGGAGCCACAAGATGTCGCATTGCTGTGCGTTCAATGACCCTGGTATCACTAGCAGTGGTGAACAGTGATAATGTCGCATTGCTGTGCGTTCAATGACCCTGGTATCACTAGCAGTGGTGAACAGTGATAATGTCGCATTGCTGTGCGTTCAATGACCCTGGTATCACTAGCAGTGGTGAACAGTGATAATGTCGCATTGCTGTGCGTTCAATGACCTTGGTATCACTAGCAGTAGTGAACAGTGATAATGTCGCATTGCTGTGCGTTCAATGACCCTGATATCACTAGCAGTAGTGAACAGTGATAATGTCGCATTGCTGTGCGTTCAATGACCTTGGTATCACTAGCAGTAGTGAACAGTGATAATGTTGTTGAGCAAGTGAAGATGTATGTGTGTGTGTGTGTGTCTCTCTCCCCCCTCCCCCCCCCCCTTCTAAACGAATGCAGCTTTTAACAAGGAAATCACTGTAAACATATCAAATCTTTGCTGATTTAAATTAGTGTTAGGGTCGTATGTAAAGTAGATCACAACTGGAAGGCATCAGGCCTTTCAGTCATGATTGTTTGGAAACGCATGTCATGAGTGTCAAAAAAAGTAAAAAATATTGAGAAATAGTTTTTCCTTTTCAAATAGGACAATTATGTTTAATAATGCCAATGGTGAATTATGATTATGGTTGCTAAAGGTCATTGCATTTATGATGTAACAAATGGTTTTGACCAGTTTCCTTTTGTTTGGATGTGACTGGAGTAAGAGTAAAGAACGGGATATTTGTGACTTGAATGATATATATATATATAAATTCATGGGGGGGGGGGGGACCCAGGATGAGGCAACACCCTCAGTGTGACTGGCTTTCCAGCCAGGACCCGTAGGTTCCCGCCATTCCTGAACATGACATGAACTGAGACCCTAGGATGGACCGGTGCTGGAATGTAAGGGCGGGGGAAACAGGAGTTCCCAGAGTAAATCTGCTGGCAAGTGGTATCATCCAGCACAATTCCTGTATGCAAAAATCCGGGCTCGAACCTGGATTGCCTTAGTGGGAGGCAAATGTGCTAGCCACTGCGCCACCGCTGCCTCTATTGAATGATAATACATGTTGAAACTAAATTAAATGAGGGCTGTGAATTTTGATTCCCATTTTATTGGTAAATTATAAAGTATTTATACAATTGGTATCACCTGGTATAAAGTATATTCATGTCCGTTTAACGGACAGCTTGGTTACGTGTGAATTACACGTGTGCATTACATGACCTCTGAATATGTGAATTTTACATTGGTGGTGTAAGACTTTTTATTACGAGTATTATCAATTAATATTCTTTGAAACTATGTTATATTCATTTTTATGATTAATTATGCAAGTGTAATATGGAGTTGAGCTTTAAGAGGTTTTGTAAGCAAAGCATAAACAGTAATTTGAGAAACCCACGTGAATGGTATGGGACATGATTATTTATGGTATTTTTTTTATTAACAATGTTAAATGCATTGGAAATTTTTAATGTGAAATTGCTGTCATCCAAGATTATATGGATTTGTCCTAACAAGCGAAAATTTTCACTTTCCTGAATTTTTTTAAAGAGTGCTGATGCCGCCTAAGAGCCTGGCGGCAGTCAGACCATGACGGCGCTCACAGCTAACTTAACACATGGTGGTAAACGCGTGTCCAGTACAGCTACACGGACTTTCCCAAAACGGGATAATTTATTTCAGTGCTGTGTATTTCTTTTTCAGTGTCAAAATATGTTTGCAAAGTTTATGTAATATTGTATTATTCAATTTCAAAGTGCGCGCAGCGCCGAAGAACAGGACAATGATGTTCAGGCTCAGATGCCTCAGGAATTGAAATAACAGAAATTCAACATTAACAATCTATTTGTGAAAATGTATTCTATGCCATTTAAATTCACATATTAATATTTTTAGCTCAGCGTGTATAGCACTTCTGCTTATGTGAACCCCATAGGCAGCCATGGTAGGTCCGTGCAACCCCTACCTCTGGGCAGTTGTTCTAAGAGAGCTGGCGACGTAACAATCTGTCACGTACGCACTTCATACTTTTGCACTGATGTAAAAATCCATAGTTTCATGTTAGTATACCAGTTAACATTTGCTTCGCGTACGTTTGCCAGACATCCCCAGCATAATGCTATCTGCTTAACTTAATTATTTGGTAGCCCTTGTGGCTTTTTGAACTTAAAACGAGATAATGTTGAGAGGCAACGCAACTTGTGCATCAGGTGCGATCCGCCCATGTTCAGGACTTTTCATTGTAATTTCTGCATAATTGCGGCAAGCAATCTTAAGGGTAATTATTTTCAGGGTTTATTCAATTGTTTTATGGCCACATTGCCCACCACCACGTGGTTAGCTAACATCAAGTCCATATTCACGCCATAACTGCGTTTAGAGGGCTTTATTTATCTCTGGGCAATACGTATTATTTTCATTCAGGGTTCGTGTAATTTTTTGTGTTTGATGCTTTTCTGTATGAACACGCGGTCATCTCACATGTCCATTTTCCGTGTCTGACGAGCGTTTGGATTTTTTTCTAATGCAGTTATAATTTTGGCTGGTAACAATTTGCCGATTTTAACATAAAATAATGTGTGTTCCACCTGCACATGTGATCCGCTAAGAACTTCATCCAGCGGCACCCACGCCATTTAATACTGTTTTCAAACATCTGCATGTTTATTATGCCTGTTCATGTCATGCGCCATGTTCGTCCATTGATATTTTAGTAATTTTGTATGGCGTTATAATTTTCTGCCCTAACCCGCTGTGTGTATTGACCATCGCCACACAACACGTGGTGCCAGGACGAGTCCCTATGAGTTGGCGTTAGCAACCAAGGTAAGCCCGTAGTAGTGTTCAGGTTCATGCTCCCATGTCCTGTGTCTGGGCAAAATCTATAGTCCATCACAACGGCTGTAGACCCCCCCTTGCTTTGTGGAGACTGTACCATCACGCACCACGGAGGATCACCCATCTAGGAGCGCACAAGTTAAGTAACGTGCTGGGGGAATCACCCACCGAAACTGGCTAGTCACGTCCAAGTTGTTTACCATAAAGTTTCATTCTTGGCACGATGTAACTTGCATCAACAAAAACAATCTTACCAGTGTAAAATTATGTATTCTTGTAGTATTGAAACCCAACTTTCTCCAAGTATTTCAAAATGCAATGTTTAATATTGCAAGTGTTTTGCAAGTACGCACGGGCGAGATGAACACACAGAACCCACAGCATCCCTGAGATCCAGAGTCTCTAAGTGCGGTGCGTAGGAACCACCGCTGGCGCCCATCAAAAGACAGGTAAAAGGTGTACCATAATCGTCTCGTGTCTCGCCCAACGGTGTCCGTACTGCATTGTAATTTATTCATTGGCTGTTATAAATCCATGTGTTTGATAGAGTTGTTTGAAAAACATAGGTGTGTTATGAATTCTTGTCTACACTTGTTTCATTAATATGGAACAAGTAAACTGCGCTACTCTATGCTCAAATTTTTTCTTTTGCTGCATGTTCGCGATGTCGATTTTATTTACTCCTTACATGAGGAGGATCTCATCAACCTCCTTACTGACCTTGGCTGCCAATTTGATGGGGATGACACAGTCGCGAACCTCTGCAAGACAGCTGTCAGCACGTGGCGGGGTCAGAATTTTCAACCGGTGCCAGCGCTACAGCAGACTGGTGCGGTGAGTGCATCACAGTGTATCCCGAATTTTGCTAAACTATTGCGTTCAATACAAAAATATTTTACCCCTGACAACCCCGAAGCCTGTGCACATTTTGATATTTTTCATTGTAGTCATGCAAATAGTGAACTTATGCCTAGTATCAGAGGATGATCTTCTGGAGGGCACTTCCAATCAGTGAAACTTCTTAATGAGGGCCTTACTTGTTTGGAGGGTGGTACCTTTATTGGCTTCAAGCGTCTGGTATTAGCAGCACTATTTCCCCCTAGAGTACGTCGCTAATAATGTGTATCATTTTCAGGGTCCCGGCAAACAGATGTTCGAATTTATTGTCTTTCCACCTTCTTCACAAGATTGCAGTGGTAATATACAGATCATTAAGCAAGCTGCTACTCTACTCATATACATGCATGCCGAGGATGAAGCTATCCCCCATGAATCGCGACATGGAAGCCTATTTCTGAATACAGCGAGGTGCATCATTGCAGGACCATCGGGTTGCAGCAAGACGTGCATCCTACTGAGTTGGCTGGAAGAAGAGAACGGCCTTCGCTTTGAGAGCAATACCAGCGATTGGCACGTGTACTGCAGGTTGTGGAAGGTACGAGATATTTCCCATCCAGTTAACGAAGCCATCGTACCTCCGAGCGAAGCACTGCAAAACTCGATATTTGTCTCTGATGATACTGTTAGTAAATAGTATTATAAAGAGTGTAATAATGTTGTCAGGCCAAATTTCTATAATGCTATAGTGTGTATATTGGTGAAATCAGAGATCCACATTCTCCAGATGTTTATGCCACTGTGCCACCTTGCTTCATACGAGTTGTTGAAGAGAAATGGTCAGTTTTTGAGATGCAAGATACAAGTCTGGAATAGCACACACAGCAAAAACATCTGAAGCCGTAGCTCTGTAGATGACGTGCCCACACTTGCAGTCCACGGTACTCGTGGACTTGGTAAACAGATGAAATTAAAAAAAAAAAAAAACAGTTTTGTAAATTTGTACATACTTTATTTACATAAATACAACACCGTTAATATTGCCCTGTACAATATGATGTCACTTTTCCACAGGCTTCTGAAATACATTTGATCCTATTTGACTTGTATAGTTAAACTCTTGCATAGCATACAACTGCAAATAGTTTGAAAAATATTTCATTATACATACATACAAACAAACAAACATCAACACTTAGGTTCACAGATGCAGATAAAAATACTGTTTCCATATTCTGTAGTGTATAACAATGAAATACTGCATACTATTATAGATAAGCGCAACTGAAACGATTATAGTACAATCACACTCTGCAAGTGAAATTAATTTGATATTTTACAACACAAGACTACCACACACATTACAATATATAAGTACTATAGTGTTTTGATTAATTGACAGATCATTATTTCGTACATCACACACTCAAGAAAACAGTTAATATCAATCACATCATCTTGCTCATCATGGCTAACGCTGCTGAAAATACTTTACTGGAAAAAAAATATATATATATATATAAACATGGCATCAACAAGATTACCGAGCCCAGCTTCAAACAGCAGGGGCAGTCAGTTTACAGTTTCAGGGTTATCGGAATCCTCCTCGGTTCCGTTACGGTACGTGGAAGGGGAGGGTAAGGACATTTCAAGAATTTAGCAACCTCTGGTTCTGGATAAAGTGGCCCTTCCCAAAATTTAGTTTTCAAAACACACCCAGAAACTAAATACTCGCCATTTGCAATTACACTAAGTAATAAAGGGCAGGATGCCACATAAACAACAGTTGTACGTAACTAGATTGGCATTTCATTGTGGTTGTATTAATTGGCATTCACTGTGTGTTTATAAACTAGGTCCAGCCAACCAGCTTCCATGCCAAGCTGCCCAAGACTCATATTGGACATTTGGGAGGTTATGGTTGATTCTTAACAGCAAAATCTTGAGTACAGGGGAAATGAGGAGAAAGTGTATCAGTCGCAGAATGTAAGGATGGAGGAAACCAGCTGCCAGCCAATAGAAAAGTCTACCATTTTTTAAATTAAAAATAATATGATTTACAGTAAAATCTCATTATAAATTAATGAAGTCTAAACTTGTAAACCTTTACAACATTAGCTTTATGAAATTATGGCACAATTGCAGTATTAACTCAAATCTAAGCGGCCATCGATTCTAAGCCACACCTGCTTCTATGGGAGATATTTTGGGAAAATTAATATTAGTACATATATGGTTGAACCTCCAGTCCACTAGGATGGTACATTTTTAACTTTGGCACGTGATACTCATTGGCTAACAGAATAAAAGACTTCGCTTCATCTACAAGCGACAATGAATGGGGTTTGGAAGCATAGCATTTCTACAGGAATTCCCTGGACTGGGGACAGAATCCTAGGTGGCAATAATAGATTGTTAGTTATCGACACCTAGCTACAACCCCAAAGACGTTCAAGGGCGCACAGAGATATTTCACATGGCAACAATGGCCACCCTTAGCTCCGCCTACCACCGAGGCAGAATATATTCCCATGCAGGGGCTGGAATCGTCAGCCACCCCAGCCGGGCTGAGTAAGCTCACCAGCAAGTCAGCAGCCGACGCGGCCCACTCTATATTCAGGTTGTGCCTCTGTCCGGCATTAATTCACACGCAGGTCACTCCAGTAAGTGACTCCGACAAGCACTGACTAAAGAAGTAGCTACTTTGAGACGTAACGCTACATTACTGTGAACAAGAACCCATCACGCATCAACTTCATTAGAAATGGTTTCGATTCACTAAAATATATATATTTCACACCAAGTCAAGTTCGTTACACAAGGGAGAAGTTTTCAATTTAAAGTGAATACTTATTCATAAATTGACTTGTTTATAATGACACATTTAGGCTGTTTGTTCAAACAAACATGCATTTTATCATTATTTATGATGTTTCCCGGGTCTAATATCCAAGTCTGCATTCATTGTTTTCCAGTATCCCTTGGGTTTTTTTATCAACTGAAAAACAAATTTTCGAGAATCCACTGTATTCAACGAAATAGCAGCCATGCGAAAAAATTTTTTCATGCAAAAAAATTGATGGCACTCAGTTCTGAGCCACACCCTTATTTTTGAAAAAAATGTGCGGCTTAGAATTGAGTAAATAGTGTACATAGTAATTGCAGTCACACTAAAATTTATAAAATTACAAAGAAATATATTTGTTAAAAATGCAAGGATAAAACGGAACTTTCTTAAATATAAACATACGCAAATTACATCCTGTGGTTTGCAAATAATACGCACTCCTTTCTTATTGGTGAAGTTTCCTTTGAAAAAAATCGCACCACTTACCCGTAACACTGAAGGGGTTTTTTTTTTTTTTCCAAAGATGTTTATCTTCTGAAATACATAAATTTAACAAATGCTCTTTATTTTCCTGCAAGAAGCACTTGAAAATTGACATTGCACTCGATAAAACATTTTTGGTGACAAGGGGTTTGTAATGTTTATGCTTATGAAGTATCATTCTATTTGTAACATGTCTACCTATTGATTTAAATTAATATTTCATATAAATATTTTGATTATACATGAGAGATGTTTAAACACCGTCTTCACGGGAAAAAATGCACTTTGACATGCAATTTCTAGATTTTTTTTAAAAGCCAATGATTAGTTTAAATTACTCCAAGGGCAGTAATTGTACAAAGTCATTCCCATATGGGACTTTACTGTACGTTGCGAGATATGGCTTCACATTTTTATGCACGGAGGAATTCAAGTTGTAGTGAAAGTTAACTTAACTTTTGTATGTTAAAGTCAAACATTTTTCTGTACACAGTTTTTGTAGAGTAGTATTTGGGCAAGAATTGAAAATTTTATGTTAAAGTGAAAGATACATTAATGTGAAGTACGTTATAACATAATTTTACCGTATGACACTGGGCTTGTAGATTGGGGGGAGGCAGACTTCCGTAACAATAGAATTCCATACATTACCAAAGTACATAATATTGGTATCATTACGGTTAGAGCAACACACTGTTGAAACTACGCACAATCAGAGCTGTAAGAGAACATTGCAAGTTTATTTGCTTACTTAATTATCACATATACAACATAAATATCCAATGTGCATTACAAATTTTTATACTGCTTAATTTCTAAGATTTTAAGGATATGGTGAACCTTACAAAAAAAAAAAAAAAAAAAAAAAAAAAAAAAAAAAAAAAAAAAAAAAAAAAAAAACTGGTTATGCAATGTTATAATCACTGTCTTTCAAGTATACAAGCCAGGCACAATAAAGCCTCAGATATAAAGACATAAATTACTACCATACATTGATAGAACATTTTTTTGTCAGAAGCAATAGATTCTCTGTCAATTCTAGAGCTCTGATAATATGTTAGTTTTTATTAGGAAAAAATGCATTTATGACGAACATCAAGAACTATTTTTGCATACTAACAGAGGAATAACTTTGCACCTAACCTACAAAATACCTATAAAGTATTAACACGCAAAATTTTGATTATTATTCACAACAAACAAAGTATAAGTAAGCAGAATAAATTTCTTCACGTAGTGTCTTTTCAATAGGTCAGTTAATTGTGCAACGAAACAGGTCACACCAAAATGAATGTTCAACATTGACGGACAAGCCAATGGTGTAACTGATATGAATGCACTACTACCAACAGAGGGTATAACTTGCTACTAAACAATGACACACGTTAAAATGTTGCACATATCTACTTATAAGAAACCCTCAAGACACACAAGAAAATATTGATGTTCATAAAATTGTTCTCCCGCTGAAACTTTTGTCGCTTACCCCTCCTCATACTCGAAAGGATGTAGTTAATTTATTCATATGACAGCTGAATGCATTGTCTATCAGGTGAAATTCCACAATTAAAAAAAAAAGAGCTAGTACACAATAGTAGTTTATTGATAAACTGTCTGACAACATTTTCAGTACAGGTATACAACCATTGATGTTTACACATATAGTCAGTGGCATAGCAGATGTTGAGGACCTCTCTAGACTTCATGCAGCTCCCAGTCCGCAGTGAGATGCCAACATGGAAGGATCTCCCTGGGTGGCATGTCTAAGGGGTGGCGGGCAGGACCTTGCAGGATCTTTCATTGAAATTAATCAAAAACTATCCTAGATCCAACGTGACTCAAGAGAGGCTGATGAGCTTACCTACAATATCAAATAAGAGTGAAGAAGCTAATTCAACGAGAGAAAAACAAAAAGAAAAAACTTTTTTACGTACGACAGGTGGGTTCATCTAATGCGCATTTAATATTTTCACGTAGTACTGATTGTTATGTGATATGCCTAAGGTTGGTTTTCTAAATCAAAATACATCACTCTTCAAGTGACAAGAGTAAAACTTACATCAAATAAATAATCAGTATACATTATGTTTTAAAATTGCCTCAAGATTTTTACTTGTTCTCGATTAAAACAAAAACAAGTGAACCCCTGCTGCATAACACAGAGGGGAGGCAGCAGAAGCAAGCTCTGCCACTTCAACATAAATGCCTAGATTGAGCACTGTAACATGGATCTGGTGTTTGACCGTAATACGTGCTGGCCGGGAGTGGGCTAAGTGACACCATGCGACGACATCTCATTTATTTATTTAACACTGATTGTGGTAGTACATCAGTACAGCACAGGCGGTGGGCATCCATCGTCATTGGTGAACATATTCGCCTCCTGGTATTTCCCCCGAGTAAAAAGACAAGTGTAAACAACAAGATAATGCATGTTCTAAATACTGAATACTTCTGCCATTTTACAGTAGTTAACATAAATATAATATATATAATTACTTTAGTCAAGTAATTTTTTTAGAGGAGAAATTTTTGGACCAGCACTTCAGCAATTAAGGCAAGGAGCTGTGTCAGTCTGCAACATGCTATGCCATAGCGCGCTGTTGATAGAATCTGAAAATATCGACTTGCAACGATGTACAACTAACACGTATCATACAAAAGTTAGTCAAACATTGGGCTCCCTTTTACACAATTTACAATCCACACAACAAAATAACTCTGCTTGCTTTAGTTCTTAGCAAGCAAACATGATCGTTTCACACTGAATACACAATATAACATGAACAGGAGTGTTGAAAAGCACCATAGCCAATAATTTACAGTTAATATTCAACTATTTAATATGGTTAACTTAAGCTTAAAGTTATTGTTAATAGCAGTCACAAGAATAACAATAATGTAATTGATTAGGATTCGCTTGCATACCTAACATATCACAGATATTTTTGTTGTGACGCGTAACTGTCGGAACTTAACTTGCAGTTCTTTCAATGTGGAGCTGACATCTAGACACACCACTCTACTACAGTCCACCATGTTGAAACCACTTCAAATTGCCGCTAATACATTACAACCACAATGATGACATGTAGACACATACAATATGATATGCAATGAGAACTTCCCTTAAACTATTTAAAAAAATAATTTGTACATAAAAATAAGGAACTAAGTTATATCTATTTTGCTTCTTGTTACTTGGAGCACAAATTCAATGACTAGTTACGAATGCATATTTACAAGTTAAATGCAGCTATGTATTTCAAACACTGTCAGAAAAAATTATGTCAGACTCAACCACTATGAGTATGGATGAATCCTACAATGATACATGAAAGGGTCAATGGGTTAGTACGTAACTACACTGAAAAATAACAACATTTTATTATTACTGTACCTACTGCACAGTACTATAAGTATTTGGAGTAAATACAAATTTGGAAAATTAATAATTAATATGTGCACATTTTATTAACTCTGCAACACAAAATCATTCATTTCCACATTGCCCTCTCTATCATTCACGTACATGAGTACAAGTGGTTCTACGTCAATATCATGAGACCAACTCTGTGAGAGGAAACACAACTGGAATGCACAAAAGTGGTAGAGTACGCTCTCGATTCTCACACCTTTCAAGGTTCTCAGGGAAAGGGTTATTTCATGACTGTTGGTATTCCAGGGGCTTTAGAAACGAGATTTGCCAGAGTTCTTATTACAAAATATTTTGAAACTGCTACACATTTATTTTGTGTATGACTGCAAACTGAATACTTACAAAAACTTTACAGCTGTGCACTTCATTTCAAATGCATGTAAAGCCCACCCCCCCCCCCCCCCCCCCGATCACCTATCACATTAATTGGCACTTGTATCATTATAATTTTCCAGTGTGTCCAACTGTAGGGCATCATATCAGTCGCACACCCTGCCATCTGCTCTCCATACTGTCTTCCTTACCTCCTTCCAGGTTTGCCAACTGCCCCACTTTGTACAGGATTTCCTAGAGCTGTGCCGGATCACCAGTGAACCAATTATGTGATGACGGGTCATTGATGTGCTACGAATGTGCGGAAAAGATTTTTGCAGTAAATTTAGGTTACTATTATACTTAAAGAACGGTAATTGGTGAAGTGCAACACAACTAAAGGCAACTGTTAACTTATTTCAGTTTACAGTAAAGTAACTACACTAACGCAATAATATCATGCAAGTTCAAGTACAGACAACAATAAAAGAACATACACCTGTCTACGTTTATGAAAATATGTACGTTGATGCATAACATGTAGATATGCTATTTCTGTTCGCTGCATTAAGTGTCCCTTATGGCAAATCTGAAAGTTGGCACCCCTACCTCTTGTCTTACACAGTACAGTTACACTGTACTTGATAAACACAAGATCCATCAGTTCCTCAACTGATTCCTCATGACTAGACATATTGGCCCTACGTGCTAAGTCTTCGAAATGGGAACCACTACCCTAAATTGTTTTGAAACACATTTGTGCATCCGTAAATGTTACTTCTCGGAGGCTGCTGCAGAACAGGAGGAAATAAAATTAACCAACTTACCCAGGGTTCCATGACAAAAATTTTTTTTAATCTTTTTCAGCACTGAACTAAAATTTAACTTAATAAATTTTACAAAACCTACTTTTGAAGCAGGAGTTGTAAAATTTTTCAGCCATCCTTCATTTGGCTTATTAAGTTAAATTACTTTTAAACAGCACACAGTCAAAGGAAACTAAGCAACCAGCTAATGTGGTTGCTATTTAGAAAATTTGGCTTTATAAGAAATCTTACCATTTCTGGCAGCGATCAATGGTTATTTTCTTTGATTTGTACCATTTTTTGTGTGTGCGTACAGTAAAATCTCAGTATAAAGTACTTTAAAGTTTAACTTTAAAATCTTCAGCAGATGTAAAATCATTAGATAAATGTTCAGTATAAAGCAGTTTTCATTATTAAGTATAATATTTCAAGTCTGCTTGTGTACTTTGAATTGAGATTCTACTGTATCAACTGTGTTCCCCTTCTGAAAAACATGTAATAAAATCAATTTTAAAAACCCTTTTTATACTTAATTGGCATATTTAATTCATTTTTGTATTTATTCTATGTTGAAGCAATGCCAAGCTACATTAGAATATTAAAAGTTAAATCATGGAATTATAACAAGCAAAAAATTAATTTTCAAACATACCACACCAAAATACTTTTTTATTACATTACCTTCTCTATTGCAAGATTTATCTGAAGAACAAAAATAAATACCTTTTCTTGTAATACAGCGCATTTCAGGACTAATGCTACCGATGAAATAATTCTATGATTAATTTTAACAAGGTTAAAATAATAAAACATTACAACCTGTAAAAGAATATTTACCAGCATTCATGCACATTTAATATCTACAATTGCTGTGCATCCACTTTGAAGTACAAAGACGTTGACACAGGTTAATACTGTTGTGTTAAAAATGTTTTCTCAGTGGTGTAAACATGAGGGATTTTTATCAGTTACGAACAGCTAAATAAGAGCTCTGAACATTTGTCACCCTCTCAAGTGTTGGTCATCCTAAAATAGTACGGGTTAGCACTTCTGCATGCACCATTCTAGAGCAAGTAACGTAAACTAGTATAGTGTGATCCAGACTGTCAAAAAGCCCATGTTTTCACTCAGTCCACTGCTCTATATTGCATCACAAAAAATTGCCACTCTTCTGAAACTACACCCACCAATTCATTTTTAAGGGGGTAAAAATCCTTATAATTTTTTACGTACTTATTTTTGTTTCACCATAGTTCACTCTTCAGATCAAATATTTGAAGACGAGGGCCATCACAGATTATGCCATATCTTAGAAGATGTTTTAAAGTCCAAAACAATTTTCCCATACAGATTGATGCATATATTCTTTTCTGTCTTACAAGAGCGAGTGAGTGAAGAGATTTGAGCAGCTCTTAACATCGAGGTATTGATAGCAGACGAGAGTGAAGCAAGGTGAGAATGGAGCAGTGCCAGAATGACAATGTGGGAGAAACGGGAGATACCAGAGCAAACCCGCCGACAAGCAGCATCGTCCGGTACAATTCCCATATGCGAAAACTTGAGAGTGACAGTGACGTGAATAGAACGTGGTTTGTTTAGGTGGGAGGCAAGTAGTCTAACCACTACACCAACCTGACCCTTTTGTCTTCCACATGAGAAAATATAAACTGAAATCAGGAAGTTTGAGTTTTAATTTTAAATATTAACAGTAAGTAGTGAAGAAATGTAAGACAGCACAAGTTGTTACCACCTCCTTAAATGTACGTATAACTGTTCGAGTCTTGCCAGAAAAGAAAAGGGAGCAATGTAGAAGCAATGAATTTGTGAGAACTGTAAAAAAAAAAAAATAGCTTAGTTATAAAAATGTAGCCAAGTTCTATAGAAATCAATACATAAAATGAAAGGCAAGAATTATGGCTAAATAGTCAGAGGAGCGTTGGCATATTTTTAGAACATTTTAAAAATTGTTTGCGTCATATTACTTAAAAAGAATATAATATAAAAATCTTTTTGATGAAAGTTAACATGAACTAGAATATTTACCAAACTGACCCTGGGTAACAATACCTATTTGGTTCAAAGTAAAAAGGTCCAGAAATCGTCCAACCATGTTACACAGAGTCGTCTTGACAGCGTAACAGGCTCCTGTGTACCACTCACAGGAACATTTCTGTACTCTTAACTAACACAAACCCATGCTAATGTTAATGCTGTTCATTATCTTTTATAACAAATACTAATAAAATACAAATTTTCAAAAATAAATTATTATGTACAGTACAGTAGACCCTGCTATAAAGTATGGTTACATTCCTGGAAATTAAGAGTTTATAGAAAACATTCAAATTTACAAAAAAAAGTTTCACAAGTTATAAACTATGCACTACTGCTTGGTAACACTTTGAATTGTAAGATGTTGCTAGTGATAAAAATTAGTATTAATAATTATTTTACTACCCCCAATTTACAGCTACTTAGTTTTTAAATATATAAAAAAAATCAACAGAATGTTTAAAAATAAATTTTAGTTAGAAATAGTGTCTCATACAATAATATGCATTTTATGTACAACATTTGAATACCAGAACAGCGGTTTCACAGCAAGATATCATGTTGTAATGAAAACATAGTTTGCACATTAAAAGTAATATGGTCACATTTGATCTATATGATGGCCAAATTTAACATTTAGGCAATGTTTGTGTCATATTTCATTAAAAAGAGTGGGTGGATAATTTTTAAAAACTCTTCTGAAACTTACGTTTGCACATGTGGCCATATTACTGCATACGTGCTAACTACTTTGTGATGAAACTGGTTTATAGAAGGTCTTAGCATAATTATGTATTCACCACCAGCAACTCAGAACTTTCCTCTGCTAGTGTGGTTACCATCCAGTATTCCCATGCGTCAAGATAACTCCGTGCATCACGACCCTGCCAGGTCTCCTCCAGAGACGACAGAACTGCAGCATCGGAGACGGACTACATCACAGTGACATCAGCAGAGGCATGGGCACTCACATGTCCTGCGGCAGGATGTCCGGAATGAGGTGCTTGCAGAGTTCCTCCTCCGAGCCGACAAACAACACTTTGCCTGCCGTGTTCTCGTCCAGCCTGCGGGGCAACACTCACCGTACACTCTCTCACACTGACTGATACACACGTATGTTACCTAACGAGGAGCTGCAGTGATGCAGCAACTAGAGCAGACACCTCTCACTAAGGTGAAATGGGTTCAATTCCTGGAGGAATCACCCCACATTTTTGCACATGGAAATCGCACCAGACAATGCTGCTGGTTGACTGATTTTTTGGGGGATCTCCCGTTTCCCCCGCCCTTATATTCCAGCACCGCTCCATATTCACCTCGCTTCAGTTTCATTGGCTCTCAAGACCCTGTTGTAAAGAGCCACTGAAACCACACAAATCCATAACCTAAACAAGTATAGGGCAGCTATGAAAATGATCACCTTCCCATAGTTCCAGTTAAGTCAACACAAGAAATTAATTTCTCCCCACAATATTTCAACAGGGTATTTTACCAGAATCGAGACCAAAATGAAGTGGTACAAAAGAACAGGTAAATGCTGTTCACGATAAAGTGAGCACTTTTGAACTCAACCTTTTAAAAAAGTCACTGCTGCTACCTGCATATATTTTAACGAGCGCACCGAGTGACATACGCCCAGAAATGTTGGTAATGATGGAGGGAAAGTAGTTCCACATCTTAACGTCAAATAAAAAGTGTTTGATGACCTTTTGTGATAACTTAAAATTATTTATTTTGCTTTGTTTTTTTTTAATGCATCAAAGTGTAAATATGAGTATACATATTTGTAAAATATTTACTTTTATAATAATTTCACAGTTTCACTTGACCGACGTATAATTACAGTGATGAAGCCCACGGCAATGTTAATTTGACATAAGGTGGAAGGATAAGCAATGTGCATACAATTAGATCTTAAGCAGGGCTTTCAAAAGTGCTAATTTTACCAAAGAACATCCTATACAGGGGCTGGCAGAGGTTTGGAAGGCTCTCAAGATTAGATGAGGGTAATACGAGGTATGGATGGAGCAGCACCAGAAATGGGAAGCCCTTAGAAAACCTGCCACCAGCAGGCTACAAAAAACTACGGATTACATATTTTAACATATTTTTTTTATCCATCCATCAAAGGAAAACAATAAAAAGAAAAATAAACTTTTCGTGGAAAGAAACTTGACACTGAAGATGAAGTCAACTACAGTTTTCGACACTCACAGATAAGCAACAGTTCTATGTGGGGGGGGGGGGGGGAGGGACTAAATATAAAGTAAAACCCTGTTTCCATACTTTTAAAAGGAGGTGGATAAATTATAAAATGCAGAAAATGGTAAAAAGAAAAGAGAGAGATTTACACATTAAATACAGTAAATGGGACTACATAAAGTAGGTGTAAAATGTGAGAAAATGTAACATGTCTTAAGAGTCAATGAGGGTGAAGAGAGGTGATTATGGAGTAGCACCGGAATGCAAGGGCAGGGGAAATGGGAGATCCCTAAGAAAACCTACCAACCAGTGACATTGCTCAGCACAGTTCCACGTACAAAAATCTAGAAGCGACCCAGCCGGGAATCAAACCTGGTTCAACATGGTGGAAGGCGAGCGTCCTAGTCACTGTGCCAGTGCAGCCTCTATGCAACTGCAGGAAATTTTGGGAATGGGGAAAAAATTTCCTGACTTTATAAATTGCGACACTGATGTGCTAGCACACTTACTTTAGTGAGTGCCAAAGGTGGGATGATGCAGAATGAAGCGAAAGGAGAAACTAAGCAACTAGTTGATGAGGATAACGCACCAGCCCTTGATGATGGCCAGCAGCCGGAGAAGAGGCTGGGGGCATTGAGGATGAGGCAGACGCCGAGCCTCTCGGGGTAGTGGCGGCTCAGCAGCCATATCAAGTTTTTGATCATCTGATAGTCCATGCAGTTCAGCCCAAAGTCCTTGAGGTCGAACACGATGCACAGGTTGTCTATTACTTCCTCGAAGCATTTCTTACAAGCTTCCTCCTAAAAAAAATGCACATGGAACACGTGCTGTACCACTGTCAACAGAATAAATAAACAAATAGTTCAATAAATATATATATACAATAAAATGACCTACTATATGAATAACCAAACAAATAAATAATAAATTAACAATTGAATGAATAAATTACTTAATAAATACAAAATAAATAAACAAATCAAAGGTTTTTGGTGGGCAAACATTTTTTTAAAACTGAAGTATGAGAGACACTGGCATAATGTTGGGATTTCCTTCATACTCTCCCATTTCCTCTTGTGATCTCATTCTACCTTCATCTCCTAAACCTGATCTAGTCTGACTGGCTGGAACATCAAGTGTGTTCGCCTGCTCTAACTAGTGCAAGCCTTCTCTCACATCATCCTGCATGAATGCAGAAGCAACACGTTGATAGTATTCACTTCCACTAAGTACAAGTATGAAATGAAATGCTAGTGGAACTCACAAGGCAATAAACAATGAACTTGGTCAACTCATGTATATCCCTCTCATTAACGTTGTGATTCCTCGCTGGAATGTAGACCACCGGCCGCCCTATCATGTCCCGGTGTCGCAACACCCTAGCCTTGTTGTTCTCCAGGTGTTTCTTGACGATGGGGTTATCTTCGTTTAACGTTGCCACTTCGTACTCATTCCGCCACTTGTTGGTTTTTAGTATGGCCTGGAAATTAGACAAAAACATGTTAAAATCTAAATATTATCCTCTGCCAATCACAAATGTCCTTTCACAAGAAGCAAGGAGCATTTGTATTTGGTTATTTCTATCCTTGTCTCGCACAATGCTTGTTGTTTAAGGAATTGATTATCTTTTTGATCTGTTTCACTTTGATATTTCAAGAAATCTAACAATGTAAGACTGAATCAGAATTTGGCGTTAGATATTTTCTAGGTGTACGGAATTGCTTCCAGATTTTCGCATGAGAATCAAGACTGACAATGTCACTGATCTCTCATTTCCCCAGCCTCTCCATTCTGGTGCTGCTCCATACACACCTCGCTTCACCCTCATCGGCTCTCAAGACCTTAGTGTTAAGAACCGCACCGCCCAAACTTCTCCACGCTTCGCTCCACTTGGAATTATTTCTCTCCTTTTTTAAGGCCCAGCATCTACACAGGGTGCAATTAACAAGCAATCCGTGGGCAATTTATGCCCTTAATTCGCCAGCCTTCATCAAAGACCACATTGTCACGTGCAGTCAATTACAATATAAAATTTCATTTTTGCTTCAGGTTTGGAAAATAATCCACTGCATCAGTGACCATTCATTGGCCAATAATTCTTGAAATGTTACAAACTGTTCTTTGAAGAAATTTTACTTTGCCTATGGAACTTACGTGTAATATTAAGTTTAAAGTGAAGGTATACTATTGTACAAAAAATAAATTCTAAGATCACTAGTGCTGGGGTAACACCATTTTTTCTTTATTATATTGCATCTGACTTATTTTCACCACTCACTAATGAATCCAAACCACCTCACACAAAAGATGCTGGCGCAGTTAGTGGAAATAGAGGTAAACGACATTCCAGCATGGGGAGCCATAATTGTTGGTGAGGTGTCAGTACAATACTTAACATCGAAGTGTTGTGAGCCAATCAGGATAAAGTCACGTATGAGAAGTGCCGGAATGCAAGAGTGGGGCTGATCAGCACCATCGCCTGGCACAATTCCCACGTGCGGAACCAGGGACATCAAACCCAGTTTGCGTTGGTGGGACACAAAAGGTCTGAACTGAACACTACACCACCTCTGCTCCTACTATAATGAATGTGGATGTGTATTATTTTGAAACTTAAATTGTGTAAGAATAATTAAAACATGGGATGCAATGTTCCTGAGGTAATTACTGTTCGGGGACCATATATGATGCAAACCTGTTTCTCTCATCCCTATGCTGAGAAAAAAAAAAAAAAAAAATTTCTGCATGTCACAAAGAAAATAACCAAAATTTGCATTACTACAGTTATGCTAATATTAATGTCTTTACAATCAACTTAAATACCTACATGGACATAGCAGCAAACATTACTTGACCTGAGGCAGTGATGACAGGATCTGAAGCAAACTATTGATACCTTGCAATATGCCCAACCCCCAGCACAACTAAATATTTCTGAGCACCACATACATACAAGTGATTCATAGTGCACTACAAATAGAAGAACCTGTGATCTCCAGTTTCTCTGCACAACTGAATAATGCAATATATAGGCTGTCCATGGTAAAGTGAGCACTTTTGAGGCCCTGATTACTTTTTTCCTATTAATCAGTTTTTATCCTTCCACATCTTTTCAAAATAAATATTGCCATGTAAGTAATGAACACAGTGTACATATTTCCCTGGACTCAAAACTTAACATCTAAGGTTACAATAAAACATATTTATTGACTATTATTCTTAATGAGAGGGCTTCAAAAAGTGCTCACTTTACCACAAATAGCCTATACCACATTTGACTATCCAGCTGAATTGATGTTGCTGTGCATAGTTTTCTGTTGTATGAAATAAGGCAAAACATAATTCTGTTCATTACTGCCAACAAGCAGGTAAATTGGTGTAACCGGTGCAAATTTACATCTAACCATTTTTCTCAGCTACTGCTGAACACAAAAAAAAGTTTAAAAATTACAATAATCATGGAAATATACAGGCTGAGTCATCAATGTATGCTAACGCGATGCGGAAATGTGTTATGCAACGATAAATTGGAAACTACTTACAACCAAGCAATGAAAATTAACATACAGGCAAACATTTACAAGGGCAGGTTACCACACAAAATGGCTTTATGGAGCGTACACCTCTTCATACATTAAATAGGGGTTGGCACCCTTTGAATGCTTAGAACTTTGTCCCTGCACTTGACATGAAATGTTAGTAATCAACATGAAAAAAAAAAGTTGCCTTGGTATTATTCACTAATCCCAAGCGTTAATGCAGAAATCACATGTTTAGTTGGAAAGCAGATGAGCGTTTGCCTGAGAGGTAGGCAGTCTGTAAAACTGTCGTGCATGGCGGGTGAACTGATACCCTGGGAAATGTCCCTGTCCTAAGGCAACTGGTTTCTAAGATTGTGGACGGCTGAGAAGTTACTGCGGGCAATTGCCCCTTTGCGTTGGTTCCTGTTAGCGTACCAAATGGTGACGAGGTTACCTGCCTGTTAGCACTGCATTGGTAGTTTACGCAGCAGACAGTTCTTCACAATGTGTGATATGGAGTGGAGTGATGAGGAACTCCTAAACATGCATCTCGCGTATTGTGAAGCTGTGTGTAATGCATCAGCTGTGCGTCGTCAATACGCCGTAAAGTTTCCAGCTCGACATTTACCAAATACACGTGCAGTCACTCCAGTTCATCAGCATTTGTGTGAAACAGGACTGTATGCACAATGTTGGTCGACCAAGGTGAGACATTGAACACAATGTATTGAACTATGTTGATGCCAGCCCTTGAGGAATCGCCAATGTACTGAACGTATGTTGCACTTTACAGCGGAACAGATTGCACGCGTATCACTAGCAGGCAATGCAGGCATTTCTACTCTGACCGTCTGACCTGCCCGTCTACAGTACTGTGAGTGAGTGGTTCCCAGGCCAAATTAGACGAACCCCAGGTTTCTATGACACTGTACTATTCAGACAAAGCATCCTTCACGAGGCAACTTCCACAATGAGCATGTATGGGCACACATCAACCCACATCCAGTATGGGAATCCCACTTAGTCTGTTTTCTCTGGATGTTTGGGCAGGGGTTATCGATGGGATGCCAATTGAGCTAGTTGGATGAAGAAATGTCTGCTGCGTAAACTACCAATGCAGTGCTAACAGGCAGGTAACCTCGTCACCATTTGGTACGCTAACAGGAACCAACGCAAAGGGGCAATTGCCCGCAGTAACTTCTCAGCCGTCCACAATCTTAGAAACCAGTTGCCTTAGGACAGGGACATTTCCCAGGGTATCAGTTCACCCGCCATGCACGACAGTCGTACAGACTGCCTACCTCTCAGGCAAACAATAATCTGCTTTCTAACTATACAAGGGGTTTCTACGTTACTGGTCGGGAATAGCAGATACTACCAAAGCAACCTTTTTTTATTTCCTTTTGCATACTGATTACTAACATGTCATGTCATAGTGCTTCAGGAGCAGTGGTCCAAAGTTCGAAGCAACTGGAGGGTGCCACCCCTATTTAACGTAGAAGGGATGTACGCTCCATAAAGCCATTTTGGCTGGTAACCTGCCCTTGTAAATGTTTGCCTGTAAGCCAATTTTAATTGCTTGATTGTAAGTGGTTCCCAATTTATCATTGCATAACACATTTCCAATTGTTTAAAAAATACATAAGACAAATTTGGATGGATAAATGGTTAGATGGGTAGGTAGATGGATGGATGGATGTATGTACAGGTGAATGAACAGTTGGGTGGATGGATGAATGGATAGTGACATATTTTCAACTTGGACCATTAGTTACGTTCACTGAGAAATTTGTCCTGAATAGTATTTGAAAGTTCCATTATTTTACCAAAAATAATAGTAGTTTAAATTCTGAAAATATTGATTACTTCTTCTGTAAACTAGAAGATTACCAAAATGTAGGATTACTCAGTTCACTACGGACTGCAGAAATATTGCGGTCCCCATACCATCAAGGATAGGTTTTACATGAAACCATGACAGTAGGTAAGTAGATGGGCGGAACATCTCGTCGACAGCGAGGTCATTAGAGACGGTGCAAGAGACGTTGCACAGGGAAGAAGAGGGATTGGGGAAGGGACGGGAAGGAATTGACAATGGCCTTTGTTAGGGACCCATCCCAGCATTTGCTTGGAGTGCTTTAGGAAAACCGAAATCAGGATGGCCGGACCAGGAATCAAACCCGGGTCCTCCCGAATGCGAGTCCAATGAGTTACCACTACGCCACCTCGCTTGGTCATGACGGAGTCAGCGTCCATCAGTCTTCCAGCACTGAAAAATCTAAAATAATAATTAGCGTTTCTTCTCAAAATGACAAGCAATGATTTAATCTAGCACTGGGGTGCCTCTGTACGCCTCTATACCTAATATTAGGGTGGCGGAAATCGCAAAATCACTCAGCAAAATTAATTCACCCATACTTGTTGAAATGCAGCGTTAAGAGTCCTTGGGGAACGGGGCTTACACCACGCCTAAGGAAGTTCCAACCACATTATACGAAGATAAAAACGTAATGAGAATTCCTCTGTGGCCAACACGTCTACAAGTACTCAGATGAAACTGTAAGGAGAATTTTATACATCACATTCCAATTATATCCTTAACATATGTACGTGTGGTATCAAAGGGAAGAAAAGTTTAGGGAATGCTGGGACGAGTCTTGAAGGGGGTTAATGGAGAGGTGAAGAAGGTTTATCAAGTTATGCTTAGGCTGGTAACAGAATATGCAGCCACAGTCTGCGACTCGTATGTGGAAGGGGAGGTATGGGAGATGAAGACGGTGCAAAGAATGCCATTGAGGTGGGTTATGTGGCTTGGCCAGGAGCTGCGTGGTGAAGGACAATTATGGTGTTGGGAAGGATGTAGGTTACCAGTCATCACCAGCTTATGATGACGTGATGGTAGAGCTAAGACTACTGTGATTGATCCCAAGGCCGTCACTCTAATGTAGACTTGACCCCTAGGGCGTACTTGTGTTACCTTGCAGGCCTATTGCAAGTTGACCTGCACGTCCTAAATACTGCGGTAGAATTACGTCACAAACTTGCATGTCACTGTTGCAATTAAAACCCTGATTACACGTGTAACAAAATGGCGGGTTACTCTTACTAAACACACAATCAGCAACATTGGAAAATAAAACACGCTGGTACATTACACACATTTTCCCTGCATTAAATACACTGCATTTGCACACATGAAACAAAGTCAGTGGACCCTGGTTCTATACCCACCTGGTAGGCTATGGTGGCAAAACACGAGTGTATGGCCATGAGTGTGTTAAGTTATTTTGGATGTTTAAGCTTCCACAGGCAATAGGATTCCTGGGGAATATGAGGTGTTATCTTCAGACATGAAAAGTGAAAAATTCCAAAAATTAACAGACTACTGTATGTGAAGTGATAAGTGCAAACAAACAAGTGAAGGTGTCTGAAGCACAAGTACGGTCTGACTGGCAGGTGGCACATGATCGAGTGACCTGAAGTCAGCTGTGTGCCAAAACTTAGCAGCAAACTACACTAATTACTCTTTAACGATGTACATAATTTCGACATACACTGCAAATAAACAATCCTTTGACAGACAAAACACATGCAAACAAATTTAAAATATAGAAACTGAAATTCATATTCAACTTCAATGCTTTAATAAAACAATTGAACTAGTACATAATCTGCTAGGGATGCCCCTCTTGCAAAATGCATGTCCTTGTGGTTATTAATTGATTTTATTGGAATTTTCATTAGCACATAGCAAAAATTGCTGAAAAACTTTCATACTATTCTCACTGTGTGCCAGAGAATTTACCAGACTTACCTGCGGACATTTGGCCAAGGGGCTGTACTGTGGTAGATGTACAAACAGCAAAAAATTGCAGAGGTTATTTAGACAGATAGAAAGAGGAATACAGCCCATTAAGATTGGAAAAGTGAGAGATTGGAATGTGTTTCGGGAAGAAATGATGGGGGTTAGGCGATTTACGAAGTGGCTGGCAAGTGAACAGGAATGAGAAAAGTAAGCTTACCAAGTTGGAATGACATATCTTACACTACGAGCAGACAACACAGTCGGACACATCTGCTTAATTGTGGCAGGGACCTAGTACAGCCAGAAACTGCTGAAAAAAATAATGGTGCTTAATACCAGCACTAAAATATTAAAAAACATAAACCATATGGCTTAAAGTTAACTAACCTGAAAAGCTGCGTCAACAGTTTTGAATGCTCTTAGATATCTCTTCAGCGATAAATCATTGTGATATTGGTTAGGATCTGCTTCAGAAATGAGTTTCATTCTTTCTTTCAGGTCCTTCAGATCAACATCGTTGACCTGTTTACCAGCCGTGATATCCGACATCTTACAGCTGCAATATTTTAATATTAAATTATATTAATCACAAATAAATATTAAAAACTTTTAGTTCCGTACGCACTAGGTTAGTAGGTCAAAACATGAAACTGAAAGCAAAACTCTAAACAGTAGTTAAGAAATTCCTAGAACAAATACCTCTAATTGGCACAAATAAATTATAATCCTAAAAAAAATTTCTTCAAGATATAATAACTACTAGAAACATAATAATATCTTTCAATCATCAGACATATGTTCTTCAAGTGGTTGACATATTTGTTTTGCCGGAGCTTGCCAACATCGTTTCCACCATAGAAGAGAGAATAATTTCTCTTTCATTTCCCTTACTAATTTCGACTGTCAAGTTAGCTCTGAATGCTTGAACGGAATGAAAATCAGTTAAAATTTGACAAAAATCGCAACAACCAAACTGGTGAACGATTTATTATGCACAAGCCAGGAAACACTACTCCTGACCAGCGTAAAGTGCAACACATAATTTCATATTGAATGCCTCAATCCGAACAAAACCGAAACCGTACATGTATTGCATTTATGGTAACATTTCAGTTAGAATTGAACCTGGAGTGGACTGAAGAATCCAGATTGAAATGTTAGTATTAACACATCCGTACTGGACTGAAGTAGGAATGGAGTGTATTAATACAGATCAGTTGTCGAGGTGGACTTGAATGTAGAATCCGGATTGAAAATTAATTTTAAACACTGATCTTTAATTTGGTTATGTAAGGGGTTAGAATCATTCTAAGACTAGCAAAATAAGGTTTTTTTTTTTTTTTTTTTAGTGAAACGAAAAATAAATAGACAAGAAGGAACTAATAAATATTTGGAAGATGAAATTAATTTTATATTAAATTTGTTTTATAGTTCTGTCAGTCGCCAATAGAGTGCTTCTACCCAGTTTCCCTCCACATTCAGTCTTGTTTACTCTTTAGTCCACATTCGAAACTTTACCTTAAAACCTTATAATCGATACGAGTCCACTCCGAGTTCGCTAAAAGTTGATTGCAATCCGAGTTCGATCCAGTCTGAAACTTTACTCTAAAAGCACTAATGGTCGAGCTTCGAGTGGAGGTACTGCAACATACATTTAGAGCCGTAAAATAGCACATTATACGATTGGGACGGAATTTTCACATAACTGCAATGTGTTAATACTTGTGATCGCACGAGATGTAGGGGGAAACAAACGTGGTAACTCACCACTGCTGCCATTTATTCAGTAGCATAATTATATTCCCGTTCGGGAAAAGCCTACGTTTGATGCTACTTACGATCCCGTCAGCTCGTATATTAGTGTGTAAAAGAGATATGCTGAAATAACATTTCTTACGTGTAATGTAAACCTACCCAGGCGATGCAAACGCTGGGAGGGTGTGAGGAGCGGTGGTGTGTCGGGTAGCTGAAGTAAAAAAGGTTCAAATATATTAAAATAACTATTGATGTGGAATGATTAGTCCAACAAAGTGATGACTGCCCGAGCGCATAAAACACGAGCACCGAAGTGACGAACTACTACTGACTTTCTTCTCACGTCATGCCGGCCAGCTTGGCGGGCTGGCACCCCGCTCTGCACTACTTCTTTGCACACCACATTTGCTAATCGGACATGTACCCTACATGCTGGTTGTTCATAATTGCTCCTAAAATTAAACCTGTTAATATTATTCACTATACCAAAACATCGCACTGCATGGATGATGTGGAGATGAGAGACATGTGAATGAACATTGCATAAAATTACAAAAAGACAGTTTGTAAACACTGAGGGCTTTAGGGCTCCATCACCTGCATGAACTGACCTTGCCCTTTTATTGCGCAAATTAAATAACATAAATTTCACAAGGTCTATTTTCGGATTCCTTCGCCTCATGCACGTGGGCATGTTCACTCTGCTCTGCACTTGCATTGTTCCTTGCCAAACTACACTACACTTGCGTTTGCAGAACGCTCACACACACTGCATTACGGAACCTGGTGTGGTGGGAAAATGGGCAAATGGGAAGAGGTCACGTGGGCACACTTAACCCCTCCCCCTCCCTATCCATTCGAGAACGTTTGCAGCCGTTCACATTACCAATGACAGACACACGTCCTTGTGTCTGCCCACTGTGAACTTAGCATGTAGGGGCTTCTTGCAGCCATCTACGTTCTGAATTGCAGCTTCTGTCATCGTTCTGCATGTTCTTGCTGTCGCCATTGTATTCCAGTGCTCACAAATGTGCGGCATGCTGCAGGTGTGCTGAGTGATAAACCTCGTACGAGTCGCATGGTCCTCCATCGTCGCTGTCAGTGCTACTGTTCTTGTGCGCAACCCCACTTCGCTGCCTGTAGTTAGGCGGACTAGCGTTTCAGGGAGGTGTTATAGTCACCCTCAGGTGAATCCCCAGCTGGTGTTGGCACAGTTGCATCTTCCGCCATGCTGTCCTCGACGATCGGCGTCCCGTTGATGGACATCACGTATCCTGAGGGACCCCCCTCCCAGAGGTGTCACCGTTGGTTGCACTTCCGGATCTCTTTGGGATGTGCTGGTAGCCGCTGCGCGATCGATTTCTGCAGATCCGGCCGTCGGATACACCCTGACTGGCGCCGCTGCGCCAGGCAACATCGGGACTTGGGCACCCACTGCTGGTGGTCCTGGGGCAGGTACTGACCCACCGTCCGTACTTGTTGTTCTATCCTGGAGCTTGTACTCGATGGCGCCATCATGAGCCTCTAGGTCTCATGCGCCTCCTCCATAGTGTGCCTTATTCGTGCTGTGTGTGCATCTCCCTTATTGCTTCCTGTGTACTGTTCCCAGTTGATGTTGAGGTGGCATCAGCCCTTGATTCAACGTGCTCTCCATCACCCGGCCTATGTCGTCCTGGCACCTTGGAGACGTAGCCCCATCTGGCATTCGGAACTTGTTTACCTGGAAGATTTGTTATTGGTTTATAGTTCTTCACGGTGTATCTGAAAAAAAAGCTGCACACTACGAATATAACTCAATTACATGCATCCTCGAATTACAGCATACCCTCAAATGAGTCCCACAGAATTCTCATGAGTAAGTCCATTATCAAATTTTTAGTTACACACCCGACAAGTGAGGCAATAAAGACGATTTGAAATTTATAATTGTTTGGTTCAAAAAATTAAACGATACTAATTCTCATATGGAGAAAGAGTTTTCTTAAATGTCTTATTTTTAAATGGTAATTTTTATCGTATAAAAACAGCCATTTTGATAAAAGTGTTTTTTAACAATTAGGACACAGTAAAATGTGACATACTTGATAGAAACATGCATTTATATAAAATGAAAATGTTACAATTTATTACAACAATATACAGTAATAATTGCATGAGTTAAATAGAAGTAAATTATAATAATATCCATTACACCATAGTAATTACTTTTGTATTTTGTACGAGGTAACAATTTAAATCACACTTGTGTGTCTGATGTACATAACACTAGTTGTTAATATCATATTTTGGATCTTTTTACCCTTTGAATGAAGAGAATTTCTTCAAAAATATCATTTTCGAAATTAATAATAATTGTGACTTCAGCTTTAAATTGGCAGTTAATAGGGAGTGATCTATATTTTCTCGTAATTATTTATTACTATCGCCATTAGATAAATTAATGGGAAGTGTCAGAACATTATTAATATCTGTAGAAAGTTGGGCCAATATTATTGTTATTTATAGCTGACGTTAATTATTTTTTTAATTCTTAATTCTTGTGTGTGTGTGTGTCTCTCTCTCTCTCTCTCTCTTATATATATATATATATATATATATATATATATATATATATATATATATATATATATATATATATATATATATATATATATATATATATATATATATATATATATATATATATATATATATATATATATATATTATATAATATATATATATATATATATATTATATATATATATATATATATATATATATATATATATATATATATATATATATATATATATATATATATATATATATATATAGAGTTCCTAGGAACTTATGGACATGAAATATAATATTAAAATTGCTGTTACATTTATTATATATGCTTCCGAATTGTATATCAATTATACATAAACAGTTGACGTTAACTTTCCTGCAGTCACAATGCTGTGTTATCTATGTATTCTGACAATTGAATTGACATTTTGGAAATTGGATTAGTCTTCATGCAGTTTAGCCTGGTTTTCCTTGCGGTTGGATTAAATGTGCAAAGTGATATCGGTTAACTTGTAGCTGAAATTAATTTTTAAGAAGATGTGTGGAGGGTTCACGTGCTCGAAAAACGCGTTGACAGCGTTAAACATTCTCTATATTGTACGTATCATTACACTATGCTATATTTTCTGTAGTAGTAGTAGTAAGCTAGTCTAATTCCAATAGGTTTACACACCTGTCGAGTACGTAGATAAACTTGTTTGGCTTTAATTGTATTTGTCCAGACTATTTGGACAGGTCTTCGCCTTTTTATTTATTTAGAAAACAACAGTTTTCCATGAATTCTGATGAATGTGCATAAAGTATCCAGGATGATGTGGGAAAAACGTGTCGATAAATGACTGTGTTCGATTTCGGTGCAATGTGCTCGTGATCACTTAACCTGGACAAATACAAAATATGTACATTTTCCTTATAATAAACTTTTACCCCTCAAGTTCCCTCCAGTTCATAGCCCTCCCCACTATCGTATTTCTAAATCGTATTGGTGACATTGTCAATTTAGGTAATGTTCAGTTCAATCTTTTTGCAATTAATCATGTTTTCTTGAGACAATGTTACAGTAATATTACAAATAGTACAAAAATATGTTAAATTGCAAAACATGGACACCTTATTTCTCAGTGCAAATGGGCTACACATGACAATCATTAATGGGGAAACTCCAAGCTTCGCTGATGTGTGACGCTTCACGTCACCATCTGAAAAACGGTTGCTGGCGTGCCTTGAAACACTGTTTTGGGGATTTACTCCGCTGCTGGCGCTAGGACTCTGACTCGGTGCATAATGTCTGGCTATGCTTGTACGATAATTTTCTTTGCATGGGGTCTACGTTTAAAAATAATTTTAGGGGAGCCTCTAGATGCACGATGCTTGCGCAAATAAAAATTGCAGGCGTGCCTTGAATCACTTTTGGGGATTTATTCCCCTGCTGGTGCTGGGTTTCTGGCTCTTTGCATAATGTTTGGCTACACTTGTACAGTATTTTTGCAATTTAAAATATTTTCGAGAATAAATATTACATTAAGTACTAAAGTAGACCTATATAAGTTTCACTGGTTTTCCCCCACAATATCCCGCATCTTCATAACCGTCTCCACTATCATTTTTGGGGTTTCTATTGGTCAAATATTGAAGTACCTAGTAAATTCGTGTTCTGTGTAATTAGTGGAGTGGAATTGTATCACTTTTCGAGATTTTGTTTCCCACAAAATTAATTTAGTTGATACTCGCCTAATCACTTGCCATTAATCACCGCACATATATTATAATTTAACTTTTCCCTTGCTATGATAGCATAGAAACACTCGTAATTTCACACAATTATTAGATTTAACACTTCAAACAACATGAATTGCAATAAAACACTTTAAGAAGACTGTTCTTATTACTGATAAATAATAATAATAGGTTAACTTAAAACACAATTTTCAAATTATAGTACTGTAGTAACTTATAACAACTAGCTGTATGTTGTGTATGAGTTCAGATGAGATCAGTTCTTTTACAATATTTTTGTCCTTGGGCGCCAGTCTTTAGAATACAATTAAATTTGTAAATTCATTACCTACTGTTGAAATGTGTAAGTGTGGGTGTGTTGGTTGAATGTCACCACAATTTGCAGTCGTGTGATAATACCTCAGTAAGATACGTGCACAAAAGATAATCCAGACATTGTAAATCATGCACGGACATGAACACACAAATACCATCACGCCAAGATTATAATTGCTACTTAAATATAGCGATTTAAGCAATTCTTTTAGATAAGGAAAACAAAACTATATCTTTGAAGCATTTACTGGGAATATGCGAGGGAAACAATAAATTAATACAACACTTAACACAGCAGGACATATGCACTTAAGTTAAATCGTAATAAAAATTAAATTATTTTACTAATATCAGTATTCTCCTGCCAGTATCATAAATTTAGGTTCTACCTAACAGATCACCACAGTTAACACAGTATGACCAGACCACACAATGATAATGTTTGAATAGGGTCCAAATTAATGCTGTATTTTACTTATGCTTCGGGTTTGGCTTGTCGGCAGAGCAAGCTTGACTCAAA
Organism: Dryococelus australis; assembly: GCA_029891345.1. NCBI lineage: Eukaryota > Metazoa > Arthropoda > Insecta > Phasmatodea > Phasmatidae > Dryococelus > Dryococelus australis. The sequence goes on along the minus strand of CM057007.1, from coordinate 6,814,484 downwards.
TTTTCTACAGGCCACCGGGACATATTATTATCTTTAACAAGAACAGGTTGCAATTTAGTCAGTTCCATTACTAGTATAGCTTTTAATTTAGAAATTGCCGTAGATAAAGTTACTTTTCATTCACTTACACTGGGCAGCAGGAGACACCTTGGGTGATGAATGGAGACCTTACCTGACAATGATTCAGCAAACGGAGATGGCTGCAGGTCTGCCATTAACGTCTGGAAGGGATATCGGTATCTTACAGATACCCTCAGAATAATACGACTCCAGTCATGGGCTCCGTTATGTCCATCTGACATCATCTCGTCGGTCCTAGTAGATAATCAGGCGTCCTCTCGGAGCTATCGCACTAGCGTACTGTACATCTCAATGATGTATAAGAGACTCCTGAACTCCTCTCCTTAGTTCCTTAGTAACATTCGCTCGCAACAAACAGTTTTTAAGTTTAATTGTAGATTTGAACTTGGCGGCAATTGGCAAACTGGCTAAGGTTATAGAGTTCGTCTAGCCATTAATGTTGGCAAAGTACGACAACAGAGAAAAGTATAAATGAGTTCATGTATGTGACCATCAAAATGCTAATTTCAGTTTGTTGATGAAAATGTTAATAAGGGTGTTGTAAATCACTGAATCAATCTTTGTTTAAATATAAATAATTAATTCAGCTTATTATTATCATAAATCCATTTCCCTCATTTTCTTTTCCAAACCTTGAAAAAGTATTATAGTGCAGAGAACTAAGGTAAATAAACATATTTACTTTTCCTTTCAAACATAAACTGGAATTAAAGTAAAGAAACAAATCAAGAGCAATGTTTTGAAACTACTGTAAAGGCAAACCCGTACAACACGCGTTGAATCTTACAATTTATTTGGGATAAAACTGTGTCGTAAATACTTTTACGCCACATCCACTGTTAAACTGAACATTGTGTACATGAGTTTTTGACTTGAGGGGGTTTTATTCACCGAACAGCATTACTGCACTATTTGGTGAAAATTTGATTACTGATAATAGAATTATATTATTATGGCTGCTGCACCGAGGTAAAACTTTTACTGTCCTCATCGCATTGTACAGTAATCTTATATAAATTATTTATGACAAATTTTGTTGTAAGCAAAAATAAAGCCAAAATGATTGGTCAAGGAAAAAACAAATTTGGTCTGGGGAACCTGGAATAGTCAGAGAATTTTGAAACGGAAATTAAGTAGCCACTCTTAAGGGGCCTGTGTTGGAAAATTTTTGCATTTGGTATGATACTATTTGAGTTGAACACAAAATTCTTAATGCATTTTGCTGTGGCAGCAATACTCAGTATTTAATTCCAAGTAGCTGAAGGTAAAAACATTGATAAACTCACTAACGGTAAATAGCCTTTCATTTATTCTCATGCAAGTTTACTACCATTTTCATAAAACAATATTTAAAAGCGTTTAGCAAACACACTATTACATTTAATTAATAATAGCACATGCGTAAAATAGTTTATAAAGTTTCATATAAAACGCCACTTACGTATATTGTTCGTATTAACATCACACCCTTTTAGAACAAAGTGTGTGTGTGATATTTTCTTCTTTCATGTGCCAACAAGCAAAATACTATGTTAGTTACAATCAAAGTTTAGAGCGAAGAGGGGGAGCCGCAGTTTGTTACGGTGCTGAAGCGATTTCAAAAATTCTATTATTATAAATCAGTCGGTCATCTTTAAGGAAACCGCCCACGAGATCAACAAGCATAAAAACCAAAGCACGGAGAGCGGAGACAATACCTTCTTAAATGAAGCAGCCGTCATCCTCTGACAAATAAGATGTGGCATTCAGCGGGAAGACAGTAATAAGTCCGCTAATTAAGTATAATAATACTGCACCGGTGCATAACAAATAGTATTTTTAAAAATTTACCCTAGTGAGCAACACAGTGAATGAAACACTACCAACTTGAGAAAAAGTCCACCAGGCATTAAATTTAAAACTGGGGATGATGAACACGTCACAGGTGTAAGGAGAGGATGAGTCAAGTTGCTACCCTGGAAAACAAGCAACAAAGGGAAATGAGAGGGACTCTTGACATGTTGATAAGCGTAATATTTTAATCTCCGTTGGGCTAATCTTCATTGTAGAATAGAATTATAAGTTACGCCTATACAATATAGTCAGATGCAGTTTTAGATTATGTTTTAAAATTTCCCTTGAACCTAGAGTACTGTACCTTATCAATCCTTTAAAGCACATATCATTGAACTGATACCATTGCAAGTGTGTAACATTATGGTTAACTGTGTAAACTTACAGGTGCCCCGAAAATCTCCGTAGGTCTATCCTTTCTTTCACAGTAGTCCATACCTTCATGTTTCTCGGAGAAAAAAAAATCACAAATTAGAGAAGGTGTCAAGGTCAGGATACATTTGTTCTCCATTTTTTTCCCTTGTAAAATGTATGAACATGTTTTGTCGCCTGTAAAATGCCATAAACTCTGTGGATACATGAAATATTGTGATATTACCTTTTCTAATTTATGGAATAGTAGTGTACTAAGTGTGTTTGATCGTACAGTAGTGCATCTTGATCTTCATTTGTAATGTGGATTCAGTCTGCAATGATTGGTAACCTGGTGGTTTTCCATACAAATGTTACAGTTCCAAACATGAATCCTGCCAGTCATTCTCCCAATAAGTTGTAATCATTGAGTTGAGGGTTCTGCCTGCCTGCCTGGCGCTTGAACTGCGTTGCAGCCAGTTTGAAATTCAGGTTTTTTGACGGAACTATTAAATGTGCCCCCAGTATGTTTACCAACGGAAAGACATCGCCCCAGATGAGTAAGGAGTGGTACTTTAAAGTTACCACGACACGTGCTGCAAATATCTTGAAGCCTTCCAATACAGTTATAAGCTGCTTTTTCAAACTGCCGTATCTTAAAACATACTAGGCGGACACTAGTCAAACTATCATATAGACTGTTCACAGTCAAATTATCACCAATACTTGTATTAGTTGACGTTAAGATATGGAACTACTTCCCCTCAATCATTGCCAACTTAACTGGGTGCATGTCACTCAGTGCGCCCGTTAAAATATATGCAAACGGTGGCAGTGACTTTTTCTAAGGTTAATTTCAAAAGTGGTCACTTAATTGTGAACAGCCTTTAGGAGGCTGTATTGAACTTTGCTACAGACTTTCCATCAATAAAATGATAGATACTGCTGAAAGTCCCATATGTACACGTAGCACTATTGAGAACACTGCATGCCATTTGATGTCTGCGTGTAGTGGGAATGGCACTCTTGTAGCACATATGCTAGTCCAACCATTATAACTCCTGCGCTTCGCTGCCGAAAATGGAGAAAAACGACACAGGCAGGCGGGACCCTTAATTAGCCTTAGCACTAGGGTTCGTGAGGCCAGAAAAAATTGAGGGAAAATCTTTGAGAAATTCATGGGAAAATGGGAAAAATTTGGGGGGAAAAATGAAAATAAAAAGTAAAAAAGCTTGTTTAATTTACAGATATAAAAACTGTTTAACACTATAACATGGTTGCAGTTTGGTTCTGAAGTACATATATATAGAGCCAATATTGATGCCTATCCTAAGCAATGTCAGTTTCCGAAAATTCTGTATCTGAAATATTTGGTTCCTGATCTTGTCCATGCGTTGCAACATGTTCTAGTTGATGGGAAATACTATGACGTTGTTCATTAAGAGTTTTTTTTTCAATCGAAGGTTACTTCTTTCAGCCACTAGTTTCTGTACCTTGTCTGCAGTGAGATTATTTCTGGTTTTCGAAAGAATTACAGCAAACTGATACTGATTTCATTCACATGCTGCTGATGGTGGTAAGTTTAACCTGCTGCCATGTGAGATAAAGGTGACGTGGCTTGGGATAGGTGTAAGATGCCAGATTACCGTAATGATACTCCAGATCGTCGATGCAGGTGGATTCAGATTGTAGTTTTCCAGGGCGCCAGCTTCTCGGTTACTCGGAAAAACACAAGGATCTCCTTCTCTTATGGTCGTTAAAGGTCGACAGACTGTGGCGGCATCCCCTCGCAGCACACGTCTTACAATATGTTTAAGAAAGTTAGGGCAATACTTCAATACACTGAGCACGTGGTTGCACTACTGCTTAGGGCCAGCTCCTGAGGTGAGGTGAAAGTTCTTTAAGTTAAAATAAGACATGTGGACTTCAACAAAGAAATATATTACCAGAGAGAGAATACACGTGGTAATATAAACGATTCCCATGTTTGAAGCGGGCCTGTCATGCGAGGCCTGCCAGTGGCTGAATAATATTAGAATATTTACGAGCGTTTCAGTTTGTGTCAGGGTGAACACACATGCACCACATGGGTGAGCACTCGAAATCAAAATATAAATTAAGGCAGGGTTGCAAGGAGATAAGACTTCCACCGGCATGCATTAGACTCTGCTTTAAGGGGGTCACACTTTCACATAGAAATACACTGGCTAGGCACCGGTTACTCTTGTCAATTGTGTCTTTAGATGCAGTGGACGGATCCCTAATTTGTTCACATACGAACAACATATATTATTACACACACCAATGCACAATGTGCGGTTTATGTAGCAGCGAGCACTATCGGGCTGCCCCCCCCCCCCCCCCCCCCCCCCCCGAGTGGTGCACAGAGAGAGGGCGACGTCAAAGGTTGTGTAGTGCACAATCCTTGCCACCATATGGCAGGTGTAACATGTTTTTCTGTGTCCCATGTAACATCTCTTGACCAAAATCCTGTTGATGTCCTGTATTCAGTAAGATTTGGTAGTATAAAAGTTACATCTAGTCCAAGATGTGATATTTTGGTGATAAAATCTGTTGCAGAGAATACTTGATCATCTAACACTGCTTCTTCATATCTTGTATCGAGCAAGTTCGCAGTGTATAGGCTTCAGGATGAAGTCTGTGCATGCTTGCAGTACATTCACAACTTCGGTTTCTTCACTTTTGGTCAATGCTGATGCTGCAGATGAAGATAATATTTCTTTCTGTATCATAAAATGTGGAACATCAGACAGAAGTGTGCTTGCTGTCAGGTTCAGATTTTTTTACAGCTGTCACAATTGGTTTGAGGAGGGACTAACTTGTTTCCAAAATATGCTATTATCAAGCAACACAGTTTTCTTATAAATTTTGAGGTATTCAACGATGACAGTTTGTTGCAAAGCAGCTTTGTTTGCTCTCAAAAGAAATAAGTACTGCACCCCATCTTGTTCTAGGTGGAAAGTTTTAAAGATTGGTGGTTTTTTTTTCCATACAGATCTTGTTACTTTCTTCGGAAGAAGGCCAATACCATGTGTGTATTCTTGATGTATAGAACTACAGATTTAACTTTCCCATACAGTGCCTTCATTGTTTCCAGCTCTATTACATCCTTCAGAACTAAACTGACTATGAGACACACATCCAACACAGTGTATAGTTGGGGGTATTTGTTTATTATTAGCTGCCATACCACACACATGGAACTGGCATATTCGCTTACCAGCATGGCTACCTATTTCTTCCAGAACCTTTTCAATTTTATGATATGTGAACTCCACAGTTTCCCATTCTGCACCAGGCTGAATGCTCTTGAAGAACATTGGTCTAGGCGTTACAACAATAAAGTTGACACCTTCACCGCGAATGTTAGTCCAGCCATCTGTCATTAGAGCGAGGCAGAGTGCATTTTTAATCTGTTTGGACCCTGGCATGCTGCATTGAGCGTTGGGCTGACTGCATGTGTTGTGGGCTTCGTGTATGATGGTCGCAAGCTTTTCAGTGCATCAACCCTCTACTGGCTATCTAGTCACATCAACCCTCTACTGGCTATTCTAGTCACATCAACCCTCTACTGGCTATTCTAGTCACATCAACCCTCTACTGGCTATTCTAGTCACATCAACCCTCTACTGGCTATTCTAGTCACATCAACCCTCTACTGGCTATTCTAGTCACATCAACCCTCTACTGGCTATCTAGTCACATCAACCCTCTACTGGCTATCTAGTCACATCAACCCTCTACTGGCTATTCTAGTCACATCAACCCTCTACTGGCTATCTAGTCACATCAACCCTCTACTGGCTATCTAGTCACATCAACCCTCTACTGGCTATCTAGTCACATCAACCCTCTACTGGCTATCTAGTCACATCAACCCTCTACTGGCTATCTAGTCACATCAACCCTCTACTGCTATCTAGTCACATCAACCCTCTACTGGCTATCTAGTCACATCAACCCTCTACTGGCTATCTAGTCACATCAACCCTCTACTGGCTATCTAGTCACATCAACCCTCTACTGGCTATCTAGTCACATCAACCCTCTACTGGCTATTCTAGTCACATCAACCCTCTACTGGCTATTCTAGTCACATCAACCCTCTACTGGCTATTCTAGTCACATCAACCCTCTACTGGCTATTCTAGTCACATCAACCCTCTACTGGCTATTCTAGTCACATCAACCCTCTACTGGCTATCTAGTCACATCAACCCTCTACTGGCTATCTAGTCACATCAACCCTCTACTGGCTATCTAGTCACATCAACCCTCTACTGGCTATCTAGTCACATCAACCCTCTACTGGCTATATCTAAGTCAGCATCAACCCTCTACTGGCTATCTAGTCGCATCAACCCTCTACTGGCTATCTAGTCCATCAACCCTCTACTGGCTATCTAGTCACATCAACCCTCTACTGGCTATTCTAGTCACATCAACCCTCTACTGGCTATTCTAGTCACATCAACCCTCTACTGGCTATTCTAGTCACATCAACCCTCTACTGGCTATCTAGTCACATCAACCCTCTACTGGCTATCTAGTCGCATCAACCCTCTACTGGCTATCTAGTCGCATCAACCCTCTACTGGCTATCTAGTCGCATCAACCCTCTACTGGCTATCTAGTCGCATCAACCCTCTACTGGCTATCTAGTCGCATCAACCCTCTACTGGCTATCTAGTCGCATCAACCCTCTACTGGCTATCTAGTCGCATCAACCCTCTACTGGCTATCTAGTCACATCAACCCTCTACTGGCTATCTAGTCACATCAACCCTCTACTGGCTATCTAGTCACATCAACCCTCTACTGGCTATCTAGTCACATCAACCCTCTACTGGCTATCTAGTCACATCAACTCTCTACTGGCTATTCTAGTCAAGTTAACACATAATATTTTTTCAACATAAACACGTGCATGTACTGGTACTAGAAGGTTAGATTAGGTATTTATGTTTCAAATATTTTTATTGTGTTAACTGATAAAGAATTAGCACTACGTTGTAGTCTTTAATGTTAGTGTAAAGGGTAACATAAATTATATAACAAACAGTCAACCCCTTCGGGCCAAGCAATGAGGTTATAGTAAACATGTGTTAAAGTTAAAATATTTATCCTCATGCATGCATACATACATACATAATGTAGGCCTACACAAATATAAAAAATAATACTGACATCTGTATTATACTTACGTCTTTCCATTCCCTGATCAAACAGTATAGTATCCTGCTGCTTCAGGACACACACTTCCAACAGTGCCTCAGGTAGCTGTTTCGTCTTACAAAGATGTGATGCCATAATAAACAATCAAAACTACAAAATCTAAACATTAAATATTTGTTTGAATATAAATTCTGGCACGTATATGATGAGACACAAAATATTAACAACAAAATAGCTATCTCTAAAAATAAAAATTAATAACATTTAATAAATTAAAGTTAAAAAATTAATTTCTCCATTTTTTTTTATATATATTTTTTTTTTTTGGAGAAAATGGGGGGAATTGGTTTGTTTCTTGGTTTCAATTTTTTAAGAAATTTTAAAACCGTAATCAGCACATCAGTAGCAAAAAATATAATAAATTTTGTTGTTTTGTTGTTAATATTATTGTACTGTGTGTTTTGCAGTTGGTAGCGTTCATCCTGATTGGAGTAGCAGTGTACGGCCGCACGTCGTCTGCTGTGACGGACTTGCCTATCATCGGAGGGATCCTCGCGTGTGGTGTGTTCCTAATCCTGGTCTCCATCCTTGGTCTAATTGGTGCCATCAAACACCACCAAGTCATTCTCTTCTTCGTATCCTTCCATACGTGTTTCTCATAGCAAGCCCACGATGCAAAAAAAAAACTTAACTGTGGACTTTGCAATTATTTTTGTTTCAAATGCAAATAGTAATTGCTCAAGTGTTCCGACAGGGGTTATTAGCAATAAAAGTTGAAACAGTACATAATTGAAAGTAAGTAAAGTTTAATAAATATAAAAATGAATTGCAAATACTATAATCATCTACGTTAACCTGAAAATAATAAATCAATTGTCATAAAAATTAATAAAATTTGACTTGATTTACTACATTTTTATTTCCCATGCAATGAAATCCTTCAAAACTGCTGTTATGCGTATGACTCAATCTTAGATTCTCTTCTGTTAAATTTTTTTCAAAAGCAGTCTGTGTGTAGTATTGGTAAAGTTGATATTTCTAAAATTCTACCTCAGGGCTGTGTTCTGTTGGTAACTTGAAAAGTTTCATGTATTATAATTAGAGGCAAGATTTTGTGGTTTTATCTTTAAGAACATTTTCGTATCATTTTTGTTAGATGTCAGTGTTATTGGTTTTATTTTTATTTCCAACACAAATTACTTGTGTTATATAGTTCTGGATTTAAATTATGTTGTGTGGTATTAATCATCTTGATAAACCTTCTCGCAAACACATATTTACAACATAAATCACTTATTGTTTAGATGCAAGACTTTAACGCAGCCATTATTTAAAAGGCTCCAATTTTCTCAAATACAGTATAATTTTGGTAAATTCACAAACAATTTTTCAGGAAACTCAAATATGCTTTAAAAATAATAATAATTTACACTAAAAATTTTAATGTAAAGGAATTATAAGGTACATACATAAACTAGACAAGCAGTATGCACATAATATCTATAATCTACATTCTTTAAAAAGAAGTCTTCTCAGACTGGTTCAGGTCTGTGTTTGTGTTAATTTCTCGCACACTTTACACTCGCCTTTGCTTTTCTTTTTACATAAAATGTCAAAATGATAGACAATTTACCATCTATTACATTGGCTGCAGCATCTACCATAATTTATGAGACAAAATATTTTATGAAAACAGTTTGTTTAATATCACACTTTTGTTTCAATTACAACTGTCAATATAAACAAACATGCTGTACTGCAGCCATAGATTACTGCACACATTCTAGTTGTGGGTGTTCACTTTGCATCATTGTTACTAGCGCTTAAAGGTGGTTTGTTGTCAAATTACTGTAGCTTATTTCGAAGTGTGTTTTACTGCTTATATAACCTTTGAAATGGGTTTACATTATGTCATGCAAGAAAAAAATACGTAACATATTTATGTGCATGTGTTGCATGTAGAACTATGATTCCCGAGATTAAAAATTGCTTCGAGATGAAATAGAGAATTTTTTCATCTCGAGTATTTCTCAATATTGCCAAACTCGCATGTCTCTAGATTTTTTACAGTGTCGAAGTCAATTTGTGTATATAACATGGGAGAAGAGTTAATTTCTTGTGGAGGAAGCTAATTTCGTGAGATATTGTGCATTTGTCTGTATTTAGTGTTATTTCACGTTTTAACTAGTACTTTGTGTAATTTCATTTTTTCGAAATTTACCACACTATTGTACCTCTAACTAAAATATGTTGTTTAAAAGGATAATTATGTACCAAACCCAGAATCAAAGTATTTGCAAACTGCAGACAACTAGTTTTATTGCATAATAACCACACCACCGTAGGGAAATTGTATGCACACTAAAAACTGTTGGGTAATTTGGTAAACTAAATGACAGGTTAGTGGGTTCAAGCCCCATGTTGGGTGCCACTTTTAACAGTATGGCCCTAGATTTCAGTGTGCAGGGAACATGTTTATGAAGGTCTTGTGACGAGTCTCAGAAACATGGTTTCACCATTGTGTCCTAGTTTTCATAGATCATTGAAGTAGTGGTGTAGGTATGTACGTGGAGCCATTGTTTCCTTGACAGGCCGCACAGTACATGCTGATATTGTTCCTGTTGTTCCTAGTGCAGTTCAGTGTAGCATGTGCCTGCCTCGCTGTCAACAGGGAGCAGCAGAAGTTGCTTGCAGAAGATGTGAGTTTCACCTGTCCTTTTATTATTTTGATTTATTGTGGTATCTGTTATATACACACCTCTCTGTTGGAAGCACACGCATGTAGGAGATGCACAACAGAATTGTGGTAATAATGATGTTATTATTATGAGGTGCTGCAAAACAGTCTGTCAAGTAATATATGTAACACAATAACTCAAAATTTAACTCTCCATAGTAGCCACTGTAAGGATGTAGTGATATGTCCAACGAAAACCTGAATTACACATCTGTGTAGTACACTTCGCATTATCTGTACACACTTAACACATCACATCAACTATATCTGACGTACACTTGTATGCCTGTATCATCAAACAAGTGGCATACAACTACATTAAATTTCCTAAGTCACCTTTACAAATGAAATTCAAAGTGTGTTATTAAATTGAACCAGTTTCTCATTGTACTGAGCTAGAAAGTACGCTTACTTGACTGAAATACTATTGAACTTTGAATGCAAATATTTAAGCTTGTGCTAATCAGCTAGTGTAGTATGAGCATAAGAATACTACAGAGTTTTTAATTAGGGATGGGCAGTTGCCGATACAGATTAACCGGCCAATACCACGACCATCGGCTGCATCTGAACATTATTTGCTGATTATCATTCACCGATTAGTAGCACTTGGATTACTTTAATAGCACGTACCAACGCCACGTCAACGAACGTGAGACTATGTGAGGCTTATTAATACAGTGGAACCTCGTTCTTATTACTCCGACCCCGTTTATACAGTTTTCCCTTACAAGGTTTTTTTGTACGGTCCCGACAAATATCTTATATAGTGAGACCTGGATTTTACATTTCCCATAAAATACACCACTTTCGTTCGGTCCCGCCATTTCCCCTATGTTTACAATACATTACATTCCTTCAACTTACACTGCAAATGTAAGTGCTCTCCCTTGAGCTACACAGTTAGTGTGTGTTGTCTTGTGAGTTGCCATAACACCAGAAGATAATAGGGTGGTTACGTTGGAGTAAGATAGGCTCAACTGCTGCTGTTTTGAGTATGCAGTTGCCATTCTTATTCAGAGAACTAAACTGACAGCCTTGTTACTCACGGAAGGGGAGATGCTATCCTGCTGTGAGACACTCCACTGTGACTGGCACTGATAATCGTCTAAAAGACATCACACTGCAGTTCCACCTCATCATTTCGTTATTTAATATTGATTAAAAGCAATAAATGAAATCTGACATTCATTACCTGGCAATTGCAAAGTTCATTTTTTCTCTCAGTAAAATGTTGGAATTTAAAAACTATACATACTAATAATTTTTAATTTTCTGAATATGAACGAAGTTGAATTATGCTAAGAAATGTGGTACATAAACTTGTAGATTTAGTATTTTTTATTTCATAAGTTTAAAATGTAAATTGTTTAAGTTGTCCTGACCGAAGATTCAGTATATATATTACTAAAGTATTTTTTGAGTGCTGATTTTATTCTTCGATTTTGAAGAATTTATGTGGAATTAATATTCCTATTGTTTTATGTGTTTACTTAAAGCATCAAATAGTACATTGTGTTAGTGTTTAAACATTGTATAATACATTTGGTGTTATTTCAGTAACTGTTAGCTTTAAGTTGGGTTTTATTTACACTTTCCCCTCATTTACGCAATTTCTAGTTTTCCCCTTGGAAAGTGTAATACAAGGGTTCCACTGTATAAACAATGTTAAATAAACCCATGTGCTACATCGCATAGAGCATTAATTTACCGCATCCACCATATATTCTGTCTAAAACCCAAAGATATTCGGATCAATGGTTTTTCGGTGATTTGTTTCCATTGTTTACATTTGACCGTATTTATTTATTCCTGCAGGTACATTTGCCAAAGATTGTGTGCATCATTGGTTTTTGAACACTACGTGAATGCAAAACAATGTGGATGATAGACAACTTGTCTCATCAGTAGTATCGTTACATCCGCATGAGTTTTTTCGTGTTTTATTTTCTTCTTACATCTTTACTGTATGCGTAGGTTGGCAACAATGAGAACATCTGGGATTCTTATTCTTATGTATTTACTGTACTCATGGTTGGTGACAATGAAAACTAATCACACATCTTATGACATTATATTCTACAATCTATGGTAATGGTGTTACTGTAACCAGAATTTGAAAGGTTGTTGTGGTGGTATTTTGATGGGTGTAGTTATTATTAAAAACTGTCTGCTGCAGTTTTGGTTAGAATTTTTAATGTTTGAATAAGACTATGCTAGTAGTAATTGGCAAAATTTGTCAAAAATAAATCTATTTTAGTCATTTTAATTATAGGATTGAGTATGGTTTTGCCGACAACGGAACACTAGGCAAAAATATTATAAATAAAAAATTTTTGCTCAATTTCAAGGGAATATTTAATATTAAATTAATTTCAGTAAGTTCTTTTGAATGACATCTTAAGGCTGTTGGTTTAAACAAACATGCCTTTTGAGGTTAAGTACACCTATATATCCAAGTCTACATCAGATTGCTTGTTGTCTTTACTGAACTCGGTTTGTAATGAATGCTGTATTGTCTGGTTACAGTGTTTGCTTTACTGTTCAGTCGCTTATTTGCCAAGTTAAATTTTCTAATTATGTATTATTATAATTAGTGTTGTATTGTTCCTATACTGTAGATACTTAATACAAAGTGTTTAAAGTGTTCACAAAACTGAAGACTTAAATTTTAAGTAATATATTACCAAATATTGGAAATTATAATTGTGCTTATCACAACTGGTATCTGCATCACTATAATTGGCGGCATCGCAGCTGGAAATCTGTATCATTGATATCAGCCCCTCCCTACCTTTAATACTGCCTTTGTGAAGAAGAAAATATTTCACTCATGTACACAATAAATATAATATTTCAGCTGACTATCGTCAGAAGAATGAGGGTAGTTAAAAAGATTTAACAGAACAGTCATACTGTGAATGTATTTTAAAATGGCACATTTTGTATTTATTGAAAATATTTTCTCCAACCACTCTCACTCTTGTATTCTTCTGCTGCTCCATCCTCACCTCATTTCGACCTCACTTTCGACAGACAGAAATCTCTCACTCTGTATATAACAGTGGACTGTGGCCAGTTATCCCAGTACACCAAAGCTGACACTGCCGCGGTGGATGCCAACACGTCCTCTACTTTGACAGCCAATGAACTGTGGTGCAAGTGGCAGCAGTCTGTGAATGTGTGTGAGTGTGCGCGTGCATGCACGTACACACAGGAGCATGCGCCTGTATATGATTTCTAGAACCAAACTGAACATAATTGCGACTAAAAAATATTCCAGTTTGTATTATTAGTTACTAAATTTAATTGATGTTTCTTTTTGGCCTCAATTGAATTGCTGCGTAGGCTTGATGCTTTCGGGTGAAACACGAGACAATTACGATACACCTTTTACCTGGTAGATGGGCGCCAGCGGTGGTTCCAGCACACCGCGCTTTGAGACTCTGGGATATCAGGGATGCTGTGGGTTCTGTGCGTTTGTCTCACCCTCGAGTACTTACAAAACACTTTCAATACTACACGTTGCACTTCAAAACACTTGGAGAAAACTGGGTTTCAACACTACAAGAATACATATTTTTACACTTGTAAGATTGTTTTTATTGCTGCAAGTTACATCGTGCCAAGAATGACTTTTACGGTTAACTACTTGGACGTGACTAGCCAGTTCCGGTGGGTGATTCCCCCAGCACGTTACTTAACTTGCGCACTCCTAGATGGGTGATCCTCTGTGGTGCGTGATAGCACAGTCTATAGATTTTGTTCAGAGACGAGACACGGAGTATGAACAAGAACACTACCATGTGCATTTCTCTTGGTCGCTAACGCCTACTCGTCCCCAAACTACATGTTGTGTGACGACGGTCAATACACATAGCGGGTTAGGACAGAAAATAATAACGCTGTACAAAATCACAGATATATCAATTGATGAACATGGGGCATAATATGAACAGGCATAATAAACATGCAGATGCCTGAAAACAGTATGAGCTGGCGTTGATGCTGGTTGAAGCTCTTAGCAGACCACATGTGCAGATGGAAAAATGCATTATTTTACGTTAAAATCTGCAAATTGTTGCTGGCCAAAATGGTAACTGTGTTGAGAAAATATTCTCTCCAAGATGCGAGCATTCAAAAGCTCTTCTGATTCTGGATGGCAGGAAAATACAAACTTGTGAAATGACCATGTGGTCATGCATAAAAAGCATCAAACATCAAAAATACACGAACCCTGAATGAAAATAATATATATTACCCTGAGATCAATTAAGGTGCACAAGATAGAACTAATTAGCCCTCTAAACGCGGTGATGGCGCAGATACGTAGTTAACCACGTGGCCATAAAACAATTAAACATGACAAAAACCCTGAAATAAGTACACACAAATATTACCCTTAATAGTGCTTGCTGCAATTAAGCAGAAATTATGATGAAAAGCCTTAAACATGGGCGGATGGCACCTGATACACAAGTTGCGCGGGCCGCGTGGCCTCTCTGACATTATCTCCTCTCATCTCGTTTATGATCAGAAAGCCACAAGGGCTGCTAAATAATTAAGTCAAGCAGATGGCATTATGCTGGGGGTGTCTGGCAAAACGTACATGAAGCAAAGGTTAACCGGTATACTAAAGTGAAACTATGGAAACATACATCAGTGCAAAAGTATGAAGTGATGTACGTGACAGCATCTTACCTCCCCAGCTCTCCAAGAACGACTGCACAGAGGCAGGTGTTGGCGGACCTACCATGGCTGCCTACGGGGTTGGCACAAGTGGAAATGCTATACACGCCAAGCAAAAATATTAATATATGTTAATATTAATATCATTGTCCTGTTCTTCCACGCCGCGTGCAATTTGATTACAACATTATATGAAACTCTGAAAACAAACATATTCGGACCCTGTAAAGAAATATATAGAACGCTGAAAACAAATATCCCGTGGTGCTGCATGAACCACCACGTATTATGTCAGCGGTGAGCGCCGTCATGGTCTGACTGCCGCTGGCTCTTAGCCGGCATCAAGCGACTATATTGCAATTCCTGCGACATAGTTGTTTCACTTCCAAGTTATTGACATGTACTTATTTCCATACAGTATGGCCCATGTCTTGCATTAACGTTGCTTAAATTTGGTTTTTCATGTTGTCTCCAGGAACAAGAATTTGCAGAAACTTTATTACTGGTCTCTTTACTGCTTCCCTCTCTCAACAATTTTGTACTTTTAGTTGCTAAGATAAGTGTTCTTTGCTGTGTTGAAAAATTTTTCAGGAATGGTTGTCGTTGAGGTTGTATAAAATTGTAATTTCACTTTTACTGGCACAGGGCTTGAAAAGCATGACACCAGCAACAAAACTGAAAGTGGAGACTGCATTTAAATGCAATGTTTCTGACACTGTCAAACTTGACAACTCCACAGCGTCACCATCAGATCACCCATTTGCGGTAAGTGTGAACGTGAGTAATCTAACCCCTTCCTCCCACAAAATTTAACCTCCACACATTTCCATCATCGTCGTTATCCTTCCCTCTCTCTTACTAACCTTCCCCCCACTGCCCCAACCTTCTCCCTATCACCCCTACCTTTCTCCATCGCTGTAACCTCCCCCCCCCCGCCCCCAATTGCCACATCCTTAACCCATCATCCCACCCTTAACCTATCGCCTCCCCCTTATCACATCGGCCCAACCTCCCCCCCCCCAACCCCCCCCCCCCCCAACCTCCCCCATCTCCCCAATCCCCCCCCCCCCCCCCAATTTCCACATCGCCCGGACCTTGTCGACATCAGTAGATATATGATGAGAGAGTTGATACACCCCTTGTTCTCAACTGCTAGAAGTAGCAATTCCAGGTCCTTAAAAATCAAGCAAAAACAAGCAAATTTTTCAGTTGTCCCCAAAATGAGCATGTAGAATTTGGCACAAGGTAAAACAAAGCAAATTTCTTGCTTTTCAAGCAATTTTCGCGTTTTCAAGAAATGTACAAAAATAATATTTTCTCTTTATAAAATAATTTTCTTAATAAATAAAATGGAAAATATGCTCGAAATGGAAAATAACACATGCAAACAATGTAAAAAAATGTGGCAAAGTATTAAACATAGAAAGTTTTGCTCCACATAAACACACAAACGATAAACATTTTAATATCTGTAAAAAATGTTATAGTGAATATGCTAATGGTGGTTATGAATTAAAAAAAGAGAGAGTAATGTGCGAATGTGGAAAATATTTTTATAATATAAATAGTAAGTTACACAATACAACATTAGATATTCTAAGCAAAAATCAACATGATAATTATTAGACAAAAACATGTTAAGTGTGTAATGAGAATAAATCTATAAAATTATTTTCTCTTAATAAAAATAGTAAGGACAAATATTCAATCACGTGTAAAAAATGTTTTAGTGATTATATGAAGAATTATTGTCATGACAAGAAGTTAAATACAGTTTCTCAGTAATTTAAGCACTGTTCGATTTATCTCGTATATCTGTTTTTACATTTTATTTATAAATTTTTATTTCTTATAAATAGAGAATTATGGCGACAAACGATCTAGCAGTTGAGCTGAGTGAGAAGACGTTACAGGAGTTAAGAATTATAGGTAGAAGTTTTGAAATAAAATATTTGCATCATCTAAGGAAATCAGATTTAATTACAGCTATTATAACATTTATTACTGATGGGCAAGGAAGAAGATTCTTTTCAAATTTGCAATTTTCTTATTCCAATGCCAATGAATTATATAAGAAAGATAGAAATAAACTGAAAAAAAATATTTCCATTCTTTAATCTATTTTATAAACAAGAGAAAAATTAATTAAAAGAAATATTCCCTTATTCTACCAACATATTTGAATAGCCTAGAAATAAAAGCCAGCGGGTAAAAGAATGGATAACAAAGAATAATTTTACAAATTTGCCTTTAGCTGACATTGATTTCAACTAATATCCTGAAGATAGAAACGAATTGGACGAAATAATATTTCCAATCTATAATAATTTATTTGTTAGCAAAGGAAATGGAAGAAGCAGCAACAAAAATCACTTATTTAATAAATTTTTAAAATTAGGATATCAACATGTAACATTGAAAATACCTTTAATTTAGTACAGCCTATTCATTTTTTGAGATAATACACACTGAAGTTAGGAACCTTAGAGGGCTGTGAAAACCAATATTAAATTATTTACCAATTGCCGTAAGCAAGATAATTATCAAGTAGAATTATTTACATTTCAATCACCCAGTTATACAGCATTGAATGAAGGAGATATTGAAATGGAGATATTGAAATGATTTATAAATTCATAAATCAAGAAATATTTACACAATTATCTGCATTTCAAAGAAGAGGTTCAGGCTGGACATTAGATAGAATAATTGGAATACAATTAGCTATAAATAAGTATAATCCATTAAATGGTTCATCATATATTGAACTACCTGAATTTATTAAGAATAAGAAAGTATGGATAAATGCTAAAAATGATCAAAATGCTTTCTTTGGGCAATAAAATCTGCACTGTTTCCAGCAGTAAATGATCCACATAGAGTAACCAAATATATAAAAATGTAGGCTTTAATATTGACAAAATAATATATAAATATGAATATCGTATTACTATTGACGATATAACAAAAATGGAACACCAAATTGATGTATCTATAAATGTATACTCTATTGAATATACTCTAAGAAATCCATGGTATATCCATTAAAACATACATAAAGAAAAAGGATAAGTACATAAATTTACTTTATTTTGAAGATAAAGCAAGCGTAGCTGCGCAAAATATACCTACCAAAGGAGAGAAAATATATTTAAAAAATTATAAACATACAATGAAGGTTCCGTTCGCAATATATGCCGATTTTGAATCAATATTAGAGGAAATATCAACAGTTAAGCCAAATCCTAGGAAATTATATGTTTAAATTAATCAAAAAATATCAGGTTTTAACTGAAGACTATATTGATAATGGCTTTTATAAGGAAATACTTAAAGATATAATCTTACTAAACGGTGAATCATATACAATAAAATATCAGTTACGTGAAGCATCTGGTTTTTGCTATTATATTGTATCTGATTAAGCCGCCAGCTGTATATCGTGATCCAAATGCTCATAAAATTTTTATACAATTAATAAAAAGGGAAGTATAAAGAAGTGGGGAAATATATTCACAAATTGAATCAATGTTACAGCTTACAAAAGAAGAAAACGAATTATATAATAGATCTAAAAAATGCACTGAATGTGAATTTTCAATGGATAATAAAGTGCGTCATCATGATCATTTAACTAGCAAATTCATTAACCCTGTATGTAATAATTGTAATCTACAATTAAAATTGTGCAACTATGTACCAATTAATTTTCATAATTTAGCTGGCTATGATGCTCATTTATTTATTAAAGAGTTAGGCTATGATGAAAAAGATATAGATTTATTTGCAAATAATAATTCTGTATTCAGCAAAATTTAGGAAAATATTAGATACAGAATAGATATCAGATGAAGAAAAATATGAAAAATTAGTATCAAAAGTAAATTTAAAAAAAAGTACTGTATTTTATGAGAATCTTGCGGCCCTACATTAATAAAACAAATGTAAAATTAAAAAACCTATTTGTGTGGGCATGTCAATTTTGGACATATCGAAAGAGTTAATTTACGATTTTCATTATAAAGTAATGAAGCCAAAATATGGCAATAAAATTGAATTATGCTATTATTACAATTTCTCTGTGTAGAAATTAAGTGGGCTATACCAAGTTTGTTAAGGGATGGAGGTCTTCATCAAATAAAAAGAGTTAATTATAATTTCCTTTTTATATTTACAATAACTACAGCAAAATTCTCTGAACTCAATACTCACAATAAATTGAAATCATTTACTGTTCACAATTGACACCAATTAATAAAATTTATAATTATGACAAAGAAATCAATGAAATTTTATAATGTATGCATCCATATTTGACAGTTAGAATATTTACAATAAAATCAGTACTACACTTCCATTCAGTCCCACCTCAGTTCAGTTCATGTCCCGCCAATCGTAATGTTCTAGAGTCCTCCAAGCGCCCTCATGCACAATAGGCTTCACTCATTGGTTTCACACCCTCGTCCATTCAAGCCACGAACACCTAACTCGCCGCCATCCCGCAATCTCCAGTCGTCGTCCCACACTGGTCTTTGCTTGTGCACACTTGGCCAAGCGGCCTCCATCAAAGACTGCCGGCCACTGGGTTGCGGCAATATTTATAGGTCTTTGGCCGCCACCTAGAATCTTCTCCAACTCGCGAGGTGCGTTGCGGAGGGCTGAGGCGCCAGCCACTCTCACCAGAATATTCTTGCGTTGTCGTTAAACGTATCGGAAACTCTAGCAGGCGAGAGGAGGCCTGTGACGCTAGTAAGTCTCGCCGCTGTCGGCATTCATGAGATTCCCAGAAGGAAGGGGAGATCAGGAGTCCGTGAGCTCATCCAGGAAGAGGGGAGGGCGGGTTGGGTCTCCGATTACGGCACGGGGCAATTGAGTCGGCGCCAGCTGTAGCACGTTACACTATCAAGATAGTGATAGCTATATATTTAATATAAAAACAGAAGATTTTTACGAAGATATGAAAACAGTGTTAGACTTGAAGAAATCTTTTTTTCTAGTGTGTTTGGTGCTGATTTTGAATGTGATTCTTTTATATAGTTATGATAAATTGGTCCAATTATATTTTCGTATTTCCAACCTCCACTCGATGCTACCTTTTAATTGGGATTATATTGTTGGAATGCAGCATTGGATGTGTGAACTATTTCTGCATAATTTTCATTATCCTCATCAAATTCATTCTCAGGGGCTTCTTGTGAATTTTCTGTTAACAAATTACATAGTCCTGGTGTTAATATGTATTATTTATCCTTAACAAATAGTTATCATTATTTATTGTTACTTTGTATCACCATGTAAAAATTTTCTCCAACTCGACGTAAACCAAATTTTTCATTAATAAAATTTCTTCTTTTTGTTATTTCTGTTCCGAGATTTATAGTAGAAACACCTGCTATAGGTGGCAAATCTCTTAATAATCCAGGTATAACATCAACAATAATGAATGCGTTATTAAGATCACCAAGTGAACAAAATTATTTAGAATTTACTGGTGTTGATGATCTATATCGAGATAATTTTTTTTTCTTGTAATATAACAGAAGAGGTTAAAACTGTTTCTAGTAATAAATCAAATGAAATAATCTAGCTTCTTAGATATGTTTGGTTTTATTCGTGATAACAATGAAGTTTATTGGAAAGGTGGCTATAAAATTACTTTTTTTTCGTAATTCATCTGATAACAACTGTTTATTTCTTTATGAAACTTTTGATAAAAATGATAAAGTTACAAAACATCATCCTGATCCTGGAAAAATTGTTATTGGAAAATTAGAAATGATGTGGCCCATTTTTGAATATGAATCTAAAACCACCATTGCAATTGAAGAAAAATATACAAATATTCAAAAATACCTATTAGTTTTGATTATTGGCAATTTTTAGAAAAAGAAGTTCCTAGAGGAACAAATGTTTTTAGCTGTGATATAAAAGATCAGTTTAATAATTTACAATTTAACATACCCGATTTTGTAATTGTAGGCTTTCAATTCAATAGAAAAAAAATTGTGCTGAACAGCATAAACACACTGCTATGTTTGATCATTGTAATGTGAGATACATTTATGTTAAAAATGGTAGAAATGAAATTTTTCCTAAAGAAAACTGGAATCTAGAGATTGAAAATGGTGTTTATCTTAAACTATTTCTTCCTTATAATGATTTTAGTAATTCAAAAACCAAACTAGATACAGGCTATAGAAATAATGAACTTTATTATAAACCAACTGTAAACTTTGATGGTGATATTAATTACTATTCATTTTAGGGGGCGAAGGCCTTTATATGTTATTGATTGTTCATACAGAAAAACATCTTTAGTTAAAGAAAAACAAATATAAAAATTTTGGTTTGATTTTGATAAAAAATTTGAGGAAGCAGGTGCCATTTGTAATGTTGTTTTAATTAGTCGAAGGAATTTTACTTATGATTATTTGAGAGAAAGAATTACTGAAGAGTTATAAATTTTTATAACTTTTATAATTTTTATAAGAGTTATAAATTTTTAGTATTATTAAATGGAGGAATCAACAAATTGTTCCAATAGTTTAATACAATATTTTAGACTCATAGTTGAGTGGTTGCATTAAAAAGTTTTACGAATTTTTAGAAAAATAGACAAGTTATTTGATCAAATAAAAAAATTATTCTCGTCATTTTAAATAAATGTATTTCCCTTATAAATTAAAAATGCCTGTGTTGCCTTGCCGTTTGACAAACATTTTAAAAGGTGATAGCAGGTCAAAAAGCCCTTCCTATTGATTAGATAATGCATCTGAAGATCTTAAAAATATAGTTTACAAATTTCATTCAAATTTACAAAACTTACAATTAACCATTTTAGAAAAGATTGACGATAAATATTTTCGAGAAATTGGTGAAAATCTAGAGCAAATAGAACAAGTTTTTAAAAAATTTGTAGAACTTTGATAATGATGATTTCATTGAATTTATTTCGTTTGTCAATCAAATTTATAATCTGCATTGTAACCAGATTCTTCATCAATAGAACTTTATGAATCAGATTCATCATTTGAATTGTTTGAATAGACCGATAACCCTCTTCTGACTTCTAAAAATTTGCCAAAACTATCTGAATCTGAGTTTTCTAAATCATCTAAAACATCTCAATCAGAATCAGATAAATGAGCTATAATTGGAAATCCCTTGTAATCTGAAATTATAAGTCTCTCGTAATCGTCTCTCGTAATCAAAATCTTCTTTGTATTCTCCATTTAGAAATACGGTGTAGTTCTCTGAAGACTCATAACCAGATTCGTGACCTGTGTCTGAAAGTTCATTCATCTTGAATTTTTTTAGTTACGATTATTTAGAAGATATAAATTCTATAAAGAAAAAAACTTGCGCTTCTAGAAAACTTGAAAATTGCTTGAAAAGCGAGAAGTTTACTTTATTTTGCATATTCTTACCGTTTGCTAAATCGTGCATGCTCATTTTGGGGGCAATTGAAAAAATTTCCTTGTTTTTGTGTAATTTTGGTTTAATTTCCTTGTTTTTGAGACTCTAATATTGCTGCTTCTAGAGACCTAGAATATTGCTTGATTTTGGCTTAAATCTGCTTGATTTTTGATAAGAAAGCAAGGATGTGCCAGCTCTCTCATTGTATATCTACTCACTTCGCCCCGACCTTGCCCCTCTCCCCCTTCCCCCTCTTCACTACCTCCAACTCCCATGCTTTTTAAAGTTCAAATGAATGAGTGAACTGCTGTATTGAAATGAGTATTATTTTGCGTGATGTCCATGTTCCTTATTGCAGGACACTTCGATATCCTGCACAGAGAAACTGCAGGACACCATTAACTATGTTTTCAAGCTGTGCGGTGGGATAGGCATGTTCTTCAGCTTCACAGAGGTAATATTCACTGCCAGGTGTAAATACTACACCTTTCTTTCACTTAACAGGAGGGTCAGTGTGCATGAGAGGAGGCTGCAGCCATCTTGAGGGTCACGAGTCAGGCAGTCTGGGGTGTTGAGGTGTGGGTAGGAGAAGACTGGACTATCAATTAGTTTGCCCTTTGGCCCACGTACAAAGAATTACATCTGTCGAGACACACTCACTATTTACAAAGTAGTGGTTCACTTTCGTAGAGTTTATTTTCACAAAGATTTATTGAAAAAGTATTTATATCATCTAATTAAAATTTATATACAAGTGGTAATTGTATTCAAAAGTACATATATATATTTTTAAAAAATTGCTAAGCTATTTTGTTTGTTTGTCAACCTGACTAGTCTGGCTTGCCACATTTCCCCCATGGGCTGCTATTTGAATTATCGTCTCCTAAATCATGTCCACTCTGGATGGAATGTAGATTGTCATGGTGGAAGGTTGACGTGCCAGTTGCGTGGCCATTGATGTATCATTTCAAGTTATGATAATTTTAGTAACATACTGTTATATTGGGCTGGAAATTCCAGCAACTTTTTGGACTCTCATCACATAGAGGTTCAGGAACTAATTAGTTGTCAGCTCTCTTTTGTTCATCTGTATTGACAAACTTATCAATGTACCGCCAGCTTCACAGAGTTGGGCGATAGGGCGACTTTTGTATGGAGCCAAGATTTATTACTCTTAACAGTAGTGTCTCCCTGAATGCAAGATGAATAGTTGAGTCAGTTCTGCTGTGAAGTGGTTGCCTTACACAATTGTTCATAATGTAAGGCAATATTTTATGACACTACCAGTGTTGAACTATAATTTTAATTTAATGGTATTCATGTCATAGGGGATTATCATAGTTAATTAAGCACTTTTGAAATCAACCTTTGAAAAATATCATCGTCCTTATTTGCATATAACTTACAGTATTATTAAATTGGAATGTTGACAAGCACCTGCAAGCGACCCAAGAGAAACGCGCTACAAAAAAATACTGGATTTTCCAGGCAAAAGATGTAAGTACTTATTCCACCAGGGGCGGTGTTTTCTGCTAGTTGTCACGCAGTTTGAAGAAGGTGTTCCCCCCCCCCCTCTCCCTGCATCTCCTGCTGGGCCTGGTTAGGCGGAAGTGAGGAGAGAAACGAAGCTCACGTCCAAATAAAACTAAAGAGGTCGAAGCACGCTTGCACTGCAGATGGGATCTATCAGTGCCTCACGTGTTGTGAAACATGTCGCTCGCTCGTCTGATTTGCATTTTCAAAAGGAAAACTAAACACAAAAAAAAGTGAATTATTTGTGGCGAGCAAAGAAAGGTCACTTTTCTGCGTTAAACCTTGTTGACAATAGCTCGTCCGCTCGGAATTTTTTTCCGAAAATGGGTAGACCTACCATATAACCGGTACATGTACATTACCAACAAAGTGTCTACATCATAATTATAACTATTATATAGCGCTATATCCCAAATGAGATTAATAAATTATAGGCCTGTAAATTACTTAGATGCACGAATTTCGAGGCACTCCTCAAATTTCAGAATTTATTTTTCGAAAATGGGAAGACGTACCGAATAGCCATGATATACACATTATAATCTAAGTGTCTATATCATAATTATAATTATTACATAGAGCTATGTCCCATAGAAGATTAATTATAGGCGTGTAAATGACTTAAAAGCACCAATTTCAAGGCCCGCATCAATCATGAGAATTTTTTTCCCCCGAAAATGGGAAGTCCTATTGTTATAGGTGCTACATACACAGTATAATTAGTGTCTACAGCATTATTATAATGATTACTTAGCACTATACCCCGTAGATTAATTATAATCGCGTAAATGACTTAGTCCCTACCTTATGAAGAATATGAACCTATATTCCTTCCCATTGCAAGCCAGTTTTATACTGAATGCGTCGCAGAAGTCGGCATCTCTTTTACGACAGTATTCCAACGTGTTTTAACTTACTTTAGCTAATTATTTTGGCATAGAATAATCGTGATTGCTTAAATGTGTTATGCCATAACACACGCACATTTCGTGTGAACTTGTAAGTGCCAGTAAATGCGTGACAGCAGGACACTTGCCAGTATTATAGACGGTGTGAAATATGGCCATGCCATCCCCCCCCCACACCGATTCAACACCCAGATAAGATAGAAAGGTTGCCACCATATAATTTTTTTTGGTCTGTTTACAACCAAACGGCAGAACATGTATAATAGGGTCACATAAAAAAGGACCACTAGAAATTATACCGTCAAATCTTCGCACCCCACCAACGAAACTGAATACGGAAAAACATACAATATTGGCTGTAATTAATCAGTAAAATAGATCTCGGTGCTGAAAGGAGGGAGAACGTACGGCCCCTCCCTCCGTCTCATCCATCAACGTCCCCGACTTACGACCACCCGTGGACAGACCACACCCCTACCTGCCAGCACACTTTCCACTTATTTATTCAAGCTGGAGGACAAAAATTGCCCCGTGGTATACCAGGCCGCGGTATTCGAACTTCCACTGTATATTAATTTTGATAGTATATTCTTTACATATGGATTACAAATTTTTAAAACAGAACTGAGCTACATATGAAGCCATAAAATCTTATTCCTACATACACTTGCCTAATTCAGGCAACATAGTAATGGGTTTCCATTAATTTTCACGAATGTCACTACATTGTGTTATGTTGGAAGTATTTCATATACATTTGCAGTTATTACATTTACCCGAATATAAGAATATTGTTTTATTTCCAATTTTTGCTTCCAAAAATTTGGTGTACTCTTATTTTTGCATGCTTAAAATTTTTAGGTAAATGTTTTTGCTTGAGCGGTAGCAGGTGATGGTCAATGTTTTTTGAATATACGCGTGTTTCATTACAATATCATGTACATAAAAAAAAGAATAGACTTTGCTTTATAAAAAGAAAAATTGTAGAGGTGGACATAGAAAGTGAGACTTCCTTACGTTTTAATGCAGTTTGAGGGCATATTAACATATTTTGGCATTTGTAGGCGGCATATGTGTACAGGCTACATTTGAAGTTTTTGATGAAAGATTACAGATAATTAATATTCGAAGTATAGGTTGCACTAAATTTTTGTAATCCTGTAAATATTGTTAAATCACGATTCCATACAAACATGATAAATTCTGACTTAATTTCTCTCCCATAAAACATTTGTCACAAAAAAATGTTAAGTGCATTTTTTTATTATTATTATTATTTAATATTCCTTCCCTTCCGATTCCCTTCCTTCTTTTAAGAGTTAAAACAATGAAATGTATGGTATGTTGACAAATTTCTAAACATGTTATGGTGAAAAAATCCCAAAAAAAAATTTTTGTAGTAATATCTCATATTTTTAGTGATTTTTTTTTTTGTAAATTGTGCAGCCTATACATGCCGAAATACGGTAACTGCAAAGAATGTTATTGTGTTGAACCTTTATTCAAGTACCTATATTAATGTAATCGTACTAAATTATATGAGCAAATAATTTATGGAGAAAGAAATTTTTCTCATAGACATTAATAAGAATGTGATGGTAGGGTTATTTTTCAATGTCATCCTATATTCGAATGAATACATTGATGAGTGATGCTATCTGGGTCAGGGCATAGTGACTCAATGTCTCAAAGCAGTGACTTTGTTAGTGCAGGCCGGTGGCACTTACTGAGGGTGACTTGTGTCTGTCTTACTTAGGTACCAGTGCACAGTGTGTGCCGTGTCGGCTAGGCACAGTCTATTAAGGGTTTGACTATCAGCCGGGCTATTGGCTTTGGGGCCTATGGCTTACTTACTTGGGCACTTGGCCAGCTGGTTTGCTGGCTGTGGTGCAGCTGCTGGTAGAACTCTGCTGTCCCCACGAACTGCTATGGTAGCAGCGAGTGGACGACCTCAGGCAGGCCAGTCCAATCTGCACTTTCTTTCCTTTCTGGATGGTGGTTACAACGGGGTGCTGTGTCCCTGGAACCTTGTGCGGAGGCTGAAACAGAGAAGGGGAGGTAGCTGGGGGGGGGGGTGAAGCTTTACGAAATTGTGGCAGCCTGAGCTTGTTCCCATTCTGACTCGTGGATAAGTGCCTTAGTAGACTGGATGCAGCTCCAGATAGCTTGATAGGTAGAGGTAGCCTTCCTCTCTATCAGGTCCTTCCCACCTTGCTTGGTAATAGGCATCAGGTTCTCTATCTTGACTCGTGAGATAGGAGCAGGCGACTTGCAGTTCCCTATCTAAGAGTGTTCTGCCATCTCAGCACACTGATTCGGTGCAGAGCGTAATGGTTTCCGCAGCCAGCAACACAAACGGTGCAGTAATTATAGAGTGGGTTTTCACGGAGGCGTCCAGATAGCTTTGATGGGTGATGTCCTAGAGAAGACTGGCTCAACTAAGAGTCAACAAAGTATTGCCTCCAGTAACTCGGAAGTGGTGCAGTGACGGAGTACATGCTGGTTTGGTGGTCTCTCCTCTCTAGGTGTGTATGACTAGTGGTCGTGGCTCTACCGCTTGGTACACGTGGTGCACCGAATGGGTGGCCATCGAAAGTTGTGTGTTTCTCGACGTACGAGTCCCTGAGGAATATCCTGCAGTCCTACACAAGGCGGCAAAGTAGTATAGTTAAAACCTCTGTCTCCTGCTCCACTCTTACGGGACTTGGTGTCTACTATGGATTCTGGGTGTACTCAAGGAAAGTGAGAGAACAAGATATGAACGTGTTTATTCTAATAGGAATGAAACACGGGGGCCTGTACTATCTTCGGACTACCTTGAGCTGACCGGAAGTAATAAACTATACTGTCCAGGTTAAGAGGGTCTGGTTCTAGGCTAAAGGGTGGCAGTTTTGACTAAGGTAGTTATTATACTTCACCTGTCTATTCTGTACCATGTGTCCTGAAGGGACTTAGGTGGTCTACTTTCTGAAGGGAACGTGGGTTAGTAGTAGCCATGGGAAAGCGACTTAGGGTGATGGGTGTCTTCTAGAAGACGTTCAGGGGAGGTCTTCTGGAAGATCTGGCGGAAGGTGGTGTAGGCGGAGTTGGTCAGTGAACTCTAGGTTAGAAGGCGGTAGAATGAGCTGTCCAGGCTGGCGTGGTTCTCAGGAGAGCCAAGCATCAACTGGCGTTTTCGGCCGGTGCACTGCAACATATTCTGCTCCGGCTGAGGGCTCGCCGGCCCTGGAGTGGGGTGCGATGCACATGTGTCTGTAGATGGAGGTAACGGTGGCCGTTGGTGGCAGGTGGCGCTATCTCTCTGCACGCCTTGGGGTTGCAGTGATGGCTCAACTGCTGGCTATCGATTGTTACCATCTTCTTTAGGGAGGCTGGGCTATGCTTGCTGACTGACTGGTTGATGATGAAACGTACAATTGTCATATCTGTAATAACTCTGCAACCAGGGAATATTGTGTAGGTGCTCTGGTGTAAATCATACACTTCCAAACCCATTCAGTGTGCTGTAGAGTGAGGTGCATAGATGAAGCAAAGCCATTATCTTCTTGGCCAGTAAGAGTCGCCCGTCAACGTAATATATCTTCTCTTGGGTCTTGTGATTGACTAGTGATGTTCAGCAGAAGAAAAGCGTATTTGTTCAAGTGCTGGTTCACTTTTGAGCGCCTTTGAAACTAACATGAGAAAATGAAACTAGCCCTGCCTGAAACTTTACATATTTACATTAACATTGGCTGTAGAGTAGGTATAGTAGCTTCATGAATAAACTTCTTTTCAAAAAAATGTAATTTTTGAAACTGGTGGCTACTGTAGTTTGCTTTATTAATTTTTTTTTTTTTGCAGATCTGAATTTAACATAACGGTTACGTGTGTATGTTGGTAACAGTGTGATAGTGCCACAGCAGGTGTTGTGCAGTGCAGTGGTAGTTTTAACACATAGCTGTGGTAAGATACATATAAGAGAGTGCGAGTGCACAAGTCCGTGTAGTGTGTGTGTTGGATTTATGTTTTATGCATACACTCTGTGTGTAGTTCTATGCACAGAATGCCCATTGGTCATTACATAAGAGGTGCCATTGTTTCTAAGTACGTAATAGTGAATTAATGCGGATACATAAATACAAGATATTTTGTCTGCAGTGAAATGAGCACGTATGAATTCGGTAACATCGGAGATTTATCTCTTTATTTCAGTGCATTTAACATAGGTATCTGTTTTGACACTGTGACAAACTGCATAATGAATTGCAATTTAAAATACTTCTTGCTAAGGTTTGTTGAACAGTGCAGTTGATGAACAGCTACCATCAATTAATGCATGAGGGCATGCGAGTGGATGCATTTCACATGAGAAGTGTGCAAATCATTATGAATACAGATGTTGGATATTTGAATCATGGCCACTGTGTGCTGGGATGAAAAACTCAGCTGGGCTGTCAGGCATGCTCAATTAACCTTGAACTATCTATACAAAACTAATACTAGCTTGTGTTGATACAGGTTGGAAACTCTACATGATTGGGACTGTGTACAGCTGTATATAGTAATTAAATTCCCCAGAGTATTGAATGTAACACACAGTATATCTAAAGCCATCATGTAGGTCTTACTGGGCATCTTATGCTGGATTTACATTGACGCGACAAGCACGACGTGATAGATGCTACGCACAAAGTGGCGCAACTGTAAATTGTGGTTATAATGAAAACACTGTGACTTGACAGGACACCAAAAACTACAAAATGACCATTCATGGCTGCAAATAAGAAAACGATGCAAAGGGCTATCTATGTGTTTATGTTGACGTACCACGAGTGCTGTCGGAGACATCCCAGCCTCAGCCTCTGGTACTCCCCTAGTGTATCGTTGAGCCGAACACCACTGTTCAGTTTGCCTTTGTACCATTCCTATTCACAAAAGAGTCGACCACTAGCTGCTTGAGAGTCCGACAATCCGCACAATGTGTCGCTCCAGTCGGAGTTGGTGGACCCACCCCCTCGCTTGCCTTGCCCTGGCCAGCATACACAGAACATAAACGCTCGCCATGCATCAGGAGAGGCTTCCCCTTCCATGCTGCATGACCCGGCCACCCCTATGCATGTCCTCCAGACAGGGCAGTTCGTGAGCATTTCTGACCGGAGCATCTTATGCAACTCTCGCTATCTCTCCATGTATTCCATACCGCATGCCTTAAGCAGTAGCAATTAGACTTAGTATATAATGTTTCTGTTGTCAGAACTTGTGTTTCTCAACGCACTAGGCAGAAGCTCTTGTTGTGGAGCCTTCTCCTTTTTTTGAGTGTTGGCCATGTGCCTCATCAGCGCCAGGCATAGTTTTACTGGGGTCTCTCTCACCCTGAATTTTGATTGATATCTTGGCCACCCTGCAGAAAACAGCTAGGCAAACTTGGTCCCTCGTCCATCAGATCTTAGCGGGCACAGATCAGAGATATATGTCTTGTAAATTCCTACTGACCGAATAAAACATTTACTCTTTTTGGTCCAATCGTTCTCTTTCGCCTCCCTTGCCCACTTTGCCTTCTGTGTGTGTATCCACTTATCTCGGTGCACACACAATCACAGCAATAGTTTCAAACCAAAGACTCTGCTGAGTCTTGCCTCTTGTCAATGTTTGGAGTCTAGTTGCGATCTGGTAATGCCGCTTTTCTAACGTCACTGTGGAAAAGGAGGGGAGAGAACTTTTCTCAGAGACTTGAGGAGAACAAGCACATTAAGAGATTACGACTCTGAGGTTCCAAGCTGGTCACGCCGCTTACTGAGGCCATAGGATCCTTATGTGGGGAATGCTGTGAGCCCAGAGGAGCAGTTGAGATCTGTAGCTGGTGACTCCACTCACTCTACTTCTTACAGAGGCGAATCGGGGGACCCTCTCTCCAAGGTAATATACGCCTGAATACTGTCCCTCGTGAAGCGCATGCTCCTGCGCTGATTAATCGATAAGACTCTGGCAGGGGCTTACCCCAATGCACCGGCCCCAGGAAGAGTAGATTCCTTTCTGAGCAGACTACACCAGAACCTGTCTTCCCCCGCATTGCTATGTAATATGAAACCACATTTGCGGTTGTGTCCGAGTCTCCCCCACTGAATCCGCTAAATAATAATTCTCTATTCTTCTTTTGATTTTTATCCTTTTAAAGTAACGTAACATCACTGACAGCCTAGATGTGTACTCGCAGCTATTCCTAAATGGCCCATCACCAGACAGTCCATAAAAGGGATAGCATAACTCTCAGTGCCCAGCTACGCGCTCTGGTGAACCAGGGCCAGACGCCCCCAGGGTGTAACTGTGTCGGCCCATATGGCTCCCTTAAAATCCACATTAAGGAGACTGTTTCCCTAGTCTTTAGAGGAATACTGGGCTAATGCACCTTCATTTTTCCATGTTGAGTTTGACACATGCCGTTTTATCATACTACTAAATACAATTACGGCAAGTATATGTACTTCAACCCATGTGAGAGTCGAACCCCGCCAACCTGTACATGGATGTTGCGGGCTGTTACAAATCTGGAGGGCCCCCAAACACGTGGATACCAAGGTTGAGCAAGCCAGTGGACACGTCCGCCCTTCCCTCACACGCGTTTAGAGCCTACAAGCCCATCAGTCACCTCAGGGCACGGCGAGCACTATTGAAGATTCACGAAGCCGAGAGATGACTAGAGAGTTGTTACCCCCACTCCGGCCTCGCACCAGAGGGACGTCCCCCCCCCCCCCCCCCAATGTGTGCTGCTGCACCTGTCCTTTGGACTACGTAAGTCCGTGCACTTCAGGGCTCGTGAGTTATTTCTTGCAGTTCCCCGAGCTTGCTCCACCACTTCTAGTGTTGGGGCCTCCGACGACCTCCAAGTCTTCAGCAGCCTACCAGAGACTGCTCACATTGTCGACAACTGTCTTTAGCAACCATCAGCGGCTGCCACCATTGCCATCGCCAGAGGCTTCAGTGACGCCAATAGCTACCACTTACCAGAAGCTGCTTCTGATACAGTCTTTGACATTAACGCTCCCTGCTGCTAGAGCAGTGGACCTTTAACTTCTTGTCTCATCTAAACACCCCACGAATAGTTAGCAATGCTAAGTATTTCTGTTTAGCAGTGAACTATTTATTTTTCCTTTAGTTAAAACTAGGTCACCTACACCTGACCAGCGTAGGTTACTTCCAGTATACCATCTGCATGGTAGGAAATAGCACGTGTCACTGTGTTTATTTAGCTGTCAATAGATACAGTTTTGTTCTTTTACCCAAAAGTATTATTTGTAGAGTAATATTTACGATGCCTGCTAGGAACGATCTGTATTGTGCACTGCCGACCGAGACCGGGTGTTTTATTACGAACTAGACTACGACTGGGGATCCCCTTCTGGAATCCACCAGTCCCATACTTACACCATTCGACTGCCACCTATTCTAGACCTTCGGGGATAGAACAGCAGAGCCACCGCCACTCTAAAACTCCTCCAACCAGGGAGAGACGGTATACTTGGATTGTTTCCCTACCGGAGCACCTAGGTGCTGGTGGGGGATTTGCTAGAGTGTTACGGCCTGGCCTTGGTTGCGATACCACACCCAGTAGTAGCAGGCAGGTGGCTCAACGCTTCTGATCTGCCGCCAGTGGTGGGGGGTCTTCTGGAGCACTGAGCTCGTGCCTGCAACTGCTACTAGAAGTACACTAACCTAGGGAATTGTTTTTCGTCCATGGTGCACGTTTCGTATCGTTCAGCAGCGGACCGGACCACACTATGACTTTCAAGGTAAGGCACGGCTTACGGAGAGAAGAGCAAAGGACAGCTCACCTAGTTGCTAAGCAGCGGGCTGTATTGGCTCCACCGATTTTAGCCAGTCTGGCTATCAATATCTTTGTACCAACCTGTAAGCAGACGCACCCAGTTAAAGTAACAAGCCGTAAACGTCCACTGAAGTAATAGATCCCTAACACAACGTGTTTGGTCTAGTGCACCCAAAGCCACAACGACCATGCCGACTAGCCATTAACTCGGGGACGCATCAAGTTTGTTAGGCATTAACGTGTATGAAAGAATAATGACTTAACACAAACAACCACATGAATGCTGTTTTGTAGTTTTGGAAAAATGGTAGGGACCCAACTATGTTTTTGTATTGACATGTGGTGCATTCCTGCGCATCTGACTTGCACACACTACATTTCGACTTCACCCTGTCTCTAGAGTTGCTACGCTCGTGGGGAAGTAATTTTACGACAGGTGAATTAATACCGTGCCTACAGGAACACTCCCAGCGTAGTAATTACACACATGTAACATGACATGAAGGGATGAATTGTACTGTTAACCGAAGCCGCCATGCGGTCACCCATATTTCCCACCCAAGAATTTCTTGTTCGACGGAGCCATCGACACCAGTCAGCCAGAGATGCGAGTACCAAGGGATGATGCTAGATCGCAGCACTTCTGCTGCAAGGACACCGCAGCCGCCAGAGCCTCGTGCCTAGGTGATGAAAATGTCAGCAGCCTCCAATGGGCGGGGGATAAGGAATTAAAATGAAAATGCTTCTACCAGACATTTTAAGTTGCAGGGACACTGGATGTCTTGCTGCTACACACATCTTTGCCCAAAAGATCTTCTGAAACATCATTATTGGCAATTTTCTTGTACTCATTTTGTTTATTTAAGTGTTCTGCGACTAACCCTACCTTGTGAAATTTTTGCCTAGCACAAACTGCAAAATACGTAATTTGCATAATTTACATCAACTGAAAAATAATTCCACACATCTAAGTAAATAAAATCCTCAGTACATTGAAAACTTAGACACTACCCACTTTTAGAAAAAACAGATGGAAATTTTTGGTAAAGGTAAACTCGTAAACAAAATTGCTTTCTATCTCGACTACCTCAAAAACGAAAATTTCACAAACAGGAAATATGTATGGTACGAAAAATGTACCTGTTCTTTGTCTAATATACCGTTAAATAATAGCCAAAAAAAACCAATATCGGAAAAATAATACCAGGAGCCTTATGCTCCCACTACTCATATCGCACAACAGACTTAAAGCCAATGCATGTTCCGCATCAACGACCCATAACTGTAGGAGCTTGCTGCTACCGAGGGTTCTTATCTACAAACCACATCAGGGCATGGCTTATCAACTAAGCTACTTACGCTCCAACAGAATCAGTGTGTGCAGCTGTGACTGGTGGCCTTTCATCAATGACTGACAGTTTGGTTTATGGTTTCGTCTATGCAGACATTTACAGTTTTAGCTACTGTGCGGTTGATTTCCATGTGTGTTTGTAGCATTCTTGCAATAGTATACACGTAGTACTGTATAATGTCAGAAAACAATTGCAGTTTTCTCATTAAAGCCCCATCACACAGCACACAGAATGATGTGGGAGTGAAGTGAGGCAGCCAAATACTGATAATAGCCGTCTGCCACATGGCAGCCATTAAGATAAAAACAATTAGTGTAACTGCGAGTTTAGATATTCCGACTCTTCCCCTGCATTATCTCCAATAATCAAGGTTCTACTGTATTATCTTAATTCTTTCATAGTCGAACCATCATTGGAAGCAATTTTTAGTGACGGGAATGAATAAATTGACAACTGATAATTTTAAAAAAATATTCGAAAATTGATAGCGGACATTTTCAACTTTAATAAATAAGAACTTTGCTGCGGCCGGGAAAAGTATAAGTTATGTTAATTCCGATCAACCCATGCGAGTTTGGTACAGGTTCAGCCTGTTTGGAAAACCCTAAAACCTGTTATTGTGCAACATAACCTCAAAAATTCATATGAAGGTGGACGAGGATTTATATCAATTTACTGTTTGATTCTCCATTCTTCGATACCTGTAATAATCTAGGGTATCGAGGAATAGACTTTGACATTCCTAGTATATAAGGAGGTGCGAGATCCAGGCACAGCAGTGTTCACTGGCCCTCCAGCCTGAGCAAGGCTTAGCTAACCTCCATAATTAGCCTCAATTAGTCAAGGGTAAGTGGTTCAGATCCTGCCTTCAATAGTCTGAACAAGACAAATGGAACACTTCAGGATTCTGACCACGTCAGTTGCTTCAAGCAGATGGCTCCATGTCCCCATCCAAAGGTATCTCTACGTCCTCACCTGAAACTCTACCAGAAAGCCTTATCCTTTGGTATCCACGTTAGTAGGTTCTGACAACTTCCCTCCTAGAATATTAGGCACTTTAACTTTCCCCTTAGCATTTGACACTAGCTCATTTTACTCCATTTGAGTTTTTATTTAGGTAGACTTCACCTGCCATATAATAAATTCTATTATTATTATTATTATTATTATTATTATTATTATTATTATTTATTATTCTATTGTACAGGACTATGCATCCCATTACTTTCCTAAACTGTATTTAATAAATACGTTATCAGAATTTGTGCATACTTTCCTTTACCTAGCCCCAAGTAAACTTAACATTTATAATTAATGGTCCTAGGCCATAATCATCTCACTCATTGATTAGTACAGGTAGAATCAATTTCCTTCAAGGCCAAGGTATCCAAGGAGTATCGTTGACCGCCTGACCTACCAGGGAGCAGAACAATTAAAACTACCAGGCCCTTATCCCAGTCACCAGCTCGATCCCAACCTGAACAAGGCCGGATCCAGGAGATATCCGCTGTTGCCTAGAGTTTTGGGATTCACTAATTTGAAAGGACCATTTTTGATCGTAGTTCATAATTTCAAATAAACAAGTGTCTCCAGTTATTGTATCCTGAGAGGGAGGAACGGATCTGAGTTTTCTGGATAGCCCAGACTGAACAAGGCTGTACTATTCTAGGAACACCTCAAGACGCCCAGTCCTTCAGCGGGATATAACACTGGGATTACAGACTTGTCTAGTGTCCTTTACTTTAGTCCCAGCCTGAACAAGGCCGGACCGAAGAAGGATACTGCACAGTGAGTTCGGAATACATCCTAGTGTTTTACTTCTAATATTAAGATGCCTTATGATACCAAAGTACGTTGAAGTAATTTAAAAAGGCTAGCTTGATGAGCACAATGATAGTTAAACGTCCTACGAGCAAATAGCATATCCACTGGTGAAATTACTCATGTTAGTTCCACTACAGCTTGTGACACTGTCATTGTTTGGACCAGGAATTAATTTAGACGTTCCACGCCTTTTGGAAGCGAGGCAATATTGCAAGGCGAGGACACAATACGAGGATTAGACTGGCCCTAAAATACGATTATCTAGGTGATTGCAAGCCATACCTACCAATTGCAGAATTGTTGCATAGCCCCTTCTGCCTACCCAGAACTTAGGGGCTGTGAACCCTACATGCTAAGTGCACACTGCAGCTGATAAAATTGTCTCTCCGCATCCCCCGTAGATGGCTAGTTGCCGTAAAATAGCAACCCCCACAGCTGACTGTGCCAAAACGCATCCCCACTACACCAGCTCCCCATAGCAGATGCCGCCGGCTGAATCATTTGATTCTGCCTAGAGTCTTCCGTCCTGTTCACGTGACAGCTGGAATAACTTATATTTTTGATAACCTTTACAGTGATCGTATCCAAACTGTCGGGACAGGAGATGTATTTAGTTAAACTCGGTCCAGGGTTTGGATCTCCTCCTCCTATCAAGATTACCCAGCCTAAAGGGCACAAATCCAACCTTCCAATGTGTGGGAGGATCTGTGACCCAGCCAGGAAAACCTATTTCTCATATCACTCCTTCCCAAGGGGCACTTTGAATTCTCATCCCAGGAGGGAATTCAGCTTCCCCACCTCTCTGAATTAATTTTATTAATTCCGGTAAGGGAGTTGCTTCAATATAATTTAAGGACATTGTCTATCCTCCCAAAATACACTCTTAATTGCATTTACTATCTTAACCATGTTATTACAAATAGAACATTGCCACCACTATTCTAGCAAGAAAATACACTTGTTATTGATTATTGTTGTGCCTGCGATGCGACAAAATTAGAAATTGTATCCATTCAGAAAGTTTGTTGCGCCCTAGATTTCCGTCGCGTTGTCACAAAATACTCTTCTGTGATTGTGCAAAGCATTATTCCCGTTATGCCTGTTGCACCAATGTAATTCCAGCATTAGTGTAGTGGCAATATCCGTGATGAATAAGCTGCAACTTTCAAGTTGGTTTTGTTTTAACTGAGTGCTTTTGAAAGCCCTGTTTAGTTTGTTACCAAAATGTATAGGTATTCTTTGAATGCCCACTGTAGTGGACTTTATGGTTAGCGTCAGTGCTTTGGTTAAGCATTGCTGGGAAAGTTTTTGAATCATAATCTGACAGTCTTTTATTCTAAAGTGTACGTGGAACTGATTTCAAAAGTTGGCAACTATAAACTAATTTTTGTTTTACTCGGGCTTGGAAGATCAGTGCTAGTAGTATGGCAAATATACATTTTTGCTGCTAGCAGATGTACAGGATTTTTTCTCAATTTTGTATGTAAACAAATGGGATAGTTGCAATTATCATAAAATTAATTATGTAACATTGTTCCAATATGTATTGTTGTTACATAAGAGTTTAACTTAGGTTATAGTACTAGAGTGGAAATGTAGTGGCGTGTGCACACATGTTGTGTAAGTCTGCTGTAAAATTGAATTTAGCAAAACGTTGGCTTACTTAATTATTTAACTCATGTGACAACAGAATCAGAAGTCAATTTTTATGACATCTGTTTTTATTTTGCCCTTAAACTTTCAATTTTTAAAAATAAAAATATATAATTTTTCGAAAACTTTGTATTGAACACATTTGTATTTCTACTAATGTTTGTAAATGCTTTTTGAAGGCATACACAATAGTTATAAAATAAAGTATATAATTAATATATTGACAGGCGCAAGTATATATTACAATGAAAACCAAACACAAAAGTTTTACACACAAATTAACAGAATATTCCCATTTATTGTTTACTCAAAAGTGACTTCTCTTTTGAATAGCAGCACATTGCTATGGAAATCTTATAAGTAATTACATACTCTTTGATAAGGAATTACATTTTCTTCCCTAGCTGAGTAGAGTAATCATTACTGAAACGTAACATTATATGTAAAATGTTAAGATGCAGAATCTGTGTTTTTATAATTTGCTGCCAGTGCTACTTTAGGTGGGCAACTCAGAGTTAACTTTTATAATACATGTGATGATCATTTGTAGGGTTTATCCCGAGGGCTGTTTCCACAAGTGCTGAGTTAAGCGAGGCCAGTTGAACCAGGAAGGCGTAGAGACTGATAGACATGTGTTGTTTACAGTTTGTGGGCGTGTGGTTGACTGTGCGCTACCGGAACCAGAAAGACCCTAGGGCTAACCCCAGTGCTTTCCTCTAATCTTTTAACGCATGGTGCGGAATCTGTGGGCTCTGGTTTCTGCTCCCTAGGTAAATGTGTGCCTTTTCTCTCTTCTTGTTACATTTCTAGTGTTCCTAGTGCATGCCTGTATGTAGTAGCATGGATTAACTGGTTATCTCAGTAGTAGTAGGCTGGAGATGTCTGCCTTCATTGTTTTGTGTAACTGATTATCCTTGTTAATTTTGTACTGAAAATGTAAATGCGCATGTGGTTCCCACCTGAGGCATACATGGAATATGGGGATGAGAGAAGGCTGGTGCTAATCGAAGCTGTTTGTCTTACCCAAAAACAGACATGTTGCCCCAGCAAGCAGTTGTATGGTTAAGGTGAAACTAGATGGTACGGGAGGACTCCGAGAACCCTCAGAAAACCACACTGTGGCAATGGCTGCCACTCTCCACGTGAGAACATCTCATCAAAAATGTCCAGCCTGCTGGGTCTTGGGATAGAACCAGGGGCCTGAAATATGGGAGGCCAGGGACTAACCACCTGAGACAACCATGGGTTCTAAAAAGGTAAGTCTCAGGTTAAAATTAATTCTTATGAGTAACGTATTTCATAGACGTGGTATCTAGTAGGGAAACTCCTCCATTACGACCCCATTTATTACGACCACCTCTCTAGTATGACCCAATCCCGAGGAACCGTGAAAAGTTTGGGTTGAAAAAGTCGAAAATTTGAGGCACGTCTAAAAATAGATACAGTAATCCCTTGTCAATTGCGTTATTTTGAACCAGTTTCAGTTATGCACAGATTCGTTTTTGTAGACCTTTTCTCCAACCGCGGTACAAGTTTCTTTTATCTGCGATTTTCAGTCTAAAACTACTAACTAGCCTTTACTTTTGTTAGTGGTCACGCTGCCGTCATATACTGACATTTGTTGTCCCAAGCAGCGTGAAGTATTAAATTACTTAATGCCAGAAGGGGACACTGGTGTATTGTCCATAGAAGCGCGGGGGAGGGGGTGGGTGGTGTTTCAGGCCGGGTCATTGAGGATTCTTTGTCCTAGTCACATGCCGCCTCCTCTGCCTTATCCTCCTTGCCTTTTTACGCTTCCATTATCCCTCTTATTTTGCTGTAAAAACAGCGGCACATTACAGACTATTTTCTTAATTAGTGTATGTATAACTTCAAATTTAATTCAATGTCCCTTTTTAATGATTTTTTTTAAGTTAATGAGTGCCTATGCCTACCTAATATGCTAATTTTTTTGGTGAGCATTGTTTTTTTTTCTTGTGAAGTCAATTTTATGTGTAACGTGAATAAAGGTAGGCAAGTTTGTGCACATAAAATGTGTTCTTATGTTACCATATTTTGGTGAGCAAGGACGTGTGCGTGTATAGGTCACGCCAGAAGTTTTTGATGAAAAATTTGTGATAGTTAATATTTCAAGTAGACCGCACTAAATTTTTATATTCCCGTAAACATTGCCGGGCCTCACCGTGCCAGTGCAGAGGCCAACATGCTGCGTATATTTTATATAAATCCAACAAATTGACGTGAATCGCACCTATCAGCATGTTTTATCAACACCGGGCCGCTGTTACGAAGTGAACCGGCCCTGTAATGACGGCACTGGCTGCGACTTGCTGGCCCCCGCCTGCCAGAATAATCTTGTAGCGACCAACAGACAGCTGCCCAGCCCCAGGGATCTAGGGCCAATCGACAGATGAGTCGCTGCGCCTGGCCGCGCTGCAGAGGATCTAGGCGCTTGCCCAGCTACGTGTGCACGGCAATGTATTCGCTATTAGCCCCAGCACACGAGTGATCCAATATATCTTCATATATATTATTAATAAATAAAGTTCTGTGTTTTGCTTCAAACATAAGGCATCTCCAACAGTGTTTAGTTATATTCTAATAATACATAGTCATGTCTTTTCACACACTTTCAATGGCCATGTCATACTGTGTTTAG
Organism: Dryococelus australis; assembly: GCA_029891345.1. NCBI lineage: Eukaryota > Metazoa > Arthropoda > Insecta > Phasmatodea > Phasmatidae > Dryococelus > Dryococelus australis. The sequence goes on along the minus strand of CM057007.1, from coordinate 6,774,451 downwards.
GCCTTATTTTTTAAGACAAGGGGTGGTCCAATATGCCTTTCTTTTTTATCAAATTAATCAGGAGACATCCAGCTATTAAAAGATAATTACAAGTGATTTTTTTATGTGCTAGAGATGATTGAATATGAAATTCATGCAAAAAATGGCAAGTTTGTCCAAAAAATTTTATTACGACCCTATTCTTGGGAATCGTGAGGGTTTATAATAGCGAGGTTCTACTGTATTTTGTTTTAAAAATACATGATTTTAATTTCTGCATTTACCAAGGTGTAATGTTTTATTCCAAATTTTATTTCAATTAAATTAGAAGGTAGTCCTATTTTCACAGACTAAATAACATCAGGTCATTACTCTTGTGCACTTAACTGCCAGTTATTTAGAAAACAAACGAAAATATAGTGTGTGTTTGGTGAGATTGTTTTGCATTTTGTTTCAGGTGATAGCGGCAGTCATTGCTTATAGATACCGGAACCAGTTCCCCAGATATGATAAAACAGCAAGTGCCATTAATCCAAAGCCCATTTACATGTATTAGTGTTCTCGTCAACTCATACATGTTATGTAAGCATGGAGTTGCCTCAACAGTTGGTGTCGCTTTTATTAATTTTTGTGCTCTTTCTGTATTTCGTTGGACATTAAGTTACATTTTTTACAAAATGTGTCTTATTCAGCAAAAGAATGTACATATTATTTGTGTAGACTTTTACAAAAGTAAGTACACTATACACATTAATTTCGAAGTAATTTAGGCATACAAATTTGTGCCTTTTTAAATTTAAAAATAGTACAGTTGATGCCAAAGAATTCTAAAAAAAAAAATGTTTTGATCATAAGGCACATGTATTGCTTCTACATAAATAATTAAAAAGTTTTTTTTTTTTTGCTCAATACAAGTGTAACATTTATGCGATAGTTGCCTGCGATAGGTATCGTAGGAAAGACTAGTCATAGTGGTTATTTTCCTGGCTCAGGTATGGCAGAATAAAAAAATGTTGCCTGATATGCTGTGGTAAAATGTTGCTTGCTATGCAGTTGTAAAATCACAACGATCACTAGTTAAAATTTCAACAGGTAAACTTAAGCCTAGTGTTTGGATGTCAACTGTGGTTGGCATATCACATTCCACCAGGGTTAAATAAATTCAATTTCCAGTGGAGTTGCTCCCAGATTTTTATGTGGGAATTGTGCGAAGCTGGTGATTAGCTGGTTTTCTCGAGGACCTCCCATTTCCCCCACTCCTGCATTCCAGCATTGTTCCATGCTCACTTTGCTTCACCCTGGTCTGCTCTCAAGACCTTGTTAAAAGCCACCCGGACATATCCAGTCCACTATTGTAAGACCCTTTCGGGTTGTTGCTGTTTTGTGAATCTGCTAGTAATCTTCCCCCACAACTCAGTAGCGTTTCGAAACAAAGGAAATAAATTATATTTTTGTTACTTCTTGCAAACTATGGTTACAAATTTGTATTACATAATAAAATAACTTCTGTGGTTTATTCATAATTACATCTTGTGGTACTAGTTTAAGTGGTGAATGAAAATTATAGTCTCAAACAGCTGTTGGAAATTGGCCATTTGGTATGTGCAAGATGTTTGGTCAAAAAAAATTTTTTTATTGTGAGCCACTGTTTCTAGTTCTCAAATGAACAGTTATAAGTGATGCTGATGCTGAAAGAATAGTTGATATTTGAACTGTGGTGGTGTCCATAACGAGCAGTTCATTGCATTAAAAACATGGGAACAGTTTATTACTTAGAATGCTTTAAAGATGCGTGAAAAAGTTTTTGTACGTTTTGATGAAATTTTCCTTTATTGGAGCATTATACCATAGTGGTTGTAATATTCACCTCCCACCAAGACATCTGGTTTGATTCCTGGTGGGGCCTCCCTTGTATTTTCACATGTGGGAATTGTGCCGGACGATGTTGCTGGTCTGTGGATTTTCTCAGGGATCTTTTGTTTCCCCGCCCTTGCATTCCGGCGCTGCTCCAAACTCGCTTCACTTTGCCCACTTCGGCTCTCAAGACCTCAATGTTAAGAGCTTCCAAATCTCTTCACTCAGTTATTCTAGAGATGTGAGAAATTACTTATGTGCAAGCACATAACTGGCATACCATTTTGATGTTTGGCAAATAAATATAACTTTAAAATGATCACCCTTCCGTGAACAATATTTGTTTTTGAAAATAAAGCTTCTACCTGTGTGTGTCAAATTATTACTGTTTGCTACATTGTATGTGAAATTTTTGTGCAATGTAGACAATATTTTAGTACTGTTGAACGTCCTCAAAACATTGGTATGTGACTGGATCGTTGCGCTGACGAGTTAAGTAATGAGAATACCCAGCAAAATCACATTTATTTTGTTCCACAAATTGTAAGTCTGCAACTTAAACCGTTAAATTTTTAGTTGATGTGTAAATCCTGGAAATGATTTTGTTTCTGTTGGAACATTTCTTTCTCGTGGCTTTAACTTGCAAGCAAAAATAATTTAGTCTCACAGAAATTTTTCATTTTATCAAGTAAAAATAATTTTAGGATTTAAAATATTTGTAAGGAAAATATTTTATTAGTCAATGCTGTATTGAAGTTGATAGTATGTAATATGCACAATATGCTGGAAATAGGCTGTGATGCTTAAAACTATTTTATAAACAGTAGATCTTTTGTAGTTAACTGAATTGAGGTACTTTTGTGAAGTGCAAGATGACATCAACTGTTGGGCAACTAAGTTTCATGGTCGTATTGTCTAGTTAGTATTATAATATTATTATTGAGACCTTTGTCATGTTTGTAACGGGTGACAAATCTAATTTATTGCCTTTATGAAGAAATGCTGCATGAATCAAATGGCAATCAAACATTAGAATAGGGAAGTGTTGGTGTAGAGGGCAAGAGTCTTCATACCAGTTTGGTTGTAGTGTAGAGAGCATCTAGCAGTAGGTATGTGCCAACTTAGTGAGCTAGTTGGTATGCTCACTCTGAGATTACAACTGAGGTTTCTCAATGTTTGTGTAGTGATCAGAGTTGGCCTAGAGCTCGCTCGCTCGCTCGCTCACTCACTCAACGTGATTCGCTGAAATGCCAGCTCCCAGCGGACTTGGGAGTCCTATGGTGGTGAAACCTTGTGTCGGTAATATTGGGAGACAGGTTAGTACTATGACCAACCGTGTGTGGTCATATTGCTAAGTTACTCCCAATTTGCGGTCATGGGGTCTGTCCCAGTTGATAGAGCTGTATGATTCACTTTCATAAAGCATTGAAAATTGATGTATCAAAACTGTTGAGTGTATATCATTATAAACTGTCACAGATCATATTGATGTTGTAAGTATTACTTGTTTTGTTGTTGAATGCAAGTGCAGTATAGATTTTTAACTCCTAATTCAGCACGTTCGTGTATTTTACACCTTAATTCATGTGTTCTCATGTAATATGAATGCAGCCTTTTTTTTTTTTTTTTTTTTTGCACTTCACTCTGGTCCCTTGAGAGGGGTTATCAGTGTTGTTTATAATGGCAGGCACGTAGGTAATTCTTGGTTTGATATATTAACGCAAAAAAATAATCCAAATTGGAAACATTTACATTGCATTTATGGCATTGCAACATCATTTAACTCACCTGTTGACTGTGCTGTGATTTTCTGAGAGATTTCCCTTGCACATTTCAGAGAAATGCTGTTTTATTTTATCAAGTTGGCCAATTCCTCACTCCTTGAATGAGGGCTGTCCCGATAAATATGCTTATTACAGGAAAAAAATGAGCAGGAGATGAATGTTGGTTGGGGTTGCGCTGCTCCATAAGATAGGGTAACCCCTGCAGAGGTGGACTTGCAAGGTGGAAGCCATGGGCATGTGTGGAATACTGACGTGTATTGACACTCTAAAAGCGCAACACGGTAGGCAAAGGAACGTGTTTTGCAAGCAAACTTGCCTGTAATGACTACCACATTTCCCACATGTGAAGATCTGGGTTGTTACTCCTGGGAGGCTGGTGTGCTGGCAACACTGCAAATAGCAAAGTAGAATACAGTATTAACGTGTGTAATTCTGACAGAAAATGGGGTAATGTGTGCATTTTTCTTCAGGTATTAAAATTAATTTTTTTAATATGTTTGGTTCAGTATGTATGTAAATAAATTGGCCTTTTTTTTTTTATATATATAAAAAATGTCGTTAGTTACTTGGATTACATGAAATGCTGCACACAAGTAACAAGAACAGTGAGTGTTGTGGCAGACTGAAACTGCAGCTATCCACCATCACTTCTCTTCAGCTGCTGCCTGCTGTCTGGGCATTCAGCTAGAGGTGAAAGATCTAAAAACAAATCATGTAATTGCTTTTGTTAGTCTGTGAACAATATTTTCAGTGCAGTTGGCGATGTAGATTTACTTAGTCAAATATTCGTGCGACCCTTACAAAGAGAAAAGAAGATATTTAGACTGAAAAGTACAGGTGCGTCCTTTACATGAAGGATTTGTGTGTACTTTAAGCTGACCCAACACTAGTTTTGTTATCACAACTTAAGAGATGTAGGTTTATATGTTTAGCTACATAAATAAATTATTCATAATCCAGAATTGTAACCACGTTTACAAATTGATTATCCACAGGGAAAGCACTTGGGTCTGGTACTGCAGGCGACTGGCCAGAAAATAATTTTCCTATGCATTGTTTCACTGGGTCTCATTTGGTTAAGTGTAATGTCTCGAGGTGTTCCCATTCTGTTATTCCATCGTAACATCCTCACCTCATGCATTCTACTCGAGGCTGGTTGGGAAAGACTGTGTGGCCCTCGCAAATCTTATGGTGATTTGAATCATCATGGTTTGACACTCGATCCGAGATCGGATCCAATATCGACACAGAAAACTGTTGCATCATTCGAGTTCAGAGCTTGACTGGAGATAGAGATGAACTTCATTTCGAAATATGAACATTTCGAACCGCCAAATTTCACAGTTCGAAATCTCGATCCGAGAAGAATACAAGTCTGTTGAATATAGGTTATGCAAATTTAAAAGCACTGTTAAATATATTTATTGACTAGAAATAAACTAAGTAATGTTTAAATTGTTTAAAAATTAAGATATTGTTTACTGTTGTAAAATGTAAGTTGAAACATTTTACAAAAGCTCAAGATCAAGTGTATATATTTAATTGAAGATGTAGTAATGTTTTGTAAAGAGAAAACAAAATTCATACAAACACAATGTAAAACTGGAAAAGCCATTCAGAATATCATTAACTGTCCTAATTTTCCACACAAGCTGACATAGAATTTTTTGATCATGAAAGAACGGCTGTTGCTGACAAATGTAGTTTGGTAATATGCCAACAGATAGGACTAAGAGCAACTGTTTTCGTAAGAAATTAAAACATTATACACACTTGAATATAATTAAGTCAAATTCGTAAAACAATAATTCTCTTCAAAAAGATAAAACATTGCACATCTAGTTTATGTACGCTACCTTCTTCAATAACATTAGTACATATTAAAAATAATGAAAAAAGTGTGTTCATAGTTTCTTCAATCAAACAAAACAACTAAAATGGGAAATTTGCAATACATTCAATATAGTAAAAAATCTTAAAAGGTTTTCCATTCCCCATTTTCTGTTCCGAATAAAACTGGTCTGGTTATATGACATTCAATTAGTTTTCTATCAAGGCAACAATTACTCATTTCTCCTTTTCTGTAAAAATATTTAGTTTCGAGCCACTTGCAGCTTCATCCATATATTGTTTTCATAAAATTAAATAATTAGCAATTGCTGAGACTTGGTAGAGAACATTAGGTAAACACAGTTACAATACCAAAACAATTGGTCAGAACTTCTATAGTGGAAAATACGCTGTCATTCATGTCATGTTACAAACCAATAGCAAAATTTGTCTCTTGCGTAATCTCAATCTCTCACTTTGGAATCAAGATCTACGAATCTGAGATCCAGAATAGTGAAATTTTGTTGGTGCAACACTTTTACAATGGAACAAAGATCAAACTGAATCCTTGTTGGTGACTAGAATCATTCCATCTCGGATCGGGGAAGATGTTGGTGCAACCGGGTATTAACAGCCTCCTACAAACTCTTACATGTTGAACTCTTGCAGAAAGCATCTACTTAAAAATATTTTATAAATAATTTTATACTGGAATTGATTCTAATATGTAATACATATGCATCATATTTACTCGTGTATAGCGTGCCCTTCCCCCCCCCCCCCCCCCAAAATAAAGGAAAAAATTTCTAGGGTGCGCACTATATATGGAAAAAAAGGGGAGGAGTGGTAGCTATAAATTGTCCTGGGATGTTGAGGGAAATGGCGGGACAGTGTATTGTCTCATCTCTCGCTCTTACATCGCTCCTCTCTCAGCAACCCTTCAGTTACGTGTAGGAGGTCAAAACCCCACTTGCCCTTCCCCCCCACCCAACTAATGGCATCCTGCCACGCTGCAAAACCAGAGCTGCCACGTGTTTACGGCCCCCCACTGCCTTGTAATAACACCCAGATGTTGCTGGTCGATAATTTTGCCATCCCCCTTTGTTTCCATGGCCGAGGCCAGTGAACCCCATGTTCGTGGAGTTGGGGAGAAGGGATGACACACTTTTTTTTTTTTTTTTAGATAAGGGTAGTGTGACGTTCTGTCATGCCGAAAAAAGAGCTGGGCACTACTAAAAGGAGAAACAAGGAAAAATAAAAACAAAGCTGGAAATGTTTAGTAGGAGCATGAGGTTCCAGATTTTTTCTTGGGCTTTTTGCACTCAAGTTATTTAATTAAAGCATTTTCCAAACATATCACTATCACCACACATCAACTTGGCACCACAAATTTTTGGTGCAATTTTATTTTAAAAAAATTTCCCTGGACCTCGTTTCAAAAATCATGGATACACAAGGGCACGCTATACGCTGGTAAATACGGTATTCTGAACAGTGAGTTGAAATATCATTTTTATGTTGGCTAGCTTGGAAACAATGTCAAGTACATGGTTGCCACTCATCTGGAAAACCTATAAAAGTTGGGGAATTTTAATCATCAGGGAAATATCGAGAAATTTTGTGATGTGGAAGCTATATTTGGCAGTTCTATCGACAATTGTGCACTGCCAGAACCATACTAAACTATTGTGATAATAGTGGACAAAATGTGTAGGCATTTTTCTTTGCAATTTATGTTGGGAGCAATTTTGTAAGATCAGATAGCTATTTTGGTGTAAAAGAGTGTTACAATGCAAGGGCATCAGTCCTTACAGAAAGATTACGGGGGAAAAAAGATTGTAAACTAGGGAATTTGCCAATTAAAAAAAGATGGCAACCCTGAAGTAGTAATTTTACATTCTGTGTTAATGGCAGTGGAAGTTATAGCACTGTTTTTTAATCAAATGGGCTTTTGTGGTAATTTATATAGACAGTCTGCCAAACTGCATTGTGAGAACTCTTGCCAGCCATAAGTTAAAAGGAGATTTGATAAATGCCATTCTGTGTTACTGGTTATTAAGTTGTAAAATGTTTTTCACGGGTATTAAATAAGTTTTTTCAAGGCATAGTATAAGACTTAATAAATTGCTTAGTCAATACAGATCAATCAGTTTCATTATAGTTTACCACCCATCATCACTGTGAGTGAATTTTAGTTTACCATCCATCATCACTGTGAGTGAATTATAGTTTACCATCCATCACTGTGAGTGAATTATAGTTTACCATCCATCATCACTGTGAGTGAATTATAGTTTACCATCCATCATCACTGTGAGTGAATTATAGTTTACTTTCTGATATCGTCTACAAATGTGATGATGCTAGCAGTGTAGCGGTAATAGTTTCTTAAAATATTTGTATGTTCTGTGCCATAATAACAAAATTTTTCAAAAGCTTTTAAATCTGAAACCAAATAATAATAAGAAAAAAATAATATACAGTGTCATTTTAAGGTATTCTCAATTATGTTTTCCTCTTTATTAAGATTGAAATATTTTGTATTCTGTTAAATAATGGCAGATGTAATTTGACAAGTTTTAAGAGCTTGAACTTAAATTGTTCTTCCCCTCTCTCATGCTGTAGTTCCAATATGCCAACCTTACCTCTGTCTTAAGCTTGGATGTTCATCTGTGTGTGTCTCAGCTTTGTGATTGTCATCTCCACTTCACATCTTGCCTTTGTCGGCACCTTGCTGGCAAGTTTTATCATTCCACTGCATGCTTGCTACTGATACTGTATTATTGTAAGAGCAATTGTTGACTGTCATTGTTTTATGTCAAGAGGTGTACAAAGCACTACTTTTGGATAACTAGTTGTTTAATTTTAATAGATTTGTTAGAATCTCGTATGGTACATCACTGTGACTGCTAAATGTAATTTATTTTATTGTAAGGTGCATATCTGATTATTTACTTGTAGATTGTAACATAGTTATAAAATAATAGTCTGTAGTGTGCCCGTGCTCAGTAGAAGGCTTAATGAATTATTGTACAGTAAAGATTGAGAAGGCTGTGTAAGGAAGGTATTGTTATATATTGTTCAGCTTACAGTAAAGTTACTGCGTGAAGGGATAGCGAAGTATGGTTTTACCAACCCCATATCCTTGATTGTCATCTGAAAGTACTCTGTTTACATAGAGGCAGAGATCTGTATTTTTGTTGCCATAAAGTATTTACTATTCATATTTTGGTTGCAACCGACGTGTGTCCAATTAGACTGACTAGACAAGCTAGTCTAGGATTTTATCGGCTAGACCAAAAGTGGCTTAGGTAACTGGAATGGGAAGAGGAGTGTTAGTTCTTGTACACTCTTACTTCTAGTTGTGTATTCTAGGCAGATATGTGCTTAGGTGGGAATTTCGTTTGACTGTACTGGACAATTACCTAGTAGTGCAGCGGAGCATAAAAGGTTTTAAGGCACATTTGTCAAACTGTGACTTACCACCTAATGGTGATGGGACATCGTAATAATTTATTGCTGCATAGCGACAAGATTATCTTTGTCGCGGAGTGTCTTCTCAAAATTCGAGAGCTTGCTATAGTAACAATTTAAACTTCTGATATTAGTCACCATAGCTTAATTCCATTGCAGCTGACGGTGCCTTGTTTGAACACACTACCAGAATTATCACTGATTGGATGCAAGTAAAAGTAGGAGAAACTCGTTAAATGTTACAGGCTTTCTGCCAGTATATCTTGACAGGAGCTCTGTTTTATTGAAATCAAGTTATTACATTCTTTATTCACAAAAATTAGCATATTTTTGGCATGTATAGGCTGCTCATTTTCACAAAATATCACAATATTCTCTCACTCGTGCAATAATTTGTTCATTCACATTCATTAACAAAGTGCTCTTCATTGGGCACATGTAAAATATAAACATAGTTCATGTGAAATTAGGATATATTTACCTTGTAGGAGCAAAATTTAGTAGTTAGAAAACCCACCATCAATGCAAAGTTGCAATACAGATTTGTAAACATTACCAAGCAATATAAATTATTTGTTAAACATTTCATTGGGTAGAAATTATGTGAGCATGCAGAATCATAGCTTAACAATACGCCACGAAGAGGATTGTTATCAGAACAATTCTACTTTACAAGAGGAAATGCAGCAGATATTGATATATTGCTCATTCTGCATTGTTGGAAATTGTGAACCAGGTACAAAAGATCCAACCAATTATGCTGGAATAAGGCTCCTTTTGGTGTTCATACATAGTTGTGTAAAAAAATTTTTATTAAAAGAATAGCTTATATTTCCTGTAAACAATTCACATTGATAGGCAGCAGTCTTGCTTGTAGCAAAGATGCAAGGCATTTAATATGTAGTGGAGTCTTGGAAGGACGCTGTGTGCAGGTTTATGTGCAACCTCTTGAAATCGTGGTCAGGTAACATGGTCCACTCTCGCCCTAGTAGCTGCGACACTTCTTGCTCTGTGGATGAGTAGGAACGCGATGCAACACGCAACCAGTGGCAGAAAGCTGCACTCCAATCAGGATTGTGTGGCCAATCACACCGCAAGATCACAGCATTGCGCCGCACTGCCAGCACTCTCAGGTTCCGTGCTGTGTGCGCCAGCAGCAGCACTGTTGCTGTTGAGATCCTCTCTCGCACTATCTGTAACAAGGCCACTAATTAACTCCAGGTAAACAGATGTGAAATTCAGCATGTCCTGGCGTGGGGGAGTTCACCATGTCACGAATGTTTAATTGCTGGCAGCCTGGGCACTGAACTTGAGCATGAAGTATTGCATCACCAGTTGTGATTTGTACTATGATGTAATTTATTCTTGGTTACAAAATTTTATTCTACATATATGCATGTGTACTTTTCTGTGCACATACAATGATGTATGGTTATTTTGTAGGTCACTGTAGGAATTTTTTTTTAGAATATTTCAGAAAAGTTAATAATTTCCAAAAAAAAAAAAATATATATATCCCTATAGGAATATCTTGCCCTTAAAAAAAAGTGTACTTTTAGAAATATTTAGAGGAAGCACTCAGAAAATTCTAGAACATAGAGGCCACCAGGGTGTTAAACACACTCCAGACCAAAAATAGCACAGTACTCTTACAGCAGGATGGGATACAACTGCCTAGGGAGAGTGGATAAAAAAAAACCCTTAAATTTTCACAATTTCAAGTAAGTGTTACAGAATCAACCAAGTTACACTAGTCAGTATATAAAAGCGTACATGCATTTGGACTAATATGGGGGGGAAATTTGATCCAAAGCAGCTTGGTTCCATACCGTGTGTCTTGTCTTCCTCCCCAATTACCAAGAAGGCAAAGCAACACGAAATGGTGTCCCCCTCCACACTTATAAAGTCACTACTATACGAATTCCCGAAAATTGATGCAAAATACAGCAGAAACCACAATTTAATTTACCAAAGTAAAACTTTATAAACATTACCTTCAGCACACACACACACAAATCATACAACCTAATTGCAGTGTACCGAGGTTACTTACTACAAATCTCTCCCAAAGAAAATGCTCAGACTGAAATAGACAGCAAACCATTTCAAACACAACTTATTACTTTCATAACCTTGGGGACAAAACAAAAATTCCACTAGGGAGTGTGTTGCAGCATGGTTGGCACTGTACGAGTCTGGAGATGCACTTGAATGACGTAAACAAAACTCCACCATAATGGGCAGCGAAATTGCTTAGCAAGAAAACCTTTTATTTCTAGGATCAAAATACATTGAACTGCAGATACCATACTGCACAAATTATCTTGAGTCATTTGTCTAACAAATTGACCACGCCTCAACTAGAAATTTACAAACTGGTTTAGTTTTGTTACCAGAGCAATTATAAACAGAACACAAACTTCTTTTCATAGTCAAAGTTTACTGTGCCTAATAAAACATTCCATTAAGGAAAATTTGATGTCACGAAAGAAAAACTCTGAGCCGTAACGTTACCTGCAACGCATAGTGTAGCCAGCCGCAAATCCCACATCGTTGCCACTCTCCTAAATTTTGTTCCCAATCTTCGGCAGACGAGGCGTACCCAGTAGCGAACGTAGGCCCGAGTTAGCACCACCAACCTGATCATGAAACTCCCTTTCATTGTAACATCGCTTCCATCCAGTCTCAATCGTGGCTCAGTGACCGGGAACAGCTGGTCCCGTTAAGATTACACTCCCTGGGTGGGAGACATTTGCAATGTGAATTACCTTGACGTTTGACTCCCTCTGGCACTTACCAAACCACCCTAACATAAAAGAACCACGACCCACCAAGCAGAGAACATCCCACAGAAGGGCTATAGCTAAGGCTTCAGCGGGAAATCAGTGCTCTTACTAAAAGTTCATAGCACTAAGGATAGCAACATTGTCCGTAACCATAAGGGCATTAAAAAAAAAAAAAAACAAAACAGGTTAGGTTACCAACCTAGCTCTAACATCCTACATTATTTACTGGATGGAAGTTAGCTAACTTCAGACTTCCAGTGCCTGCCGTAACAGGGAAAACGAGGAAAATGCAAATGTGCATTGGACTCAAATTTGTTTACAAACATTTTTTCCTTCAGTGAAAAACAGCTGTGGTGGAAGTATACATTGTGGTCATGCTACTTTTCTATATCTGTCAAAATTTACACCACATTTCTTAAATTAATTACTTGTGCTACTGCTTTTTCTTCTATTTAATATTTACTTTTCTATTTCCTAATCAGACACTGAACATGTGCATTAATTTTCTTTCAAAACATTATAATTTAGCAAATAGTATTAATTTTCTCACACACAAATTTGGTTTATTTTTAATATGAATGAAAATAAAATAAAATCTATAATGAATTTCTTTGCAAACAAGTCACTGAAATTTAGCATTGCTTTCATTTTAAACACCAAAATTGACATGTGTTATGTCATGATCTATAATATTATCAGCTACTAGTGCTGTTAATATAAAACTACAGAATAGTACTTTACTGATTGCTGGTGTTAAAAGTTTGTCGTAGGCCCATTGAAAAATGTGTATTTATAATAAAAATTCCCCATTCCGCTCCAGTCACTGCACCAACCATGGCCCCTGTAGAAGTAGAGGTGGTACATACAAGTGTGTGTAGGTTGGGACACTGGCGACACAGCAGCAGCAGGAGGGAGTCCACACGGTCATGGAAGGAGCGCGGCATCCAGAACCGTGGCAAGCTGTAGTGCCCGTAAACCTGTAGGTCCTTCATGTAAAGGTCCACCACCGTCAGCACAGACTCTGACAGGACCTGCCGGACACACCCACATTCTCTTCCTGAACCACTTGTGCCAACATCCCTTCACGATAAATCTGTGCTGGGACACTAACCTGCTGCCTGTGATGACTGTGGGTATGGCAATTAATCATTCTCTGGGCTAACTACAGTAGAACTCCAATTTAACAAGTACAACAATTTTGAAAAGCAGTTCCCTGACACATTTTAGCTTTATTTTGCTTACAACAAAATTTATCATAAATAATTTATGCGATTATTGTATAATGCGATGAGAACAGTAAAAGTGTTGCCTTGATGCAGCAGCCGTAATAATATGATTCTACAGTTAGTAATCTAATTTTCACCAAATAATGCAATGTTAGGTTTAACAATGGCTGTGGTATAAAAGAGTTTGCGATACAGTTTTATACCAAATAAATTGAAAGATTCCAACATTTCTTATTTGTATCATACATAACATGTAATGATGGCAATTTTTGAGAAAACTGCATAAAATATTACACTTTCTCTGAGATTTTTTAAGAAAAATTGCATTAAAATTTGATTTTACCTTGATGTTTGAAGCTAAAAATACAGTGTGAAAACATTTTGAAACACACATTTGGGCATGAAAATTCAATATAAACTCAACAAATATAAGTCTGCTACTAAATAATAAAAAAAGTTGACAATAAACAGTTTACGATTTTTTTTTTTTTTTTAATATTGTGAATATCTACTGGATACATACACATCATATTTGTATTTTCCAACATGAATGGTTAAAAATAAAATAAATTCAACTCCATATCAAAACACAAAGAAATGCTCTACAGAGATAGTAATAGTTTGTTCACAGTCATATCCATGATAAATACTAAAATTAAGCCTAACAGCTGAAACTAATTGAAAACTTTTAATACAAGTTTCTTTGTTGAAAAACAATTTCTATATTTGGTGTTCTATACATTTTTACACATTTCCCTGACTTTTCCTCAATTTTTTCTGACCAACAAAATTCCCTGACTTTCAGGTTTTCCCATTTTTCAAAAAAGTGGCCACCCTGTTCTGGAGTATTATTTTATTCTGGAGACGTGTACATATTGAAATACATTTATATTTTAATAATTAAACTTGCAATTTCCTTGCAAGAAGTAACTAAAAATGGACTTCCCTGTTACTAAAAGTTAGATGGTGTGTTGAAAATTTTTGCTACAAGCATATACTGTACACACCTTTGTGGAGTATCATTGAATTAGGAGAACATCTGCCTATTCAATTACATAAATAATTTATTTGAAATAGATGCTATTTTTAAACCAAAGACAATAAAATGTAGATTTCATACAAAAATAATGTTTCACTAGAATGTTTTGTCACGGGAAGGGGGGTTGGTTTAAATTCAGTCTGTCCTGATTTCAGGAAGCCATTCTCGGAAGGGTGGCACTTCATAAAATTGGGGCTCTACTGTAAGTCATTTTAAAACAGAACTTTCTAAAGATATTACTGCTTGTTTTTGCTGTGTAAATCATATTACATACAGTATTGATGGCTGGAAATTTAGAAAGGTTACTTGTCCCAGCAATAAAGTAATACTCGAAATTAGAGGCAATTGAATTTGGTTATTTCTTTTATGAAAATTGGCTTATGACTGAAATAATGGCAGTATATACACCAGTGGCACAGACTGCCAGAGACACTCATTAACTATGAAATGTGCACACATACCTTGGTGTGAGGGGAGCAGTAAAGGATGGAGTGTACGGGAGCGCCACGCTGCCAGACAATGTCGCAGTCCTTGATGTTGTGTGCCTGAAGGTGGACGGATAGACGGGGGTTGGCAGCGCGGCACTGCCGCCAGGCACTGGAACAGACTCCGTTGATGACTACATTGCTGGGGCTGTAGCAGTTCTGGAGGAGATGGAGATGTCTCAGCTGGGAGACCTGCCCCAGCAGCTCCAGGACATCCTCACCCAGACTCTGTGGGCTCATCACCAGCACCTGTGCATAGCCCCGACCCCGCTCACGTGCCAGTCCGGCTCCACAACAGTGCTTGCTGACAATACTGTTTTACTCAACAGAGTATATAAAGTATTAACTTAGCAAAAAGATTTTCTTTAAAAATGCAAAGTACATTAAGAAATGTACTTTTTTAACTAAACATATTTTTTATTACAGAACAAGTCACCCAACTAAATCTAAACATAATTTAGAATGGTTGCTTCATATTTAGAGGAAAAAAATTGAGATTGACAAAGTGCTGCAGTGAAACCCCTCCATTACGACTCAATCCCGAGGAACCGTGAAATTTTTGGGTCAATAAAGTCGAATATTTGAAGAACAATTCTAAAAATAGCCAGTAATTGCCCACCAACCGCTGTTTCAGTTATGCGCGGATTTGTTTTGTAGACTTTTCTCCAACAGCAGTACCAGTTTGTATTATTCACGGTTTTCAGTCTATGGGAAACTAGCCCATCCTGATGTTAGTGGTCGTACATTTCTCAAGCTATAGTCTGTTAATGGTAAAGTGAGTACTTTTGACGGCCTGGTTGGTAACTTTTTCCTTTCAGTAATTTTATTTATCCTTTTAAACAGTTTTTTAAATAAATATTGCCATGTAAGTAATAAACACAGTGTATATATTCCACCGCACTTGGATGGTAACGTCTAAGGTTAAAGTGAAGCATATTTATTGAATATTATTCCAAACTAGAGGGCTTTCAAAAGTGCTCACTTTACCGTGAATGGCCTTTACCATCATAGACTTTGACATTGGTTGTCCCAAGCAGAGTGAAGCAATAAATTACTTAATGCCAGAAGGGGACACGGGTGTATTGTCCGTGGAAGCCGAGTGGGCCGGGGGATTTGCAGCAGGCCGGGTCAGTAAGGATTCTTTGTCCTAGTCACCATGCCGCCGCCTCTGCCTTACCCTCCCTGTCTTTTTTCGCTTCCATTATCCCTCCTCTTTTGATGTAAAAACAGCAGCAAATTACACAGACTAGTTTCTTAATCAGTGTATGTATCTATGACATCAAATTTAATTCAATACCCTTTTTTTAATTATGTTTATGTGCCCCACACCTACGTAATATGGTAATGTGTGAGCAATTGTTTATTTTCTTCAGAAGTCAATTTTATGTGTAAAGTGAATAAAGGTAAGCATGTGCGAATAAAATGTGTTCTTATGTTACTGGTACCATATTACGGAGAGTGTGGCAGTGTGTGTGCACAGGCAATGTGAAAAGTTTTTGATGAAAAATTCGAGATGTTTAGTAGACCACACTAAATATTTACATTCCCTTAAACATTGCCGGGCCTCATCGTGTCAGTACAGGGGCCAACACGCCACCTACATTTCGTATAAATCCAACACATTGACATGAATAGCAGCTATCAGCATGTTTTTCCAACACCGGGCTGCTGTTAGGAAGTGAACTGGCTCTGTAACTACGGCAGTGACCACGGGTGGGCGGCAGCCACCCACCCTCGTGTAGCGACCGACCTACAGCTGCCCAGTCCGAGGCTCTAGGGCAGAGCTTTAGCAGCAAACTGCCACGCGCTAGCCCAGCTACGTAGATGGCCAGACTAAAGCGAGAGCACAGCGCGCACACACACGTATTGCGCAATGCCACCTAAAATTTTTATTGCTACGTGCCTCATAGCAATGTGTGACCCACGAGATCTGCATAATAGATTTTAATAAGAACTTTATATTTTAATAATACATAGTCTTTACCTTTTCACACACTTTCAATGGCCTTTTTTACTACAAGAGGTGGTCCAAGATTCCTTTCTTGGGTATCAAATTAATCGGGAGACGTCCAGCTATTAAAATATACATATTTAATTTAATAAAAAAAAGTAATTTTTGTGCAGTAGAGACGATTGAACATACTTCATGCCAATAATGGCAAGTTTGGGGGTATAGGGGTTAGAGGCGGGTCAAAATCGGCCCAAAATTTTCCAATTTATTATGAGCCCCCCCCCCAATAATACAACCCTATTCTCGGGAACCACGAGGTGTCGTAATAGCGATATTCTAATGTAATTCCTTAGCGTTTTAATCCATATGTGTTTTATTACATGTATAGTGTATTAATCACTAAGAATTTGGTATAGTTAAGCCTTTCAGGTGCTACAATCTACTATCGATGTATTATTATTCAGGGGACTGCTAAGAAATTTACATACGTGCACAATTTCAGTAGATGAGGTTTCTGACATGCACGTCGATAAAATAAAACTTCACACTGTTCATTTGGGTATGGTAGTTACCTCTGGAACAATTAAATGTGCACATCAGTGCTACCCGAAAATTTTCAATATTTCAATATGTTGTGTATAGTAAGAGCTGTCCATTATATGTAAATGAAGTTTAGCTAGAAAAAAAAAAAAAAAAAAAAAAAAAAAAGCATTAGCTAATAATGCATTATTTTCTTTATTGAAATGAGTTTATTTTAAAGTCTCAAAATACAGTATATAACTGATTGTAATCAGACACCAAATGCAAACTGATTTGAAACCCATGAAAATAAAATTACACAGAATGCAAGTCGAATTTTGAATGTCCTGTGCCCACTCAATCCAATGCAAGCACATGGAGAAGTTATTAATTTTGCAGTGTGTGCACGGTAGCTGGTGCATGGTGGGGTGGCGGCAGGGGGGGGGGGGGAATTACCCCTCCACGCCACAATATGTTGTCGACACCTTACGTCTATGGTAAATGTCTGTCTCTTAAAGTAATTAAATTTTACTGCTAAGAAAACTTGTAATTATGAGACAGAAATGAATAAATAAGGCGATTGTAATTTATTTCTTCACTCTTTTTAATAATAATAGATAATATCACGTCTTTTGATTTTCCCTGTTGTGAGTTACACTGCACTTGAGTCAGTGCTTACCTAACCATTATTAGGGGGCAAAATGTAAGGGCCTATTTGGCCCTTACATTTTATCAGTTTATTCAAGACGTGTGTATTTGAAATAAACTATTTGGAGCAACGGATAATCTTGGTAAAATTAATATGTTCGCCATGCGAGGATGGGGGGATTATATATATATATATATATATATGAGAGAGCTAGGGGTTGCCACGCTGGCTGCAGGTAACCATTACCCTTCTCGTAGACATTTAAGGGGAAGTAGTGAGCCAGTCTCTCACATCACGCCGCAGCGCACGTGAAGTATTTCACATCCAGTTACTAGAGATTTGCATAAACCACCACCTTAAAAACTAAAGCTGCGGGGAAATCTTAGGTGATGGGACCTGAAACATACTTTGATTGATGCACCATGCGATAAAGGATAAATGCAGGTTATGTTACTGTTATTTAAATAGTAATTTTGCCAGACCACAGGAAATTGTTGGTGGAAGCTGTTTATCAGTACATGCGATAATGATACATTGAGAGTCAATTATATTTAGGTGCCAAAATTTTAAAATCCTGCTAAATTACAAGATAAAGTAATTGGAGAAGGAATATTATCCTGTAGATAAAAGTAAAATTCTAGGAGTTCTCATTTTTGGGTAAACATATATGTACTAACACTGCTGATAAAATCTGTCATGCCAGAGGTTGGAGACTGTCTGTCGCCAGTTTTTAATGTTGCACGCAGTATAATTTATTAAGTATTTTGGCCTTTTTTCGACAATGGCAGTTTAGTGTATGTTCACGCTGAGTCTTTTCATTTCAAAATTTATCATTTCAGTTAAGTCAGGCAACAATGGCAAGTTTCTAACAGGTTACGAACCTTTTATCTCGTCGTAGTTCTCAGCAAACACCAACAAACTAGCTCATTGTGAGTTGGAGACTTTTACGTAATAATGAAAGTTTGTTGATACCAGGATTCCCAATAAATAAAACAAGAAGTTAAATGTTTACTGGAAATTTTATTGTCGCCTCGGCAAAACAAATCAAACTATTGATGCTCGCAGTTGACGAACAAACACAAAAAAATTGTTACTTTTCTCTCCCAGCGCCCTATTGACTCCTTGCACAGACTGAAAATAAATTTAATAGATTTTAGAATTGAAATGTCCGAAATACAAAAGAAGGTTAAAGTCGCAGGCGCTGGTCGGTGTGAGTCACGTGATCAAACGTTGCAGGCTGTTTGACTGACAGCTGACAAACCATCGTGCTGCGACGAACTGTTGTGATACCCAAGAAAGGTCGCGCTTCCTTATATATTGCTAGAAAGTTTCCTCATTGAAAACATATTGTTTTCAAGCAGTCGGTCACATCAGCTAAAGGTGATCTCTGTTATTCTCCTTGTTTCACCGTGTTGTGCCTTGCGGTGCAATATTTTTAGTTTGCTAACCCAATGAAAAGGGAAAGATGCGCTATCATCCTACATCTCTTGTTGACGACTGTTACTACTGATAAAATGAGGAAAGAAAAATAAATTTGGAAAATCGAAAATATATGAAACGCAAACAAGTTGTCATTGCCACGCCTTCTCAAATATTACGTGAATTACTATCCTTTGACTGAAATATAGACAATTGAAGTACTGCCCGAATATATTTATTATATATATCTAGCTGCAATGCTACAAGTTATAAGGTGTTTTTTTTTTTTTTTTTTTTTTTTTTTTTTTTTTTTAAGTAGGTTCTTAAAACCTGCTTGGTACACTATTACATTTATTGGCACAATGAGAAGGTAGATGTAACAGGCTAACACCACTTTCTATAAGATTTCAAAGATGTAATGGCTCGTTCTGTTTTGAAGACTAATTGCATAATGCAATGCCACAACTTGACAACTTTGATGGCTTTATGCAGCTTGAATATGTGCATGAAGGGTGGAGGTAGTCTTGTAAGAAACCACGACCACTTCAGTAATCAATAAGTGAACACTTGGGCAACAATGTAAATTACATTGCGCTACCTGCTGCCATTTACCTTTTCACTTTGGTTACGCCTGAACTGATTTATGCTAAACTCTTTCCACTGGTGTAGGTCAACAGAACACCAGGAATGAATGTCCCTCCTATCTTTGTAAATTATTTCATAATGCTGGTTATTTGGAGTCTGAACTTAATAGACACTGTTCTCTATGTCCGACTAGCCCATCATATCAACTATTTGTAACACTGTTGTGTACCGGGAGTGAAACTGCACCATCAACAAAAAAAATCTCAGTTAAACTATTTTCTGATCTGTTTCCTGTTCTAGTAATGACATGTTTATTACAAACCCAATTCAGGTTTATCAATAAACCGATTGAGTTAGGTGATGTGGTGCTTCAATCGTTGCTCCTCAGACAGTAACCCCAACGCCACAATTTTTTTTATTTTAATATTACCGGACTTATCAATGCCTTGGTTTTAAACTGGGAAGTTGATCGGGAAGGAAGCTTATAAACTAAATTAACCTAAAATTGCACACAAGGTGATATGCTCATCTACTGAAAACTGGAACCTCTTGGTTCAAATGTACCATGTTTTATCGCATAAGTCGTACATTTTATTTTAGAAATTTTAAGTGAGAGAAATGATTAACATCAAAACAACACTTTTACTCTTGGACAGCGCGCCCTTTTCCCCCTAACAGAAAAATATTCCGGGGTGCACGCTACACACGAAAAATACATTAAGGAAGGCGGAGTGATAATCGTACACTGTCCGGAGATATAAAGAGGGAAGTGTAGCAGAAGAGTCTGTTATCTCAGCTCTCGCTCTTACATCACTCCTCTCCCTTCTTTGCTTCCTTGTAAGATAGTGGGTAACCAACAACAGACAGGGGGAGGCAAAAATTTTTTTTTTGAGAAAGGCACTCACATTCAAGGCACCTAGCTATTTAAAACTACACAAAGTAAATTTCATATTTTAATGTGCTTATTATTTCTTAAAAGTGTAATAAAGAGGGAGATGTAATATATTGTGACCCATAACATCTTATTCCACAATACTAAAAGACTGCTACTCAGCGCAACTGCATACCTGTCTACTGCCACCGCCTAGAAGATTGTTTTATCTACCGGGCCGGAACAGATGTTCCAATAATAATTTATTACTTCGCCCGATGAGCCACAGAGACCATGCAAGACGTCTGGGCCGAGTACAGCAGTGTACCGCGAGATGCTGCCACATGCAAGATGCATAGATCCCACCACTCTCCACTATGCCGCAGCACAGAGGATCTATGAACTGGGCTTGCATCGGCTGTTCCCCCTCTCCAGACACCCTATGCCAGTGAAGGAAGGGATGGCCAATGAGTATATAACCGAAGGAAGAACCAGCAGCATCGACAGCTACACTCGCACGTTCTGTCTCTTACGGCTGAGAGTAGAGCTCGCCCAGAGGTTTAACATATGCTACATGTACCAGCAACTTCTTCTCCTAATAACTTTGCACAGGGCACATTCCACTGAATTATGATAGGGTGTTTTACCTTCCGCCTAGCACCTCTGCCACCTGTGTATTTCCTTTTGATCCTTCCATGTCATATTGGAGCTGGAGGACTCAGCAGAGACCGGGTTTGCTTTTCAGAACTCACGCACAACACACCAGCACATCCTTGGAAGGCCACCCATTCTCTGACCTGGCAGTGAACGGTAGAGCCACAACACTAGGATACCGTCTCCTGGAAGTTGGCTTGCTGGCTCAAAGTCGCCCCCACCTCACTGCCCACTTTGTGGTGCTGAGGGGGGGATATTCTTGGAGCCTGGGAGATCAGTGACCACTGGACACACACCTTACCAATATTGGCGGGCTACCTGTTCCTTGCACCAAGTGGGAGGAATGGTGGAACCACGACACTAGGTACACTCCCGGTGGGATACGCTTGCAGGCCAGGGTGCTAAACTCTCACCGCTCACTGGTGGTGCCAAGACAAGATGCATTCTGGTGCAGGGAAACCTACCCCCGTGGGACAACACCATGAGATTCCTGCAACTATCACCCTGCAGCTTGCATCTTCTCTACATGGTAGGGGAGTCGAGTGTGAGACGATGTTGGCAGCAGTAATTTTCACCTACACACGGACACATACCCATCAACTGCCAACCTACTGCAGCCCCTATTTTTGTACCTAATGCCTTACACCCATACGGGTGGAGCTGAGAGAATAGCCAAGAAGGCGACAGTTATTTCCAAAAATCCCCAGGGGCTATGTATCCTTTCAAGCAGGTTCAGGTTGCTTAGTCCACATGAGCAAGCTGCATTACTGAGATGCCTCACTGTACCAGCACCCACTGTCACGCCCGTGGACTTGCTCGAGCAACCTACCAAGGTTGTGGAAGGATACCACCCTATAGTGCAGGAGGCACTGTTCGACATAAAATCCCCCAGCACACCAGAACCATGGCCAAGTATCACCCCAGCACATACCACCCCTCAGTTGAGTGCTACTCCGATACAGGAACAGAGTCAGTACCGGCACGTGCCGAGCTGCCTCGCCACCCTAGTGCACTACCACCTAAACCTGCACCACACCACAAAGATTGTTCAGCCTAAATTCCTACCAAGTTGCCAACCCACCATACCCTTGTACACCTGGCGGGCAACTGTGCCCATACCAGAATAAACCACCTTGAGACGTGACACGTGTAGTGTCAAGTCAGTCAGTCAGCCAGGACTGTCGTGCATCAATTGTAAAAGTTGGTTACACTGGTGAGCCATACCAGATTGTGTCAGTTACTGGTGTGTGGTCTGGACAGTGGCAGCAAGATGACTGGTTTGAAGGGCTTAGTAAGAAACAGGTAGTTGCTGTTGTAAGCATGTACAGTCAATTAAGTGTTCCAATAAAGCTAGTGAAATGTTTGACTAAACCTAGTTCAAATATATAGGCAAGGTTCAAATTCAGTAACTTTAATACACAAAGCCTTCCATTTACATTTAGTAAAATCAGGTACATACCAGGCCGCAGCCATTGAGCAAATGCACAAAAAAAAAGCAAAGGTTATAAACAAATTAAATTAATTCCAAGATTACTAAAGAGAATAATACATTAAGGCACCTTGATGCACTATATGGTTACAATAAACAAAACATTAAAGCACCTTAGTGCAATTTAGTGCCATGTACGTATTACAGAAGAATAAAATTTCATTACCAATCTCGCACAACATGTGAGCATAAGACTCCAGTAAGTTTGATGAAAAAAACTCACCAATTTGAATCATGTTCTGAAAACGTACCACACGTACATTACAAAATGACACATAAATAATTTATAGATGTCCAGTCTGAAAAAAGCCTTAATTATGGTAGTGAACAATTATTAATGAAGTGTATAAAGCCTACCATCATTCCACACCTTTCCTTGCCTAGTGATTAAATATGTTGTAGGAAAACCCTCTGAAAAAAAAAATTGTTTTCCTGATCATATTAATCAAATTTTTCTCCATCCACAATGGAATTATCAGCGACGCTCACTTAAGAAATTGACAGCGCTGATCAAATGCACCCACACAAGTCAGATTATGGATATGACTTTCAGAGTATAAAGTACCTGCATTCCCACCAAGGTCGTTTATGATCAAATATTATCACAATTCCTTTTAATGAACAAACTTAGACACATAATATGCTACTCCCAACCTAAACATGATTACATACTCGGTTCAGCATATACATAAGCCCGGTTTAGCAAAAAAAAAACAAACATAAAAAAGTACTTTGTAATACTGACACTAACAGACGTGGCGATCAAGTAGATTCATTAAAGCAAGACTGTGATAAAAGTGCAATTTATTAAAAAAAACCTGCATTAAGGATTCGCAGCTAGGTTACAAAAATTTCTAATTTCAAGACATTAGGGCCCATGAAAAAAAAAAAAAAAAAAAAGTTCTCAGAGACGGTGAGTCATGGCGACAACTAGACTTGCAACATGAGCCAAATTGGGCAATGGAGAAATATCAATAAGTGCTCTGAAGAAGCTTCCACTCCAAATATTAATTATTAATGTCACATCGGCAATCAAGGGCAAACTTTCCAAATACCAAACAAAATGAAATGCCGAAGACAAATAGCTAATAAACTACTTCAAACATCAACTAGGGCAAACAAATACCCATGTTCTTTAAAAATAGTTTCACACTCGCCAACGACTCACCGTGGTTTAACCTTCTGGCATACATCTGAGAAACCATTTCTGAATACTATATTTCGCACACTGTAGAATCCCGTGATGCAGTTACACCTTATCAAAATATAACGACCATAGAAAGTAGGCTGCAGTATAGTGCAGACAAGCAGGTCTGATCGCTAGCTGGCGGAGAGAAGAAATGGCCGAGACATTTTGATTGCGGCGCCCAGCAAGGCACCGCCCCCTACCACATGTGATCACGTGACGATGAAAACGATACGAGGGGGGAGGGGGGGAGACAGGAGATGGGAAGGAAAATCGAAGCAGCTCCCAAAGAGGTGGCAGGATGGTACGGCGACAAAAACGGGAACTAAGGAAACAATGCCACTACTGTTTTAATGTGCAACAACAAAAATGATACACTTTTAAAGTAACAAAAGGGGGGAAACTCAAAGAAATAAGTTACTCTCCGACATAAATTATATAAATTACTGTACAGTAAAACCTAGTTAATCGAAAGTGCTCGGGACGTAATTTTTTGAATTCGAATTACATAATTTTGAATTAACTAATTTAAAAAACAGTTTGTGTGTATTAAAGAAATGCACAATTTCACTTTCCAAAGTTAACACAAATACGAACCCGGGAATAACTACTCTCTCAAAGTTACAACCCTATTTTTGGGGACAATTAAATTTTTGGTTAAAAA
Source organism: Dryococelus australis (assembly GCA_029891345.1). Taxonomy (NCBI): domain Eukaryota; kingdom Metazoa; phylum Arthropoda; class Insecta; order Phasmatodea; family Phasmatidae; genus Dryococelus; species Dryococelus australis. Next base: position 6,750,007 of record CM057007.1, on the reverse strand, counting down.
AAAAAAAAAGTAAAAATTTGAAGAAACTAACTAAAAAAATAAGTTTGTTACATTTATCTTGGTCAGTAATAATATGTTCATGTGCAGTAATATATAGGTGTTCTAATTGTTGCCTTTAATTGCTACACCAAAAAAAAAATATATATATATATATAAAAGGCAAAGTTCCGTTAAAAACTGCAGCTGTGGTAGCCAGTATCCTCATGCTCCCTCTACTATGAATGCACTTCCTCGCGAATATTGTCTCAATCCTACGCCGGCTGGCCGGCCAGCCCACCGCTGGAGCCAAGTGCCCTGCGGTTTTTGTGTCAAGCAGCACCCCTCTGAAAAGGTCGCCTCCCCCAGTTTTGTATCAGCATACCCTCCTGGGGTTCGACATTCCTCCCCGTAGCCACGCTACCCACACTGGTTCGCTCCCTTCCTCCTTCCATCATCCAGCTGCACCCACACTGCTGCTCTAGTTCTAAACACCCCTCCCCATTTAAACATAACTGTCGCAACAGGTAGACCGGAATTTTCTTTGTCCAACTGTCCCTAACTTCACACAGTGCATGGCACTAGCTGTCACATCTTTTCACCTCTTCAGTGGGCGGAAGAGGCGACGAAAACCAGTCAACTGACATGAAAACTTTGGCATAATCAAAGAAATTACTGTGGTTGGTGGTGGCAGTGGCTGCGTTAGCTGATTGCCATGCCGCCACCCATTGCTGGTTTATGTGCCACAACAGTGTAGGCAATGCATGCATATCATCATTATTATAGCTTTGATTAATTAATCTGAACTTCATATACACTTCTTGAAGAAATCCAACTTCAAATTACATAAAAGGCAAATTTTGAATTAACCAAACTTAAAAACATATAAAATCGCATTCTACAGTTTGGGAGCGAATAAAAACTTCAAATTATACATAACTTCGAATTAATACTATATTTCCACGGTTACAAGCCACACTTTTTTTGCCCAAATTTAGAGCTAGATTTGACGCGTGCTGGTCAACCTACTAAATAACAACGATTATGACTCATCGCCAAATGTTCCTACTTCCATCACTGCAGGAGGGGACCAACAATTGCCCACGTGAATTCTCGGTCACATACTCTCTAAGGCAACAGGAACTTATGAGCTGATGCTCATGACGTGAAGGTTACACAACCCAGCTGGCACGCGTCCCCACCTAGCCCGCACTGAGAGCCTACAAGCCGCCAGCTACAGGACAAGACCAAGCACCGCCGAAAAGGCACGAAGCAGAAACGCTGACCAGACAGGATGTTCACCCTCCCCGCAACCCACGCCAGCAGCCTACAAGCTTCACCTATACAATACCAGATTCTGCTGGGCAAGGGCAGAACATTCTTCGCAAATTCTCTTGTGACATTCCAGAGCACTAATTCAGTGCTGGGATCTCCAGGAACTTGGGAAGCTTTGAGTACGCCTCGAATGGCTACTCACCACGCATCGATATCCATCGAACACGTTAACATTGACGCCGTCGGGTGAGACACGAGACAAATGACACAAATACTTACTGGTAATTTGGGCACCAGCGGTGCTTCCTAATCACCGCACAATTGAGACTCAGGGTTCTCAGGGATGCTGCGGATTATGTGTGTGTCTCACCCATGCGTACTTACAAACATGTAGGCAATACTAAACTTTTACTAAACATCACATTGAAATAAACACTTAATAAATTATGTGTGGTCAGGACACTGTCACCACTGAATAAAAGAGTTAAACTCACTGTAGACTTGTTTTTATTGTTACTCTGCGTACACATCAACATGCCAATGAAATTACGATCATCTTGGTCATTACTAACCAATTCCGCTTGGGTGTTCCCCAGTACGCAATTAATCTAGCGCACGTCTAGATGGATGATCTCACTGAGGTGCGTGAAAACACAGCCTTTACAAGGGAAGAGGGCAGACAGCTGCTAGGGTGGACTGACAGTATTTCCCTGAAGACAGGACACGGTGAATTACAAATGAAAACACTTAATGAAACATACTAACACGTATGATTACTCTGCATCACTAACGCAAACTCGTCGGGGCTCGCCCGCTAGCACGTGGGTAGAGTGGTGACGGACTATACACAGAACCGGGTAGGACGGGAGTAATTGCAACATACACAAATTATAAAATTACATAAATCCTCAAAAGATACATTAAACAAGATGGGCACGAGATGCGTATTCACAATAAACACCCACATATGTGAAAACAAGTTTAGATGGCGTGGATGCCACTAGATGAAGTTCATAGCTGACCACGTGGTGCAGTTGGAATTGCAATATTTCTTTGTGAACACAGCAAATTTAATTCAGTAAAAATTTTATTCTGAGCAAGAAAATTAATCTCTTTATGATTTAAGTGATAGCAGGCATGTAGCATGCCTGATGGCAGTAAAATCAAAAACGAAAGTGACAGTGTGGTCAAACACAAAAAGCATCAATTTACGTGAAAATTACACTGAACCATAACAAAAATTGAACATAGAACCCTGAATAAAATATTGCACACACAATATTACATAAATAAGCTCTCAAAACGCAATGATGGTTTATACAATTACTTGGTATCAATTAGCCACGTGGTTATACGTGATGTTGCCGTAAAAAATTTAAACATGAAAAATACCCTCAAATACATACATGAAAACAAATCACTTAAAATTGCAAGTAGTAATAATGCAAAAAATACGATGAAACGCCACCAATATAGGCAGATGGCGCCAGACGCATGACCTCTCCAACATCTTTCTCCTCCTCAATCAAGTCAAAAATGCCACAAGGGCGAAATGAATTAGTAAAGGGGAAGCATAATGCTGGGGAAATGTCTGGCAGAATGTACGCAGCAAAGGTTAACCGGTTAACTAAATTATTGAAACCTAAATCAGTGAACAAAAGTTGTAGTGCATACGTGACAGTGTCTTACCTCACCAGCTCTCCTCGACAGACTGTCCAGAGGCAAGCGTCGCACGGACCTACCATGGCACGCCAAGTAAAATATTTTATTATTGAAATAACAATGGCACAAATAAATTTAATACTGTTTTCCATTTTACAATTTTCCTGTGGATTTTTCATATTAATTTCAGTGTCTCTTTAATGCGGCAGAATATTAGTGTTCTTAATCTCGGTGCAGCGGGCACTTTGAATATCATAACCAAACAATTTAAAACTATCAACAAACACTTTAAAACATTTAAAGGCATATTAAACAGTGCAAATACAAATAGAAAACACATTTTACACTGAAAAATAGTATTTATGCGAAAGTTAAAAAAATTGGCCTCTCTGCGCACGTGCATGTCACATGACACGTGCGTGGTAAGCACCGTCATGCGCTCTAGCGCCACTGGCTGTTAGCCGCCATCAACATATACTTAACTTCACTTTGTCTCCTCCAGACACCCTTTTCTTAGCCAGCTTAACTTGAAATACTTTTGCATTTGCCTAGAACCAGTTACCCCCCTTTTTACTCAAACCAGGTCGCCTACACCTGGAAACGCAGTTACCTTCAGCTCTCCATGGTCTGATAGGAGGTGTCACATGTTTATTGCATCTCCAATAAACACCCATTGTTCACTACCATTCTGCTTATAATTTACAAGGTACTTGTCTGTATGACGGTCAGGGACAGAATACGACGTGCACTGCAAAAAGGAACCCAGAGTACTGACATTCACATTAGATGGCTACTTGTTTCTTCCCAACCACCGAGCCCAATGTCAGTGCTGGTGGGGAGAAACAGCAACGCCCCAATCATCAGAAACACCTTTGTGCAGGGAAAGGCTACAAGCTCAGGTCATCTCTCATTCAGAGCACTTAGTGCTGAAGTGACCTTAGCCTGGGATTGCAGCCCAATCCGGTGCGAACGCACAACCAGTAGAGGCTTGGTGGCCCACACCGCTGCTCGTCCCTGATCAGCCCGCATGCTCGTGCCGGCAATTCACTATTTGGTTACACTTTATTTACCGTTCCTGTTTAAGCGCACTATGCCTTACACGGTAAGGAGTGGCAAAAGGCGTAGAGAGTGATACCTGGCTCACTCTGCTATCAAACCGTGGATAGTATTACCTCATGCTATGCAGGACAGGCAGGCGGAACGGAACGGCACCGCCCAACATAGACGACAAGCAGTAGCGCCAGCTTCGATAACAATAATCTTCCTGTCACCGTGCATTCGCATTCACCTTTCCTGTCACCCGATGGTAAGAGGGTTGCTAAACCGAACAGAGATCAGATACGGCTGGGTGAACCCCAACTTCTGGAGCCTTGAAACCTACGACTGGAATCGCAGCTTCGGAATGGACCGAGCTAGCCGATATTGGGTGAAACCCACTTCAACCACATCCCCCAAGATGACGGAATAAGCAAGCAACAGCCAATACCCCTCGCCTCGTACCATAGAACCAGAGTAAACCACCCCGCTTTTGGTCTAGCGGAAAAATCTTCGTAATACATGTCAGTCAGACTTAATCGGCACGCGTCAAGATATTTTCTGGCGCCCAACGTGGGGCGTCAGACAAATAGCTGTGCGCAGTGAACGGCACGAACTACACCAACCATACCCTGAGAGCTAAGGTTCGAAACCAAAAAATCAAGCTGACTTCGGGAAATCCACAAGCACCCCGTGGCAACCTTAAACCTGAAAATGTCAGACTCTGAAGTTAATGAGGTCTCCAGCGAGAACCACAACAGTGAGCCCAATACCCACTGTAGCCAGGCCGACTGTGCCGGCAGCAGCATGCTGAAAATAGAATGTGCATACTGCAATACGTGGTGTCATTATGCCTGCATTGGCTGGCCTGAAGAGGCATGGGTTACCGGCGGTCTAGAATACCGCTGTGCCAAGTGCTGTCAACAACCTACGAGCTTCTGCAATGAAGTTACGTGTCCCAGTCAAGGCCTGTATCGCATTAGGTGCACAATGTACAATGAACCCTATCATCATTTATGTAGAGAGTAGCCAGATGAGCACGTCTCGATGCCAGGACTGGCCTACCAATGCGAGAGATGCAGAAGAAAACGCATCTCTCACTCCCGCAGATCCAAGCCTTCCCGAATCTATATACAGCCAGAAACGGACCCTAGCAGTGAAGATGACATTCAAATTACAGACTTCGCATGTCGGCCCCATGAATACTCTGTATCGTTCACCCAAGAATGTGAGAAAGAATTCAGAGAGACGGACCTGCTGCTGAAACAAGGTTGACAGAGCGAAACTACATCTGAAGGGCCTCGCCCATATCTGGTGGGAAAGATATGGTGAATTCCTGACTTACTGGCAGCAGTTCAGTAGTAGGATAGCGGCGGAATTCATGGCAGAGGAGGTGCTGGCTAGGTTGACGACTCAATTTTATAGCCAAACCCAAGACATGGATAAAGAGGCCTAATTGTTTATAAGAAACAAGGTGCGAATTTACCACTGCCTTTTTCCGGGAGAACAAGCCAAAGAAAATTGTGTATGTATCATAGCTCGAATGCTACTACCAAAGCTGCGGAATTTTCTACAAGCCCCAAAGCCACAGTCAATTGCAGAGCTGATAAGACTGTGTACGAGAAACGGAACGAAATTACGCAGAATAAGCTGAGCTAGACCGTAGACAGGAAGAAAAGGGGAAGGATGGGAGAACACCAACAGGCCACGGGCCTGCCCCTAAGCTATCAGAAACCCTGACCTTGATTTCCCCTCCCCACTATCATGCGCCACCAACGTGTCTGTAGTTTGCTGGCCGTCATCACAACAGACTGCACCACGAAGAAAGAGAGGGCGAACCTGGAACCAGAACAAGAGGAAGAAGAACCCACAGTCACGCTCCAAAATATAACAAAAGGGCTTGATTCCCATGAAGTGCCCCGTGTAGAGGTCTGCCTTAATAATGGAAACATTGCAGTGATGCTAGATTTGGCCACCACTGGGAATTTTATAATGAGCGACCTCCTCACACCCCGCCCACGAGCCCAAATAACCCCCATTACAAGCAAGCTCAGGCTCGCACAAACGGATTGCTTCCTTCAGGTCGAAGGAGGCATAAAGTTAACAATCGGAATACATCATAAAACATCCCATGTTAATTTTATAGTTATGCCCCAAATAGGGGAATCCATGATTTTGGGGCAACCATGGTTACTTCAGCAGCAGTGTGTCCTTGACTATGGACAACGCCGCCTCCAACTGGGAAGAGATGGGGGATCCCTGATTAACTATGAAGGCTGCTAGATGACTGCTACCCCTCCCCGTACCCCAATCCGACTGGTAGAAATGAACCAGCCAGCACTAAGTCACCCGACTAGTAGTCAAGTCCAAAGAGCCTGTTAACATCATACGCGACCTCAGTCTGGAGATACCCTAGACCAAGAGCTTTTGAGATGCCCCGACTTCCAAACGAGGTCCTAGGACATCAATGGCAGCTATCGAAGTCAAACCGAGGCCAACGAAGAGGTCAGAGACCCGAACCTGACAGGGAGCCATCCTATTCTCCACCTGGGAAATAGTGATGCAACAACGCCAAGGAGCAGTCTCCGTTAAATCCCTGCCCTAAACGCCGACCAGCTATGGCCACCAAGTCATTGTCAGACCTGACCGGGCCACCCTTAAATGTACCAAAGAGTCGTGGCGAAGTCCCAAAGACTCTGAAGACAGCCAGACATTCCGCAAGTTGAGCCGGATTAACCAAAATACCCGAACTGACAACGGTGGAGGAGGAGGATGCAATCGGAGCACCTTCCTTCCCACCTGGTACAAATCCCCAGCCAGAAATCCAGGACGTACAGGAACTCCCAAAGCCGGTTTCTGATGCCGGGGAACTACCACGAATGCCACTAAACCACCGGACACTGGGCTCAGAGCGAGCACAGGTAAGGCGGAGAAGGAAGAAGCACAAGGGGCAGTGGCCAAGGACATGCCAGTGTCTACGACGTGGACCACTGCACCCACCAACGCAGAACTCCCGCCATCAAGGACATCGAGCTGCCGACGTGGAAGTGTTCTGCCTCGCCATCTTGCTACGCAAGATACTGGAGTCGTCGAGGCCGTCGATACTGCCAACTACCCCTCATCTGGCACATCACGTGCAGTGGAGGTCAAGGAGATACTCCATCCCACTTCCTCGCCCAAGGACCTGGCCACCAACACCGTCGATGCCACCCATGACCTGATCCCATGAGCTGTGCCGCACGCAGTCGAGGTTGAGGTATTTCTCCCTTGCACTGCCCCGTCAGAGAAATATCCTGCCATACGGGTAGGAACCCGTTCAGTTGAGGTGGAGGGCCTGTCACTCCCCCACACTGCCTCAATGTCCCTTGAACACGTGTCATTCTAATCTGTTGCGCAAGAAGCAGACACCACAACGTCCCAGCTGCCACAACGTCCCAGCTGCTCCACAATGCCTGATGCCCCAGCATATCGCCAAGGCTGCTCATTCGCCTGGCCGGTACTGGGAATCGCCATAAGGAAACCCACAGCAAGGTACATGTGGCCATACCCTCTACACGCTGCCCTTCGTCCGAGGGGGAGACCCGCAAGTAGTAAGGAAGAAGATCGCCAGAAAGTGCGCAGTTGTTGCAGACAGTGTAGTAGCCGTTAACCGCTACCTAGTGTGCGTGGCCAAGCACTCGTCATAGACCTGTCACGTATGCTACCTCTAATTTGGCCGCAAATAAAGGACAGTGACGTACACAGAACTATCACATTTAGACTAAATTAAATTTAAAATATCACATAAAGTGCCTTACCCTGCTGTTAACAAAAGGGGCGAGAAGGGGGGAGGGGGGAAGAAGTGTAAGGAACCAAAGAGATAAATGCAACCTTAGTCACTCGACTAAGTGCTAATTAACTGTTAATTACAGCCGTTAGCCGCTGTACATCAAACAAAACTTTTCATCACAGTGCAATATAGACATTTGACACCTCAAGGTTCCGTAATCGTCACCGGTCGATAGACCTTGTGTTGCACAGATCCAGGACTAGGTTCCTCCCCAGCTATGGAAATATGTCATTTCCAAAGACAATCTTTCTGATTGTGCTACCCGTGGCATGCTGCCTCATAAACTCCTCTCGCATGACTTGTGGTGGCATGGCCCTGGCTGGTTAGTCGACCCTCCGGGGCAGTGGCCAGTGTCCACAATTAATCAGACATTGGATGAGATCCCAGAATCAAAGCCTTCTCAGTTCCTATTACGTACCACACATGACATTTCTGAAGAACTACCAGTATTGCAACAAATTTCCTTGGGGCCCAAGCTGGTTCGTGTCATGGCATATGTAAAACGTTTCATCAATCTCATTAAGAAACAGCCTTGTACCAGTGGCATCCTGTCTCCTGCAGAACTGAAAGAAGCTGCTGCTTTGGTATACAAATGTATCCAACAGGAGAGTTTGTTAGAGGATTTTAAATGAATCAAAAGGGGAAATCTTGCTCAACACGAGTGCAGCGTTTGGCACCATTCTTGGATGAAAATGGTGTGCTTAGGGCAGGCGGCCGTTTGTCACATGCCAACATAGAATTTTCAGTAAAACATCCTATCATACTACCTAAAAACCATGTAGCTGTTGAAGCTTTGGTAGACCACTACCACATTACGTATTTGCATGCAGCACCTCAGTTGCCACAATCACTTTTGTCACAATGGTTCTGGATTCTCTCAACAGGGTCCTTGGTTCGTTTGAGTGTTTTTGAGTGTGTATGTTGTTTTCGTTGTCGGCCTGTAAACAATCCCCCATTGATGGGCGACTTGCATTCTGAACGTGTCACATCTGCTGGGACCTTCGAACGGACTGGTGTGGACTATGCTGTACCTATCACCATAAGGCTCAACAAGCTGCGTCACATGGTCACCCAGAAAGCCTATCTCTCCATTTTCATCAGTTTTGTGACGAAAGCCATACACACTGATGTTGTTACAGACTCTACCACTGACAGTTTTGTTGCAGCCCTTACCCTTTTGTTACAGTTATGTTACAGCTCAGGCGATCTTTCACCCAGTTCCTCCGGTCTCCACTACTGGAAAACTTTGCCTTGGCCCATTCAGTTAGTTTTAATTTTCTCCCTCCTGCCAGTCCTCACCAAGGAGGATTGTGGGAAGCTGCTGTAAAGTCTGCTAAATATCATCTCAGGTGAGTAATTGGGAACCAAATTCTCACTCTGGAAGAATTGATTACGCTCTGTACTAGAGTTGAAGCAGTCGTCAATTCCAGGCCCCTGACTCCACTGTCTTCAGACCCAAATGACTTTGCCGTCCTCACACCTGGACACTTCCTCATTGGTAGACCTCTGGTAGCTGTACCAGAGTCCTCTGAAAATAGTGACATATGTCTATCGAGAAGGTGTAAGTTGGTGTGCACATTAGCAAACCAGTTTTGGAAGCGATTGTATGGAGAATACCTGCAGCAGCTGCAACGTAGGGGTAAGTGGCAAACCCAACAGCCAGCACTCGAAGTTGGAGATCTTGTTCTTGTGGGAGAGGAGAGCTTACCGCCCCTTGGCTGGTGCCTAGCTACAGTGGTGAACATTCATCCTGGAAGAGACTGTGTGATCAGAGTGGCGGACGTGTGCACCAACAAGGGACAGCTGCGTAGGCGAGTACACAAGCTGTATAATCTACCTGCATAATGAAGTCTGCCTGTGGTGTCATGTAAATATATATAGCATCTGTAGCGTGTAAAACTCTGTTGTGACTTGTTGGACTGTATCTTGGAGACCTCTGCCGGTCTCGGCGAGCTGTATGTTGCGTATTGTGCAATATGCAATCAGACTTGTATCCTTCCACGGAGATCTACTTTCTTCTACGGCAATGGCAGCTCTGCAAGTAGTTACTGAAGCCAGTGTGAATCAAGATGGCGATGTGGTAAGTCCACCGTGGGCGTGTCCGGCAAAATAAATGCATAATTGTGTGTTATTTCTCAGTTTATGCTAAACAAGCCCTATCAACAATACGTCATTATTAAAGGTCTGGAAAATTAGCATTTTGAAATGTGTATTGTAGCATTTTAAAAATTTAATTTAGCATTTTGTATAATTTTCATATCAAAAACTAGCATCTAATAGTATTTAGGAAAACATTGTTTCGTAAGAATACCTTCTCCCATTTCGCTATGTATACGTTCATTACGTACAAGTTTTTCATTGTAATAATAAAATATGCTGCAGCCAATTACAATAAAAATATACGTGTCACATGACGTAGGTGGAAAACTGTATACACGTACCATTAATGTAAACGATGTAGTGTTGTGGTAGTCAAAAGCGATACTGCTAGCTTTTATTGTCCTGGCAAGTGCCTATGCAATACTATAGGTTTTTGTTTCACTTTAATGGATATTTATGTTATGATTTTAGGCGCGTTATAAAAATATTCACATTAACGAATATGTTAAGTCACTATTCCGTAAATTCATACTTTATTCTTCTCGCACAAAACATTTGTAACGAAAAATTTCTATAATGTTGCAATGTTTACAAATATACGTCGCACTGTTGCTGGTTCGCAGATGATAAAGTGACTTGAGAAAGGAAAAATACAGTAACATGTTAGACAAAATGGCATCTATCAATGTGTACTTGTGGCACGGTGGCAGGCATGTGAACTATGTACGAATTCTTGGCTTTTAAACAATGTAGTGATGTGGTAGTCAAAAGCGACACTGCTAGTGCTAGTCACAGCTGTGTGGCAAGCCAGTTTGGGTTGAGTGCTGCATGCATACCTCATATATTTTATGTCCCAAAAAAAATTGTTTACAATATTTTTTCTGTCAATACAAACACCACCTGCAAGTATTTTTAAGTCAAAACTGAAGACTAATCTTTTGTTCATGATGAAAATTAATGCAGTGAAGGACATTTGGGAAGGATTTAATCTAGTGCATTTATCACTATAATTATAAAAATGTAGTAGTTTATCGTGATTAGTGCACCTTTTCACATTTTATCATGGTTATTTCACATTCGCGAAATTTCCGTGACCCTAAATAGACTGTATTGACCATTACATGTATATAAAAAAGTAAGTTCTAGTTAATATTAGAGCTATAAAACTTTTGCTTCGACCAGGATTCAAACCCAAAACATGTGGATGAGAGTCAGACACGCTGCTAATTGCGCTAACATGACGCAACTAAAGCCTTGGTTGGCATTATATCGTTCTGGAATACTGATAAGGCCTGGGTATGGCTTGAGCTGTACCAAACCCCTTATAAAACATTCTGGAATACCGGCCTTAGTGTTGTACCAGTGTCATTGAGGGTAATGTAGAGAAGTAAGGGATTCCCTTTTTGTCTCTTTGAGGGGTGCATCTGATGCATGACTCATTCCTGCGCAGTTGACGTGCACTCTGTACTTGCGACTTTGCTCCACCATCGAGCACCTACACTCATTTGGGCAAGTCATTCACAATTTAGTACAATATTCACTTGCCTACAGGGTGTAAAAGCATCGCAGCAAACGAGATTACAGACACGTGGTTGATAGGAATTGTACTATCTAATCATCACAGAGCCACAGACACCCTTAGCAGAGATAAGCAAGTTCAAAGGTTTGCTGTAGGAATGCAGTACCCAGCCTACAAAATCACCACAGCTTCCATCACAGGAGATTAGAAAAGGATAGCGCTGCGCTGAAGACCGAATAAACAACCCCTGCAACGAGAAACTAGCCATCCCCGCACCACTCTGGAAGCGATGCCAGGCAAGAGAGCAGTCAGCAGTCGCCACTCTCCTCCAGTCTGCATAGGGCCGAGGAAGCAATAGGGGTAAGTGGCCGTCCAACCTCTTCCAGACTGAAGAAGGCCGAAGAATTGTTTCAAGGGTGCCGATGATCACTAGACAAAGAATGGGAAGTGGCAGCCAAACTGACCTCACAGTCTGAACAAGGCAGAGGAGTATCTACACTATTTAAGCGCTGACCACTAGACCAAGTGTGTGTGTCAAACCGGAGAAGACGTCTGCCATCGGTGAACCCAGAAGACGCCTCCACCGCTGTGCTGCTTCCCACAGAAGACGTTTCTCTCCTTCACCTTCCCATAAGTCATTCCTTCCTGGAAACAGGTCGGGAAGTATTTTCAAAACTATCGTGCTCCTTAAGAGCACGCCCAGTAAAATTAAGGTTAGCTTGATTAGGAGGTATTTGTTCTATTACTGTTTCATTAATTTTGCCCAGGCTGCCTTCAAATTGATTCCAGACAGGACTAAGCTTCCTTTATCTTTAAAATATATCTGAATTAATTTGTGTATTGTACAATAGGAGCGAGTGCGGACTCACCAAAGTTGTTAGTCAACAGATTTACTGTCTTTTACATCAGCTGTAGCACTTCCATAATTTATGAGACTAGATATTCTATGAACACTTTGCGTTTATTTATTTATCATACTTTCATTTCACGCAAAACAAGCAGGCAGCCATAGATTACTGCAAACATTCTAGTTGTGTGTGTTCACTTCGCACCAAGCGCACTAGTGCTTGGAGGTGGTTTGTTGTCAATTTATCATAGCTTACTTCAAAGTGCTTGTTTAATCATTTGAATGTTTAGTTTAAATCTCGTTACGCAAGAAAAAAATGCTTAACATATTTTTACAGTGCCGAAGTAATATTGTGTATATAACATAGGGCAAGAGTTTAGATATCTCCTATTTGTCTGCATTTAAAATTTTGCATTTTAAACTGTATTTCAGTGTTACTTAGTTTTATCTTGATTTACCACAAAATCGTGCCTCTAAGAAATGTGCATTAAACAATATATTTTGGTTTATTTATGTTGTATCTCCACACGTTCCGTTTATTTATTTTCTAGCACTACTAGACAGCACACGCTGTACGTCGCCATGCTGCTACTACACACTGTTGTCTCAGCGCTGCCAACACTGCAGCCTGTACAGTACCAATATATAACAATTTAACACTTATTTGTCAGAAATTCATAGTCTGATATAAAAATGGGTTCCTTATAGTTGTTAATTACATAGTAGTTTGTTTTATTACATTTATTAACACTGAAAATACATTTTCCTTCGAGGTGACGCATGCCGGTTAAGTCTGACTAACACATATGTCAAAGATTTTCTGCTAAACCAAAAGCGAGGATGTTTACTCTGGTTCTATGGTACGAGGCGAGGGGTATTGGCTGTTGCTTGCTTATTCCGTCGTCTCGGGGGATGTGGTTGAAGAGGGTTTCACCCAATATCGGCTAGCTCTGTCTACTCCGAAGCGGCGATTCCAGTCGTAGGTTTCACGGCTGCAGAAGTTGGGGTTCGCCCTGCCATGTCTGGTCTCTGTTCGGTTTAGCAACCCTCTTACCACCAGGTGGCAGGAAAGGTGAATGCGAATGCACGGTGACAGGAAGATTATTGTTACCAAAGCAGACAATACTGCTTGTCGTCTTAAGGGCTATCAAGAAAATACTGGTTCCTTCTTGGGGTGTTTCTATGATGAGTGGATTCAGAGCGGCGCCGGTAGTTTGTGCACACGCGTGAGATAATGCTTCAATTACACAGAACACGTAAAACTACCGAAAAATGTATCACATTTACAGCACAGAATAAACGCGGGCACGAATCTGGCCCGGAGGACCAAAATGTTTAGCATAGATTGAGAAATAACACACAATTATGCGTTTATATTGCCGGACACGCTCGCAGCGGACTTACCACGTCACCATCTTGATTCAAACTGGCATCAGGAACTACTTGCAGCGACGCCATTGTCATAGATGAAAGTAGATCTCCGCAGAAGGATACACAGGTCTGATTGCATATTGAACAATACGCAACAGGATTTGTTTATTTGTAATAATTATCTCTCTCAAAAATTATTCAACAAAACCCACTATTCACAGTCTAAAGTAATTTTGCATTTCTCCCATTTTATTTAAAGAAAAGAAAATAGCATGTCGTGTGTGCAAATTATATTTGCGAGTCCGCCTTCTACAGTGGTAAAACCATATCCGCTGGCAGTTAGGAATATATTTTGATCCTGCGCGAAACTCAAATTTGCTATGTGTTTCAGCTATTTGAATGAGTTACAAAGTTGCGTTTCGAATGCTTAAATGTTTTCGCCGAGGCTTGCATGAAGTTCAGAGTGTGTCGTGTCAGTTGCTAAAGTGATGTACACGTGCACGTATGAAACTGTTGACACACGGAATAGCCTTTTTAATTTCATTTGTGACAGCGGGAACTGGATTGTTTAAACCATGAAAACAGACTATAGTAATAAAATTGTTTTAAAGGTTACGTATATATGTGTGTATCACAACTTTGCAACGTTTCTCTGCAGGTTTGAAACATAATTAATAAATTTCCCTGGTTGGCGTATCTGTGATTGAAACGTTTGCCATGGTTCAACAATGTGCAAAAATTGCTCATTTCTAGCTAGTAAAACTAATAAAATAATAATGGAGAAAATTTGAGGTATGGGGTACAAAATGGTTGAAATGTGTATTACAGAGAATATTTAAAACTGCACATGCGTTCAGTAGGGGCGGGTAACAAATTTGAATACCAAGACCTAAAATATTATTTTGTTCAGTTCTCATGCTGTATACTGCACAAATGGAAGGCTGCAGTCTTGTTCAGTGTTTTCGCATTGGGGTTATGAATTTATCGACGAGTGATTTTACCCCATAGCTTTGTCTGACTGTTGCTTCTACAATAAATTAGAGCTGCGATTTGCAGCACCGCTAAATATCGTAGATTAATATTTTTATTATGAAAATATAACTAGATAGTTGTAATTCTGCTGTTCAAATACACGTACACCATTTAAAACTTACATCTATAATTTCCATATTACAAAAACAAAATATATCATATAATTATTCCATAAGTTGTCTGGTAATAAAGGATGAAATAAACATATCACATCAGACAATTAATAACAATTTTTATTCTATTGTTCTATGAACAGTTATGTATTTCAAACTGCCAGCACTACATATAAAGTAACAAATAAACTGTGCAGGTATTTATTTTTGCAAAAGATATTGTAAATGAACACTTCATGCGGTATATCCGATACCATCTCAGAACATAGACAAAACATGTTCAGAAATATGTTCCACGAGTTAAGGATTAGTCAGGGCTTATCTATCGTCCGAGATGGTAGCACATATGTAATGCCAAACTGAACGTTCTGGAATACAGGCCTCAGTGGAGATGTTAGGGTGGCTTTTAACAAGGTCTTGAGAGCAGACGAAGGTGAAACACGGTGGATATGGAGCACTGCCAGAATGCAAGGCTGGGAAAACAGTATATCCCCAGAAATTCCACCGACCAGCAGCATCGTCTGGCATTATTCCCACATGAGAATGATGCTGGAGTATGGAGAAGCAACGAGAGGAGATTGTAGCACCCGAATTGAACCCACCAGCTAACTCTCAGACTTGTGACATACCTGGAGGTTGAGGAAGACTCCGACGTGCAGGAGGGGGCAGGGCATGCGGGTGGTGTTGACCAACACCAGATGGGTCATGAGCATGCAGCAAGAGGTGCACACCTCGTCCAGCAGATGGCGCGCCTCCCATGGCTCCAACATCAGATCCGTCAGCTCAAGCCGCTGCAGGGAGCCCAGGTTGCCCATCAGCCGCTTTAGTGTCTCCAACAACCTGCCTGCACATGCTCACTTCTTGCTATCTAGCAATACTACCACATTGTTACAAGTGCACACCGGCTTACGGTAAAACAAGCACTTTTTAAAAAAAATTACTGCTCGGTAACTGAACAAACACCAGTATGCAGGCTTAATGTTATCAGTGAATTAAGTAAAACAGTTCTAAATCTTAATGCAGTATTGTGAATGCCATGCTTAAAATTATGGCAATATAAGTTAATTTTTATTTTGTTTAATACACATTAGGGAACAATTTGGCATATTAAAAAATAGCAATGTGAGAGTTTGATCACATTCAGTATAAAATTGGAGTTAGAGTGAGTGCGAGTGAGTGAGAGAGTGTGAATGAGAATATTAAAGTAGTTATTTTGGGCGGCTTTTAACATCAAGTCTTTGAGAGCCAAACAAAGGCAAGACTTGTTATCAATGATACATATATATTGAAGAATAACTTGGAACTACCTGCAACATTTTTTGGTTCATCGAACTGGTGGAAAATTACATGCAGTTCCTACATCAGCAGCACCAATTCGGTAAACATTGGCAAATTTGACAGAAGCTGATTTGAGTCTGCACAGCTCTATTGTTTGCTTATTTACGTAATATGCCCTCTTAGATGTATACCAAACCAGAAGGAACCAAATGCATGAAGCTGTCCAATTTTAACAAGATGTTGCCATTAAACTACATATAGTTATGACCAGAGGTCTTTTATAAGTATTTATTTCAGATGTTCAAAGTTGACCACACAGCAGTTGCAGGATATGGATAGAGGTATGCCCTGAAGACATAACTACAGCCAATTTTCTTTCCCGATCAATATTTTTTTTTTGTTATTCAGTCCATTTGGGAATTGAGGAGCTTTGATGATGAGTAGTCAATACAGTGGCCTCCCATCATTGCAATCCATGTTCAATGCCTGGTGATAGGACTAAAATTTACGCTTGCTTTGAAGAAAAAGATGCAGTAATTCTTGTTGGTATTTTCCTGCTTAATAAGTTGAATTATTTTGCACCTTGTCTATATGCACATATGTAATTTGACCCTTTTAACAAGTTTTCCTAGTTAATAAACATTATTTTATCAGTCCCTTAAAAATAATTTAACAATTTTTTACTGAAATTATATTTGAAATATTATAATTTATAAGCAAAATAAAATTTCATATGAATGAAAATACCAGTAGTTTTATGTTGACAGAGATTTAAAATGCTTGTGCTATATGCACGACATATTTTGGAAACAAACACACACGTCATACACAAGGTGATTTTTTAAAAGGTTTGATTCAGACAGTGTGAAGCAACAGTGAATAGACTATAGTATGTTCTGCCTGCAGCTGTTTTGCATGCTTAAGGCCCTAAATGAGTGAGCTGTAAGGCCGGATCTTAAGCTGGCTCTACAATAGTGCGTTGCATTGCGATGGGTTGGGCTCCAACGAGCTATACTTGCTGTTTCACGATCATGCGATGATCTGTCGGCGACGGACGCCGTCAGAGATGGTGCTGCTATCTAGTTTAAGGGTGGAAATTACATTTTCAGACCTCACAAATGTAACAAAAGATATGCATAAAAAGTTGAAATTATATGTTTTAGTGGTAGAAGATAAAAACAGGGTAGTATAAACGCGATGTGTAATGAAAACTAGCGGGAACAAGACATAATATGATAAGAATAATTATTTTGATGTTAATAAAAGAATTGTATTTCATTGTTCATATCTATAAGAAGCCTTGTCTTCTATTTTGCACAACCACACAGCAATAATAAAAAAATACGAATACGAAATTGTTGGCGTAAACGAGATCGCCGTTTTCAAATGGTAAAAAAAAATAGATGTTTTCATTCTCCTTGTAAACAAACACTTATTCTTCTTCTTCTTCTCCGTCGCAGGCTGACGCTGACAATTGCAACTCAAGAATATCTTGCAACGCACTCGATGCACTATGATGGAATCTGATTCATCCTGATTGGCTACCGCTCATCGCAATGCATCGCACTATTGTGGTAGAACCAGCTTTATGCACCTACAGTTTGTCTCATCACATCACCTCTAAGCGTTGAGATGCTCAATTAGCATGCAGTCTTTCTATCTGTGACTTGCCAGAATGTGACTCAGCAGTTATCCAAATTTTTATGGCACACTAATAAAGATAAAGTATTGCATGTGACTCAAGACAACTATAAAGTTGTAACAATGCAGTTTATTACAATAATTAATTAGGATTAGTGATGGGACGATTTAAGGTTTTTGGCTATTCTGATTCTCAATTCAATTCCAAAATTCTAGTTTCGATTCATGAATCTGGACTCTATTCGATTATCAATGAATGTTAAATACAATGCAACATTTTTTATGCAGTTGTACAGTTCTACATTTCACACAACTTACAACGGGGACTACAATGAGAGCGAGAGAACAGTTTTCCTTATTTGAATTAGCAAATCTAGTGGCATTAATTATTTAATCCAGTATTCCATGTAGAAATGGCCCTGCTAAGTGAAAATAATGGGTCAAAATCGTGTGAAATCAAGAATACTGCACATTTCTCAAAACAATATTATTTCAAGGATATACGGTAAACATTAACCCAAGTTGTACATGTGTATATTCTTTTTGTATATTTTTAACTACGATGTTTTAAACTTTTGATTTTGTTGCAGCTAGCGGCGTTTCATAATTCCGCTGAATGTAAACAAAACAAATCAATTACAGTGCATTAGAGGTTAAATACATACATTAGCACGGACAAAATGTTCAAATGATAGACAATTTACTGTCTTTTATATCTGCTGCAGCATGTTCCATAATTTATGAGACTAGATATTTTATGGAAACAGTCAATGTAATGTATCAGTTTTGATATCGCACTTTCGTTACAGGAAATTTTCCGCTCAACTGCCAATGTAAACAAACATTTGATTCGGTGCTGTGGCCATAGATTACTGCACACTTTCTAGTTGCAAGTGTTCACTTCGCAACAATGTTACTAGCGCTTAGAGGCAGTTTGTTGTCAAACTACTGTAGCTTATTTCGAAGTGCATATTTTAATGCTTGTGTAATATTTGGAATATGTTTGTTTAACTTCTGTTGAGCAATAAAACAAAACTTATAGTAATTACTTGGTTGTGTTGCATGTAGTACTATGATTTCCGAGATTTAAAAATTGCCTCGAGACGAAATAGAGAATTTTTTAACCTCAAGCATTTCTCGATATTGCCCAGAACTCTTACAGCTGTAGATGTTTTTATTTTTATAGTGCCAAAGTAAATTAGAGTATATAACGTGGGAGAAGAGATCATTTTTTGTGGAGAAAGCTAATTTCGTGAGATATTGCACATCTGTCTGAATTTCGTGTTATTTCATTTTATCGCAATTTCCCACAAAATCGTGCCTCTAATTATGCCTGATTAAACATGCCTGCAAATGCACACAAGCTATTTGCATTACGTTTACAAGCACCACCAGGTTTGCAGAATATGCTATCCAGTAAGGAAATTTTACAGAATTGAACTTTTGAATGCAAAAAAATAGGAAATTATTGATTCTTTGATTAAGGTAAGAATTGGTGGAATCAAGGAACCTATAATTAAATCATCTGATCACTAATTAGGATATTTGGTTAATTTTCTTTTATTTCGGCAAGGAGTGTAATGTTTTATCAGTGTGTGTAGTTTGGGCCGTGTTCAAGTGTTTAGCTGTCATGCGATGGCTTTTTCTGAAGTTTTAGTTCAGGTTTGTTTCAACATTTAGAGATAAAAGTTTTTTCGATTTTGTACACAATTATTCCTTCGAGAATGTTCTAGAAGCTCGATAAAGTTTTGCTGCGACAAGTTCAATAGAGCGTAGGAGATGTCCATATTAGGTCACATTTTTGGGACACAGGTACAAGGAGGGGGGTCGGAATGTGGTGACCTCGGCTCTGAGTGCTTGTCTGCAGAAGAATTCTACGGCTGTGACAAGAGCACGATGTGCCTCATTATGTTGAGTATTACATGATGTCATTAATACTAGTTAATTAAATACTGCGGTGCTGTTCGGTTTTCTACGTCTCATTGATCGTGTTCGTAATTCTACAACACTGTAAGATGGTGAACTTGTTTGGAGTTTAAATGAAAAGAAACTAATGTGAGACTTGAATTTTTTATTTATAATTTCAATATGGTGCTTTTGAAGTTTCATGTCTCGACTGACTGAGCTAAATTGAGCTGTGATGTCCAGTCATTTCGAAGACTGCGATATTACAAAGTTTATGCACAAAAAATTTAGCAGCCAAAACTAATTTGGAACACCCATTTTAGCAATTTCCATCTCCAATAAAATTAATTTTTGAATTAAAATGAGAAGTCACACAATGTTTCTTAAATGCTTTTCATTTTGAAATGGTGTGTTTTGTACCAAACCTGTGCAACCCGCTTCGGGCAGAGCCCTCACGATAACACACCTCCGGTGCCAAAAATCTGGGAGCCAGCCTGGTAAGTAGCCTCTCGCTCTGCCATGTTGCAGGGGAAGATGAAGCTGAGAGAGATGATGTTGGGGCCGATGCCCAGGTTGGCAGGCGGCTCACGCTCTGCGAAGTACGACAGCATGTTCATGAACTCGTACAGGTTGAAAAAGCTGGCCTCTGGCCGCAGTACCAGGTGCCGGATGTGCCGGCCGATGTACGCCAGGCAGTTCTGTGTCCGCATGTGGTCTAGGAACGACTGCAGACAAAAGATTTTTCGAAATACATTGTGCTGAAAAATGCAATCATTAATAAACACTGCTAAATATTTTCAGCTATTATAAAATGTCTGTTGTATGACATGTACAAATAATTTATAGAACCATAAAACTACCAAGACTTAAGAGTACAATTCTTTAAAACAAGATATGCAGATTCTGTAAATGTTGCACAGTGCAGGTTTAAGATCTTTTCATGCTGTTTCTGTCCTTCATAAAATGTAGACAGCCCCTAAAAATTGCAGTACATTATGTTGTAGCAGACAAACAGTTGAGTGAACATCTACGAATGCTCCCATAGGAAGAAATCTCTCAATTTTGAAGAGTAGTTTGTTTAATATCTCTGAAAATCATGAACTGGTGACCACTGCAACCGACTTCTTTATTTTAGTCACATAAAAATAAAGAGGTGCAAAAGCAGTATGTTTGTAGTTAATAAAGCACATGGGCCTGTGACCACTGGGTGCTCTTGAGTAAGTGAAGGACGAGACATTAGGAAACTGTTACTACTCGCCAACCACGGCTGACTGAGATCTCCCTAAAATGTGGTAAATAAAGAGGTGCAACAGCGGTATGTTTGTAGCTAATAAAGCACATGGGCCTGTGACCACTGGGTGCTCTTGAGTAAGTGAAGGACGAGACATTAGGAAACTGTTACCACTCACCAACCGCGGCTGACTGAGAACTCCCTAAAATGTGGTAAATAAAGAGATGCAACAGCGGTATGTTTGTAGCTAATAAAGCACATGGGTCTGTGACCACTGGGTGCTCTTGAGTAAGTGAAGGACGAGACATTAGGAAACTGTTACTACTCGCCAACTGTGGCTAAGAACTCCCTAAAATGTGGTAAATAAAACCAAACACAACATTTTTGTTTTATTAGTTGATTTTGTTGTTCTAGAGGAAAATGGGCTACAGTGTCCTTGAAAGAAACATTACAGCTACAACTGTGTAAGTCTTGGCCAGTTAAGGTGTATCACCCAGGTCCTTGGAACTAGTCAACTGTAACCACACCTACCATCAGGTGGTGTGGAGTGAAGAGATTGAGGACCTTGAGTCAATAACGGTGGAGCAACGTGGATATAGAGTAGCACCAGAATGCCAGGGTGGAGGGAACAAGAGATCCCCTAGAAAACCTGTCAACCAGTAACATCGTCCAGCATGATTCCCACGCGTGCAAATCCGGGAGCAGCACCATCAGGGATTGAGCATGGTCTGCTCTGGTAGGAGGCAAGTGCTCTAGTCCCACCTACGATCAAGCATTTATTAAAAGTCCTGCTTAGAAATCACGGGACTGTAAGATGAAAATGACTGTTGTTAAAATAAATATGTTACAAATATGCCCTGTTTTATCATCATGTGCATAACAACTATAAAAAAAAAAAGAGAGAGAAAGAGAGTGTGTGTGTGTGTGTATATATATAACATTTCCACCCATTTAGAAACTGCACTTCTGATACAAAATTAAGACACTGGATTATTTTCCTCTATCGCTGCCAAAATTATTGGGCAGGTTGGTAGGTAGCGCTTAACATCTTGCAGACAGCAAGGTTATTAGAGACCTTGATTGATAAAACACTTTACTGACAAACACACCAGTCAATGTGTCCATTCAATCATATGGAGTTATGGACAGAAATATTTTTTAAAGGCATCAGTAGATGACGGTATGTAAAACCACGACACAGCAGGCGTGGTGTGGTGGTAAAGCGACTGCTAATTCAAATATTGTCTAAGTTCATCAATTTGTATGAGCAAAACTGAAAATAACTTTTGTAAAAGTTACCATTTGGAAGTGAAAACAATGAGATCCTACAGGCAGACAAACAAAAAACATACAGTTTTATTTTGTCTATAATTGTAGCAAAGTAATTTAAATAAGGCGATGCTTGTGGATATGGAAATGATGATTGTTATTTTGATTGTAGCACGGACCTTAGTTGGAACAGGTGGCTGTTGGAGCACATGGCAGGCTGTTGGAGTAACTAAGTTGGGCTCTACAGAGTGATGAGGTTCCCTGAACAAGTATGTGAATGGGAAAGACCTGCCTTAAACCTGTTTCACTACAAACTAACTAGTAATAACAAAAATATACTTCAGAATACCACCAATTCCTAACTATAATAATGCGTGATGGTTCCTACTCATTATTATTTGACTCTGTATCATCACATGCACGTCACGTATCCACGAGGAATTGAACCGGACTGACCGCCTCCAAGGCTAGCACCCACGTAATGATAGGAAGTCACGTCGTCACCCTCCACAACTTGTAAGTAAACCTGCTGAGAAGCAGCCATGGGCATGAAAGAGTTTGCCCTAAGCGAGCAATGTATGCAGTCCGCAGCCACACACAAAACCCCCCCATTCCCACCCCAGCAAGAGATAGCAGCATGGGCACCGCCCAGCCCGAACCTGGAGAGGTGGCCAAAGAGTACGGAAAGTGAACAAAACACATTGGAACCCTCCAGCCAAGAGGAATATAACGCAATGTATCCGACAGAAACGACAGTCAGGAGAGGCAGCTCGCCCTAGCACCATCCAGTGCTAGGACTCTCTGCCAAACCCACTCCTCCTTGACGAGCCAATGCAAGTTGCCAATGTAGCGCGCCTCAGCATAAGTTGTGCTAAGGCTCTCTATCGCACAGACACAGTCCACCTCAGGACTCTCCTAGACCATCCAAACTTCTACCAGTTCTTCAACCGACGACACCTTCCCTAACACAGCAGCTGAAGAGTCATCGCTACTTGCCGTCAAGCGTCACCACACCCGACATGTACACAACACATGGTGCCCCGGGTCCCTTCAGGGCTACAAGTCACAATTAGGGTCCAGTTTTCACAACTACTTAATTGTCAGCTCTAGTCCGTTTTTCAAGCCAGTCTCAAGCCAACAGGCACCTTCATCTCTCTTGCTCTTGTACACTAACGTGTGTAGAGGTAGGAGGTAGTGCATGTCACAGTGTTTCTATTCTCAAGGGGAATAAAACACGTAGTATAACTACTGCCTTTCCTTCCTCTGTAAGTAAAAGTGTGCCTTTTCTCCAACCTAGTAAGCACCACCCTCAAAGGGAGAGGCAGGGGACTGTAAATTGGCCACAGTTTCAGGTTATACTGTGGATTCGGTACGTAAAAGTACCTAGTGCGGAGGTAGGGTAAAGTCCCAACCACTAGAAAGACATACGACGAAGCATCTAGGCCAACTAACTGCTAACCCATTCCCTCCAGAGTTTATAAACTCTGTGGAGGGGGTGCCAGACCTGATGAGACTTGACCTAGGTTCTTCTGGAGTACACTTTGGCTACGGGTTTGTTACCTGCCACACTATACACGATGAACATTAGCACCTTTCCTGTCCATGACATTCGCTCACCAATGAGGTAGCAGGAGGAATGCCCAGAGAACAGCTGCTATCCTTGCATGGGTACCAAAGTAATCAACCCACACCGGCCCTCAGCTGTACGTCCCCACGGGAGAGAACCCGAGCCACCCGGCAATTAGTGGAGCCTCACCGCACTACCCTCCCTGCCCACATTTGGCCTTCCATTTAGGGTTCCCTGAGCTGCTCACCCACCGTAGAACTACTCTCCCAGGGGTACACTCTCCCCTTGGGAGTGATACCGTTCAACCCAGAGGACTCCGGTGAGGCACCAGCACCATCCAACCATGTGTCAGACAGTCGTCCGCTCCAGCCGGAGCTGAAGTCTACCAGCCAGACGCAGTATCTGGCCAAAACGGAGTGACACCAGTGGTAAGCTAGCCCACATCCATGTGTCCAACACCCATAGGCATCACCTCACTCACACATTTTGTACCCAATAGGCACCAGACGCGCCCTACCTATATAAGGGACCAGCGTGAGACCAACCGAGTCATTCTACAGATGCCTCAGCAGTAGAGTTCGCCTCCTACCGGTACAAAATTAAAAACTTCCCAACTCTTGCTGTGATGTACCTCACCCTAGGCTGTCGCATGTTTTTTTATTCAATCGCAACAATGTATGTCTCAAAATGTTTGTATACAAGGTAATGGTTACAAGGAACACCACCCAAACTTTGTAACATGAAGTACAGTACAACGCATAATGCCATGTTTCTACGAGTTACATTATTTAGTTTATTATTCGTTAAATTAAAACACAGTGTAACATTTCAGACAAATCACAAATGTACAATTATCAAGTTGGGCAGAGTTTGTAACATGTCAAATTAAATTCCAGTTGAATATTTCAAATTAATTAATACGTTGTCATTTTCATCTTCTAAAATACTCTTTATTAAGTTAGTTCTTTTTTCAACAAAATTAGCAGAATACTTCTCAAATACAATAAAATTACTATTTTTTATTATTTAATTATTACTTCTTCACCCTTTAAAACTTTTTGTAGCAATTATTTTAGATATTAAATCATTAAAACATTTTTATACTACTCACATCCATCATCGGAGGTGGTGAAAAATATTTTGTCAGAAAAAATTAGTTCTATTATATTTCTGCTTTACTTATGTTGTCTCCTGTCCTCCGATTGGCTGTCGTCTGACCATGACATATATCTCCGCCAATCAGCAATGGCAAGACGAGATATAATAAGCATAATTTTAGTAGACGTATCATGCGGGTCCTGGTGCAGCATGATTTTTCTGATAATTTTAACCTAAAATACAACAAAAAATAGCATCAACTTTTTCTTGCTATTTGTAACGAAAGTACGGGAAAAAATTAAAAATCTCAAAATCTAAAATGCTAAACATAAAACAAATTTAAGCTAAAAACAAGCAAATTTATTGTTTTCAAGCAGCTTTTTCAGTGCTAGAAACAACAATTTTTTTGTTCAAGCAATTTTCATTGAAAACAGCTATTAAAGCCTACAATCACATATTTTGCAATATTTCACAAAAGAGCCATGCAGAAATTTTGATGCTATAAAAATAGGCAATTTGCACCAAAAGTACAACCTATTTCTTGCTATTTGCAATGAAAGTGTAAGAAAAAATAAAAATAAAAATCTGAAATTCAACGGAAAAAACCATCAAAAACAAGCAAATTTAAACTAAAAACAAGTGAAAGAAACATATTAATAGGATTTATAAATTTATTCAAAACACCAATAAGACTTTTTAAAGTCTAAAAATAAAGAAAACCTGAAGCATAGCCATTACTAGATTCCATTATCCCAGCCATCACAGCAATCCAAATCATAAACATTGTCTTTAAAACATGAAAATTTATCTGCTCTTAAAACATTATTGATTTTTAAATAATTTTGAAATGAACAATGCCAAATTCTTTATCAATGAAAATGTTTTTTATAATTTCATATGCAATATCCCAACGTTCTTAAAGTTCTAAAATTTAATCCATTACAATATTTTATTTGATCAAATAATTTATCTATATCTATAAAAATTCGTAAAACTTTTAAATGTAAACACTAAACTATAAGTCTAAAATATTGTATTAATCCATTCGAAACATTTGTTTATTGCTCCATTTAATAATTTTAAAAATTGATAAATCTTCAGTACTTCTTTATTTCAAATAATCGTAAGTAAGATTTCTTTGGCTAATTAAAACAACATTACAAATGGCACCTGCTTCTTCAATATTTTTATTAAAATCAACACTAATTTTTATATTTGTTTTTTCTTTAACAACAGTCTTTTTCTGTATGAACAATCAATAACATATAAAGGCCTTCGCCCCCTAAAATGAATAGTAATTAATATCACCATCAAAGTTTACAGTTGGTTTATAATAAAGTTCATTATTTCTATAGCCTGTATCTAGTTTGGTTTTTGAATTACTAAAATCATTATAAGGAAGAAATAGTTTAAGATAAACACCATTTTCAATCTCTAGATTCCAGTTTTCTTTAGGAAAAATTTCATTTCTACCATTTTTAACATAAATGTATCTCACATTACAATGATCAAACATAGCAGTGTGTTTATGCTGTTCAGCACAATTTTTTTTCTATTGAATTGAAAGCCTACAATTACAAAATCGGGTATGTTAAATTGTAAATTATTAAACTGATCTTTTATATCACAGCTAAAAACATTTGTTCCTCTAGGAACTTCTTTTTCTAAAAATTGCCAATAATCAAAACTAATAGGTATTTTTGAATATTTGTATATTTTTCTTCAATTGCAATGGTGGTTTTAGATTCATATTCAAAAATGGGCCACATCATTTCTAATTTTCCAATAACAATTTTTCCAGGATCAGGATGATGTTTTGTAACTTTATCATTTTTATCAAAAGTTTCATAAAGAAATAAACAGTTGTTATCAGATGAATTACGAAAAAAAAGTAATTTTATAGCCACCTTTCCAATAAACTTCATTGTTATCACGAATAAAACCAAACATATCTAAGAAGCTAGATTATTTCATTTGATTTATTACTAGAAACAGTTTTAACCTCTTCTGTTATATTACAAGAAAAAAATTTATCTCGATATAGATCATCAACACCAGTAAATTCTAAATAATTTTGTTCACTTGGTGATCTTAATAACGCATTCTTTATTGTTGATGTTATACCTGGATTATCAACAGCTTCAATAATATTTCCAAGTTTTTAAATTTCTACTCTAGAAAATTGGAAAGGAAATAAGTTAGAACAAACATTAATATTATCTGATTCAGCATAGCTTGCATCAGCTCCAACCTTATCTCTCTTTAGTAAACTAAATTGTTCATAAACATGCGTCATTTGGAAAAGAAAAGCTATCTCCTATAGGAATATCAAATTCAATTCTATTATTGTGAATATTCAAATTCCCCCTAGTTTGATCAGTAGGAGGAAAAGTCTGCCTCTCAAAACCCTCGATACTTTTATAACTCATATATAAGTGACATAATCAAAGGGAGTTTCTCGAGTTAAATTGCTCATTGAAAGATATAAAAAATTTAAAAAGCGTCATGAAAAAGAATATGAAAAAAAATGAAGAAAGAGCAACCATTAATCGACAAATTACGAAATATTGGTAAAAAAGTAGAAAACGTAAGTGAAGAAAATAGAAAATTAATAACACTAGTTCCTGTAGCAGCAAAAAATTTAGATTATCCATCAACACTGGAAGAAACATCTTTTGAAAGAGAATTTATCTCAGAACAAAAATCTCCTGATTTGGAAGAGCAAATGGCTATTATTCCATTAAAAGAATTGCCACCTATAGCAAGCGTTTCTGCTATAAATATCAGATTAGAAATAGCAAAAAGAATAAATGTTATTAATGAAAAATTTGGTTTACATGGAGTTAGGGAGAATTTTTACATTGGTGATAAAAAAGTAACGATAAATAACTATTTGTTAAGGATAAAGAATATATATTAATACCATGACTCTGTAATTTGTTTACAGAAACCCTTGAGATAAATTTGATGAGGTTTATGGAAATTATGCAGAAATAGTTCACACATCCAATGCTGCATGTTTTGTAAATCTGAATATTTAAATAAAAATTAGTTTCTTACTCAATTCGACTAAGAGTATTAATATCATTAATCAATTGTTGCTGAGTATATAGTCCATTCACAATTGGAAGCAACTTTCTCGGAGTCCTGCTATCTACTTGCAGGCCCATTTTGTATCCTTCCGCCCAATGTAAATAAACATTGCCATGTGACTGCCCCATGTAGTATCTGTTAAACTCAATGTTTACATGCCATTGTGTGTGCATATGTGTTCGTATACTTTCGATACACATAAAAATAAACATTGAAATGTGACTTCTACTTTTATACCTGTCAAATGTGCTATTTACTGTTTACAGCTTTTCAAAGAATTCTGTCTTAGGTCTATTTCAAAAACCATTTCGTAAGAATATTCACAGTTTGAGCCTCTAACATTATTTATGTCAGCTTTAAGACGTTTTAAAAATGCCTGAATTAACAATAGTTCTTACGGTAACGACATATTAACGTATTTGTTCTCCACGACATAGCACATAACACGTAATGCACGTTAATATTTTGCCGCGACTGTGTTAAACACTGTTACAACTGCGGGGTAATGAACTGTAGTAGTTAACTTTTTGTTATGGATATGTGTTGGGTCATTTCTTTAAAAGGACGGCGTCAGTTCGAATAACGAAGGAATAGACAGTCCAACGAAAAAGCGACATTAAAATCAAGTACACAACTCGTGTAGCTAATTTTTTGTTATAGAAACTTAAAATATAGCGGTGAACATGCACACAAATAAATCTACCGTAACTTTTATTCTGCTCATATTTATATGTATTGCTACTTACTGTGTATTAGGTTTATTGAAATTTATTGGGGCTGGGCTTGGTTATTTTGTTGATTGGTGGTAAATCACGTTACACGACTGTGTTTCAAACACCCACCAGGGCAAAGGTACAGCGTTGTGATAAATAAACAGACGTGGATGAAAATACATTACTTCGCCATAAAAATAGTTCAGATTTACAACGTATAAATAGTTAATATCAAATATCTGAAATTGCGCACACACAGGGCCAGCGTATCGACCACGATGCACAAAGGCACGCCATTTCACAGACGCAATGATTAACGAAACATACGTCACAATATCTATTACTGCCGTGGAAACACAGATTTATCACAACATCGTAACTTGCCTAGGTAGGTTTAATAAATACGTCTACAAATGTGATGAGGTAATTTGAAGTATTTTACGTAGTAAGTACAATTTACGCTTCGTTTGGTACAACAGCAACAAGCCATGACGACATGGACCGCCACGTCTGCCAACTTCACTTTGTTTCTGCCCCGCCATCATATCTAAATATATTACAATAAGTATTCAAATATTAAAATCTCCTTTCAGTTGTAAATTACAAATTCAAAAATCATTACTTTGCTGTAATAAGTAAATGAAATATGCTGCAATTGAAAACATGTACAATTTTTTTTTTACGCGTACTAGCGAAGTGAAACTTCCAGAGTGTGGAAGAGACAAAGCCAGAGAGAGCGCGCCACGCCCCGCTCAACAGACAGTTGTTTCAAAGTTGCTCACGTTCGATAAAACAACACCGTACCATTACGGCCTATTCATTATATTTTCCACTGTTATTTTAAACTGTAAAAATGAGATATGTTGA
The DNA here is from genome assembly GCA_029891345.1 of Dryococelus australis. Classification (NCBI taxonomy): domain Eukaryota; kingdom Metazoa; phylum Arthropoda; class Insecta; order Phasmatodea; family Phasmatidae; genus Dryococelus; species Dryococelus australis. Next base: position 6,720,586 of record CM057007.1, on the reverse strand, counting down.
TATCGGGGCTATCTAAATATTTAAATAGGCACAGTTTAATTTACAAATAGTATACTAAAAAACCAGGTTAAAATAATATTTTAACAGTGAACTATTTCTTACCGCCCGTTGCCAACACGTCGCTGCTTTCGTTGTTGTTAATTCATATTTAAAAATAAAGAAATATTACAAGTTAAAGAAGATATTAAGGTAAAGTTTTATTTATTCAACAATACAGTACTCTAAAGTTACATGGACTACATGTTATTGAAAAAACAAGTTGACATGTTATGCCTGGAGTGTTTTTTTCAAAGGTTGATTTTCATAAGTCGTTTCCAATCGGGAATGGACTATAGTTATTTCCAACAATATTAAAATAGTTACCAAAACAATCTGATCATGCATTGTTTTTTTCATTCTTTAGTATAAATTGACAGAATTTGGAATATAATCAAATCTCAATAAATAATTCTTCGCAATTTGGATGCCTAACTTCAATTCTATACAATTGTTTTTCAACATTTTTTTCTATGAATTCTAACGACACAGTAATCAAAGAAAAAATGTTAATCAAATAATTTTAAAAGGACGAAAGTTGGATTTCGTGTATGTGGTAGAACATTTCTCTGATTTCATTGTTTCGGCAATCTATTACATCAAAAGCCCTACAGTTTCTGTTAATTTTTCGACATGTTTATTTTGAATTTTATTAATATTTTTTTAATTATTAACTGCAATTTCATTTGTTTTATTTATATCCTCTAATTGTTTTAACTTTATATTTTTTAATTTAATTACTTTATGAAATTTACATTCGTCATATTTACAAATTGATACTAAAACTTTTTTAGTTACCCATTTAGTAAAATTTTCAGTTAGAAGTATGCTTGATCTAAATATTAACAAATACAGAGTAGATTCATTGCTAAATATGGCATTTGGTTGTATATTTAAAGGAGTCTCTCCAGCAGGGATGCCTTTAAGATCAGCAAATTTCTTTTTATAATCATTATCAACAATATAATATAATGCATTTCTTGGTTTTCTGTATTCCAAAAGTCTAGTTACATCAGTTCCTCTAAACCCAGGATAATTATTCTCATCAATAATCATGAAAACTTGTTTACCAGAGTTTGTTATTATTTATGTCTAGAATTGACTACATTTTGGCAAGTGTGCAGTTGATTAGTGTTTCTGTGTGTTATTTAAAAGAACAAAATTTTATAAAGGAAATGTAAAACATAACAAACAAACACAAAACATATACGAATGTAAAACATAATGTTTAAAATATATCTAGATGCGAAAAGTTTTTTATTTTATTTCTATAATTTCCTTCTTTTATTTTTCTACTCAAATCTATAGTAAAAAAACCATCACCTTTGTCCCAACATTTTGCACAAATCTCTTTAAATTTTTCATAAGTCATATCTCCACCAACAAATTAATTATAGACATGCTTTAAATTAATATCACCATGTCTAAATATACACAAAAAATTTGTATTATCTCTTACCAATTGCTTAGGTATTTTTGAATATGTTTGGGCTAAATAAAATACATCTTAATATTTATGCCTTACTCTAGTGAAATAATCACGAATTTTATCTTGATTGTCTAAAATAACATAATCAAATATAACTAGAGAATCATTTTCATATTGATCTAAAGGAGCCATTTCATCATTATTATTTTAAAAAGTATGCCAATTTTTCTTTAACTTTAAGCTCATTGGATAACATAGTAAAATCCTTTTATAACTCAATATATTTCGGTTGATTTAAACTTTTTGAACAAACATACAATTTATTAAAATTTATCCATCCTACATTATAAATCAAATTTATCATCAAATTAGTTTTTCGACAATTGGTCAGACCTACTATTATTGCCCTCATATTATCAGGCAATAATTCACCATTCTTTTTAATTTTGGAACTATCATCATGAATTAAAACGACACCCCATTTAACTTTCTTCATTTAATAAGATAATTTTTGTAATAAATGAATAATAAAGTAATTAAATTAACAAACAATAGTTCTATATTAAAGAAGAAACTTCACTATGATTTCATCCAAAGTGAAAAATCAATTGCTTTGGTTAGTTTTCACACAAAATTAACACCAAATATAAACAATAATATAATGACAATTGAACACATAAGTCCTGTTGTTGATCAAAATGAAGGTAAATACAATATTGAATCATTAAAAGAAACTATAAATTCAATTGATCCATTTTCAACAAACATTGAATTAACAGCACATTATGTAAAAAAATAGAATATCTGTAAAACCTATGTACAATATTAAATTTGATGATCGATTATCTGATATTCTTGGTTTTGAATGAAATCTGCGTATTGAAAAAGACAAAATTGCTGTAGGTACTAAATTACCAAATATTGACCCATTAAAAAAAAATAAATGTTCACTGTAACTTAGCATATGGTATGCTTATCAAATTATTTAGAAACATATATATATATAGCCAGTTTTCCACCAATAACAGTGTACAGGTTTAGAGATTCTAATATTTATGAGCCTGCATATCCAATTTTTTATTAAATTAATAATGAACGTTTTAATCATATTGTTTTAGAAATTAGAGGCGAACATGGTACACTGATTGATTTTGACGGTGCTGATATTGATATTCTTTTGGAAACTAATGAAGTTTAAAGGTGCCCCTTGAACGCCTTTAATATCTCCCAAATATACAGTATAAAAATTAATCAATAATTATTCATTTTGATATCCATATGGTAATGTGTATATTTTATTTTCTAATATAATTCTTTTGTTATTACAAGGACTCAATGCAATTATATTAATTTCTACCGTATACATTTCACGCTTTTCACTCATCAAATTCACTGTTCTATATTCTATTTTATCATTAAATAAACAATTCTTATAGTCCTCAAATGTTATACGCTTGTTAACAATACATTTCTTTACTTTTTCGATTTTTTTATTTTCTTTACTGTCAATTCTATATGAATACATTTTTGATAGTAAACCAACAAATTATTTCATTATTTTACCATTACATTCATCTTTCATTTTTCCTAAAACTTTTTAATTTATTTGAGGCATGTTGTAAATATTGTCATTTGGATAATCACTTGGCTCAAATTTTTTTATCATATACTTCATGTCTTCATAAAAATCTTCAGTTTTAATATTATAAATGTACAAATAGGTATCTTGATAACATAATTCAATGTTATCACCAAATTTGGTTTTATTACATTATAATGGAAATCATACATTAACTCTTTTGATGTGTGTCAAATTGACATGCCAACATAAATTTTACATTTGTTTTATTCATATGTATGGCCGCAAGATTCTCTTTTTATATAGTAATTTTATTGAAATTCGGTTTTGCTACTAATTTTTCACATTTTTCTGCATCTGATACTAATATTATATAAACTACGTTTCTTATATTTTCCAATGTTTAAAAAACCTAGAATTGTTCATCAGTTTATAAAAATCTTTTTCGAAGTCATTTATAGCATTAGTTCTCATCTCTGCATTCAAATCTATATATTTTTTCAACCAATTGGACTGATCAAATATCAATATTCTATGTATTTTCGTAAGTTTTAAAATATTATTTACACACTGTTTTAAATTACGATAGTGTATTGCATACTTTTATTTTTTATGTAAAGTTGTTAATAATTTAGACTGATTTGTTCCTGAAACAATCTTATTTTCTGTACAAAATTGTAGATCTTTATGTAAATTATGCAGTTCTTGCAGGTATTCAAAATCCAATTCTTTATATATATATATATATATATATATATATATATAACCATACTCAGAATCATCCTCCAAATATAATATTTCAATGTATAATAAACCCAATCAAAACCACCATATGGTAAATATTGAGACATTACCCAACCATATAAATTATTAGCATTGAGTTACACTAAATAGTTGGACTCTTGATTTGGATTAAAATCTTCTAAATATTTGTTATTGGCTTTACCATATCGCTTATAACATTGTTATATTCCACCAGTAATTCCTTTTTCAATCATTAAAATCATACAATAGTTATGTAATAATTCTAGTGGTTGATAAGTCATTTTTAATATTGCATCCCAAGATAATCCTGGTACAGTAAAATACCATGTAGGATCTAAATCATATGCATTTATACACGTATTTCTGAAATCTACAAATATATCTGCTAATAGTAATACGTCACTTTTTAAATATAAATCATGGTATTGACCAAGATTTTAAATATTAAATTGGTTCCATACAAGTTTGGCACGTTCATATTCATCCTCACTTGTATTAATATCAGTTAATTTGTTATAAAATTCACTGTTTGGTGGAAGCTCAGTTTTTTCGAATTTCTTCCAACTATATAATCATATGGATAAACACCCTTTCTAATAACTAAATCTACTTGATCTTTTGGAAAATGTTTTTGAGTGTGTTTCAGTTAATCTCTACTTAAATTTGATGATAATTTGGCTAAACTACTGGCCATAAATTTAAATCTGTTTATAAATTTAATTTTTAAATTTTCAGTGTTTTTCCCAAAAGTAATAAACTTTTCTTCATTATTCACAATTAAATCTATATTTTTGTCATCATATCCTAACTCTTTAATAAATAAATGAGCATCAAACCCCGCTAAATTAAGGAAATAAATTGGTACAAAGTTGGGCAATTTTAATTGGTTACAATTATTGCATACAGCATTAATGAATTTTCCACTTATCAGTACATACATCTGAGTGCCTATATAATATTTTTTCTTCTTTGGTTAGTGGATGCATTGGTTCAATTTGTGAATATATTTCTCCAATTTCTTCTACTTTCCTTTTTATTGATTGTATAAAAACTTTATGTGCATTTGGGACTCGATATACTACGGGTGGTTTATAATCACCACAATTAGATCAAATATAATAGAAAAAACCAGATGCTTAGTGCATCTGATATTTCATAGTAAATGATTTGTCGTTTAGCTTTAAATCAATTTTATTTATTTGTTCTTTAGTAAGATTGTATCTTTCTTTAAGTATCTCCTTATTAAGACCATTATCGATATCATCCTCTGTTAAAATTGGATATTTTTGACAAGGTTAAATTTACTTAATTCTCTTGTATTTGGCTTAACTGTCAATATTTTCTTTAAAATTGATTTAAAATCGGCATATATTGTGAAAGGAACCTTCATTGTATGTTCGTAATTTTTAAATATTATTTGCTCTCCTTTCGAATGTAAAGGAATTTTTACTGCTTAATTTTTAGAGCAGTCATCTAAATGTTTATTTAAATTTTCTTGGGAACAAAATAATTAAAAACACCTTATAAGTTTCATGTTGTTGATTATTATTTGTGCAGTAAGCAGTTCTGATAAAGCTTTTATTTAACAATAACGCAAATTTGTGTCACCTTTGAAATAAAGTAGATTTATATGTTTTTCCTTTTTCTTTTTGTAAGTTCCAGTGGATATATAATGTAGATTCATCTTCAATAGAGTATACATTTATAGTTGTATCAATTTGATTATCCATTTTTGGTACATAATCAATTTTAATAGGATATTCATATTTATCTATTACTTCATCAATATTAAGCTCCACGTTTTTATATTTAGATACTATTTGCGGATTTTTTATTTTTGATCGCCATTCTTCACATTAATGCTGATGCCAGCGGTGCTAAGCCAATGATGGTACTCACCACGCACGTGACACGTGTACATGCAAATGCGCAAAAAGGCTCCAATTTGAACTTTCCTATAACAAAATATTATCTACAGTGTAATATGTGGTATTAATTTTTCAGGGTCTAAAATGTCTTAAAGTGTTTGAAATGTATGTTTGTCAATATTGAAAATGTTTGGTTATGAATTCAAAGTGCGTGCTGCACGGAGATTATGAACAGTAATATTCCGGCGTGATAGCAGTCATAAAGAAACACTAAAATTATACAGAAAATCAATAAGAAAAATCTAAAATGTGAAACAATATTTAAATTATTTTGTGGCACTTAATTTTCATGTGTAAAAAGTTTTACTAGCCGTACGTAGCACTTCCACTTATGTGAATCCCGTAGGCAGCCATGGTAGGTCCGTGTGATGCTAGCCTTGGTGCATTCGTTATAGGTGGTCTGGCGAGGTAAGATGCTGTCACGTACACACTTCAAACTTTTTTGCACTGATGTAGATTACCATAACCCTTCTCAGTATACCGGTTAACCTTTGCTCACGTACATTTTTTCCAGATAATTTTCCCAGCATTATGCTTCCGCTTAAATAAATAATTGGTGCCCTTGCGGTTTTTTTGAAACTTGAACTGGGAGAAAGATGTCGGAGAGGTCATGCGACCCAAGCAACTTGAACCAGGTGCCATCCGCCTATGTTTATGGCGTTTCATTGTAACTTCTGCATTATTGCTACGTGCAATTTTAAGGGCTTTGTTTTTATGTATATATTGGAGGGTATTTTTATGTTCGAATACTTCACTGCAACATCACGTACAACCACGTGGCTGACTGACAACAAGTCTTTGTATAGGCCATCATTGTGTTTTGAGAGTTTACTTATGTAAACTTTACTTATGTGCAATATTTTATTAACGGTTCTATGTTAAATTTTTGTCAGGGTTCTGTGTAATTTCATGTAAATTGATGCTTTTGTACCGGATCACGCGGTCATGTTAATGTTTGATTTTACTGCCATCAGGCATGTTACAAGCCTGTAACCACTTCAATAGTCTGAACTTAATTTACCGTTTCCAAGCAGAAATATTGCAATTTCACCTGTACCACATGGTCCGTTACGAACTTCATCCAGCGGCATCTGCGCCATATCAACTTGTTTTCACACATGTGTTTATCGTGAATACTCAGCAGCCCGTGTCTCATCATATTTCATGCATCTTTTGAGGGATTACGTAATTTTGTAATTTGTGTACGGTGCAATTATTCCCGTCCTAGCCGGCTCTGTGTATAGGCCGTCACCACACTACCTTAATGCTGGAGGGCGAGCCCCGACGAGTTTGCGTTAGTGTTTCATCAAGTGTTTTAATTTGTAATTCACAGTGTCCTGTCTTCAGGGAAAAACCACCAGTACATCCTAGTGCCTGTGGGCCCTTCTCCCTTGTGAAGATTGTGTTTTCATACACCGCGGAGAGATCATCCATCTAGGCGTGTGCTAGATAAATTGTGGCTGGGGAGCACCCAAGCGGAATTGGCTGGTCATGACCAAGATAATCATAATTTCGTTGGCACACGAAAAAAAAAAAAAAAAGTGTGTCACAATGAACTTACCTGTTTTATTCAGTAGTGACATTGACCTAGCCACATATATTTTATTAAGTGTTTATTTCCAGTGATGTTTAGTAAAAGTATAGTATTGCCTACGTTTTTGTAAGTACGCACGGGCGAGACTAACACAGAACCCACAGCATCCCTGAGAACCCCGATTCTTAATAGTGTGGTGATTGGGAAGCACCACTGGCGCCCAAGTATTTGTGTCTTCGTTCATCTCATGTCTCACCCGACGGCGTCAAGCTTATCTTTTGCGTGTTCATTAAAGTAAAAATTTTCTATATTAAATCTTTGCAACACTTTTTACATTGCTTAGATGTGGTATTATTTTCAGTTTCGTTGGCGCGCAGCGATTCCATTTTTATGTTTATTTAAAAGAACAAGAATTCAAAAAATCAGAAAATTAAATTTAATAATAAAAAAATAAAATAAGAAAATTAAAATAGTAAAATAAAAAATTATAATTTTTTTTTATTCTTCTCCTTTTAAATAAACATAAAAATTGAATCACTACTCGCCAAGTTAAACAAATTGTCCGAGTTGGCTAAACTATAGGACCTATAAAAAAATTAAAAGTATGTTGCTACAGATTTTCAAATTTATGACAAGTTCGGGAAAAAAATTTGTTGTATTCTTGATTCAAAGTTTAAAATTACTTTACCAGATCGCTATGTAAATATGTTTGATAAAAATGCTTTAAAGTTAATTTTCAAGAAGGAAAATTTTGTAACATTTAAAGGTTTGAAACAAATGAAAAATGGAAAATCTGTGGATGATTTAGAGTTATCTTGAAATTTTCAAATACTATTAATTTGTACTTTTTCATATGTTTTTAGCTTACATTTGCTTGGTTTTCATAGTTTTTTTTATTTATTAAATTTCAGATTTAAGCTTATAATTTTTTCCCTGTGCTTGTCTTACAAATAGCAAGTAAAAGTTAATGCTATTTTTTTCTTGTATTTTTGGCTAAAATTATTGGAAAAATCGTGCTGTGCCAGGATTAGCATAATACATCTATTAACTTTATTTAGTACCTTTGATTTAATAAACATTTAATGCTGACCACCATCTATGAACAAAATGAAAAATAACAAACAAAATACTAATACTGAATACTCTCTATAAATAAATGAATATACTTACACATAACCTCTATGTCAGTAAACTGTTAAAATAACCAACGATTATACTGTTAACTTGTATAATAAAATGTAATTTGGAAATAATATTAAAGAAAGTGATATGACAAGGCAAGTACTCTGTAATCATATATAATTAAAATATCTATGACCAACTGACATGTGCTACTCATACTACTAATCAACTACGGTTACAACTTATCGCTCTTAACGTGAAGTATACCCTTACTTCAACCTACATAAGAGATGTCTACATAAAACTACCCACGACAGAGTTGTGCACGCAACATTTTGACATAATTTCTCGGCCGTTTAAATCTCCCGGGGCACGTGGCCACAAGGTTACCCAACCAGCAGCCACGCCACCTTCTCCCCTCTTCCCGAGCTGAGAGCCAATAAGCCGCCCACCACCAGGCAAGGCCGAGCGCTAACGAAGATGAGCGAAGCAGTATTGCAGACCACTGCGGCAACCTAGACTTGAGCACTATATAAGTCAGTGCGCGGCGGGGCTCCAGAGTTCATTCTTCATCCTCTCTAGCGACATCCCAGAGAACTGATCAGTGCTGGGACCTCGTGAGATCTTAGAAGCTTTAAGTACGCCCCCAGCGCCTATTTCCTGTCTCCAAGACCAGTCAACCAACGAACATGATAATATTTATTAAATTCACTTTGTCTCTTCTAGACACCCGTTTACTTAGTATAGTTTAACAGTAATTCACTTTGTATTCGTCTAGAACTATATTCTTTCCCTTGTAACCTAGAACCAGGTCGCCTACACCTGGATAATGCAGTTAACTTCAACACTCCACTGTTCAATAGGAGGTAGCATGGATCACATGTTTATTGAGTTCTGAATAAACATCTATTGCTCTCTATCCTTAAGCCTTTGTCAACAGTCCCTGCACGTGGCTGTATGCCTCAAATTCAGTCTTCCCAACTCAGGGAACAACCCCACCAGCACCAAAATGTGGCGGAGATGGTAAGCACTGAATCGATAAGCTGTCCCTTGAGAAAGAATACCTGGTGTGGCCTCTACCTTACCGTGGTATACAGAAAGAAAGGCAGACACTAGTTAGTGTGGGTATTCTGACAGTGTATTGGCTTGTATGAGTAGATTTCCCGGGTCACCTGCGTTTCCCTCAGCGGCATGAAGTAAACAGGAAGGGTACTATGTCTACAGGAAAGGGGTCCTCTTGAATCAGTAAAACTATGTTTATTCCATCTGACTGTAAATAAACAAGTGGTGTCACACTACATCCTTACATTGGCAAGAGCTTAGGGAACCTTAAACCTACGCAATCCAGGTAGAGGCGACCTGATCCTGAACTAACAAAGGTGGGGTAGACGACTGCTACGAAAGTAACAAACTATTCTAAACACCATACACATGTGTTGCCCAAATGAGGCAGCAGTGTCTAAAGGTGTAGACGATGTGGCGATTGGGTTTCCTCGGCACGAATTCCATGAAGAATAAGCAGGATAAGAAGGATGGCTCCGGCGACAAGACGCGGTGGAGACCAAGGAGTAGGATTCCTTCGGCACAAATGCAGTGAAGGAAGGTTAGAGCTAGGAGCGTAGTTGTAGCTAAGCAGGCTGATCAGTGTATCCGGCAACGAGTGCGGTGGATGACAGAAGACTGGTCCCGAGCGAGCGTCGCGGCCCACTATTTATACTCTGGCTGAGCCTACCTCTTATGCCAGCAGGGTAGGAGTGGTCGCCGGAGAGGACATGGCAACAGCATAGCTGTTTGAAGGTGTGACATCACCGGCCGCCTTGGAGATGGGTAGGTGGCGAAGCGACACTGGTGTAGCCATCTAGCAGCATGCAATTGAACTCGGTACCTTCAATGCATAGTCTCGGTGGGCCGGTGGACACTAAAATCTGAAGGCTGGAACATCCATTCTTGCCGTTGCAAACAGTAAAATTTCTTAACTTCACATGGCAGTCAACAATGTAAACTCAGTTGAAATCAGACAGAGGGCTATGCTTACCGATGATCTGAAGTGGTTTCTCCCATTGTTGCAAAAGATGTCATGCATCAATTTGTAAATATCAAATTCATTACTTGCATTAAGGCTGAATTACCCATTATCACTCATGAACATAAACCAATAAAAAAATTTAGCAGCTCAAAGTATTTTTTAAAATATAAATTGTCACATTTCTAGACATTAGTGATTATTGGTTTTGAATTTTTAAAATGGTGAAATTGTGATTACAACCTATTATAGGCTGTTCACTGAAAAGTGGGCACTTTGTCGTGCGTACAAGTTCTTTTCCGCTTAATAGTAGGTATCCTTTCTCCAACATACACTAATATAATAAAGAGGTAAAGTTTGAGAGTTTGTAGAGGTAATATTTGGAACTACGTATCCAATTAAAAAAATTATTTCATTACTAAGAAGCCTGGACCTTCTTGATGAACTATATATCATGACGTTATGACAAGGGGAAATTATAAATAAACATAAAACCATTAAATTACTATTTTTGTATATACATTCATACTATTAACTATAGATATATGAAAGAAATGTTCTAATAAATTCATTTGAAATTACGTTAAAATTAATTCTCTTACTTTAACTTACAATTACAGCAAAATAACTATATGTACGTAAAATTTGTTTGTAAATAATTTAATACGCTACTAAATTATATTTTTGCCATACCTATGTTAGTTTTGCAAGAATTGTTCATTTTTTACACTTAATTTTTTGTGTGAATTTGAAAGTTTGTAATAAAAAATGTTTTCAAAATAATAAATTTGTGCCCAGTGAATGGTTTTGTTAATGATTTTGTGATTATTTAGAGTTTATTTTGTAAACAAGAGATATTTTATTGTTTGTTTGAGCACTAGCTTAATGATTAACAGTTATTACGACATACTACATAACATAGGTTTTTTTTTTTTTTGGAAAATGCTAACTGAAAAAGGTAATAGAATTTACAAATAATATTTTTTTAATTTGTATAGATTACAAATTAATTATTTTACTTTTTTATATGATTGTCTAGTATAGATAATACCAAAGTTGATTTTGTTAAATAGCCAATTTAAAATGACAGTTATCTTACTGCATGTTTGTGGTTACTATTTAGGATAAAATAGTATGTAAAGACGGCATCATGTTTACAAGAAAATCACAACTTTCTAGAAATACGTCCGAGGCGAGGGCAGCTAAAATACGTTGAATTAGACAGTATCGCAGAACGCTCGTAGTGGCTTGCCAGCCAAAACCTCACAGGCTCGCCCTAGGGAATCTAGCACCGAATGCTCCCAGTGGCTTGTCGTCCACCGAACACATACATCGGAAACATGCACTAGAGAGTCTAGCACAGAACGCTTGCAGCTACTTACTGTGCAGACACAATGCACATCGTCAGATCAAAGTCAACAATTTATACAAATTTATTTCATTTCTAATACCGATCAACTTTCCTTACGGTCCAATGAACTAAGTCGCGGATTGTTTGCTATTTAAAATAATATGTCCAAATTAATTTTCTTGCATTAAGTTGCAATTACATTAAAAATGTAAATTTAAAATTTTGTAATAAAAAATTTAATAATAAAAAATATTAATGCTATTATTAATTATGTATATAGACGCCGGCTAACAGCCAGCAGCACTAGAGCCCATGATCGCACATCACGCACGCGTCGCATGTACATGCACGTGCGCAAAGAGGCCAATATTCTTGAACATTCACAAAAAGAATATTATTTGCAGCGTAAAATGTGTCTTGTATTTTTATTTTCAGGATTTCATATTTCTTACAGTGTTTTAATGTGTGTGTTATTTTAAAAATGCTTGGTTATGAAATTCAAAGTGCGCACTGCATGGAGGTTAAGAACACTAATATTCCGGTGTGAACGCTATCATAAAGAGACACAGATAATACAGAAAATTCACAAGAAAATTATAAAATGTAGAACAATATTTAATTTATGTGTTTTTCAAAGTATATAAAAGTTTACTTGGCGTGCATAGGTCTTCCACCTATGTGAACCCCGTAGGCAGCCATGGTAGGTTCGTGCAACGCTTACCTCTGGGCAGTCTGTCTAGGAGAACTAGCGAGGTAAGACACTATCATATACGAACTTCAAATTTTTGTTCACTGATGTAGATTTCATTAGCACTTGTATATCGGTTAACCTTTGGTTGTGTACGTTTTGCCAGACATTTCCCCAGCATTATGCTTCCACTTAACTAATTTATTTCACCCTTGTGGCACATTCAATGTAATTAAGGAGAAAGAGAAGAAACATGTCGGAGAGGTCATGTGAAACGCGAAACTTGAATTAGGCGCCATCCGCTTCTGCTAAAGGCTTATCATTGTAATTACTGTATTATTGCTGAGTGCAATTTTAAGGGCTTTAATTTGATGTATGTATTTAAGGGAATTTCTTATGTTTGAATATTTTATGGCAACATCACGTACAACTACGTGGCTAACCGACACCAAATCTATGTCCGTGCCATCCTTGCGCTTTGAGTGTTTATTTGTGTAAAATCATGTGCGTCATTATTTATTTCAGGGTTTTATGTCAATTTTATTCAGGGTTAAAAGTATATTTCATGTGATTGAAGCTTTTTGTGTTTGACCATGCGGTCACGTTAATGTTTGCTTTTTCCGCCATCAAGCAGCTACACGATTGTAACCACTGTAATCGCAAAGAGAATAATTTCCTCTATCAGAATAACATTTGGTTGGAAATTAATTTGCTGTTTCCACGAAGAAATATAGCAATTTCATCTGCACCACGTGGTCCACTACAAACTTTATTTCAAAATTACTACTATTACAAACACAAAATATTTACTATATAATACACAGATTTACAAGTGTGGGCCAGTCAAGGCTATTGTGATACAAAAAAAACAAACTTTCACGATTTCTAGTTTACAAACATAGTTATAAACACGGAAAAAAATACTGACAAATCCAACTTTACTTCCTCCATCATTCTATGTACATAAAAAATATATATAGCTTGAGTAAGTTCTATAAAAAAATAATTTTTTGTATCACAATAGCCCTGACCAAATGGGCTATTACAATACGGGCTGAGGGCTATTGTGATACACCCATAACATCACATGAACAAACAACACTATAAAGGAATGTGGGCTTTCGTGATACAGGCCCATGCCTAGTGTATCACTCGTAACAATTTAGTTTAAGTTGTGTTTAATTATGGTCCAGAATGTACCCACACCTCTAAAAAAGTGACAGAATAAAATATTTAAATATTCCTACATCATGTACTAGTCATGGAACACCCAATATAAGAATTATACATTGTACATAAGTAAAAAAGATCAGTGGGGGAATTTTTTCAAGCACACAGACTTTGATATTCAGCAAAAGTTTCTCCGGAGGCAGTGCATCAAATTTCTTAGTGCTACTCTGAATGATTAGTTGTTTACAAAACTCTCTCTGATTTACTTTCACACAAACAGGCTATTGTCAAAACAGAAGTTTGAGTTTTTTATTACACAAAAAGGCACTGTCACACAGGAGCACTTTTAACACAAAAGGAATTTGTCTCGCTGCAGCATTTCATTTTCAATTTTGACAAATATGTGATCAAAATTCAGTCACAGATAAGGGTTTCTGAAGCTGTTTTAAAACATTTTAGGCTTCAAAAACATCAACTAATTTTGAACATGAATACTTGTAGTGCCCACCAGTTACACACATGCTGCGGACTGGAAGTTTTCCTACAACATCGTCCTTTGGAAAAACGAAAACATCCTTTTCTTTTGGAATGAAAGATCTTGTCACCATCTGACTTTAGTCCCATCACTTCAATTTCCACATCTGGAAGTATGCGAAGAACAGTAGCAACATACTTGAACATGGTCTTGTTCCGCTTTCCACCCTTACATTTTGTTAAAAGAAAATCACCTGGCTTCAGATTTTCTGGTCGATCAAGGTCCTCGTAATCATCTGGTTGGGGCTCTAATAGATCAACATCTTCAAGACTGCTGTCATCAAGTGGTGATGGAGATTCATCTTCATTTGTTTCCTCCTCATCTTCCTCAATTTGTTTTTTTACTTTTTCCTTCACATTTGCCTTTTCCTTCTGTAGATTTGTGTACTCCTCGGACGATTGCACCAGGGTCAATATTACTTCTTTGCTTGACTGGAACAGTGCTTCTCTTCAACAAAGCAGGAAGCAGGGTTTCAAATGTTGGAGTAGTTGCGATTCTTGCTGAGGTTGCCTTTCCATGTGGTCCACAGATGTGCCCCTTGAAAAATTATAAATGGGGGTAGTCTTGCCATCGGCCGAGCAATACGCCATAACAGTAATGTTTTCTCTCCCACTTCCTTCGATCTGCCGACGAGCTTTTTGTCCTACACATGCTACTAACTTCATTCGAGATGAGTCACTTCAAAAGGCAGTCTTATCGAGGTTGAAAATGTGGCCTGGGTTATCGGTAAGTGAGAGTCTTTCAATTTTTTTTTTCTAATATGTTATAAAATCCATAAATGATGAAAGGATCCCCCATAGCAACCCTTCTTGCCTTCTCCAGTGGTTTCACATTCTTTAAGGATAATCTCTGCCTATTTGAAAATTTTTTGAACCAGTCGTGTCCTGGTTGCCCATCCTTGAATGGTACTTGCAAACTGTTTACCTCTACATACTCTTGACCACATCTAAAACTCCTATATTTCCCAAAGAGAATCCATGTTTTGCCATAGTTCTCAAAATGCTCCGCTAAATTCTCTTCAACTTCAGCTGGGAATGCAGTCTTTTGCCCTGGTCGTTTTTGTGGGATATTTGAATTCCTCTTCTTTATGAACGGATAGAAAATTTTTTTTCAACATTTAATTGTTTTGACACAGCTCGGAATGACTTGCCACTCTCCACATGTCCCTCTGTTTTTCTTCAAGAATTCTTCCGGGTAAACTTTTCTTGTATTTTTTCTTATAAAATTGCCCATCATGTTTGAATAAGTAGACCTATACACAATTGCTTATAAACTATAGGCCTACATAACCACGGAGAAGGTTTAGGAACCACACAAAATCGCCTGCAACATAACAAATTAAGACAGAAATCACAGCGAAACTAAGCAATGTCATAAATACAACCAAAACTAACAACAAAAGAAAACACTAAACGTGTCGCCGTTGGGTGAGACATGAGACAAATGATGACACAAATACTTACTGGTAATATGGGCGCCAGCGATGCTTCCCAATCACTGCGCTATTGAGACTCGGGGTTCTCAGGGGTACTATGTGTTCGTCTCACCCTGTGCGTACTTACAAACTCGTTGGCAATACTAAACTTCTACTAAACATCACTTTGAAAATAAGCACTTGATAAGATTCATGTGGCTAGGACACTGTCACTACTGAATAAAAGAAGGTACGTTCACTCACTGTAGACTTGCTTTTATTAATACTGCACATACAGATCAATGTGCCAATGAAATTAAGATAATCTCTCTCATGACTAGCCAATTCCACTAGGGTGCTCCCCAGCCCGCAATTAATCCAGCGCACGCCTAGATGGAGGATCTCAACGCGGTGTATGAAAACACAATCTTCACAAGGGAGAAGGGCCCACAGCCACTAGGATGTACTGATGGTTTATTCCCTGAAGACAGGACACTGTGAATTACAAATGAAACCCTTGATGAAAACATTTTAACACGTGTGATTACTTGGCATCAATAACGCAAACACGTCTGGGCTTGCCCGGCAGCACGTGGATAGTGTGATGACTGCCTGTACACAGAGCCGGCTAGGACAGAAGTGATTGCACCATACACAAATTGCAAAATTACACAAAATACACAAAGACCCTTAAAAGATGATGGGACACGAGCTGAGTAGTCGCAATAAACACACACATGTGTGAAAACAAGTTTATATGGTGCGGATACCGCTGGATAAAGTTAGTAGCGGACCACACGATGCAGATGAAATTGCAATAGTCTTTGGAAAACTGCAAATTAAATTCCAACAAAATGTTATTCTGACAGAGAAAATTATTCTCTTTACAATTTAACTGATTACAGGCTTGTAGCATGCCTGATGGCAGAAAAATCAAACAAAGTGACCGCGGGGTCAACACAAAACCATCCATTTACGTGAAAATTACAAGGAACCCTGACAAAATGTTAACATAGAACCCTGAATAAAAATATTGCACACACGATAATACATAAATAAGCTCTCAAAACGCAATAATGGTGCAGACATAGACTTAGCTGCGATTAGCCACATGGTCATACATGATATTGCCGCAAAATATTCAAACATGAAAAATACTGTCAAATACATACATAAAAACAAAGCCCATAAAATTGTGCATAGCAATAATATAAAAATTACACTGTAATGCCACTAACATAGGCAGATGGCACCTGATTCAAGTTTCGCGGGTCGTGTGACCTCTCCGACATATTTCTCCTCCTTATCCTCGATCAAATTGAAAATGCCACAAGGGTGCAATTAATTAGTTAAGCAGAAGCACAATGCTGGGGAAATGTCTGGCAAAACATACGCAATAAAAGGTTAACCTGTAAACTAAAAGTGCTATTGAAATCTACATCAGTGAACAAAAAGTTGTAGTGCGTACGTGACAGTGTCTTACCTTGCCAACTCTCCTCCACACTGACCAGAGGCAAGCGTCGCACGGACCTACCATGGCCGCCTACAGAGTTCACATAAGCAGAAGTGCTATGCACGCCAAGTAAAATATTTTATTATTGAAATAAAAGTGGCACAAGTTAAATTTAATATTGTTTTACATTTTTATAATTTTCCTGTGAATTCTTCATATGAATTTAGTGTCTATGATGGCGTTCACACCAGAATATCAGTATTCTTTCTTAATCTTGGTGGTGCGGGCATTTTGAATTTCATTACCAAACATTTTCAAAATAACAACAAACATTTAAGACATTTTACACTGCAAAATAATATTCATGCGAAAGTTCAAAAATATTAGCCTCTTTGCACACGTGCATGTGACACGTGCGTGATGAGCGCCGTCATGGGCTCTAGCGCTGCTGGCTGTTAGCCGGCATCACATGTTTGAAAACAGTACAGCCAACTGCATAAAAATGAAATACCTAACTAGGCCTGAAATTCCCTATGTACTAGGTACAAAAATAAAGTTATAGCAGATTACTTAGTATAAAATTAATAAAGTGTTTAATGTAGGACCAAAAAATTTTTCTTGTCACCAAACTATATCACATTAGCCCACACACGTGTCTCATAACAGCCTCAAAATTGTGTATCACATTAACCCTTTCACTTTAGCAATGAATAAAAAAATACTTCCCCTAATTATATGTGGATTAATTATGAACAGAGAGATAGCTAAAACTATCCAGATTTCATTGTATCTCACAGATTATGGATATATTTCTTCAATGTCAAAGTATATATGGCCTTATAAATAATAGCATGTTCTAAGAATTAAATTTAGGTTCGTAAGTCAAAGTAAAATTGTCACGCTCATTATGGGATTAAAAAATACAATGAATTTCCTAAACAAAAAATATTTTCCAAACCTTTTGTTAAATAGAACATTTTTTTTGTGTCCTGTATCACAATAGCCCAATTTTTTTAGTGTCTCATAGCCCTGACTGGTCCTACATATTTATGTAAATATATCTAGGCTATGGTAGTGTTTAATCTGTAATTATTATTTTAATAAAAAAAAATATGTTAATCTTTGAAAACCTCATTGTTTGTGCTATGGATGTTACTGCTTAGAAAAGAATGTTTAAAATAAAAAATTATTAGCTGCTACAGGAAGATGAATAATAATAAAAAAATAATGACTATTTCTATATGGTATACACTGATGCAACCATGAATCTCAGAGGTCCTGAAAATGTTTATTGATATCTGTTTTATGCTGTTCGGAGCTTTATAAATAATTAATTAGTGGATGCACTGAATTTTATATTTCTCAAGAGTAGTGAAACACTAAGGATTTTTCTTTCAGATTGCATCGCTGGAAATTGTAAGTGTGAAGAATTAATATATTGTGTCTTTGCATTCATAATATTTAGACATACATTTTTTTCAACTATTTTATTATTAGTGGCAAAATTATATTTCTCAATATATGGCAAAATTTATGATTATTTAATCATATCTATCTACTTCTTTGTATTCAGTTTTACATACACTATCTTTCAACCTACTTATTCTGATCCAATCAAATTTAGAACAATTCTCAGTTTAACATTTATTTATTTTGCATACTCACATCACACACTAATGTCAGTTTCTCTATGACAATATTTAATACTGTATCACACATCACAATAACCTTTACCCAAAACTATGGAATCAACATTTTAAAATTAGTTTCCCTTACGTGTGCCATTTAGTTGCAGATATTAAGTGCGACTACAAAATAAATTTATTTAAGCAATTATTCATCTCAAAAAATACATGCTGCAAACAGAAGTTAATAAATATAAATTAGCATTGCATCATAAAAAGTTTTTGAACTCTGCTGATAGGGACACACAGCTAAGAAAAACTTGTAGCAAAATTTTACTGAAGTTCGGCACACAGTTTGGCACCCTGGTTAGATGGCATATTTAAGCAATATAAATAATTAAAACACGTGGTTAGTCTCCTCACCCCACTCGTACATACCTGGTCATGCGTGGTGACAGCAGCAGGGGCACGCTAGGGACTGACCTGCCAGCCGTAGTAGTAGTTGTATTTGCGGCGGGTGAGCGTGTGGTCTTCATAGAGGAAAGTGTGCCACGGCCGGGGCAAGTTGAACGCCCTGTACCATGATCGGCACACGAGGGACGCTGCGTACTTCTCCCTCATAGTCAGGTATGAGAATATCTGCTCCAGGAGGAGATCCGGCAGCAGGGACCAGTAGCCGTACTGGTCACAGCCTGGTTCATTGTCCTCCCGCACCTCCATCTTGCTAGAACCACAGACCAATTTTTATTGGTGGGAACAGGGTCTGTCCAGCCAGGTGTTTCAAATTATTTGGAAAGGCATCAGTTAGGGTAGATGGAATTGCACCTTAATCCATACGGGACTCCTCAAGGGTGATATGTCCGTGCTGTGAGTGCTAGGAGAAGAGTCATTATTATAAAAGTTCCCACCAACCGTGGCAACTCCCTCTGTATTACCAGCCATGGAGACGTTACACATATGATGCAATAACACCACAGTGACCATGGGTGACATTGAGGGGACAGAACAAGATAAACACCTCAACAAAAGATGAACCAAGATATCGTAAAGCAGCCATAGTTTTTACCAATTAGCCACGCAACATGCCAAAAAGTTCAAACCCTAGCACATTCAAGAACCCACTGCTATCTGCCAGTGGCTGGATGATCAAAGGGGGAGGTTTTACATTCCCTGGGTCCTCCAACAGTCTGGATACAAAACCAATTGGCAGCCACGTTTCCTAACACCCTCCATCATGACACACTTTATCAGACTTTGACTACCCACTCACATCATAATTACCATCAGATGGCAAACTCACGATCTGTCAGAAAGAAAAGATAGTGGAGCTTAGTGACAAGTTCATACCTTGTATGGGAGGAGGTACAACATCACAATGGTGAGGCAGACATTATCTTCTTCTGCACACTTCCCTAGCAGAACTGTCAAGCTCTCAGTAAGAAAATCTGCAAGTTTTATTTCCATACAGATACATGCTCTTAAAAAATGATTTTACATAACTTGCAAATATCCTATATAAGGGTGTGGAAACAATTTTTGTGTACGGACGAAATCCAGATCTCATGCTGCAAGCAACACTACTAATCTATATTGTAGAGCCAAGTTACCAGGTCCAATATAACTCAAATCCCATTCCTATACTTCGGAAAAAACCTCAGTTCAAGTAATA
Source organism: Dryococelus australis (assembly GCA_029891345.1). Lineage (NCBI taxonomy): Eukaryota > Metazoa > Arthropoda > Insecta > Phasmatodea > Phasmatidae > Dryococelus > Dryococelus australis. The sequence continues at coordinate 6,700,265 of CM057007.1, read as the reverse complement.
TAAAAAAATTTTTTTACAATAATTTTTTAGAATTTAACCGCCACAGTATTATCACAGTTAATTTAAAAAAATTACTGAACACTAATATTATAAATTAATTACATAGAATATAATTGACAGTTTTAATAGACAGTTTTATGCAAACAAATCTTTTATACTGAAAACTGAAAGATGCATGAGAGACGACTTCAGTACAACTCATTCAGCAGAATCAAATGTCATACAAAATAAAAACTTAAAAACAAGACATTTAGTTTACATAACATAATGGAGTTTTCTCTGTTAATTACTTTGATATAATTGGTTTTTGCAACAAAAATCTTGTTATAAATGTTTTGCCATTCACGTGGTTAATCATAGAAAAGTTTCCATTTCTTATTTGATAAACCACATAAATAATGCAAATTTAAGCCATCTAAAGTTGTTTGGATGTGAAACCATGGTACAAGTACCCAAGCAGAGGAGAAAAAAAATGGTATCCTCATTCTGAGAAGATGGTTTTCATGGGATACAGAAAGGGATAAAGTTTGATAAATTCTACCAGCAAAGCAATAACCATCAGCCGTGATGTGATTTTCTTGGAGGGCAAAATGCTTACCGAGAGCAACTCCTCAATTGCAAACTCACGAGAAGAAAGTGACATGCCAAATTGTTCTAACAAGGACAATGCAACAATCCCTCTGACTGTCCACCTTCCAGATGAAAGTTGTGAAGTAGATGATGCTAGCGAGGGTCAAGGAGCCAGCAACAGTCGTGATCACGAAGAAGACACATCTGACAGCGCCAAAGAACCTTTCTTCGGTTTTTCAAATGAAGAGCCTGTAGAACAGAACCCCATTTAAACCATCCACACGCCTTCGAAAACCTAAAACCGACACAGACTTTGTGTCAGACAAGGGCGAGCCTTCGACTTCAAGGGAGGCGCTGGGGAGCCCGCAAGCCTCAGAGTGGAAAGCAGCAATGGACGAGGAGTTGGCATCTTTTTCAAGCAACCAGACATATGAATAGACTGATCTACCAAGAGGGAAAATACCCATTAAAAACCAAGTGGGTATTCAAGCACAAGAGCTCCTCCTCCGAACAACTGAAATACAAAGCATGCCTGGTCGTCAAAGGCCAGGTATAGATTATGAGGATGTGTTCTCTTCAGTTGTCAAATACCCTTCACTCAGGTATCCGATTGCCCTAGCCACCAAAGAAGACCTAGATATCACCCACATGGATGTCAAGACAGACTGTCTACCTACATGATTCCCTTGACGAAGAGATTTACCAGCAACCACCAGATGAAGCTAAAGACATGCCAATTAATAAAGTCTGGCGTTTGAGGAGGGCCATGTATGGCATACAGGAGACTGGCAGGTGCTGGAATCAGCGTATACATGACGTTTTCATGGAAATGGGTCTTAACCAATCAAAAGCAGACCCTTGCATCTATTTCATACACCAAGGTGAAAGTGTTATCATCGTGGCAATTTTATGTCGATGACCTATTGCCGTTCTCTAATGACAAGAACCTGAAAAACATGGTCCACTCAAATCTCGAAGCCAAATTCAACATGAAGGACCTAGGGGGAGTCAAACATTGTCTAGGGATGTCCGTCACCAGGGACCGCACTTCTGGTTTATGGATCGACCAACGTCCTTACATAGATGAAATTCTTCAATGTCGGACATCATACCTGTTGCAACTCCAATTGAATCGAGTGTGAGATTTCAGAGAACTCTGGGAAATACAGCAGATGGTAGTGAAAGTGATGAGTGCAACGAGCAAAATGAGAAATGTGATGCAGGGGTTCCCTTTCAACAGGCAGTTGGTAGTCTGTTGTACATGTGTCAGATATCCACACCTGACATCTCACAAGCTGTAAATTGCATCAGCCAATTCAATCGTAATCCATTGAGGTGCCATTGGGTGGCTGTCAAACATATTTTCAGGTACTTGCAACGGCACAAAAAATCTGAAACTACAATACGACAAGGAATCCAACCCAAAATTACTGCTTTCAGTGATGCTGACTGGGGCAGTGAAATTAACAGGAGGCACTCGGTAACCAGCTGCAGTTCTAGATTCACGGGAGGTCTAATCTCCTGGTATAGCAAAAGAACAAAGAACAGTATCCCTAAGCACAGTAGAGGCAGAGTACATAACACTCAGTTTCACCGTACAAGAGGTTCTGTGGCTAACGGCATTGATGAAAGAATTGCAATCCCAGGAGATTGGACCATCAATAGTCTACTGTGACAACAGGGGTGCCATTTGCCTGTCACAGGTCCATTTCCTGAGGGAGCAAGTCCAACATCTGCCTTCTGGACAAATCGGACATGTTGACAAAGCCTTTATCTAAGGAGAAGCATCATACATTTGTTAGTGAAATGGGCTCTGTGTTCCATGCATTCCTCTTGTTGTTTGTTACAATTTAAGGGGAAATGTTGGGGAGTATATTGTAAACTACGTTTTAGTAATATTTCATGTATTGAAGTTGGAGGCCCTGTTTTTATAGTATCTGTGTTTGTTCCCTCGTAGCCATGTTACCTTCAGTACTGTATTATGATGTGTGACTTTGATATGTTGCTTGTGGTGATAGTAGAGAAGTTAAAACGGTAATGATCTTGCTATGATTTTATTAGCCCCTACCAACAGTTTTTCACCTTTCAGTGTGTGTATTCAAATGTTCTGCTGTGTAAAACAATTGTACCTTCACATGCAAGTTAATTTTCATCACACCTTTTGAATATTGTTTTAACAGATGACAAGAATAATATTTTATTTTATTAATTAAACTTTTGGAAATTTTAGTGCTTGAAACACTATGAAATTGATTAAATTATTTATACAACATTATTAAGATTGTCTATGCTATAGAGCATCCCGCTCTTAGAATGCAGTACAATGCGAATAGCATACACTGTTGCCAGATTACTTCAGCTTTGCTATGTAACTGGCAGGCTGAGAGGGTGGCAAAAGAAACGGACCAATAATTAAGAGAATTTTATATGTTTACATCCCTCACAACTTTTAAGAGAATCCAATCCTGTGACGCAAAACTACGCGGCTCCTTTGAAAATGAAACCTGTGAGAAACCCTATCATTGTGACGATGGCACGCGCCTGCAACATAGATTGGGTTTCTTTCAAGACTGTAAAAAGATAACTTATCAGGCAACAGCGGACGCAAAAACAAGGGCAGTGTTACAGACAGAAACAGTGTGCTATAGGAAAGAGAGAGTGAATGTCCATTATAAAGCACACTGCAACCTAAGAGTGAGATGATATATGCAAATAAATTAATGTATGGTTTTCCAGTACAAATAATTTGTCACAGTACTGGTAATAAAATTACGTTGCCCTCCTTTTTATTGAAAGATCCTATTTTCCCAGAGTGAATGTTCTTTTCTATTCTGAGTGTCTGGTAAACATATCATTAAGTGATGTTCATTCTTCAGGTAAACTACCAAAATAGCTTTCTTTCTGTCCTTGGTTTGCAGCAGTTTTCCTAGAGTGAATATTCTTTGTAGCTTCTCTGATGCACTATCATCAATCTTAAAGACACCTTTGTTTTTTAAAACTGATGGTCTGGATCAGTTGAAAGTTTCTGTATTTAACTGGAGACATGCCAAGTGATGAACACGCGTCATTTACAGAGTCTACTAAAATAATTCTGGTTTAAACAAAAAATCTCCTGTGTCTATACTATGAAGTCTATACTTTTGTAAGAACTTGGCAAAAAACTTTGCCTGGAATAAGGTTTACCTCTGAGCAGTTTGCATCAGTTATTTCACGTTCATGGCTAACTAAACACTTTTGAAATGAGTGTTTGAAAAATTGTCACTTTACCTACCTGTATTGTATAGACGTACCTTTTAACAGACACACTGATTGGCATGCACCACACAGTAAGTTCAGTTGGAAATGATGGCGGAAACAGTTGTTGCACGAGTTCATGTTTAATTTACATATGGGAATGTAGCTCTATCCTGCCTCCCAGACTACTCATACAGCACACAGCACAGAACAAAAACCATGTAAATGCCATTTTGCATTTATGGCAATGATTCACAATTTTTTTCTGACAAAAAAAAAAAAAGGTATGGTTGCTATATACACATGTTCCCTCAAATGTCAACTATCAATTTATATTTTTTTTGGAAATTTATGTATTACAACATCGACTAAGCAACATTCAAGTGCGCAAATACATGTTTTAAACGGAGTTGTGCACCAATTCACAATTTATTGGCGCACAAAAAACTCACTCTGGTATGTCTACTACACACACATGTTCCAACAAATATCACCTATTATTGTATACTTTTTTTGGAGGATCATTTATTAGGTCTACGAACATCAAGCCAGCACCCTTCACGTGCACAAATACATACTTTACGAGTCTCGCATCAATTCACAATTTTTTGTACACAAAAATAACCTGCTCATGGCTGCTACATACACGTGTTCCCACAAGTGTCACCTATAATATTATGTTTATTTTGGATGGTTATGTATTACGAACATGGCCCAAGCACCCTCCAAGTGCACGAATGCATAGGTACTGTCAGAAAGTCACCTGATACAGCTTACTATCAATCTGTTTACATTTCTTTTATAAGTAATTAAAAGCTCATGCATGGAGAACAGTAGTGTTTTGAAAATAAATTATGGCATTCCCCATCTTGACTGTGTTATTGAGTGTTAAATCAGATATATTGTATTTTTCAAATCATTGAGTTAAGAATGGGGTGCTGTCACACGATAACTATCCCCCCTTAATTGGTCTTGTTATTGGTCGGAATTTCTTTAATCATCTGAAGCTGAAAATTTTTACTGTTGAATAAATTGTTCTTTACTTTTGTGAAAATATTTTATTAATTTGACAATGCATATGTAATGGAGTTTTGGTTATATTCTCGACGCTGCAAAAAAGCATTGTTGGAATATTTTATTTCTTATGTGTTCTTAACTGGTCGGGCAGCCTCAAAATTTGTAATTTACAAGGATACGTTTGTAGTGACATGTAGAATTAGCTGGTTGTGGGTTGGTCCTGTCAGGATAGGGGTAGTATGTTTAGGCAGTAATTGATACAGTGAAAAGTATAATATAGAAGAAATTGCATTTAACAATATGGAATATGCGAATGTGTGCAGAAATAATATTTCAAGTGGTCGAAATATGCACCCATTACAGGGACTTCACACACGACCCCCAATAAACAAGGTGTAGCTGAAGGACCAAAAATTGTGATTAGTCGTTTAAAAATCATATACATTAGTTTAGGCGGCAAAATAGCAATTTATTGACTATGATCCAGATGTGGTAGCATGAAGTACAAATGGGCGAATGGGCTAGAGTGTACTACCTGATACTATGGTATTGGGTCGTAAACCAGCGCCCATCCCATCTAGTGAACTACCCTATACTGTATGGGTACTACACTAGAGTGGATGGGCTCTAGTGCACTTTGCAATAGCATCTATAAATGCTGAAAGTGTACCAGCCAGCAAAACCCCCACATTCCTGTACATGGCTCGTTAGAGTGTTACCGTTAAGGGAGGGGGCCCATTGTACAAAAAATCATGTCATCGACGCCATATTGGAGACGTCATAACATAATAGTAAACAACCTGGTATTGGGTTCTATATTAATCATAGAACTTTTCTAATTCTGTACGTAGTTACAAGATTTCGAGTTCAATTTAAATCTTTTTCTCAAATCCATAAAACTGCAAGCTTAAATATGTACTTGAGCAAATGACTAACAACTTAAGATTTAAATAAAGGATAACATTTACGTATCTGACAAAACTAAACAATTACCTCAATATTAAATAATTTAAAACACCTTACCTCTGGGATATTCACTGCTGACAGTACATCTTTAAATCACACGAAGCATCAATTGCAAAAAAATAATTAATTAAAAGCATACAAAGAAAACTTGTGATTTTTTTCTCCCAAATCCTTACTACGTACTGGAAGAATCCACTTTACAGAGAAACTTCCGACGGCCGGCTCCATCAGTTATATTTATAGAATGTTACAACTTATTTACGTCTGAAAAAATTAAGGTAAAATATACGGTAAAACAGAAACTAAAATGCCTACGGCGCGAAACTGTTATATAAAAGAAAATACTTCTTACAAACTTTTAAAATATTTTTAATCAAGCGTACGGATACTAACGTCTATAAGTAGGATAGACTCTACACCATTTGACAACTTGAGTTTCGTGCCATTTGACACCGCTATTCTATTTTTAAAACTACACCAGACAAAGATACCAACATAAGCATTTATGATATACTATAAATATACAACACTGACAACATGACACAAAAAACGTTTTAGCAATACGCTGAAAAGACGATAAACATTGGTAAAAAAAAAAAAACGCAAATATTAATACACATAATTAATCAAACTTTGTGACATCGCTAAAACTTAAAATAAATTAACATTAATATATAATATGCCTTTTATATTATTTTTTTTATTATTAACCTAACATGGACAAGAGAGATTTTAACAAATGGCAAAGACCACTGCATGGCGAATATTTTTCATTTCCAATGGCCTTTACACAATTGAAAACATTAACGTTTGCCTTTACGTACGACATGTTTTTTCTATGGAAGCTTGACACGATTTGAAAAGTTAAGATACGAACACTTTACTTTTATTTCGTATAATTAAATTATTTTTCAAACCCAAGCAGCCATTTTGCCGAGAATCTAAGTGGAAAATACGTTATTTAACTCTAAAGCGATTTTTTTTCAGCATATAAAACAAAGCTAATCTTAAATTAAATAAATACCAAACCAATATGAAGTTTAGAATTTCCAAACCCAAATATATATTGTGAACAACAGCCATTCTGTTAGGTAAAATACCATATAATATGGTAATCAAAATATAGACAAAGTTATTTACTCCATTATAGTGTACTGTGACGCCTTCCGCGGCACTTTGCCTGTTTGACCAGTGTTGAATATACCGCAGCAGACAACAGCACTCTACTGGGTGCTCAAGCACCCCAGTCCAGACATTGCACCTCTTCATTCACATACTTGAAAACCACACACTAGTGCGATCTGTGTGATCGAAACCAGCAATAGTTAGTGAGTGTAAAAGCAGAGCAAAGATATATGCAAGTAAGTGCAGCATGGTCAACGGGCCACATGTGCTTATTCATGCACAACCATTAGGGGAAGTAAACCCCAAAAGGCATATTCATCAAAAGTGTAAACAAAGGCAATACTCAAGCACACAGTCATGTAACTGTAAGAGATGTCATACTAAAGAGCTTCCATGCCCCCGTGAGGTGTTATAAAGGCTTACAATGTAGTGCTGTATTTTTCAATCCCTAGGTGTGCCATCCTCATTTCAGCTCACCAAGTGTTTTGTATGACTATTAAAGATACTCTGGAATAGTGTGGTTTTTAATACGTAAAGACAGCCAGGTAAGCAAGTGCAAGTGTTGTTATAACATTATGTTCGTGTAAGAAAGTAGTTCACGGGCTCGTCCGCCTGCCAATGCCGGCCAGTAAAGCAGTGCTGCCAAGTTAGTCATTGTTTCGCGTCTTGAGAGCATAGATGTTCGGACAGACATCTTCGTGTTTCCCGCACAGCCAGCAACTTTTGTACTAATCAATCCAATGCAATAGCTTATTAATTGCAAGAATTTTTCATCTGTTGCCTGGGACTCCACATCTCACAGTCAACTGGGGAATCATAACTTTTCAAAGTAATTGTCAAGTTGGCTTCACGTCTTTTTGTATCCATGTCACCCATGTTGACAGGTTAAGCCCGGTAATATATTTAAGATGTCTTAAACCGAAGAATATTAATAAAACATTGGGAATTAACATAAGAATGAGTCTATTCCTTCATTTGGGTCACCTTCGGGCATTACTGGGTGCACCGAGCGGCACTTCACTGTTAACGAGTGTGAGTGTCTCGCTGTGACATGGGCGATCAAGAAATATCGGGCGTTTCTGAAGTATCGACGTTTCACCTTGTGCACTGATAACAGATGCCCACTGTGGATACATAACATGGGGAATGACTCTGGCGACAGCTGTAGTAGGTTATATCCGGGACGTAAGCAGATCACATAAATGCGGCACGCAGGTATGCTGGCATCTCTGTAGATGTTGTAATTAAAGGAGAACTATATACATCCTTGGCCTGATATAGTAAAAGCTATCTCAACTTCCTCTAAACAATTATACTAATCGTTGAAGGACTGTTCCGGCCATCCCACGCTGTTGCCACACACATTCTGGTTAAGAGATGGTTAGGCGATCTGATTAAAAAAATCGAATGCGTACTTCAAACATACTCGATTTATTACCTTGCTCCCTTGTTTGAGGCACTTATATAGATCAATGCTCCTATTAAGTAGGAAATAACTTAAACTGTTAAAATTGGCGCAAAGCCGACAATGCTAACAGGGAACTTACGTCTCAGATGTATATAATACATACAATACACATTATAAAATGAATTACTGTTCCATACTAAAATTTTACTATTAATACACTACATGATTAATAACAAACGTGATGAAGGCCAGCTCGACCCGCGCCACTACGAAAAAAATTTCTTATATAAGTGTAAATGAATGATGCATTAAATGATCTTAAATAACAAAACAATTACAAGAACACTTTCATTTTGACCCTCAAAACTCTGATATGTAAATAAAAATAAATATATGTTACGCTGCTAAGACTAGGCATAAGGGAAATATTACATCCTTACCGCATTCACAATGTACAATTTCTGTATTTGATTACGGGCAATACAAATTGTCCCACTAGAAATTTATTATCTCACTTCACTAATTTTTATATTGGCTTTTCAGGGTTTATTACCACAGTTCTCACATTTGCCGCTTTAATACAGTTGCCAAGAAAGTAGGGTTAGAAAACTGCAGTGGATAATGTTTACGTTATGTTACCAGCATTCACGGCAACCTAGCCTCATAATATTGGATCACCACTAGCATAGTACTGTCCAATACGTACTCTCTCATATATCTAAAATCATATTTAATAAATTAGGGATAGGTGCTTGGGGTTGACATGTGCAGCGTATGTCATCCCGTTCACCACACCTTTATTTGCATACTTCAAGTCAACACACTAGTATCTCCGAGCAGTAGCGAGACACAGTGCCACATGCTACGGCACTATGAAGAAGGGCTACAGTGTATAAAGTGTATTGTGTTTATTTTCTTTCATGGTCATTTTAATATTTTTAAAGCAAGGGTTGGTTTGTTTGTGTAAAATATCATAAGGTAAGTCGTGTTGTTCCGTGTCAGGCACCCAGCAGTAGTGCCACATGTATTCCAATTAAACCACTAAGTGCAACATAACACGTCTAGAGATGCACCCATGTGTGTTTGTTTACATTATGTCTATTTTATTTTGAGGGTAAAATGTGTTCTTTGAATCGTTGTGTAATATATAGATTTGTGTAACCTGTATCCGACTGGGCACTAAAGTGAAGCATCGAATCGGATTCGTAAGTTTTAAGAAAGGGTAACCATTTTTGTGTTTGCAACTAGAATGTCATGTGACGACAGTTGTGGTACGTATGTTATTTATATTGTCACGTGGTCCAGCAGAAACCATGTGCTAGTGTTTACGTTTTCCCGTTGGCATCTGGAACAGTATATAATTTATTTTCCTATTTGTGTACAGCCATACTAATATTCTGCGCCCTTTTGCATTAGGATGCCAAAGTCTGCCCTGTGTTAGGTTAATATTTTTTTTGAAATTAAATTAGTGTATGTGTAGTGTCATGTCTACCAGTTAGGGTCGTAATGTAAACAAAGTTACACAGGCACACGTGAGGACTATTTCAGTCCGTTAAATATTATTCCTAACCTATTTGCACACTCCTTACAATTTTAGTTGTCAGAGGAACTTAAAAATAAATGTCACCATAGTAAATACAGGCAGCACCAGTATATTAATGAAACGCTCAAGAGACCAGCCACTGCACCCAGCAAGTACGTATTTTAATATCAGAGTGTTTATTGTGTAATATCAGTGTGTCAGGTTCTTGTTAGGGGTTGTAATTAATATGTCTATAATCCTTTTGATGCGGGAAGGTTCTCGTGGGTATCCAGACAGGAAAATTAGCTCAGTTGAAAGCGAGGTTGAGAAAGGTGAGGCAACACTGCCACCGGCAGATATTTTATATTGTATGATTGAGTGTTATAGAGAAATGAGTTTAAGGTTTAACTATCTCACATATTCGCCAGTTTCTTCATTATTCCCTTCATTTCCATCATATAAGTGTTTTTATGTCTACAACATGTCACGTGACTTGTTTTGGAGATCCTGATCAATTGGCGGGCTTCGTGCCAAAGAAGTTAGAGTAGAGACACCATGGTCTAGCAGGGTTGACACGTCTGTCGTCCTCCCCAGACATTTAATCTTTCTTGTCGAATCATTTAGTGTATCAATTAGTCAATAGTTTTCAATATAATGTAACTGGAACCTTTTTTATTTATTTTCGTAGTCTGGGGAATGAGATACCTTCTACACTGTCATATTGTACATGACCAGAAAAGTCTTCCAGAAGCTATGTAGACTTCGTGCCATTTTTCAGTGTTGTTCTTGTCCACTGTACCGGCGAACCTTCATGTATATGCCCGCTATTGGAAGTAAGTAAACAAATAACTTCGCAAAGGAACTCGAAATTTTTTTTAATCGACCAACTCTCGATCGCTTAACTGATATAGATGTACCGACATAACCTTTAAGGTATAACGAATCCTATAAAAGGCCCAGGAGTGAGCACGAAGATATGGAGGTAACTCCGATAGCCTCCACTAGCCCAGGGTCTTCTGGTACAAGGATGGAATTCTGCACTTACTACCGCATTCTACATATAACTACAAGTTCTACAATCTAAGACGTGGACATCGAGGGGGCCACTTCAGGCCGTCGGCCACACGACCTCAACAATTCTTGTGCTCTCCACTGGGAGTTCCGCCCCTCTGCCCCCAAAAATACAACAGTAAATTATCCTATGCACTTAACCATCTCTCATCAATAGTCCAGCTACACATCAGGATATTAATACTGAAAAATTACATCATAATTTAACATACAATGCATCACTGCTATGAGTGTAAAGCAGTATCCATGCAGTCTGACACCAATGTGCGCCCTACACGACAAACTTATGACATTACATAACATTAAAGCCCTCTTAAAAATAACACAAAGCACTCCTAAAGAATAAATATAAGTTGTGCCACGAAATTTGTGGACAACAATGATTTACCGTAACATTCGGCATTACATGCATGATGATGCGCGTGTATGTTACATTAGAAACAGAGAACATTTACAAGAACATATTTCAGAAGATCACTCACACAATTAAAATAAACACCACACATTATTTCCCTGTTCGAAATATTCACCTGTCTAACTGGGACACAACATATATAAACCCTTGTTGACATTGGCAACAGAAATATCTAATTATACAAACAAGATTTTAGCACTCTCTACAATTTGCTTCTTACACTACTTTGCATTTTGTGCACTTACTTGCCTTATACATGTATAAAACTCTTCAGTACTCTGCTTTTACAAAACACACACTATCACTGCATCAGTACCCTCGTAGTGCACACTGGGAATGGTGAGCTGAGTGCATCAGTTCTCTCAGCGACAATCTCATGGCCGATGAATGTTGGTCGCGTAGACGGGGAGAATGACCTAGAGTGCTGGCTCACGTCAAACACCCCCTTCCTTTCGACTCCATTCGACGTCGAAGATCCATCCCTTTATGAAGATCATCATCATGCTTCTGGTGGTGGCAGGTTGCATGGGCATAAACTGTACCTGTTGGCCGGTGACAGCTGTTTCGGATTGCAGCCTCTGTTGACATTTTCCAGGCGCTGTGACAATTGCGGTGGATACAAGCACGTGTCTATGGTTAAGCACATGACATGGCGGGTTTTGCGCGCTCTCTTTGAGGGATGAGAGGGGAGGAGAAGAATGCCCCTCTCTAATCTCATCTCTGCCGCTATTACTGCAGTGGTTTGGGTTGCATTGTCATCACCGGTTTTTATTCTTAAAGGCATCCCTCATCCGCTCATTTGACACACCCCCTTGCCCTGGCATATGGATCCCATATTCTTTCGCTGCTGAACGATGAACCACTGTTGTGTTTATATAACTTCTCCCGACATCATGACCCTTTCGACGTCGAGTTGCTCCTGGTGGTCTCTGCAATCTGCAGGGGGCACCCCTGCGTTGTTTTTGTCGATGTCGAAACTGATAATGGTGGACTGTTGCCCTGCTAACTGATATTCCCCAAACTGCCGTCACCTGCGGGTTCCCTTGTGGTCGCCTGGTGTCCCTGTAGTAGACGTGGCCGGTTCGGTGTTTACGTTCCTACGACTTTTTGTACCACTATGATGATTCAGTGATTTGCCTGTTCTCCTTCTCGCTTCTTCTGTCTCATCTCCGGATATTGTTGTCACTGCGCTTGTCGTAGCTAACCTTAATGCACCCTTGTGGTAGATGGCAGTTCTGCATATATTATATATTCTCACTTTATAGCATGATTCGTCCATCTGTTGCACAATAATAGGCGAAATCAGTACAGAAGTTTCTCTGGCCAGCGGATTGTGGATGTGTGCGGATGTAGAACTGTTGACCTACCCACAGGGGCGGTGGCGGACGTGTAGTTCCGGGATGCCAATGGGCTATATAATGGTGTTGGTATTCCCTCACTTCCTGTATTGTCTGTTACCTCTTCTCCTTTTAGCTAACCTCTTCGTTTTCGTTGTTTCTTTCCCGGATCCCACTCACAAACTCTACTGGCAGTGGCAGATCACGTCCCTGCAGTATTTCTGCCAGGTTTTTCCCGTTGCTAGGTTGTTGCAAGTGTGCAATGTAAACAATGTATCTGGTATCTGCCCTGCCCACGAAGTGTGCTGAAATATTATATGCAGACATAACTGTGTTTTAGCTCCCGGTTTCTAATTTCTGTGGGTTTGCCTCGGGGGTGCTAATTTGTCATTGTGTGGTACTGTACTACCCATTAAGTGGAGAACTCCTGCCATACCCGTCTTGTAAATTGTGTACCATTATCAGTTAATAATAAATGTGGGTACCCCCAACGCGAAAATAATTCGTTCTCAATCACTTTCCCGACAGTTCTGGCTTTTGGACTCGACACAGCTTATGCCTCTGTCCACTACGAAAAAAATATCAGTGACTACTACGACGAAGCGTTTACCTGTTAATGTTCTCGGATACGGGCCCTTTAAGTCTAAGACCACTGTTTCAAATGGTTCATTAGGCAACCGGGACTGCTGTTATTGGTTTCTGTCCATACATCGACGCTTACACATGTTGAAGGTTACACATTTCCTTAAAAATTGCCGTGCGTGCGCTGACATCCCTAGCCAATGGAAGTAACATAAAATATCACTCTTCATTTGTGCGACACAAGAATCTCCCTTCAAATAGTCGGAGTGTGCGTATTTCAAAACTTTCTCACGCGCAGGAACAGGCACAAATATCGTCCAATTTTCAGAGTTTTTCGAGGCGCGCGATTCAACGTTGCAGTCTATCACTCTTCAAGTTTCTACAGAGCCCAAACCACACTCATGCCACCTTTTTGTATCAATGGGATACGTGGCCTATCGATTGTTTTACAAATACACAGATCTTGTCAAGTGTTAGTGTTACCAGTAAGACAGTTACATTTAGACATTGTACACTAGTTTTAACTGTTGTATTCACGGTTTTCGGGGTTTCTTCCGGCATTCGAGGTTAGCGGTTGTATACAGTCCTGTGTACTTTCTGACCAAAATGTTTACACCTTGCAGCTGGTTCGATCACGGTGCTTTGCTCCGGCAACTACGGGACTCCAAGGATCACATCCTCATGGATGTCATCCGACACAAAAGCAGATGTTAGCGTCTCTACACCTCTCCCATGACTTCGCTGGAATGTTGCTGCTTTGCAGGATGAATTTTTGGTGACAATCAAATTTACTCATACAAAATTATGCGAAGCTGCTGTATCAGTTAGAGCTCGACATGTAATCTGATTTGTGAAGACTGGTATACATGTGAAGTGGTTATTATGTCCAATCATTTGTGATATAAGGATTTAATGTGGAGTTCGTTCCTTTTTGTTTATCTTTTCCTCGGGATGTTACGTCCAGTCGCGCCACCCCTATTTTCCATCTCCCACCAGCTGTTTGTGTCGTCTCCGTCTCTGACGGGAGTAATCTGCCCATTTCGGACAATAATTTTCCCAGTGAGCCTCTTCACATTATCTGCAAGGACATGATGGTTGTCGAGGTCCTCCTGAATATCTCGGCAGCACTGTACTACTTGTGGATACTGTAGAATCAATTTTCGAGGTGATGTTAGGCATTGTTCCTCACAGTTGCATCTTGCAGTTTACACTTTCATTCTGTCCAACGGTTCATGGTATTGATTTCGTCTGCTCGCGACGCGGCTGTATATTGCCATGGTCGCAGCGAGGCTGAGCGGAAGTGTTTGCATCCAACAACAAAACAGTCTGTTTGATAATTTTCGGTTGCATGTATTGCAGGTACTATTGCTGTGCAGTATTCTGCCCTCACGGAACCGGCTACTACCTCCATGATATCCTTAAGTTCCAGCACTGGTTAATGGATCCTGACAAGACTTATCTTCTGCGTGGCGAAATTGTATAGAGACTCCTTCCCTTTTTCTTCTAGTACTACCTTGCTTCGGGCTCTGAGAAACATGAAAGTGTTGGCAGAAAAGGCTCTTCAGGCTATTTTGAAGTTCTCCCATGTGATGCCCTTCCACCATGCTTTGGCCTCCCTGTGGAAACGCTCACCTACGCAATTTGGCAAGTCGTCCTGATCTACACCGTAATGTCGTAGACTGTTCTCACAATCCTTCAAAAACGCACCCAGGTCTTTGGTAGCCATATTGGAATTTACTTGGAGTGTGAATTTGTGTTTTGAGACACAGTATATTCTATTCCAATTTGCGGATCATGTAGTGGGCACCTCTTGTAACAGCAGGGTGGAGTGTACCACAGGCGTTATTGCAGTTGCAGAATCGGTGAGGGGAGTGACGTCAGCTGCAGTACACTCTGTTCCTCATATGCGATTCGTTCCAATATATTATCATGAGTTAGTTCTATGGGACGACGGGTATCTGTTTTCAGTGTTATTCCCAGGAAACCTGTTATTGAGGCCCCTACCCTCAGCTTTTATTGTTGCATTCTCTCCCATTCCATCTCTTGGTAACATCATAAACACCAGGGGTAATGTTTGTCTGCATTTATTTTTCCTGCACGGATATGCACCACTTGTGATAAATCGGGTAGCACTGTCCACACACCAAAGTTGCAGTGCCATGTCGGTCACATATTGTTACGTTTGCAAACTTACGTACTTTGTTCAAAAATGAATTGTTTGTCGTGGCTAGGTTGCTGTCGATGGGTGCGCATGTGCAAGTTGTAGGTGGACACACTGGTTTAAAGAAACCTTTTGCCTGTGAATGGAATAGACAACACGTGCAGTAATCTTCTTGATTTCTGGAAGAATCGTGGGCAAATAATCCGCCACTAAGTTCCAGGTTGGCATGCTCCTATTCTTGTTGCATCCGACATAATGCTTCTGGATCCTGGCAAACAAATTCATCTACCTGAAAAATTTCACTAAGCGGTGGGTCCGGGTTTAGAGTGCGATGCAAACACTTCACACATAGTGCTGTTTTTTCGCCTTTGGTCATTCGCGAGTTCCAGTATCTGCGATCGCAGACGCGATGTAGTTGTGGTGCAGACATGTTTCCTCTTGTTTACACTTTTCACCGGGCCACGTGGTCTCTCGGCCATGGCAATCACACTCACATGTCAGTGTAGGGGTGGTCCTGCCAGCTCACTGCAGAACGGGTATTGCTACGAGGGTGGTAGCCTGTGTGTCTGTCCCCTCAGCAAAGACGTGCACCAAAATGGCATCGTGGGCTGGTATCACAGATGCTATTCCAAGATGGTGGTTCCATGCTGTTCTTGAACTATTATGACTTTTTGGTGCCAATTTTTTTTCTCGTTTTCCTGCGAATTCCCGGGGTTGAATTCTCATTTTCCACATTGTGTGACGACTGCTCACGAGGATAAAATTCGCAAGAAGCAAACTGTGGGAAGCAAATGGTTCAATCGTATACTATCTCGTGAAGTTATGTTTATTTCATGTTACCATGAAGGTTTTTAAGTGATGTTTTCCATCATGTAACAGCAGAGTTTCTCCCGCATGTGTAAGTAGACCCCTCTGCAGCATGTGGGCCCATGGCCACCAGCTCTCACACCATGGCTGGATGTCTGTCAGCAATCCGCACCTAAAGGGGGAGGATCGTGTGAAACTGCGTTTGCGCTTATCCCTCCTGGACGCTCTCAACTTCTTCACTGGTAACTTCTCTGAAATAGCTTAATTTTCTGGAACCTTTCTGTTTCATGCCATCCGGGACACTCCCCCTCGCCACCCCAGGAATTGTATCGCATGGGGATTCTTAATTTAAACAGCACATGTAATTACTACATAGCATAAAAGCTCTTCTTAATTTAAACAGCACATGTAATTACTACATAGCATAAAAGCTCTTTATCAGAGTAGCCTTCGTCACAGGCCAAAAGCGAGAATCATTGTCAGTTGATCTCCTGGAGGGGATTGTAATGTCATCAAACAAAATAGCATGAACTGAACAGGGAATTTTATTTCGTTCACCGAGAGGCATTTTATGTTACAGCCCCTTTAAAACCCACCATTTTTTATGCAAGTGTTAAGTGAATTTTTCAAGGGTAATAATTTATTTGCACAAGTGCTGCAGCGTATTTTAAAGTGTCCATGTTTAGCATTTATGGGCATGGGGTTTGTCCCTAACAATGAATGCATAGGGAGTCCGATTGCACCGATCAAGTATTTTCAATAATATGCAATATCATGAGGTTATTGGGCCATCCAAAGAGACCCTCGTTTAATAAACAATGAGGCCCCTGTACAAGGTGAACAACAGCAGGATCATAGCGGGAATGTCTAGCCGGGTGATCGGCCCGCAGCACCCGAGACCACCAAGGAGATCTCAGTCCTACCACATCATCGTCATTGACGCCACCACGGCGACAGCTGGCGCCTATCGTAATCACTTCCAAACCAATCACCTTCCAAATTGTTCACCGCCCTTGTAACCATAATCAACCCCTTCCAACAAAGCTTTTACAGCCGTCATCGTGTTTGGGACACTTCCTCATATATATATATATATATATATATATATATATATATATATATATATAAAGACCTTTTGTTTACATCTCTACACATGTCAACATTCATATAACCATGAAATTTCACATAGCATCTTGCTATTTGCACTGCATGCACTATGCACACTTGCCTTATGCTTCCACAAGGCTACACGATATAAACAAATAATTTAATTACACTAATTTACTATTTCGCACTATCACTGCACCGATACAACTGGTGTGCACACACAGATCAGTATGCTGGTCGTAGACATCTCTCGTGGCCGATGTGTGTTGGGTGCTGAAACGTGGAGAACATCCTAGGGTCGACGGCGCATGCCAGGTGTGGGAAGAAATGGTAATGTTGCCCGGCACCGCGTTCGGTAGAGCGAACGATGATGATGGGGATCATATGGCCAATAACCTATGGCGATCTCTGGATACGCGGTCAATTTGAAGGCAAGTTTAATTTAATGGCCAATTAAATTACACTTATTGTCATATCAAACACTTTGGTAAGAGACAAAGCTGTCGGCCATTTCGTACGACGATACTAGCACTGATTTAACTCTGCTTATAGGAGGCAGGCCCCGTAAAAGCAATACTTATAGAACTGAAAGTACACTTGATAATGAATCTCCGATAGGGCGCAATGCCCGATGTTACTCAGATGAGTAAAGTCAATAAAGACTGCCAAGTCAATGTGTGAGTTTTATTGATGAAAAAGGTACAACCAAATTTCACTGCAAAATTAATGCATACCCTTTTAAATGCGGACCAGGAATTTGATACTTGCCTGTGTTCGCTGCTGCAAAAGTAAGATGAGGGCCTTAAGAATCAATTATTTGAACAACACATCCGATCCTGGAATATTACCTCAAGATGCAGTCAGGCTTCCCCTCGGCTAAAGTAATTTAAGTTAAAAGGTACTGGTTCTACGTTGCACTATTGCGATTAAATATGCAACTTAATTTGACTAGTGGGTGTATGGAATGAGGGGGGGGGGGGGGGGGGGTTACGCAGGTCTGACTAAAGACAATGGCCGGGGCTTCGCCGAACGTCGACGACCCCGACGCCTAAATGCAAACATGAATAAACATAACTATACAACTTAGATGATTAAAGAAATTAACACCTGACATAATTATTGTTAATTATTAAAAAACATGGTGACAGCTACTGTATTCACATCACTTGACCTCAAATCAGAGCACTGGCAAGTCCCATGCGCCCACAGAACCGTAAAAGACTGCTTTCACCATGCCAGATGGACATAGTTTCAGTTTGTTGCCATGCTATTTGGCCTAGAATGTGCCCCTCCCACTTTTCAAAACCTCATGGTGAATGTATTAGATGGTTACATTGGAGACTCTCCATTGGCTTACTTTGATGATGTACTTGTATGGTCGAACATTTGGGAGGAACATCTGCATCACCTGAGTCTTGTGTTCGAGAGGCTCGAATATAATAAACTCACACGTAACGTTCACAAATGTAAGTTTGGAATGAGCAGAATGGAGTTTCTGGGACACTATGTAACAGGGAATGGACATGAACCAGAACAACAGCATGTACAGGAAATACAAAACAAACCCACACCCAGATCATGCAAACAAGTTAGGAAATCTTTTGGCTTAATAAACTGGTTAAGAGAATTCGTTCCCAATTTTTCCGTGACAACTGCACCATTGCCTGAATTGCAATGTGAAAAACGTAAATTTGTATGGATACCTCAAGCTGATCAAGCATTTAAAGAAATCAAACTTGCTTTCCAAAGTTGTAAGCCGTTAGCCAGATTCAGTCCGGAGTTACCTGTTGTACAGATACATGCTAGCCAGGAGGACATCAGAGCAGTGTTATATCAGATGGGAGAACGCGGGGAGAAGTGTATCATTAACTACCAGTGCCAAGTTTGGCAAAGCAGAACACAAGTAACATGTGAACGAGCAGGAGTGTTTAGCAATTTTGCAATCTGTTAGGGAGACAGTTCGTTGAAAAGTAGAACACGTGCCAGGAAAACCAAAGAGTTCGCCGATGCATTGTCCCGAAACCCCTATCCGAACTTAACGGTGAAAGACGACACTGAGTGGGAAGAGGCGTTTCCACCTTGCCGCGCCACACAGATAACCGACATGCCAGCTTTTGTTTTGCAGAACATAGTCGCCACACCACCCAGTGAACTTGTTTTGTTTAATGTCCGTGACGTGTTAAGAGATTACACACTGCGCAAGAATACTATCAAGATTCTGTGTAATGCCGACAACACTGTGCCACGAGGCACTCAGAACATTGGAGAGTAGTAGACCGGGAATTTCAAGCCAAACCCCCTGGAAATGGCGCAAAGTGGCAAATGTACGTGCCGAAAGAAACACGGGAACTTGTACTCAGATATGCACATGATAGTTTGAAGCATGGACACCTGGGTTCAGAACAGCTAGGAATGCGCAAAAGCATTTTCACTGGCCAGGAGTTCAAGGGGTGATACGTAAACATGTGCAGAGTTGATTCACGTGAAATACCAGGAAGCAGCGGAGAACAGATGGCGATGCTCCACAACAACCAAGGCTGCCAACTGAACCATTTAAGACCGTAGCGCTTGATATCATGGGCCCGTACCCACACACCAATAGCGGTAAAAGGTCTCGCATTGCCGTCACGGATTTGTTTACCCGATGGATCGAGGCATTTCCAGTCATTAACGTTCGCGCGCGCACGGTCGCACAGGTTATGCAAACAAAATTTTTTCCAAGATGTGGACATTCCGATCTACTAACTGACAATGGTACACAGCTCATAGGGAGGAAAGGAAAGAGAGATTACTGTACCAGATGAGGGATGTAACACCGTACCACCCTAGGGCCAATCCAACCGAACGTGTAACCAGGATGTGAAAATTCAGTTACGCGTCAGGTTAGGCGAGGATCATACCCGATGGGCAGAATTGATCCCAGATGTCATGTTTGGTTTAGAAAAAGGGTAAATTCAGCAACCGGGAAAACACCCGCAGAAATACTACAGTCGCGAACTGCGTGAACCTGGAGAACCCTGCGAAAATCCACCCATTCCACCTGAGGGGATCGCCGTGCACCAAATGCAGATTCATGAAGAGGCAATGGTGAACCACGATAGTTATTACAATGTTTGGGTACCATCAAGTAGGAGACCGCTGCCAAATTTAGTACCCAGCATGTATGTATAAGTGAAGGAAAACCGTTATCAACGGGAGCGAAGATCCGTTGTGCCGGACTCGCACCCAAATGGATCGAGCTGGTCAGGGTAACGGCCAAGATAGGGAATTCCACATTTCTCGTGAAGCTGGGTCCAAGACGAGCCACGAAACGCCACTGCGACAACTTGCGTATTGCCTGCACACCTGCAGGGAAGAGGGGCAAGGCGAAACCGGAAAGCCCAGTACTGCAGCAAGCGCGACATTGCGTACCAGGTAGTACAGCAACACCAGTCTCGCGAATATGCACACTGGGAATGTAAACAATAACACTGAGAACACTACGTCATTTATGGGCTTCGCGCCATCAGAGAACTCAATACCAAACAGGGAGGGAGAAAACGATGAAAGTGCACTCCCGCAAGTGAGGGAAGAAAGTAGGAGTGAAACACCATTTTGGGGCTTTCCAGTGAAGGCAAGCAACAGCCTCGGCAAGGAAAGTAATTTGAAAGGGTTTAATTGTGGTAACAACAGCGTACACGTAAATTGCAACATAACCAGTGTCTGTGATACCAGTTTTAAGGGGGTTTCCCCAACGCACTAGTATAGATGATTGTAACATAAGTGAAATGTAAACACTGAAACCACAAGCGAAAATGTGACGCCTTTCAGAGGTTGAAAACCTCTGAAAGAAACCTGTGAAGAAAAGTGTTAGGCCAAATGTCAGCACAACACAGCACTCGCAAGAGGCGTGGTAAGTCACCACTACACCCCCAATATTTAAATAATTTGTGTGCCATTTATTTTCAACTATCACAGTTTTACTCTGCGTGCATAGCAATTCCGCTTGTGTGAACCCCGTAGGTTGCCATGGTAGGTCGGCGCGACCCCTGCCTCTAGGCAGTCCGTTGAGGAGAGCTGGTGAGATAAGACGCTGTCACGTACGCACTACAAACTTTTTGCACTGATGTACATTACAATAGTTTCACTTTAGTATACCAGTTAACCTTTGCTTTGCGTACATTTTGCCAGACATTCCCCAGCATTCCGCTTAACCTAATGATTTGTACCCTCGCTGCGTTTTGAATACAAACGAGGAGAAAGATGTCGGAGCAGCCATGCGGCCAGCACAACTTGAATCAGATGCCATCCGCCTACGATAAAGGCATTTCAGTGCAATTTCTGTATAATTGCTGCATGCAATTTTAAGGCCTTTATTTTCATGTATGTATTTCAGGGTTATTTTCATGTTTGTTTAACAGCCACATCATTCGTGACCACGTAGTTCATAGCCGCAAAGTCAATGTCCGGGCCACCCCTATGCTTTAAGAGTTGTTTAAAATCATGTGCGCAGTAATTAATTTCACGGTTCTATGTAATTTTCACGTAATTGATACTTTGTATGTACGACAAAGCTGTCTATTTCAAGATTGATTTTCCTGCAATCAGGTGTGCTAAAAGACTTCCAATTTCATAATTTGCAGAATATTTTTCCTATTCACAAGCATAATTTTCTGAGCAGAATTCGCCGTTTTAATGGAGGGAGACTGAAATTTCATCTGCACCACGTGATCTAAGTTTGCTTTCACGCATCTGCGTGTTTATTGTGACCATCCTTGTCGTGTACCATCATATTTCAAGTGTATTTGTGCCATTTTATGTCAAGTGTAGTATGGTGATATTATTTCCGTCCTAACCGGCTATGTGTATAGGCCGTCATCTCGCTAACCACATACAGCAAGACGAGCCCCGACAAGTCCGCATTAGTGATGGCAAATAATCACACATGTTTGTCCATTTCATAATTCTCTGCGCCCTGTCTTCAGGAATAATCAGCAGTCTACCCTAGCAGCTGTCGACCCCTTTCATTGTAAAAGATTTTTTTTCTAACACCACAGAGAAGTCATTCATCTAGGAGTGCGCTAGATTGTGAGCTGGGGAGCACCGAACTGAGTTAGCTAGACACATCCGAGTTTTTCATAAGATTAATTTTGGCACAATCTTGTATGATTACCAGAATAAGAGCAAGTACCCAGTGCTCAATTCTTTCCTTTGCAGTGACAGCAATCTCCCGCCAAATTTTTGGTGATAAAAGTAATGATGTTTAGTAATGAAAAGTGTTTTGTAAGTATGCTCGGGTGAGACGGACACACAGAACCCACAGCATCCCCGAGAACCATGAGTCTCAACAGCGTGGTGACTGGGAAACACCGCTGGCGCCCATCAACCATAAGTTATTTTGTCAACGTTCGTCTTGTGTCTCACCCGACGGCGTCATCACCATATGCGTTAACACAGTGGGCGACGGGACCAGAGGAGTAGCCACTATGGGCGATCAGCTGTACGACCCAAGGTTAAGAGCATCATCATGTCTGCTGAGCGGGCTGGCGCTCACCTGGTAAAAACCCATCAAAACCCACTTCCAATCTACACAACCTCACGCTCCCTCCTGGTCCAGCAATCTTGGAGCTGTTAACAGTAACTTAAGCACAATACACAACTGTGTTTCAAATACCTAGGGCAAGGTACAAAGTTTTGATAAATAGATGATACTTTAAATAATTAACTTTGTCATAAAAACAGTTCACTGTTAAAACTTATAGATGTTGCACGTCCAATATTTGCAATCACATACACAATGGGTCAGTGTAACGGCTACGATGCAGCCACTACCTTTCTCATGCAGCGATCACGATACATGTTACATCATATTTATTCCTACCATGGAAACAAAGGTTTATCACAACATTGTAACTTGCACCGTGTAAAAAACTTGATGTGGTAATTTAAAGTATTTTTTGGAGGAAGAAAAATTAACACTTAATTTGGCAAAAAAGCAACACCTCATGTCATGACTCGCCACTTCTGCCAACTTAGGATTTGTAACCATCCCACCTTCACATTTAAATGTATTATAATAAGTATTCAAACATTAAAATCTCTTTTCATTTGTAAATTACAAATTCAAAAATCATTATTTTGCTGTAATAAGTACAGTAATCTCTTGCCAACAGCGGGGGATAAGTTTTTTAAAAACATTATAGCTCAAAATACTGCGGTAGAAAAATACAAGCTGTTATGGGGAAAAGGAGTATTCATTAAGTCAGCCGACAATTTAGCGTTTCATCTGCACTGTCATGTTGCGACGCTTCTACCAGTTCTTGAAGGTCTTCCTCACTTAGCTCAGCACTGTAACTCTCCATCAGTTCTTGGACTTTGTGAGGTTGCTTGTCTTCAAGACCTTCACATATCAACTGCTATGCAACATCAACAATGCACATTATCTAGATATCAATGGCTGGAAATCCTTTAAAATTTTCCACTGCCTCCGGCCAAAGTTTATATAGGTTGTTCATAGTAAAATGAGCACTTTTGAAAGCCCTGATTAAGATCTATTTGTATGCACGTTGTGCATTATGTAGCCTTTTGTACAATGGGCCTCATAGCTTTTCATGCATCTGTCAAGTGAAACTGTAAAATTATTATTATTATATAAAAAAAAGCAGGTAGGAGCAATGACTTTGTTCTAAGGTTGATTGGAAAAGTGCTCACTTTATTGTGAACAGTCTTTAGCAGCATGCACTCAGAGTAGACTCCTTCAACTCGTCCAACGATTCCTTTATGATAGTGATGCACTGCACTATGTCATAGTTTTTCCAGCACTGAAGAACAGTAAGTGTCAGATACTTGGTTATAATGTCCATGATGCGGGAATAGGTGCGTCTAGTATAATAGCACTTGATTGCTGCTATTATGCCTTGATCTAGAGGCTGGATGAGTGATGATGTGTTTGGTGGGAGAAATACAACCTCAACATTTGAACAGGCGAACTTCAAAGCATCGGGGTGGCCTGGTGCATTATCCAGAATGAGAAGCACTTTGAAAGACAGATTTCGTTCTGCGAAATACTTTTCCACTTCTTTCACAAATTTGTTTTTGAACCAATCCATGAATAGTTCACCAGTAACCCATGCTTTTCGATTTGATCGCTAGAAAACAGATAACTGTTCCTTTGATTTTCCAGCAAGAGTCGAAGAATTTTGCGATTGATAGAGCAACATAGGCTTGATCATGCATGTCCCTGTGGCGTTCACACACAAAATCAATGTTAAACAGTCTTTTGCTGCCTTAAAACCTGACTTTGGGGTTCGGCATTCACTTCCAATATAAACATGTTTTGTCTGCATTGAAGACTTGTTTTGGCAGGTAGCCTTTGTCTTCAATGATGGCCTTAAGTTTCTGCGGATAGTTTGCGGAAGCTGTGTGATCTGCTGAAGCTGCTCAACCAACAAGTTTCAAACTGTGTAGGATGTGTCTCATCTTGAATTTCTTGAACCACTCCTTACTTGCAGTGAAAGTCAATTCTGTTTCACTAGCACTTCCTTCCCTGAACTTGTTACTAGGTGAGAGTAGAGACACACAGCTTTCTCACAAATTATTACACTACATAATGGCATATGGTTTTGAGTCTGCTCTTTCATCTCCAAAAGAAGGGCTTTTTCCATTTTTTCCTCATTGCTGTCACGAGGAAAGAAAGTCCTTTCGCACTTGACGATGTTGCTAGCGCAAAACTTTTCCTAATCGTATCTTTATTCTTTTTATTGTCCCAGCACTAGACTCGTTTATCCCTACAAATCTTGCTACAGAAGCTTAAGTTTACCCACTCATAAGTCAGCTCAAAATATCTACTTTCTTTGTCAGTGTTAACGCCCGTTTGGCTTTTATTTTATATCGTCACTACTTTTGGCACGTTTAGTTGGCATTTTCACTTGCCCGGATGACTGTCGTTAAGAGACTGTCATGTCTGTAATGTGCTGCTGTTTTCACAGCAAAAGAGGAGGGATGACGGAAGTAAAACACGTCAGGGAGAGTAAGGCAGGCGGTACGTGACTACGACAAAGAATTCTCACTGTCCCGGCCTGCAACTCCCCTACCCCAGTCCCCTTCTGGCAATAAGTAATTTATTGCTTCACGCTGCTTGGGACAACAAATTTCAAAGTCTATGATGGCAGCTTGAGAAATGTGCGACCACTAACATCAGTAAAGGCCAGTTGTCCATAGAGTGAAAACAGCGAATAATAGAAACTCGTAATGTGGTTGAAGAAAAGGTCAATAAAAACAAATTTGTGCATAACTGAAACCACATTTTAAGATACCGCAGTTGGCGAGGGATTACTTATGAAATATGCTAAAACTCAAAAAATTAATAATTTTCCTGCTACTACTAGTGATGAAAATTTTTCTGAGGAAGAGAGAAAACAAGAGAGAGCGAGTGACAAGCTCCGCTCAGCTGACAGTTTCTTCCTCGGTTGAAAAAACAAACACCCAGTCATTAGGGCCTACGCACCATATTTAGTGCTGTTATGTTAAACTGTAACAATGAAATATGTTTCCATCTGGGCTACCTAAATATTTATATATTTTAATTGGCAACATTTAATCTAAAAATAGCATACCAAAAAAAAAAATGGTTAAAACAATATTTTAACTGTGAACTATTTCTTACTAGGCATTGTCAAAACATAGCTGCTCTCACTGTTTTAAATTTGTATTGAATACGTAATAGATATTACAAGTTACAGAAGATACTATGGTAAAGTACAAGGTGGTTACAAATTATTGATCTATTTTAAAAAGCCAGACTTTCACTAATACTGCACATAAATGTATGATATTAGTGTCAATGGAAAGCTGATGGTCTGAAGTTTTGTACTGACATGTTTCTCTTTTTGTTCTAGCGATTTTGAAGACATGGATGAACAGCTGAACGATCGTAGCTGGTGTGTGATTAAATATGCTCGCAGGGACAGCATTGTTGCTGTTCGATGGGCATTTACACAGCAATTTGGATGCTGTGTTCCCAGTGCTACATTAACCCGTAGGTGGTTTGAACAATTCCGCGATAAGGGATGCATCTGTCATCAAGGAAAAGGACGCGCAGTGCGGCCACAGGTAAGAGAAGAGACTGTGGACAGTCTCTTGTGAAAATTTCCTATAGAGCCCAAAGAAGTCAGTGCGGAGAGCCAGTCAGCAGTTGCAGATACCAATATCAACAGCGAGGAAGATTATACAGAAGCGATTGATGTTGTACCCGTACAAAACTGCAGCTTAATGATCCAGCAAAGAGGTTTGCGTTTTGTGAGGATGTTATGGCCTGGATCGAAGAAGATGACGGTTTGTTGGATTGAATAATCATGAGTGATGAAGCAACATTTCATTTATCCGGTAAAGTCAACAGCCACAATGTCCGGGTATGGCGAACAGAGAATCTCTCTGCTGTCAGTGAGGCTGAACATGACTGCCCCAAAGAAAATGTGTTTTGTGCAGTTTCTAAGAGACAAGTGTTTGGCGCATTTTGCTTTGACGAGAACACTATCACGGGTAGCGTGTACCGTGACTTGTTGGAAGGTCGGTTAATGCCACAGCTTATGGAAGGGGAGGGGAGGGGCAGGGCTTCATTTCCAACAGGATTGGGCCCCTCCACACTGGCATACACATGTCCGGGAGTACCTAAATCGACACCTTCTAAACAGATGGATTGGTCGTGCAACAGCCGCAGACAACACCTTCCGCCTATGGCCACCACGGTCACCGGACCTGTCAGTGTGTCATTACTTCCTGTGGGGCTTCATCAAGGACAATGTTTACAGCCCGCCACTTGCAGCCATGCTGCCAGAATAAATTGAGTAGGCGCATTACCACAGCTGTCGAGAATATCACGGCAGACATGCTTGAGAAGGCGTGGCAAGAATGGGATCACCGCTTGGATGTCTGCCGTATTACACATGGGGCTCACATAGAGGGCATCTAATATCAGACACAAACATCAAACCCTCCTCTTTTCAATGGCACTAACATCATATGTGTATGTGTAGTATTACAGAAACCATGGTCATCTGAAATAGTCCAGTAATTTATAACCACCATGTATAATTTATTCAAAAATATAATACTTTTTAAGATAATTAGTGTTACATACTTGTGATATATAAGTAATAAAAAAAAAGTTAACATATTACTCCTACGGTGATTTTTCAAAGGTTTCTTTCAAAACATTTTAAACACAGTATTGAACAACTAAAATCATCATAAAATATAGCATAAAGAAAGGATTTTTACTTTCTAATGTAACTATCAATATATGTAGTGTTATTTCAATTGATCCACAAAAGATATAATGATTAGGGCCAACCCTATATTGCACTAGCACACATGGGTTTTTTTCACTCGAAATATCACTACAAGTATGGGTGAACAAGCATCTGGTCACCTTGCTTGCAGAAAATGCCCATGTGCACTGGAATTAATGTTTAAGACACAAATGGTAACCTTGCTCCTGAAACACAAACAATTGGAATGACGTACATTTGTAACCATCTATTGAGGCTCGCTACTCTTGTGAAGAGCTTCTGCAAAGAGAGCAGTCACGTTGGACATGAGGGTGGCACGGTCCTTCAGATCGATGGCCTTCCAGAAGGGCAAGAAGCCCATAATGAACCCCCGCAAGCTCTCCTCGTCGGGGTCCACTGCGGAGGAGGAGCCGGTGCTAGTTTTCTCTGCTCTGTCATGCAGGAAGGTGTTGATGTTCTGCGACATCTCTGCCACGACACTCAGGTATGTATTAAGCGTCTCTCTGAGCGCATCGCCGTCCCTCTGTTTCGCACTGAATGTCGGAGGACTCACTACTGGGCTCACTACGGGGGTTACCTGGCGGGACGTTGCAGGGACATACAGCTTGGGTCTTTTCAGGATAGACACGGGAGTGCCATCTGTATCCGCAGGCGAAAAGGAGTCATCACGTTCCGCCGGACTCTTGTTGATGCACGCACTTTGATCTTCAATGGTGCTCACTTCGACTTCAGTACTCATCTTAGGAAATGTGTCATAGGCAGCCGATACTGACAAGATGGCATCGAGAGGCAAAATTTTTCGTTTAATTGCCTTGTATCTGAAAAATATACAATTTCAAGATTATTAGGTTGTTGCAGTAAGTATTAAAAATGGAGTCACAGATGTTTGGGAAGCTCTTCAACAGCAAGGTCTATATAGCTAATGAGAGCGAACAAGGTGGATACAGAGCAGAGACAGAATGCAAGGCCATGGCAAACAGGAGATCCCCAAGAAAACCTGCCAACCAGCAGCATGCAGCACAATTCCCACACGTAGAAATTCGGGACTAATCCCACTGGGAATTTAACCCAGTTTGCTTTGGCGAGAGGCAAGTACTCCAGCCATTACGCCAACTGCTATTCTAATAATTAAGAAAAAACAATAAGTGCTACACACTGGTAGATCAGCAGCAGGAGTCAGACAAGCTAACAAACAAAGCAGTGTTGACTATGATTTATCCAAATATATGATGACCTCGATAATAAGATTACACCCTCCCTCAATATCTTTACATGTGACTAGAGAACTCAATTACATTATGGATTAATAAAAATATCTGGCCAAGGCAAAGAAATTAAAAAGTCCCAAAATTAAAAATACGTAAAAAAAATCTAAGTTGGTAGTGTTTTAAGCTATATGATGTCATATGAACATCATAATCGTGGCCATTTTCTCTTACTTTTCTTGAAAATGTTTTGGCAGCTTGCAAGAGGCGCCTGGTTTGAGAGAAACCTAGATGCATGGCTATTTATGACAGAAAAGTTTTAAGTTCCAGTAGGGTGCCAGCTCATATATAGCATGGACAAGCACAAGACTCTGGCTTTCAGGGCGGTAGTTGGTCGACAACCATGTGGTGCATATCCCTCTCGCAGCTCATGTTTATGAATAGAGTTCATAAAAAGTCACTGATAACTTTACATTCCAAAAAAGAGTACGTGGACTTAACAAACTGGAGTGGGCCAGAACTTGAGGAAAATTAATGTTAAAATGAATTAAGACGAGACACTGCAATTACGTATATTAATAGAAAGAGAAACATAGTGTTACACGCTGCTGCCCGGAACTGACGGTGGACCCACCTCATCCCTCCCCTGGGATGACACACTTGTTGCCTCCTGACCTTCTTTTCTGGAAAACCCGTGAAAAATGGACAATGGCCGTCGGGCTGTCGCGCTGCTCGGCGCCATGCTTGCGTCACGGCCCCTCTCCCCTGCTGGAGGTTTTGACGGATCTGGCAACAACGCAACAATGTTCTGGCGAGACTGGTTGGCACCTCGACCCTCTGCAACACATTACGTGAGTTGGAGAAGATTCTAGGTGGCCGCCTAAGACACTATATATACTGCCGCAACCCAGCGGCCGGCAGTCTTTGACAGAGGCCACCTTGCTGAGTGTGCGCGAGCAAAGTGAATTGTGGACAACGACAGAAGATTGCAGGATGACGGCGGGCGAGGTGTTCGTGGCATGAATGGACGAGAGGGCGAGAATCCGACGAGTGAAGCCTACTGTGCATGAGGACGCTTGGAGGACTCTAGAACATTGCGGCTGACAAGACATAGACTGAACTGAAGTGGGACTGAATGGAAGTGTAATACGGATTTTATTGTAAATATTTGAACTGTCCAATATGGATGCATGAATGATAAAATAATTGAATAGGTTGATACAATGTCTATTGGGACTGATTTTTAATTATTTAATTTCATTGATTTCTTTGTGGTGATTATAAATTGTATGAAATTAGCGTAATTAGTTGTGAACAGTAAGTGGTATCAATTTATTGTGAGTTTTTGAGTTCACAGAATTTTGCTGTAGTTATTGTAAATAAATTAAGGAAATTATAATTAATTCTTTTATTTAATTATGAACTCCATCCTTTAACGAACTTGGTATAGCCCACTAAATTTCTAGAGAGTGAAATTGTAACAATACAGACAATCAACTATGTGAAATCCCTCAACTGAAGCAGGCATGGCGTACAATGCCCACCATCGGCCGACACTGCGAAAAGCACTCGTTAGCGCATAAACAGTTTAAGGCAGTAAAAACTCCAGGGCTGCGAGTCTACGAAGATGAGAGTGCGGCGCAGGAGAGAAAAGAAACAAATTAAATGTTCCAGTATAAAATCACTTACTATGGTACTTAATTATAAGACAAAGGCGATGACGTTCCCCCACGATGCGGAACGCATGCACTTTCCTAGGCCTGCAGAACTAGACTGAGGAGGATGGCACGGAGATGCAGTTACCAAGCGGAGATCTCCCGCCAGCTCCGTGAGGGGAAAAGCCGCTACACATATCTTACAAACATATACCGCTACACATATCTTACAAACATATACATATAAAACTGAATACAACATAGCAAAACACTTGGAGGAATTAAGGTATTAATACAGACACGGTTTTTTTTTTTTTAATTGTTCAGTGTTTTTGTTGCTATGAGTGTCTGGGAAACTTACGATAGCTTCAAAAAGCCAGAATGGGCTTGCAAGAGAAACGTAAACTCATATAAAAATTACAAAGATATTTTACATACAAAAGACTCTTCAAAAACACTTCAGTAAATTACAACATTAATTTAGTGAAAGCTCTAGGAATTTAAGTTTGGGTGCTTGGTATGGCAGCTGCCGTAACTACCAAGCTCAACTTACTGTTTGCGTTAATAAAATTGAAAACATCAATTACGCCCTTTTAAAATAAAAGAAACATAGCATCTATTCTCTAAAATTATATATTGAATTTAGAGTGTCTCCAAATGTAGGCCTCTTTTACTGCAATGATCACGTGGCCAGGCACTCTTTAATCAATTATGGAGCACTGAGGGGAAGCAAACGGGAGATAACAATACCCTGTATTTATTTTGGCTCTGCTTTCAGGGGATCAATACATTCGTCCAATTAAATCACAGACACACTAGATCTCTCTTGGCGAGCAGGTCATTTGGATCACTAAACCAGTCACTTGACCTGTTCTTGCATGAACGGCACAGTGGACCATGTACGACACGCACGGACGTGCATGGCTGATGCACAGCGAGCAGCAGTGGTCTTCCACCCGAGTAGGGCAGTGAGGGCCACGTCATTTTATTTCAAGATTTTGTTTTTAAAATGTTCTAAATTATTTGAATCAACAATTTTAATTGTTGATAACAGCTGTTCTGACAATATTAATGGAAGTAATCTCATAGCAATAGTATATTGAAGCTATTACAAAATAAGGATGCACATTTAAAAAAACAAATTGTAAATAATATGAAGAAAATTTATTGAGGTTTATCCAATTATTTTCGTGTCGTGCATGAGTCATAGACACTTCTAAAAATTTACTTTTGGAATTTATTTTACTGGTTTCATTGAAAGGCAAATAAAGTGATATTTTCTTTCAATAAAATGAATTCAAGTAATTGAATTCAACAAGTATTTGAGTAATTTGAAATGGCCTTTATTGTCAACAATTTGAAAGAACTGTGTCTGTATAACTTTCCTTTGAGAAATACTGCTTTTTGTTA
This sequence comes from Dryococelus australis, assembly GCA_029891345.1. NCBI lineage: Eukaryota > Metazoa > Arthropoda > Insecta > Phasmatodea > Phasmatidae > Dryococelus > Dryococelus australis. The sequence goes on along the minus strand of CM057007.1, from coordinate 6,668,405 downwards.
GAACTATGCGTGTAAAATATAAAATCATGCACAGCAAAACTGAATTAGACTGACAAACTTCAGCTGGCGATTTGTCATGAAAAAATTGGTTGACAATAATACAGTATATACAAGCTATAGACTAAATATACAGTATATACAACCCCGACTAAATATATACGGTATATACAATCCATAGACTAAATATATACAGTATATACAACCCATAGACTAAATATATACAGTATATACAACCCATAGACTAAATATATACAGTATATACAACCCATAGACTAAATATACACAGTATATACAACCCATACACTAAATATATACAGTATATACAACCCATAGACTAAATATATACAGTATATACAACCCATAGACTAAATATATACAGTATATACAACCCATAGACTAAATATATACAGTATCTATAACCCATAGACTAAATATATACAGTATATACAACCCATACACTAAATATATACAGTATATACAACCCATACACTAAATATATACAGTATATACAACCCATAGACTAAATATATACAGTATATACAATCCATAGACTAAATATATACAGTATATACAACCCATAGACTTAATATACACAGTATATACAACCCATACACTAAATATATACAGTATCTACAACCCATAGACTAAATATATACAGTATATACAACCCATAGACTAAATATATACAGTATATACAACCCATACACTAAATATATACAGTATATACAACCTATACACTAAATATATACAGTATATACAACCCATACACTAAATATATACAGTATATACAACCCATAGACTAAATATATACAGTATATACAACACATACACTAAATATATACAGTATATACAACCCATAGACTAGACTAAATATATACAGTATATACAACCCATAGACTAAATATATACAGTATATACAACCCATAGACTAAATCTATTCTGGAAGAGTGTAACCACTCTTGAAATTTTAGCTGAAGCTAATGTTCATTTCTAATTACACAGCCATAATGAAATATAATTTTCAGAGTTCCTGGATAATACATTATTGAATGACTAAGTGCAAACCATAAATACTTTGTTGTCAATATTAATCCCCTTCCATACAGGAGAGAATGGAACCACATATGTGCATTTCAACATTTAACCAAAGCCGCTTTCACACTGTCAGATTTTAACATTCAAATGAGGACTGTCGGACAACATAGCATAGACTTGAAATTTTTACAGTGAAAAACTACGCAGCAAGGAAGGAGAAAAATGATGTTTTTTGGCACTTCTAAAAAAAACTTTACATTTTACTTATCCCAAATATTACTTTCTCGAACGTAATGGTACTCTTAATCAGGCTGAAAAAAAAGAAGGCATTTGCAAACCACACAGAGGCACAGACAGTTTTACAAAATTAATAATCTCAACTAACACATTCACTGTGTGTTGTCTGCCATTTAAAAGTCTGGTAGAGTGGAGTGATTTGGGTGCTCTTAACACAGAGGACTGGAGAGCCAATGACAGTGAAGCGAGGCGAGTATGGAATAGCGCTGGAATGAAGGGGCGGGAGAAACAGGAGATCTTTGAGAAAATCAGCCAGCCAGCAGGGAGCAACGCCAACCAGGAATCGACCCCAGTTTGCTTAGGTGGAAGGCAAATAGTGTAACTGCTACACCACCATTGCCCATAAAAGTTTGGTGGTGTGAGGTAAACAATTCTGATTGGCTGAACCCGGATAATGAATTTTAAATAAAGTTGTTCATAAAATCTGTTGTAGCTAAAATTTTACTTCAACAAACAAGGTTAAACTAGTGTCATTATAATGCCATATTAATTGTCTGATCTCATTTGAATGAAGCAGTTTGAAAATAAAAACTATGACATGGGCTATTGGTAGGGTTACCAGAAGTCCAGTAAAGCAAGGGTATGTCTTGCTTTTTGATCTGATAAAATAGTACAGTTGTAATTTGACTATCCGAACTAGCAGGGACCAAATGCATTTGGGTACTGTAATCCAAAACCAGAATAATGGAAATATGTTGAAAATGAAGATAAGAATTTGTAAGAAATCATTTTCACACAACGAAAAAATTTACTTCACAAAAATTGAAAATAGTAAGTTTATCCAAAACAGAAACTGAAAATAAAATAAAAAAATTAAATCGGTTAGCAAGTAATTATCCCCCTCCCGGATGTGTTTTATTGTGAACAACACGTGAAAGGGCACATCACAAGAGCCGACACGGAAGCACTGTCACGAAAGAGACTTTCTTGTTTCTCTGTTCTATTTATTATGAAAACGAGTCCGGATAACTGAACCTTCGTATAACCAACGTTCGGATATAATCAACTTTCTACTGTATTTGTCTACTAATTTTGTGATACTATTAGCTTTGTACAACAAAATTTTTTATAGCTCTCTCTCTGTGTGTGTGTGTGTGTATATATACATAAATACACACACACATACACAAGTTTATTTCCATATTGTATGTTAACTGATAATGGGAAGGCAATGTTAATGAAAATAAAATTGCATTGCCCTCCTTTTTTGTGGTGAATGTCTGGTACCCTAGCAGTAGGCAGCCTCATCCGAGATGTCTCAGTCTGCAATGATGTGACTGAAGCAGACTGGGTGAAACTCACCGCCGATACCTCACCACACCCTCCAAGAAATCCAGGTGGGGCATGAGTTCCCAATTTGTGCCACCGTCCGGCTGGCCGAGCTTCTTGCGCTCCCGCGAGTACCTCTCTCTGATCCTCAGCCACTCATTCTGCACGTCGGCCACTGTAACCAGCAATGACACGCTGTCACAACACTGACTGCACAGACTGGAGCATTCCACACTCCACACCCAAATATAACACATCGGCCACTGCAACCAGCAATGACACACTGTCACAACACTGACTGCACAGACTGGAGCATTCCACACTCCACACCCAAATATAACACAATGTTTAGTTATAATTCTCACCAACAAAAATATGAGGGTCATTTTCTCATTTTTCACAGACTACAACTTTTGAAGACAATTTCTTTTGCTTGGGTAGTAGCATGTGGTCAATGTTTTTTATATAGACATGTGTTTCATTACAGTACAAACCACTTAATATTTTTTAAAAAATTATCCAATTTTTTAAAAAATAATTATGAAAATATGGTGATGGACTAAGAAGTGTGACCCTCCTCACGAATTAATGCATTTGAGGTGTAATGTATACTGTATTTAAGGACTACTCCATCAGCATCCAACCAGACTTATCACACTAGTCTGTGGAAAAACATTTTCTACAAAATACTTTTGTATATACAGTATAGTTATGTATATAATTACCTAATTTAATGTAAACTAGAGTTGTTCCGATACCATGTTTCCGATACAGATACCAACTCCCAGATACCGCTGATAATACCATTACTGATACACTGACACCAATGCCCTCCCGTTTGTTTGTCTAGCTCACCATTATTGTGCAGAAATAGAAATTAAAATATATTTTCCCAACAGCAGAGCGAGATGAAAATTCTCCACTTACGTCCAGGATTTATGTATTTTGGTGTGTGGGGCCTATATTCAGCATCAGACATTTTTGATGGAAAATTAGGGATAATTAATATTCCATGTATAGGCCACACAAAATGTTTGCATTCCTGTAAATATTGTTAAGTTACGATTTCATACAAACATAATAAATTCCAACTTAATATCCCCACTACAAAACATTTGTGACAGAAAACCTGTGTTATGTTGCAATGTTTACAATAGACGTGGGCAGAGAGAGAGATTCAAAACACTGATTCGATTGACAAACACGAAAGAGTGATTCGAAACATTTGAGCTGCAGTCACTCAATACTTTCGCCACAGCATCAAGTTGCGATACACTATGCACAAACTGTTACAACGTTTTGAAACGAGCCAAAGGTGTTCAGATTCATTCGCAATGGTTCGACGGATGAAACTAGATGGCGGTGACAAGTCTAAATTGAGTCGTGAATAGTTCCTAACTCTCATATGTAGTATTACAGGGTTTATTGATACAGTTTACATGCTCATTTTTATAGTTTTATTTCAACTGAACATAGCTTTCTACGAAAGCATCATTTTCTCAGTACATCATGTGTGTGTGTGTGTGTGTGTAAATATTGTCAAAATAAATTAAATGTGAATCTATATGGCAGCCATAATTTCAAATGAGTGTTCATACGTGACAAAACAAGCATTTTGAATCAGTGGTATGTATTATAAAATTAAACATTTCACAGTTGTGTGTACGTAGGTTTATCTGCTTGTTTTTACAGTTTTAAAATGCCAATGAAGTCAGAGCCATCTCCATAAATCTCGTATTATTAAAATTTAATTTCCCAATATAATCTGTATTTTTTGTGTGTCAACTATCACGTGTCACTGCAATACAGCTTTTCGGGAGAGAAAAATCAATGACTCTCTGTGTGCCGTGGTGAGCCGACCCTACTGTTTTGGAGCCATCGAGATGTCTCGAATCATAAGATTCAAATCAGTGAGTCGATTCATCTGAGTTGATCCAAATGTTTTGAATCAATAAAATGACTTGTTTCTCCCATATCTAGTTAACAAATAAATGTTGCTAGACTACTATTCCACAGATGGTAACGTGACTTGAGAAAGCAAAACCACTGCAACACGTTATAGAAAAAAGGTGTCTATAAATGTGTACTTGTGGTGCAGAGGTAGCGGAGGCTGTGAGAACTATGCAGATTATCTTTCTCTGAGAGAGAGAGTGAGAGAGAGAGAGAGAGAGAGAGAGAGAGAGAGAGAGAGAGGAGTGAGTGAGTGAGTGAGTGAGTGAGTGAGTGAGTGAGTGAGTGAGTGAGTGAGTGAGTGAGTGAGTGAGTGAGTGAGTGAGTGAGTGAGTGAGTGAGTGAGTGAGTGAGTGAGTGAGTGAGTGAGTGAGTGAGTGAGTGAGTGAGTGAGTGAGTGAGTGAGTGAGTGAGTGAGTGAGTGAGTGAGTGAGTGAGTGAGTGAGTGAGTGAGTGAGTGAGTGAGTGAGTGAGTGAGTGAGTGAGTGAGTGAGTGAGAGTGAGTGAGTGAGTGAGTGAGTGAGTGAGTGAGTGAGTGAGTGAGTGAGTGAGTGTGTGTGTGTGTGTGTGTTTGTAGTGAATAGAGGAAAGAGAAATGTGTGAAACTCAGCCTAAACTGCTTAATATACAATATCCTTTGATCGTTCAATCCACAAGTACAACACATAAGTATTACAATTCTAGGAGAAGACGCATACAAATTGCATTATACATATACTGCTGTGGGAGCATACATCAATAATTATATTATCTCTGCAAGATATTCCAAAGAGGATGAAATAAAATTCTCTTATTTGATAGTCATGCATGGAAATATATGAATGAAATTTGCATATAATATAATGCAGTTTCTTACCCTTGATGAGATGTGCATTAACCATTTGAAAGAAAGAACAGTATTTATGTATTTTGATTATGACAGTGGCGTGACATGTGACAACCAAATATTTGCATAGAAAAACTAAGTTTGTGAGGTTCACAAGGAAGAAGTTGATAAGCAGGGACATGTACAGATGGGAGGGACAAGAGATAGAAGAAGCAGCAGAATATAAGTATCTAGGGATTGTACTGCAGGGAGACCTCAGGTGGAACAAACATGTAGAGAGGGTGGTTGCAAAGGGAAGAAGTGCTCTGGGTATGCTGGGAAGGGTGCTGAAGGGAGTCACCTGTGAGGGGAAGGAGAAGGCGTATGGCACAATGGTACGGCCAATGTTAGAATATGCTGCAGCAGTATGGGACCCGTATGTGGATGCGAGAACTGAAAAAGGTGCAGAGAAAGGCAGCAAGATGGGTGAAGGGTAGGTAGAGAAGGCATGGGCAGGATGATAAGGAAAAAGGGAACTATAGACTATCAGTGATGATGAAAGAAATGGGGTGGAGCTCATTGAAGGACAGGAGGAAAGTTGAATGGTTAGTCAGGATGTACAGGGTGGTGAATGAAGAGGGAGGATGGGGAGGGCTACACTGCAAGCTAAGTAATGGAGTGTTTAGAGGAAGAGGAAACAACAGTGAGAAGCTTCAGAGGGAGTGGAGGAGAACGGAGTGGGGTAGGCAGTCCATGCTTGTGAGGTCTGTGAGGGAGTGGAATGTGTTGAGGGAGGAATTGGTATCTGTGAGAGGGGTTGGTAAGTTCCGGAAGGGAGTGGAAAAGGAGTTGGTTGAGTGAAGGAGAGGTGAGCTCGCCACTGGGCGGTAGCCTAATTGCAAGTGTATGTATATATGTCTTCGGTTTTGAACTCGTGACCCTTACCGGGAATTTATGTTACGCTACACAGTAAATAAACTACTTACTCTAACAAGGTAACTTACAGTCACAATCATACCCTAGCCCACGTAGTGTGACGAGCACGGAATTCCATGCCTCGAGTTTCCCTTCTTCATCTTTAAAACCCCGATTGGTCTTGTCATATAGAATAGGTTTGGATTCGATTATTTCAACCAAAGAAGCCTGATAGCATTCCCTAGTGGTCATTTTTTTTTGCGACAGTTAATAATTACAAATTCTGGATAACCGAAACTGTCGGTTTAAAACAGTATACATACGTTTCAAGACTTAAAAATAAATAAATAAATAACAATACTGGCGCATAACACAACACGCGTACTAAACACAACATACGTGCATAAGCTAAACATAACTTTTTTCGTATGGAATTGAGCCACTTAGGTCCATAGACTACGAATGTTGCAAAACTACTGAAACTGATGTGATACTGGTATCGATACTTTACTTTTGATAACGGGTTTTTTAATCGATATTTCTAATTCATAACTTATCATTATCTTATCAGTAAAATATTCGATACCAATGTTTTTTTTTTTTTTTTCGTTGCCATCAGTGATGATGAAAGAAATTGAGTGGAGTTCATCGAAGGACAGGAGGAAAGTTGAACGGCTAGTCAGGATGTAGAGGATGGTGAAAGGAAGAGGGAGGATGAGGAGTGCTACACTGCAAGCTAAGTAATGGAGTGTTTAGAGGAAGAGGAAACAACAGTGAGAAGCTTCAGAGGGAGTGGAGGAGAACGGAGTGGGGTAGGCAGTCCATGCTTGTGAGGTCTGTGAGGGAGTGGAATGTGTTGAGGGAGGAATTGGTATCTGAGAGAGGGGTTGTTAAGTTCAGGAAGGGAGTGGAAAAGGAGTTGGTTGGGCGAAGGAGAGGTGAGAGAGCTCGCCACCGGGCGGTAGCCTAATTGCGAGTGTATGTATGTTATGTTGCTGGTTTCCTCAGTTAATTTTGAACATTTTCAATCAAAGTGATCCAAAACCGAAAAGATGTGTTTTCCTCCATAAAAAAAATAATTTGAAAAGCAGCACACACCAGATGCCCAAATATTTCTAATACTAACAAATGCTGCACTCTGTATTTTTTAAAAGCAAATATCAGATATGAAAAATGAGGGGTGGAATGTGTCGTCCACACTGCTATCATAAACTTAGGAGACGAGGTAGGCCATAACCTAAAGATAAGGTAGACCGATCTCGCTGGCTGCGTACAACCAATCTCCGTGTCCCATCATTTAACTTATTTTCTGCCAACACAATTAGTGAAAATGGCATTTTCGTATTTAAGGTTAGGAAACTTTATATACAGGTTCTTAGATATGTTTTTATTCTTTCCTAACTCATTTTTAATGTAGTTTGACTAAATTCGAAATAGTAATTTGTGTTTGTCATTTAAAACTTAAGATGTAAACCAAAATGTGCATCATTGTTGACCATGTGATTTTGACAGTTGTGTTTCTTTGGGTTAGGTCAATGTTGGGTACGTGCGCAGATATAATAGTGGTCTACCTCATCTTTAGTCGATGAGGTGAATAAAATCACTTTGCATTAAAAATTGGTCAGAGGAAGAATACATAACGGCATTTGTTTTGTAAACCATGCTGTTTTCGCTTGGCTGTTAATCTGTTCACTGTTGGGACATAGAGATTGGTTGTTCGCAGCCAGGGAGATCGGTCTACCTCATCTTATGTCTATGGTGCAAACTGCAAACAGTTATTTCTCTGACGGCATATGGTAGGTTTTATAAATAAAACATAATAATAAACGTTTACCAGTTTTCTTATGATTATTTCGAATGTTTGAGTACTCCTATATAATGTTTTCCATTTAGTTCAGAACTAGTTAAATATGTCGCGACACAGAATTGTAAGGTCTATGAACTACAATGACGGTAGGTTGAAATGACGTTTTGCTTATCAAGAATCCAGGAGACGTGAATAAGAAATTCTGGGAAGTTCGAAAAATTGTTAAATTTTATGTTCCAGAGTACGATGGTTATGATGATGTATACGGACATTCTGTGGAAGATGAATATTCAATCTCGCCAAGTGATGGTAAGTTATAGTATTTTTATTCACTTTACGCCAGCAGCAACTTTTCTATGATGAAAAGCCACGTTAACTGTAATGTTACGTAAGGTACAATGCGCAGTCCATGTTGAAGTATTGTTTGTAAACACTGCTCGGTTAGTTTGGGAATAAAGAAACTGTGGGAAAACAATCTTCTAGCCAAATAATGTCAATAAATTAAACCGAACTGGAAGTTAACAACTGATTTGATTCCTTAAACTAAATTTTGTTAAATTACCAAACATAATTTTAATTGAGTAATGAGATAACTTGTAAAATTATTGATCGTTCGATTATTTAATTGTAATCGAGTAATCAATTATTTTAAAATAATTGTTTAGTCACGATTTTCAACTTTTTATACTTAAAAAAACATTACAGATAGTACCTACTGTTTTACATTTATTTAATATATATATATATAATTTAATTATATGTTATTGCCTCTAGAGTCAAAGCTCCTATAAAAGAGGCTGTACAGTAAGAAAATTATGGCGACAGAAAAGCATTACAAAAAAAAAGCAAACTTACATAGCATGTATTATTAACTACTGATTTTTTAAAATATTGTATCCTGACACATATACATACACTTGTAATTAGGCTACCGCCCGGTGGCGAGCTCTCTCAATTCTCCTACACCAAACCAACTCCTATTCCACTCCCTTCCTGAACTTAACAACCCCTCTCTCAGATACCAATTCCTCCCTCAACACATTCCACTCCCTCACAGACCTCACAAGCATGGACTGCCTACCCCACTCCGTTCTCCTCCACTCCCTCTGAAGCTTCTCACTGTTGTTTCCTCTTCCTCTAAACACTCCCTTACTTAGCTTGCAGTGTAGCCCTCCCCATCCTCCCTCTTCATTCACCACCCTGTACATCCTGACTAACCATTCAACTTTCCTCCTGTCCTTCAATGAGCTCCACCCCATTTCTTTCATCATCACTGGTAGTCTATAGTTCCCTTTTTCCTTATCATCCTGCCCATGCCTTCTCTACCTACCCTTCACCCATCTTGCTGCCTTTCTCTGCACCTTTTTCAGTTCTCGCATCCACATACGGGTCCCATACTGCTGCAGCATATTCTAACATTGGCCGTACCATTGTGCCATACGCCTTCTCCTTCCCCTCACAGGTGACTCCCTTCAGCACCCTTCCCAGCATACCCAGAGCCCTTCTTCCCTTTGCAACCACCCTCTCTACCTGTTTGTTCCACCTGAGGTCTCCCTGCAGTACAATCCCTAGATACTTATATTCTGCTGCTTCTTCTATCTCTTGTCCCTCTCATCTGTACATGTCCCTGCTTATCTTCTTCCTTGTGAACCTCACTACCTTAGTTTTTCTTACATTTATTTTAATTTTATTTTTCCTCATCCACAACCATATTTTATCAATGTCTGCCTGCAAATTTCTGCCCCCTCTCCCACTGCAGCAGATACAACACAATCATCTACAAACAATCTGATTTTTCCCCTAATCCCCAAACCCATGTCATTTACCATTATGGAAAATAACAAAGGACCCAGCACGCTTCCCTGTGGTACACCTGACGTAACCTCCTCTTCCTCCGACATTGCCTCCCCTTCTTTCACCCTCTGCCTTCGCCCCATGAAGAAGTCCCCTATCCATTCCACTACCGTCCTGTCTGGTATCAGCGCCTCCTATTTCCTCATCAATGTCCGATGGGGCACCTTATCAAATGCCTTCTCAAAATCTATGAAGTACGCATCCACCTGCTTCCCCTCATCAACTACCTGCACCAGATCCTCTAATAACCCAGCCAGCTGAGTCTCACATGAGTAACCCCTCCTGAAACCATGCTGGGACTCCAACCAATTCCTATTGTTCATAACCCTAACCACATACTGCACCACCAGCCTCTCCATTACTTTTCCTGTACTTGATGTGAGACTCACCGGTCTGTAGCTGCCAAGCCTCCCCCTATCCTCTCCCTGCTTGTGTGTAGGTACCACCATAGCATCCTTCCAATCTTGTCGTAACTTATCCTCTCCTAAGGACTTTTTAAACAGCACTTCCAAATATTTCGCCAACTCCTTGCCACCAAACTTTAGTGCTGCGTTTCCTATCCCATTTTGGGGATTTGCTCCCCTGCTGGCACTGGGACTCTGGCACAAACATACATTAAACATACAAATAGCATGAAAATATGTTAAATTGCAAAAACACACACTATTTTTCAGTGCAAATGAAAATTATTTCTGGGGAAACCCCAAGCTTCGCTAATGTGTAACGCTTCGCATCGCCACAAAAAAATATTTCTGGCATGCCTTGAATCATCGTTTTGGGGATTTGCTCCCCTGCTGGCTAGGTGTATAATGTTTGGCTTCGCTTGCACAGTATTTTCTCCTGTGGAGGGGGCTACGTTTGAATATCATACATTATCACAGTAACATTTGGGTGTGTGTATTGATAATACTGTGAATTTACATATTATTTGGTTAGGTTTTTTTTTAACGAAAACTATTTTATTAAGAAAACGTACATATGTTACATTTTTTGTACCCCCGCAATTTCCCTGATGTAATAAGCCCTCGTCACTATCTACGATTAATATACTATGGTAAAATGTAAATACTACATCACAAACTGAAATAATCACTTGTTGCTCATAGGACTCAGTGTGTATACTATTTGACGAAATTCCACACACGCATCGCAGCACACGTATTATCACAAAATTATTTAAATCAACACATCAAACACAATGAATTGCAATAAAACACGCAAAAATGCACAGCTAAATCACACATGACCGGCTGGTAAAATGGCAGTCCAAAAACTGAACTTGGAACATTCTTATAATATGCCTGTCACGTAAACCAATTTGTTTCCTTTATCTGTACATCATTGGTCACTGAATATACAGTAACATAAAATGGCAATCCACCTCTGATATAAGAGCACATCATCTCAGAACCTATTTGTACTACATGCCTGACTACTAGTAATACATTATAAAGTACACTCCTCGTCAATATAGACAAGGTAAGACTTGAGAAATTCACCAGAATTACATAATCTTCAGACACTGTTTATTACCTGTGTTGTATACTTGAATAACCCTATCGCTGCTGCATAAATATAATACCCCGTAAATTACATTTTACACATAAAAGATTTGTTTCAAACTGTAGGCCTATTCTTATGTGTAATACAATCCAGCGACCTGATATAAATATATTGGACATAAATTATACCTCTTTTAATGCATAAACACTATAATCTTGATAACGCCCCTCACTATCACTGTTATGCAATTCATACACAAACTTTGCCGGACAACCAACAATAGAGAAATCGTCACTACGAACATCTTACCCAGACGTCCTCTTGAGTTCCACTGACCTTCAGGGGGTGGCGTGCTCCACTTCCAGTACCAATTATTCATGCGCCCAATCACAAAATCCGCTGACACATATTTACACACTTGCTTATAAAAAAGTACTGAACATTACCGCCCGCCGAGACCGGCTGAGGTCTCCAAATTTTAGTCACAATACACATTCACTATGTACAGCTAAGTCATAACTGGTGATGGAACACTACTGAACTGGCAGACGGTACAGCTTATGTACAGGTCTGCACAAATGTCCCTTCTGCATATGTAAATCCACCACTCGAGTAACGTCATCCTTTCTAGGGTGGAGCTTGATGACCCTGGCTAAACACCAGCCCACAGGTGGAACACGCTCTTCTCCAACTAGAACGAACTCTCTCACAGCGAGTCCTGGTTGCTGGATTTGCCACTTCCCCCAGGCTTGTAGTTGCTGTAAGTAGTCTTTATACCAACGTATCCAGAACTGTTTGGCTAGTGCGCATAGCATTTTCCATCTTCTGGACAAACATATATTGCCATCGTCAACTTCGTAAGATTGGGGTACAGCAACAAGAGGCCTACTGTTGAGGAAGTGTCCGGGTGTAAGTGCTATCATGTCTCGTGGATCAGAAGAGACAGACGTAAGGAGTAAGAGCAGCAACAAAGCTGTCTGCAGTCGGATTGATTACAACTTCAATGTGGATAGCTTTCGTAGCAACATATGAAGATAGATAGTTATGCCTTCAGGATAGCACACCAACGCAGCTTGTTAACTCTGATGGAGATCGGTCCAGCATAGTCCGCTCCAGTTCGCACGAAAGCTCCAGCAGGTGTGACTCGTTCTGTGGTTAAATCAGCCATTAGTGGAGGACTGTTGACAGGCCGGTACCGGAAGCAACGTGCACAGTTGAAGACCCGAGACCGGATCAAGGATCGAGCTGACAAAATCTAAAACTGTTGAGACACAAGAGACTGCAGTAGTTGTGGTGGAGCATGTAGGTACTTTATGTTATGATATTCTACCAAAGCTTCAACAGTACTATGGTCTTTTAGCAATATGATTAGGTGCTTTGTGACATATTCAACATTTGCATGTGACAAATGCCCACCCGCCCTGAGCACAATACTGATCCTAAAAGGGTTGAATGCTGCAGTCACATAGAACAAGGTTTCCCCCTTTGGAATCGTTTCAAGTCATCTTCGAAACATGACCTTTGGATACATCTACACACTATGGAAGTTGCTTGTTCTAATTCAACAGATGATAGGGTTTTGCTGCTAGGAGGTTGCCCCTGGTAGTGCTTCACAAAACCCATAAAATAGACCATGACTCGAACAAGTTTTGACCAAGACGAGAATTTCTGTAACAGTGGAAGCTCTTCAGGGGGATCATGTGTGCTCAGAAGAACCAGCTGGGATGACTCAAGTTCTGGGACGTCTGAAGTCTCATTCACTAGGGGCGGTGGCCACTGGTCAGGTGGATCAATTAACCATTGAGGGCCATGCCACCAGAGGGCATGACAACTTAGGTCATGGGGAAGCAGACCACGAGAAGCACAATCTGCAGGATTGTCTCTAGAAACAACATGTTTCCAACACTGAGGTGGAACCCATTCCTGGATTTGAGAAACTCAATTTGCGAAAAAGGTTTTTAACATGTAGGGTTGAGTCTTGATCCAGGTGAGTGCTACACTAGAGTCAGTCCACGTATGACTGGCAGTGACTGTTAAATGTTGAGTGAGGAATAGGTTCGTTCAGATGCATCTGCAAAACCGTGTAGCTCTACACAAGCTGCATCAGGACAAATGAAACGTGGCAAACTAAGGGTTTCAAGGTTAACAAGTCCCTCGATATACTGATTCCACTTCTCTCGTGTTGATGACGGTAAGGGGTCGTCCCAACCCACGCCTTGGGTTCACAACCACTGTAGCAGAATTTTGGCCCATGCTGCCACTGGAGATAACCAGTCCATGGGATCGTAAATGCGAGCTATCTGTGTCAAAACAATACGTTTGGTTGGGACACCATTGCAGATATTTAAATGGTAAAAGAAAACATCAGTCTCTGGGCTCCACTTAACACCCAGAATATTCACTACAGGCGGAGATGAGAAGTCAAGCACTTTGGAATTCTCACTATGAGATACAGGAATGTCATCCAACAACTGTAGCTGGTCACTCGACCATTTCCTAAGTTCAAAACTACCCCTTCCTCTACCAATGATGCACCAGTTACAATATCATATTAAAAAATGTGATTTTGAAGAGTATTTTGTGTGAGGGGATAATGGAGACCCTCATCAATGGCCAACTGGTGTAAGGTACGAATCACCAGAAACAGAGAAGGTGTAACTCCATAGGTTACAGTATTAAGTTGGAACACTGCAAGTGGGAGAGAGGGGTCTTCACGCCACAGAATAAGTTGATATGGTCGATCATCCTCATGGGTTAGAATCTGCCATTACATTTGCTTTATTTCGCAAGAGAAAACCACACTATAGAGTCTGAACCGTAAGATGACATTGCATATCTCATTTTGAAGCTTGTGTCCACAGAGGAGAGTATCGTTGAGGGATACATCATTTGAAGTCCTGGCACTATCATTCAAAAACCACCCACAATTTGGTGGTTAAACTAGTCAGTTTGTACACACCATGGTGAGGGATAAAACATTCAAAGGTTTCTCGACTTTCTACCTGTTGGGTGGAGTGGGCATAGGGTTCCATATGACCTGAAGTTGCATAATCAGACATGAGGTCCTTGTACATTGTTTTCATGTCCGGTTGAGATGTGAGTTTGCGCTCCAGAGCATAGAATCTGTTTTCTGAATTTATGTACGAACTTCTGATACGTTGTCCCTCAGATTTGAATGGGAAGCAAATCTTGTATCTACCCTATTCATCTCGAGAGTGAGTAGCCATGAAGTGAGTCTTGCAGAAGTCTGCATCCGGTTGTTTCGCAACTACATGAGGGGGTTCCTCAGTTTCCCAAAACTGTTTGAGAATTGAGTCTAGCGAATCCTCAGTCTCCACAAACATGGAAATCAGTTCTTGATCAGAGCTGGCATTCAGTTCAGGGTATTCTCCCAGGAACATCCAACCAAATTTAGACTCCAGCACAATAGGCATGTGCTGACCTAGTTCAAGTCGCCCACTCGTACAAACTCGTGCATAGATGTCGGCACCCAGCAACATGTCAACAGGACCAGGTTTGTCAAACTGGGGATCAGCTAATGGAAGAGAGCCCAATTGGTTATGAACACATGGATCCACAGTTGCTCGGGGTAAATTGCTGGTGATTTTAGAGACCACGAAAAGAGAGTGAGTAAAGGAACATTGAGATGCAACAGAGTATTGGATTTTACAACTGACAGCTCCCGTCAAGTTGACTATACCATGCGCGAGATCACAGACCCTTTCCTTGACCTTTTGAACAGGTAAAGACAGCACTTTTGCAGCTGCCTCTGTCACGAAGGATGCCTGAGCCGCACTGTCCAGTAAGCATTGAACCACGTGTGGTTTACTGTCAGCATCATACATAGTTACCAGGGCAGTAGATAACAACACTGAAGTATGACCACGAGCTGAAAAGACACCCACAAATTGTTCAGTCTCAACATCAGCATTTGAAGTATCATTTTCAACACGAGTTATTGGATTAGGCGTAGATTGCCTCTGTTTGCATTGAAAACATGTCTGAGCTGAGGAACATGACACTACAGTATGGGCTGTTCCCAGGCAGTTGAAGCAGAGTTTCTTACTGCGATCTATTGACTGTCTTTTTGATGGTGAGGCATTAACAAACTGTGAACATATATACAGGATGAGTGGTGAGGCATTAACAAACTCTGAACACTTATACACAGACTGAGTGGTCTGCTGACAGACAATACACAGCTTTAACTGATTGGGCTCAGAATTAGTGACAAATACTGATTTGGGTGGTTGTGTTACATGACTTGTTTTTTGAAAGTTGACCTTCTGGGCTATTTGACTGGTGCTTGTTTTGACTCCTATATCAATAGCACAGTCCATAGTAGAAACCTTTACAAGCAGAAACTCTACAAGTTTTGAATCCTTAGGCGTATCATTAGTCCGTCCTGCACGCAAGCTTACAAACTGAGTGCGCAGCTCCACGTCCATCTTTCTCATCAAGACTGTGACAAGAACAGGATTTTCCTCAGTTACGTTACAGCCTAATCCCTCAAGGGCTCGTGCATTTTCATTGAATGTGCTGACAAAATGCCTGATGGATTTGTGATTTGTGATGTTGACAGAATGCAAATTGAGGATTCGGTTTATATACAATGTTGTCAGCTTTCTCAAATTTTGGTTCCGAGATGTAAGAAGTTCCCATGCCACAGGATAGTTCTCAGAAGAAATTGGAAGATTTTTTACTAATTGTAAGGCTTCTCCTGTGAGACAACCCATTAAATAATGAAACCTTTCAACATCAGACAGACTATGATTGTTGTAAATGGTGGCTTGATACAACTGCGAAAACATAGGCCAGTCTTCGCACTGACCAGAAAAGTAGACAAATTGATATTGGGAAGCCTTACATTTGCAGATGGACCTGCAACAGGTGGAGTTGATTTACTTAGAACAACTTGCCTACCCTAAAACGAAGCCACAATACCACGAGTGTCAAACAGTAAGCTAAACAGCTCATTATGTTTAGAGGCCAAAATATTTTCATCCAAGTCATCAGGAAATGGATCTGACTGCAGTAAGATGTAACATATTGAATTTACAATACTATCAATGGCCTCCAGTTGTACACTAAGTGCGTTTACCTCATGTACAATTTCTACAGTAATAAGTGTTAATTCCTGAGGACGCTCACTGGTGTGCCGTAATTTAGTTTCCTCAAGTGGCAATTTCAGTAGAAATTCTGTGAAACTCGTGTCAAAAAATTTCTACAATGAAGAAAGCGAAAAAAAATAGTAGGCCTACTTAGAAGACAAAGCTCTAACCTATCATGTTGTAACACAAACGAGGTCATGCACATCTGATTATGTGCAAAAATAAAAAATTCAAAAATACACAAAGTAACAAACACAACTGAGAAGAGAAAATATGGGCAAAATTATTCACCCACATGGCGAACTAATTTGCGACAGAGTGGATAACATCACAAAAATGGAAACTAACACATCGCAATCAACATTGCACAAGCTATCACAAATATGTAGAATCCCTTGTAAATGGTGAAATGAGGGCAGATATCTTGTTTCTTCACAGGATGTCTGAACAGCAGGTGATTTTCTGCGGTAGCGCCGGTACTTGATTGACGAGTGTGGGAGACTTCAATTATGTAGCACACACAATCGAGTGACGAAATAAACAGGTAATCGCTGATCGGTATCACATGTGATGCAATCCAGCCCGGAGGACCAAAAATGTAATGTAATTCATACACAAACTTTGGCGGAAACCAATGATAGAGAGATTGTCACTATTAACAACTTACCCCGACGCCATCTTGAGTTCCACTGATCTTCAGGGGGTGACACGCACTACTTCCAGGACCAAGTATTCATGCACCCAATCACAAAGTCCGCTGACACATATTTACACACTTGCTTATTAAAAAAATACTGAACAATCACATTAAATTTTCTTAACAGCAAACTATATGAAGTCCCTTAAAATTCCTAGTAATTACGATTAGTAATAATCATATCTAAGGTATTATTTTCCCAATTTTCGAAAAAGCCCCTATTCTAGAAAATTACCAAAATGTCAACCAATTACTCCAATAAATAGTAAGACATAAAATTTTTGCATTAAATTTTTTGTGTTGTACTATATTTCAAAATCGTAAAGCTTGGCGACATTCCAGAATTATAGTGGGTAAAAGAGGGACTGCCGGAAATCAAACCCAGTTTGCGTGGGTGGGTGGCGGGTAGTCTGGTCGCTACACTGCCCAAAAAACCCGCTGGTGAAAGACAACTTCTCACGTGTGACTGTTGGGAATCCAGCCAAGTTCGCCTTTGTGGAAGGTAACAAGTCATGACTTCT
This sequence comes from Dryococelus australis, assembly GCA_029891345.1. Lineage (NCBI taxonomy): Eukaryota > Metazoa > Arthropoda > Insecta > Phasmatodea > Phasmatidae > Dryococelus > Dryococelus australis. Next base: position 6,650,641 of record CM057007.1, on the reverse strand, counting down.
AAACCATGTGCCTCTATTTGCATTATGAAAGATCAAATTAATATGTTAGGTGTTTTTAATTACATTACTTTGTCATTGTGACCAACGCTTACACTTGCAGTTATGTGTGGGTATTAACGAGCATCCCAGGGGAACAAGAGAACTTTTTAATTTTATGGATTAATCAAACAATAACTATGTATACAGTAAAAATTTAAATTTTCAATTTAAGTATTAAAATTATAAAACTGAGGGAGGTGGTGCAGTGGTAACTCACTGGACTACATTCTGGAGGACCTGGTCCGGCCATTCTGATTTCGGTTTTCCACGGTTTCCCAAAATCTCTCTAGGCGACTAGGTGAATGCTGTGATAGATCTTTAACAAAGGCCATGGCCAATTCCTTCCCATTTCTTTCTCGATCCCTCTTTCCTGAGCGATTTGCTCCGTCCCTAATGACCTCGCTGTCGACAAAACGTTAAGTCCAATTACCTACATACCTAAAAAATTATAAGTATTATCTTAATCCATGAATTTTTTAAAATTAGATGTTTTACCCCATTATTTTCTGAGAGATATAGTATCATAATCCAACTCAACCAGGATTGGAATGATAAAGGTTGTATATCTGAATTGACAGTATGCCCTCGTTAAGTAAGTATGTATGCTTACGTGTCCTCATGTGTACTTGCCTAGCCTATTGGGACACCTCTTCATATTATTCTCATCACACATTCTGGCAGCAACAGCATGAAATACAAGAAACTAGTAAAATGTGCTACATGGAAGCAGGAACATGTGTTTATTCTTAGCCAACAGGTATAGTTAGTTACAAAAAACAAAACAGATAACTATCAAAATTGATTTGGACCTCTGCTTGTGTTTATCAGTTACTGTTACGGAGGCCGACTAATACTTTCAGAATATAAAATAGTTAGAAGCTGCCTTTTCACTGGAGAAATAGATTAGTTGGTGACCCAAAAGTGTACACTAACACTTGAATCTCTTTTCGTAATAAATATTTACTAACTTTGAAACTGAGTTCTGTGAAATCTTAACAAAGAGCAATAGACCAAGAAGGTGCTGTGGTAACTAATGAGCTTAAGTTCCTGTTCATGGGTGCAAATAAGTTTTAATGAAGTTCTTAAAAGCTTAAATGGTAAGTAGGCACTATCGTTTGTTGGCAGCAATGTCATTAGAGATTGAACCAGGACCATATGCAATAGTTGTGAGACAATTGAAAATACACACGTGCCTTATCGGTGACTGAAACCCAGGAAACCTTGTACCGTAAGCTAGCGGTCAACCAACTGCATCACGGAGCTAGGATTCAGAGCATCAACTTATGTTTTCAATTATAGGATTTACTAGCTTGAAATATTTACAGGGCCATCATTTTGAAAATACGTGTCTGAGCCACTTAAACAGTTAAGTTTGCATAGCCTACCATAGTACTACTTGCATGAAGAGGTTGGTTTGATTGGTTCATGTCATGAAAACTTTCACTTTCTTATTTTATGCTATTGTATAAAATTGCGCAAAAGAAAAGGTTCTGCGTACAAGATACTTTCAATGTACAAAGTTTGGTTGATTTATGTTAAATTGTTAATAGATATGACAAAATTATCTAAAGTATTTATATGACCGCCATGTTGGAAATCAGTGCCTGACCTCACATAAATCGTGTAACTTTGCATGGCCGCGTGTAGCACAATCTGTCCTATAGTCTATTTGCGGTTTCTTCACACTTATTGAATCAAACCTTTGAAAAATCATCCTATGATATGATGTGTTTAGTTACTTCCTAAAAATACATCATGTAGCAAGTGCATTTTATACTTGTGTTACATAAGATGCCTTATTTTTTGGTTAAATTGAAATGTTATTTTGTATTTTATTTATAAAATACAAAGTTTAATTTATAAGTAATATTAATAAAAATAATGAGAAAACATGTGTGTTTGTAATGCCTAGTAAGAAATAGTTCTCGTGCAAAATATTATTATAGATGAGTGCGTGCGAATGCAGTGCGTTGTCCTTTGGTGAAATTTTCCAGACTTAGTTAAGCTTAGTTTGCAGGAGGTGAGGAATATCCTGGAAGTAGATTTTTAGCAGGACTCAAGGCAAGGAAAGTGTGAAGAAGCAGTTGCACCAAATCAGGTGCAATTAGCAAGCACACGCTATAGTAAACAATATTGGCAGGATCTCAAAGTTAGCGATTAAAAAACAGCGCACACAAAATTTCAGTGAAATGCATTTTATTTTATAAAATATTCTTCAAATCGTAATACTGACAATAATTGCTTGAAAAAACACAGCACAGCCTTTCATAATATCTGTTCTCCAAAATGAACATTAAAAAAAATTACAACGGGTGCTCTTTAAAATATTTCAGGTACAAAAAGGACTGATTATCACCAAAAATTCAATTGAAATTACAATTGCTTTGATACTACATGGAACAGGTAATTCTTGACTATATTACAATTCACTAGCACCCAAAACTGTGCCTAAAGCAAGTAAACCTAGATTTATACTTGACCACAATATCGAGGAAAGTGCTAAGGTGCGTTCACGCCTGAACGAATGGCAGCTTTAAAAAGTGCAATGCTAGCCTAAAACCATAATCTCTCAAGCGCTGTAAATGCTTTTGAACAGACAAATAATAAACGGGCTTCTACATAAAGCCCTAACAAAGTAATTAAAATACAAATTCCACTCAAAGGTTGAGGTTTTAGTGTGAACCCTGCTGTTCACTTTTAATTTGCGAGTCGCCTGAATGGGCGGGGCATGCCACCTGCTTTCACGCCGCGTAAAACGGCCAAGAAACAATTGCTCAACTCAGGAGCACAGGCACCAAGTATGGGACGAGAATTGACATTGACTAAGCTCGCTAAAATTGTCAAAATGCAATTTTAAAAAATCTTCCAAAAGGATGATGAAAAATGACAGCAAATATAATGCTCAGGCCTCAAACACTGCAAAATTCTACAAGTGACATTAAAATTCATGTGCATTAATATTCCAACTAATACTCAACAAATTGAAATCTTTAAAAGACAACACAATCATTATAATAAGCAGAAAAGGTGGCTGCGTGCAGCCCTACCAAAGCGCCTAATCTGCATGACACATTAAAATTTAACTTAAAAAGCCATAGCTGATACAACCTCGCTAGGGGCGCCTGACTAAAATGAAAATATATTAGCAGGCAGAACAAAGCCCTAGAAAATAACTTAGGTACACTAAACAAAATATTAAAAGACTTCTGTCCAGTCGAGCAGTGAGCTGACGACGCAGAGCATATAGGAACTAGGCTCATGGCAAATGGGTCTAAATGTTGAACGAGCCATTTCATTTCTCATAAGTTAACAAACGCACAATATAAATACACTTAAGAAATATTAAAACGTATCTACAAAGCTCCAAAAGGAGTAACCTATCCAAAATATTTAATATGAACTAACAGTCTACTAAAAATACAGTCCAAAATCACTAAGGGCCACTCTAAGCACTACGCCCTCAACTCACTACAAATGTTTACGCCTCTCACCCGGCATTACAAGAATATTACCTGCACTAAATATTCAATATTAATCAGATATTACTTTAGTATAAGTTGTACTGATGGAGGTGCGTCGCAGAAGCTCTATCTCTCGAAGAATTGCGCACCATATCGGCCTATCGGAGTAGTATTATGAATATCAGCTGAGTGTTACTTGCACGGATAAGACAACAGACAAGAAGAGCCTGCTGAATATTCACTTACAAAAATCTAAGCTTGAACATGTGACGCAAGCAGGAAGGGGGGAGCGGTAGAGGGAGAAGCAAGGAGAAGGGAAAGGGAACGAGAGCGTTACAAAGAGGTCGGCTCGGGCGCTGTCCACGTGCGGGAAACTACGTAGAGGGCGCTAATATGTCCAATAATGAAATAATGCGGAAAAGTACATAGTTATTTGGTGGCGCCAAACAAACTACAGCGGAACATAGTTCCAATTAATGAACGCATACACTCAAGCGTTGCACAGTGAATGGATTATACTTCAAACACATACATTTATATGGCTTACCATAGTAGGTACTGCTAGTTTGCTTAATCTACTAAGAATCTTTAGAATGTTTCATGTTGTGCTATCTTACAAAATGGCGAGGAAAAATAGTTATTTGTTGGAGTATATGATGATTGCAATAAATACTTTCAATATACATAATTGGCTGAATGGTGTAGTAGATATGTCAAATAAATATGAAAAATTTGTATGGCAACCATTTTGAAAATAGCTGCATTATCAATTTTAAATTGCACATGTTTACATGACCTAACATAATATTATTTACTTGCCAAATTTGCAGACAATCGGTCCAGTAGTTTTTGAGGTACAACGTAAAAGCTTTATTTTTACATGTAGTGTTACCTTCCAAAATGGCAAACCTACAGCAATATCCATCTCTGAATTTAATGCTTACATGATGCACTATCAACATACAAAATTCTTGTTTAAATTGGTTGAATGGTTCCCAATATATGACATCGCCCTAAATTTTAAGATGACTGCCATTTTGAAAATAAGCACTCACTGTGGTCGAAAACTGTAAAAGTCAGATGTCCGTACTAAGTACTATATGTGTACAGAGTTTTGTAAAATTTGGTTAATGCGTTAAAAAGTTTTTAGTAGGAGACACACGTATACACACACACAAAGGAAAATGATCTCGTACGCTTTTCTTTCCTTTGGAAAGTAGGTTAAAAATTACTATCTACACGCCACATTTTGCATTTAGCCTATGAAATATTTTCAAGGGAAAAGAAGTAAATATGACTAAAACCAATATTTGTAAGACTTTGCTGTGCAATTACCATAAAGGAAATGAAACGAGTATGGAATAGCATCCGTAGTGTTATTCACTGGCTTTCACAATGTGTGATATCATCCCACTGTGTTACATATCTAATTTACTATGAGAAACTCAGCAGGTACCAGAGAAAGAGTAAGAGAAAAAGGGGAGGGGGGAGTCTGCAGCAGTGCTTCCTTATGGCCAGATGTGACCTTGAGGTATTTAAAATTTTGACTGGATTTTTCTTAAACTCGTGTTCATGTGTATAAAACAAGAAACACAGACTTACTACAGTAGCCATAAATATCAACATTAGTTTTGCAAAACTACACCAAATGTTAGAACTAATTTAATTTGTTCACTGCCAGCTTAACTTGTGACCTGCACACCGGTTCATTTTGTAGTGTATATATAGTTATGCAGTGTGATTTTGTCAAACGTTTAAGGTGTCTTTGTTTTGCAGAAGCAGAGTTCATGTATGACCGCACGAGGCAGCCACAGATGTCAGCCTTCTTCAATGAGGGCGAGGACATAGTAGAGGAGGACGAGTTGGAGACGGACGGCGGTGAGTCCCAGCGCCGGGACTCGTCCAACTACAAGTGGCCACGGCTGAGTGACACGGATGAGGCCAGGCTGCGCTCGTGCTTGGAGGAGATTCGGAACGTGGTCGGGGAATGTGTGCCGGAGCACGTGCTGGTTGAAACGGTCCTTAAGTGCGACTTTGACGTCCATCGATCGCTGGACCAGGTGCTGCAGTACTCCCAGGCTGCCAACAACTCTGCTCCTGCAGCCACTGGTGAGTCTTTCCCTTCCTGTCCTCGTGTACTCGTATTTGGACAGTGCTGCCACTGATCTGGAAAGTCAGGGAATTGAAAGTTGGTCATGGAAAGTCTGGGAAATGCAGTTATAGTCAGTGAAGTCAAGAGTATAATCCTTGTAGGTTATTTTTATCATGTCATACAAATTCTGATACTGGAAGTACAATTTATTTTCTAATGAACAGAATGAAGTACAATAGTTTGGTGATGTGAATTATTGGGCATTTCTTGTAAGTAGTAATGTGAATGATGTACAATAATATTTGGCTGTAGGCATGCCTTTAGGTAGAATACGTATTGTAAATTTTACTGATGCACAGCATTATTAGTAGTGTGTGTGCCTGTTTTTATGAAAGTAGCCATTGCAAAGTTTAAAGTTGCCGTACATACAGTATATGTGAAATCTAGATTATAAAATGCTCAGTTAAGAATGGCGCACACTTGTTCCAACCGGATTGGTTCGGATCCTCAAAATGTTGGAGTAGAATATTACCTTAGATTTATTAAGCATACTAAGCACTATTTCTGGCAGGGTCACATCCAGTTGTTTGCATGTGGAAAACATAGTAGACATTACTGTTGACTTGTACATTTTTCTTGGGTTACTTTCATTTCCCCCACCTTTGTATTCTATTGCTGTTCTGTTTTAATTCGACTTTACCCCGTCAATGTTGAAGACTTCAGTTGACAATCAACTTTCTTTCACTCTTGGGGCCATGGTTGGCGTAGTGGCTAGAGAGCTCACCTGTCACCATTATGAACGAGGTTCGATTCCCAGTGGAGTCGCTCCTGGATTCTCCACGTGTTGGAATTAAGCTGCAGGTTGGCAGGTTTTCTCTATTCCCCACTGTATCCACCTCCTTGCGCCCTTACTCCCTTCACTCTCTCTTGCTCCATGCAACCTCTCCCTCCACTCGTTTGCCGAGATCCTTGGCCACTCATTCACCAAGATTTTTGCCCATTCACTATCCAATTGAACATTAGAAGGGACATTTATTACAAGATGCAGGTGGTTTTGGTTTTGTCAACAAGTAGAGATAGTGTCGGCAGTTTTCAACTACAGTTTCAGATGTCGCAGTTGGCCTGTGCTTAACAGGGAGCCTATGTTTGTGGTTGAATTCGCAGAGGCTAATTTGACTCCCAAGGCTCTTCATTTGACACCAGTCTAAATAATGGGCATATGTGCCGTTTGATAGGTGTCCCTCAAGCCGGGGTATGAACAGCTTTTATATAAAAAACACTATAGGATTAAGCTGGTAATGAAATAAGTTTTTCATTGGCTATGTTTTATGGGATTTGCATTACACATCACAGATTGTGGTAAAAGTCTCTTAATGTGTGAAACTTGATTATTGTGTGCTACTCAAAACTGTTGATCTGTTCCAGATGGTCCGAAGCCGCAACGCCAGATACGTGTGAGGAACAGGGAAAGAGGTGAGATCTTGTTTGGTTTTCTGTTTGGACATTGTGTGTATGTGTGTGTTAGCTGCATTATTTTGTGTAGGAGAGGGTTATGTACTGATGGGTAATAAGGCTACTGGCTATCGAATATTCATTATAGTTAACCAAACACCATCACAATTTTAGGCATTACTTTGTGTTATTTCAAGCTAATAATATTAGATTCCAGTTTTTGTTTAAATACACACATTTTTTTTATATTAAAAAAATATTAAAAGTAATTTTTGCATATTTTTATTTTCTGCTTCGGAGTACTTTTGAATTATTTTGCTAATCATGTCTCAAATTAATTTGACACCTTTCATCTTTCTTCACTGCATTTCATTCAAATAGTTTTTTTTTTTCTTTTGCATGTTCCCAGACAAGTGAAGCTGTGATTACGTTATGTAATGACATGCAGGAACTATTTAATGTAATTTGTTTGATGTACAGTTGATGACTCTCAAAGTTGTGCTATTAGTGTGATGTAGGAGAGAGGATTGACTATGCTGACGGAGGTCTTGATGTGGAAACTTGCTTCTAGTTGATTATTTTCCAGGCACTTGCCAAAGAGGAGTGGCTCTTTTTTTTCCAAGTAGTGTTTCTCCCTATCCAGTTACAAAGGAAGCAGTTTTGTGGGAGCGAGTGCTTGGTAGTCATTCCTGCTCTATTTAGAACCTAACTCATATCACTGATAATTTCATAGTAGTTAAGATTGCAAATAGGCCGCTAGGATGCTACTAAATTATATAATAGGACAGGAATCCAAGTACTCGCAGTCTAGTACTTGTCAATAGGCACACACGCAGAGTAGGACGACGCAGTTGTAGGACACTGCAGTATGGTGGAAGGGCGTTGTTAGTAGTAAACCTAGCGGCCAGGTAGCAAAGTAGGGTGGGGCAGGAAAATTGAAAAATTGCAGGTACAGTAAGGAGCTGTGATTATCTTATATTGAGACCAGGCGGCTGCCTGGATTTTGTTATAAATTGGTGAGCTAATTCCCAGCATCTAAGTTCTAAGCTATTGCTGTGTCATCCTACTTTGTGTGTGCCTATTGACACTTACTAAACGGTGAGTACTTATGCATTGTGCGTACCCTTTTATTTGCTTAAAACACAAATACCTAAAAACATTTAAACTAGAGGTGTCAAATTTGTTTTCTTGATACACCTGATTCGATGAGAATCGTGAGAATCTAGTGTCTTACTACCTTGATCTCGATTCTTATAAGTTAAAGGTCACACAAGCTGTAAAACATGCACGTCGAACTAAGCTACAGTTCGACAACAAACCGCCTGCAAGTGCTAGTAACAATGGTGCAAAGTGAACACTCACAACTATGTGTGCAGTAATCTATGGCTGCAGTACAGCATGTTTGTTTATATTGACAGTTGTGCGTGAAACGAAAGTGTGATATTTAAATTGATACATTAAACGGACTGTTTTCATAAAATATCTAGTCTCAATAATTATGGAATATGCTGTAGGCAATGTAAAAGACCATAAATTGTCTATTATTTGTACATTTTATGTAAAAAGAAAAGGCAAAGGTGAGTGTAAAGTGTGCTAGAAATTAATACAAACACAGACCTGAACCAGTCTGTCTTGAGAGGACTTTTTCTTTTTAATAACGTGTATACTGCTTGTCTAGTTTATGTATGTATCTCATAATTCCTTTGCATTAAAAATTTTTAGTTCAAATTATCATTATTTTTAAAGCATTTTTGAGTTTCCAGAAAAATGGTTAGTGGATTTACCAAAATTATACTGTATTTTAAAAGTGGTGCCTTTTAAATAATTACTGTTTTAAAAAATGTTAACTATGATTGCTTTTCAGTAAGTGTCTTGCACCTAGACAAAAAGTGATTTATGTTGTAAATATGCTTTTGCGAGGTTTATCAAGATAATTAAAACCACACAGCATAATTAAAATCCAGAACTATGTAATACATGTCATTTGTGTCAAAAATAAATATTACCAATAACACCTAAATCTAACAAAAAAAACACCAAAATGTTCTTAAAAATAAAAGCACAAAATCTTGCCTCTGCTAATTATATAAGTCTGAATGTTACATAAATATAGGAAATTAACTTCACTCAGCAGACCAGAAAGTCTTTTCTGTAATTGTCTTCATATTTCTGTCTGTACATTGACCTACAAAACAAAATTTCAAAAGGATACAATGACTTTAAGCATAAGTTGATAATCCCTATATCCTAATTTATGGTATCAGAATCGAGGTAGAATCTAGTAAAATGTTTTGCAATTGGAATTGAGAAAAATGTATATTTTGACATACCTAATTTAAACTAATTTCCACCTTTACATTATTAAGTTTGCTAAGGGGAGAGAATTTTAGAACCAGTTTTTGCAGAAAGATGCACCATTGTGTGTTTCTGATACCAAATCTTGTACTATACAATATATCTTGGTTGTTACATTAGGTTATGGGAAAACACTCAGTGAGATACTGACCTGACTCTTGGAAATGATCAGTAAAAAAAACCTGCCATACAGTCTGTAACATAGTGAAACAATAAATATCCTTCCTCTTTCTTTCCAGCACTTCAGCCTTCCCTCAGCCACTTGACATATGGCATTGTGTAACAACAGGGCTTCTGGTTCTTTTGTTTCATGTCCATTCCTTGTGCCACCATCTGATGTGATTTTCTGACCTTCTTTACTGCCTGTGTGCAAGGTAAGATGATGATTCACCAGAGTGTTTTTTAGATGTTAAACATAGTGCTCACTTCCTGAAGCAGAGCCTTGAAATAATACAAATAAGGACTAGCAATAATATTGTTCTAAAGAGTAGTGTGTTTAATGTTAGTGATGGTGCAGTATTTAGTTTTTCAAACAAGTATGAACTTTTCCCCCCAACCTCAAAAACAATCTCTAATAAGTTAGAATTAACTTCATGTAAAAATTGTCAAGGTCGAATTGAGCACATTTTTAATAGATTAAATACAGTTGTTGAAAGAGAGAATTATAACGAGAATTTGCTGGTAGATTCCAAATTCTATAATGAGAAGGTCATGATACATGACAATCAGGTTTCGATGGATAACTGTGTGATCAGTCCGAGGTCTCGAGAACCCCCTAAGTTAAGTATTCCAAAGTTTCAAATGAAAGTCAGGAGAGATTCTGACAAGGAAAATGATCAAGACTTACTTCACTCGTCACTAAAGATGGAAAGTGATATTGAAGGGTTTTCGCCACCATCGTCCGATGATGAGGATGATGGACTTTCATCACTGAGTGCCCTTGCAAAGCAACATCAAAGTGCAGGTCATGTTGAAAAGACGGTGAACCAGCCATTCAGAACTTTCCCTGCACCGGGTGGAGTTTTCAGTTTGAAGGTAGGACACGGGTCTGTGGAAGGTCCAGTAGTAGCTCGGGATGAATCGAGTAGCGAGAAATGTTTTAGCTCGCTGGCTGATCTTATTGCCAGCCACCTGAGTACTAGCGACAGCTCACCTCGCGTTCCAAACAAGCGTTTGGCATTTCCTCGTGTCCCAGTCACCCGGACAAGCGCGAGTGGCTCAGACAGCAGTTCCTGCTCCCCTTCGCACGAGGTTGACGATGTCATCATCGACCTGACTTGTGCACTGAAGATCAACACCATAAAGCATGTGCAGGACGAGGTCACCAGCAAGCATGAAGAGGCGCCCCCAATTTCCCTGGACTTGGATGAGACCGAGACCCTCACAGCAGCAGACGCAGAGTGTCTCAGCTGTCTGGTGAATGCCAGTGAAATTTTGCAGCAAACTTTCCCACTGCGTATGCAGGAGCCTTCGGCATTTGGCAAAATCCTGTGTAGGAAGTGGAGAAGACTGCCGCTCCCTAGAGTGCTTCACCGGTCCAAGAGCATGCATACTGTTAAACATTTTGCCTTCGACTGCCCCTCCCCAGACGATGCAATCCTCAAGATCAGGCAAAGGAAGTAAAGTACGTGTGCATGTATGACAAGGATAAATTGTTTGATGCCTAGTGACATTTTTATAGATTCTGTTTCCTTAAAAGACATTGGTAGGATCTCTTCATAGTACAAAAATTTTGTTCTGGCTTTATAGTCAAAATCAAGCAATTAAGGACTTAACTATACATTATTTTTGTATGATGTCTAGAATGTTACCATGTTAAAAGTCTACTTTGACTTGCATTATTTGAGGAATTATGCACTTGTATATTTGAAATTGTGTTGCTTTTGTTTGTTGCAAGGCCGTGAGTTAGATTTACTTTGATTCATAAGAAATCTAACTAATATGTGATACAATAATGTACAAATCCACCATTGTACGGTACCTCATTTTTGTAGGTTAATTTTTTGACCTTTTTTTTAAGTAGTATGTTGGTTGTGTAGTTTTCATAGGGTTTAATGAAATCATTTTCTTGGAGATATATTTTTTATGGGACCATTGCTCATTTACAGTATAACCTCTATTTTACCTTCCCCTCGATTACATAAAATTCCACTGGGAAAGTCTAAAAATAAAACATTTACCAGTTACTCTTACACACAGTCAGATTGTTTCCCTTCATTTACACTTTCTCCCCATTCACACCATTTTACATTCGTCCCCAGAAAAGTGTAAAGTAGGGGTTCTACTGTATATAATGTTTTAGGTTATATAAGGGTTTATTTTGTGTTTTTTTTTGTTTGTTTGTAAGTTTTAATTTATTGTATTAGTACATATTTGACTGAATATTACATATTAATTTTGGCATATTAGATGTTTTGAGAAAAAAAATATATACATTGTTCAGCCATAGGGTTTACCTGTGGTTGTTTTTAATGAAATTGTGGATGCTTATTTTTAAAAGTGTCTCATGATGAACAGAAATATGAAATTTGCAATATTTGTACAACAGTATGTTTTATAATTGATATATGTGAATAAATAGTTTATTTTAGTAAATTAGTTGTTGAAATGCATGCATAATTGTAACTGTAGGTTGCACAGACTTGTAAATAGAGTTGAGATTGTGTTGTTGCACATGTGATCTGATTAAGATGCTAATAGTGGAAGAGCAGAATGAGTATGGAGCAAGCTCATTGTATTTACATGTGTACAGTCAAATGTCAAAACTATACCTTTCACCATTCCTGGAAAAAGGGTCCTTACTTTAATTTTTATGGATTTTGACCCACCCTCAACACCCACACGCAAGAACTATGTTAAAATTTTATATAGGCCATTTTTACATGGCTTTAGTGGCAAAATTACAGCTTATATTTGTTAAATATATTCAGATGTTGATCTTCAAGTCCTCTAGGTTCTCGTGAACTAACTGGTGAGATCTACAAAATTGTAGGGGCCACGGTGGTCTAGTAATTAGACTACTCGCCTCCCACCTAGGGGAGTAAGGTTTGATTCCTGGTGGGGTCATTCCTGGATTGATTTTTGCATGTTGAAATCATGTCGGATGATGCCACTGGTCGGCGAGTTTTATTTGGGGATCTCCCATTTCCCTTGCTCTTTCATTCCGGCACTGCACCATACTTACATTGTTTCACGTTCATCGGCTCTCAAAAGACCTTGATGTTAAGAGCCGCTCAGCTCAGATCTCAACTCACTCACTGCAGGCTTGCGAGATCAAACTTGGCTTAGGTTAATTGACTCTAACCTCCACAAAAACTCAAAAATGACTCCTTTTTTTCTATTGTTTCTAGAGCAAAAGTAACATGTTTATGAAATATTAATTAATTTTAAATTATTTTTAATATTTTGACATTCTTAGAAAAATTGTACCATAGATGGCCAGAAAAGAAAAGCCTAAATACAGCATGCCGTGCAACTTTTAGTGATTGTGAATTCCATTTACCCTGGCTTCTTGCCTAAAAATCAAAAGGATTTATTATTTAAAAGTTAGCTTATTATCACAGGTCCTTTACTCGGACCTCCGTGGGCCTTGTACACTTGCGACATAAGGGTGGTAAAAGGTAGATGTCATAATGAAGTTACAATTAGAGTAACTTCCTTTGCTCTAAATAAGCTGTGTGCAATGGATCGAAGTGACCTTGTGCCAAGGTGTCAAGTAAGGGGAAGGCAGCGGGGTTTCTCTCCAACCGAGGGCAGAGCTATGTCCACAGTCTCCTGATCAATATTACTGTCCTGGCATCTCTGCTTTGTTTGTTTCATAGCAGCATATAGCAATGATGCCATAGGCTCTGTCACTGTCACGTGTGCTGTTCTTGTCTTCTCATCCCCCTTTCACTCTCACTTCCTATCTCGCTGTCAAAACAAGTGTCATCATCATGATTCTTCACTTGCCGATGCAGTTCATTTATTCACATTAGATACTGTATGTACTTGAAGATAATACGTATGAAACTGTATTTTATGTAGTCGATGTCTGCCTTTTGAAGTGATAAATAGTATTTCACTTAAAAAAAAATTTTTTTTGTGAAGCAGAGGTGAGTAAATATGGTCATTATGTTTATTTATTTATGGCCTTCAATAATAAATACTGTAGAACATCATTAATACAGAATGGAAGTACCGTAGCTTCATTCATAAGAACTCTAAAGAAACTGTTAAGAATGGAAAGATACAATCACAATCACATATTATTGTCTTCTTGCAACAAACAAATTGTGGTAGGCCATATCCATGAATCTGATCAAATTGCATTAACAAAACTAAACTTATTCAAACACAATTTGAATATTGACTATTAACTTCACAATCATTTATTGAAAGATATTCATTGCCCGGATCACCAACTACCTTGTCGTCTTTACCCCTTTCACGAGCAACTTCTTTATTCATTACGATGTCGAATATTTCACAACCTGTGAAATGATTAACAACAGGTGCATTCATATTGACCTGAAACCTCTCTTCAATGTCGTGCCGTAATTCGTACTCTGCTGAGTTGGCAACACATTGTTAGAGGCAAGATTATATGGTGAATAGAAATAAAAGTGAAATAACACAGAAATTCAAGTTAATCACATAATTAACATGTAAAATGTGGTTTTTTTTAAATATATAGTTCAAATACATAGTTGCTCACTCTTGTTTATGTAGTAAATGTTAAGTAAAAAATGTTCAAATGAATGTGTGTTTGAGTATACACTATTGTTAACTATACACAGAAAACATAAAAACAAAATAAATTATATCAACATATCAAGTTTTTTTGTATCAAGTTGAGCCTAAATTTATTTCTAATAATCACTTATTTTAGTAACCCGAAGTCATTGCAATTGAATTTATAAAGTACTTGTTGATGTACACATAGTAAATCTTCTATGACAATAAAGATGAAATCTATAATTTTTAATCAAACATTTTCATTGAAATAACACCGAAAAATCTTGGCTCTTACATACTGTAGCAAATTGTTCACCGTTTTCTTGTCGTGTGAGATTTTAAAACCAGTGGAATCTGCCTTTTCACATTTATCTTCGTCATTAAATAAAATGGATGGCCAAATATTGTGTCAAGCATTGATTAAAGTTGAGCGTTGTATACCATCCCAAGCTCTTGCCAGTGTCCAAATAACATCCTTCATGTTGTAATCTTTCATGATTTCAGCAACTGATTACTCTGGTCTTAGTGCTGGATAAGAGATGTGCAGTTAGGCGGAAGGTAGAACACTAACACAAAACATTATCACTATATCACCATGCATAAACGACTCAAATTCTGTCTGACATACGTACCACTGCCACCATTTAGGCAGCTTTATTTTTGGGGAAAATGCAAGTGCTATGTGGGTAAATACCACTGATTCTAATTTTCGTTAATGTCTGCACTGTTTACACAATCTTCAAATGAAAAAAATACATGCCCTTAGTAACAATTATATTTACCAATTTTTTTAAATTATTTTGTTAAATGATTAAAATTTTGGCTCCAAACATTTTTTTATTATCCAGGTTTTAATGTACAATGTTTACATGCTTGCATTGCAAAGGTGTCGAACCACTTGATGTTACGCAACCTTTCTTACTTGCTTTGTAATCAACAGGGAAGACCTTAGTTTATTGAAGTGTTCCCTGCTTCTTACTTTTGTTCACTATAGCAGGGAACTCCATGTACCTGCAGCATTCGAACATGCTAGTTCAGTGACATGTCCTTGATGTGTGACGGACTTCGACAGTTGTCTCGTCACAAGGACAAATTTATTTTGTTAATGCTAGGCTAGAAGCACCCGATCATTAGCTATCCCTAATCCCTGCGTGGGATAGGAGCTCGGCCAGTGTGCAGAACTGGACGGATTGGTTGTCTGCAAGGGACAGCACTACTTTCCACCTCGACGGGATCACACTTTTGGGTATACCTGAGCGACTTATGTTTGGCAGTTGCAGCTGTGCCGTCTGTGGCGCAACTGGTAACACACTAGGGGCTGCCCCTGTCATGGGTCTGCTGGTCGGCCTGGTGGTGCAGGTTTTGGTAGCTACTGAGGTACCTGGTTCTCCCGGCGTCTGGGAGGTGATGAGTCCTAGTACTATGTCCTGGCCACTGAGGTAGGCCTGTACCACTGGATGGTAACCCTCAGCGATTCTGGTTGGCGGTTCAAATGTAGCAGGTTTGTAGGCTGGCGGAACTGGTACAGAGAGCTTGCAGAGCTCGGCTGCCTGTTCTCGTGGACTGAGATATGCGAACCTGGCCGGGGGGCATTAAAGCTCCCGTGAATAATTAGAGGAAATCTTAAATAATTTCGCCCCATTATGAACACCACCACTACAATTAAATGGCATGAGGAAAAGAGAATCCTACGACCGGACTTCGTAGAAGTGGAGCAGTTGACGTGGAGGTGTGTAATATGTGTGCATATAGCAGCGGCCAGCCATTGCCGTAACACGCCCTCCAACTCCAGTACCAAAGTTAGAGGGCGGGTTTGTGGCTTAGCACTGGGGACCATGCCAATACGGAGGTGAGGTCCTGCTAGAGTTGGGTCTTCCCAGACCCGGAGGAGCACTCCTCTCTGCACTGCTAGTTCGTGATGAGAAGAGCAACCTCCAAGTTGACAAGCCGACCCTAAGAGGAGCGCTTACCTAGTGTCGTGGCTCTACACTTCACTACACTAGGTGCAGAGAACGGGTGGCGTTCCACCATTGGTGTGGTGAGTGTCCTGATCCTCCCAGACCCAAGGAAGTACTCCTCGTGGCACAGCTAGTGCACGATGAGAAGAGTAAACCCTAGACTGGTAGTCCAATCCCTAAGGGAGCGTTGTCCTAGTGTCGTGGCACTGTTGTTCACCTCACTATTGCAGTGAATGGGTGGCCTTTCCAAGGTTGTACTGTGGTTTCGTGTTAAGTATCTGAACGGAGAGAATAAAGTTCCGGTCACCTACTGTCCCTCGTACAGGTGTGTTATTTACTAGGAGAGGTACTATATGGGAGCAATATTTGTAAGTTGGTAAAACAGTGTTTGTTTCTTTTAATGGAAATAAACAGTGATGGTGGTGTATTACAGCCTCTCAACATAAGTTTACGGAAGTCAAACACCCTACATGAACACAGGTGAACGCTACCTGCTCCTAGACTAATAGGGTAGGCAGTAAAGTGGCTATCAAAACAACTCTGACTTTAGGCTACACTATGGCTGTTGTCCAGAAGGGACCGGTACGTGTCTCGGTGAACGCTGCGACGCAGGACTGGTGAAGAGAAGGAACTTTGGCCCCCAAAGATGCGATGAAGTCTTGAGGAGCAGATATGTATTCGGCACCACTAGTGTGCGATGAAGACCAGGGTAGGAACTGATGGTTCCCGTGACACCGAGAGGTGTGGTGAAGGAACAAGACAGACGTTAATTGCTTGAAGACTGGCCATGAGCCCTGGTGCGGCCCTCTATTTATACTCCTCGGCGGCATGCCCCTTGCTTGCCTGGCATAGGGGGTTGAGTTGGAGAGGGGGGAAGCAGCTGCAAAGTGCGTGCCATAGATCCTCGTGTGTGTGACGTCAGTGGCTGGTGCTGAATCCAGGCTCATGCCTCTGCGAAGGTACTGGTAGTAGCATCTAGTGATGGGCTGTTGTACTTGGTTCTTCTTGCTGCGTATCGTTGGTGGCTCGGACTGTGAATAAAATATATTACCTTGGAGCCTTGGGTAGGTAGAATAATTTCTGATGTCACTTTGCTGGTGGCGGCAACTCAAACCCCGTTGAAGGTGCTGTCAGTTCGTTTGCACTGATGAGTAGAAGTTGTTTATATTATATGTAAGAAGACATTGTGCATCGTCCTTTAGATATTTTAATTCCACAACAGGTATATCTTCGGCGGTAGCCAGTGTGTTTCTTGGCATACATTTATAGTACAGTACAATACAGTATTGTCTGTGTTCAGCACGTGTTCTGGTGTTAGTATTCAATCTGAGATTAATATATTGAAATTTGAAGCAATTTAAACCACCAAGTGTAATGACGCTAATCAATTACATCTAAAGGGTTGGTCACAAGGCTAACTCAGTATGAGCGGTTAGTGAGGGCTGTAACCTCAGTGCCCAATTATGTAGGGATGTCACACAGTACAAGCATAGTCCAAATTGCAACCATAATGTCATACATGTACCAGGCTAGCTCATAAGGGGGTTCTACCCTTCACGTTGGGTTTTCTTGTTAAAGATGGTGTCGGTTGCGACACTCTGGTTTGAAGGACGACTTGGGGATTGTAACCCCTAGATTTAATTTAATTTTGAAAACTGTGCTTGACGCAGTATATGTGTACGGGTGACAATAGTGGCCTCCAAATAGAGTGTGAAAGCCAGTATGACAGGGACCATACCAACAAGGCACTACTCTCATGGTGGCAGAACGCAGATATACAAAGTAGGGCGTGTAGGCTTGCGTGTTGGCACGAAATCAGAAGTCACACACACACTAATGGGTCAAACTTTACCTGCTGTTCACAAGACAGAGGCCCCTTCCTTTCCTATTCTCCTCCTCCTGTCTCACTGGGGCCGCCGGTTGATGAACTGCTGCCATCTCTGGTTGGGTGGAAGAGAGGCCTGGTTTCTTCCAGGTTCTTGCAGTATGAGAGAAGTGGTAGTGTGAGGTTCTGGGAGAGGACGAGAGTCCTACCCCAGTACTTCGTTATTAAGAAGGGGTATTAATAAATATTCTAAAGGTACCCTGCCTTCTTCTGTAGCAGGTGATGTAAAGAGAAAGTTGTCTCCTTGTGGTCCAGAAATTAAATAGATTATTTCTTATTCCAAATTTTTTAAAGACTTTTTGAGTGGAACTTCTGTCCACACCTATGTGTTCACGGCATAAGGCCGCAGTAAAGAACTGTTGTGAAAGTCACGTAAAATAAAGCCGGGTGTGATAGTGGCCCTATCGTGTGCTCCTAAGAGGACAACTGGTTCCGGTGAAATCCGCTGTATATCTCCAGTCCGGTTATTCACTAGCCAGGACAGAACTATATAGCTGGGACCGCGTGTGGATAGTCAAATCCGTAAGTGTAGTGAGTTCCTAGTGAAGGGCGCCCCCCGAAGATTAGCCACTGCAATACACTGAGCATTAGCTTGGCCAAACTCGGAATACCATAAGATTGTTGTGTCTGCCATTTTGGTGAGATACGCATTGCCAGCGTTATCTTACATGCAAAGCAAGTTAACTGAATTCAAAATATAACAACACTCAAAAAGGACAAAAATGTTTCTAAACTCTGAAAATAGACGAGAACCATAAAATAAATTTGGAATACATCTTTACTACAGAACATATTAAAAGAAAATCAATGGTACAAACACATGGGCTGCACTCTCGTAATAAAATACTATTTATTTAGAATAATTATTTTACTTTTAACTTGTGGAAGCAAAACATAAAAGGCCAAGTGAAGGCATCCTGGTAAAAGATGTGATGTGTTTGGTACTTGACTGTCGTGTCTTTAGTTGACGTCAGTGGCCAGCATTGGATCCAGGCTCATGCCTCTTGCTCACTGAGTGGCTAGTCACCCGGTGAGCAAAAGTGTCATGCTGGGCTAGTCACCCGGTGAGCAAAAGTGTCATGCTGGGCTAGACACCTGGTGGGCGAAAGTGCCATGCTGGACTAAACACCGGGTGAGCAAAAGCATCATGCGGGACTAGACATACAGCAAGTGAAAGTGTTATTTTGGGCTAGACACCGGGTGAGCAAAAGTGTTCTGCTGGACTAGCCATGGGGGAGCAAAAGTGTTATGCTGTGCTAGACACCCACTTGAGGAGCAAAAAAGTTATGCTGGACTAGCCACTGGGGGAGTGAAAGTGCCATGCTGAGCCAGACACCCACTGGGGGAGTAAAAGTGTTATGTTCAGCTAGCTATTGGTGATGTTAAAATAAGTGTTCACTTAATTTTTGGAAGTTTACTCTCATCTATAATGGTACACGTACAACCATTATCACTTCATAAAGACAGCAAACGTAATAATTACCAATATCATCTTTCCTGCTAAGGACAGTATAATGTTTCTGCCAAAATAAGGAAAGTACTACTTTACAATACGTAAACTTAGTAACAGTTTTGTAGACAACAGATAAAAGGAATATAAAGCAATTTTATACATGTTTGCATGGATATATCACCAATTACATATTTTTCTGCCACATCTTTGGTGAAAACTGAAACAGTGGTGTCAAAGATACCTCTTTTTACAACCATCGTGTACGTATACATGAAAGAATTCTGGCACCGCACACACATCTACTGTACTTGATCATGCAATCATGAAGTTATTTCCCTGTCATAAATTAAGTAAAGCACAGGATTACAACATTACAGCAAATGGAAAAATGCAAACTGGTAGTATGCCGTAACACAAAACTAACTACGCATTTATATTCCAAAACTAACTTTTCTTCTTCGAAAACACAATTCAGACTCGCTCCCAAAACTGTTTTTTACAATGTAAAATTTAGCCATACATGAACAATGAACTAGTAAGAAGCCCAGTAATTTTAATCCAATCTCAGTGTTACCATGGCAACCTTGCCATAATTACAAGGAAAAGTTCCTGATTTACATAATACCTATTTAGGCCATGTCGCAACTCGAAAGTGTGCTCACTCTCACTTGCCACTCTCACTCTGGCACACTCTGGCTCACTTTAACAAATTGAGATTTCTGCCCTCTATAAGCCTTCAGCATTATTTCTCTGGCAGAAAAGCTAATAAATAGTGAAAAATTAAATATTGCTGGCCTTTCATACTTTCCTTGAATAAATGTACAGTATTTTATGAAATTTTAACTTAATTTAATTTGTTACATTTTTGGATGATTAGAAGCAAATTATGTGCAAATCACAGTATTTAATTATAAGCACACAATTAACTTAAATTTAATGTGAACATAATAATATAATTTGTAATGATCCATATCAAATAGAATATTGCTGTTATTACATATTTCACAATTGCAATGATTAAGTTAAGTCGATAAAATATTTCTAACACTGCTTTAGAAACAACAAAATATATGTCTGGGTATATGAGGTTAGACTTGAAAACAACATGGCTGCCAGAGAGGGTGTGAGCACAGAGTGTACATCTTCGTTCACTCTCTCTCCCGCACTCTCTCCTTCGAGTTGGGACAGCAGAGAGGACTCTCTGTGACGTCAAGAGTGAGCGAGAGAGTACTCTCTCGGTGAATTGGGACACTGCCTTAGCAAAAAATAAAAATCTATTCTTGGGAAAAAAAATTTCTTTAGTTATCAAAATATAAACTAAACTTTAAATAAATACTGTAAACATTTCGTCAATATAACACCAGTCCACTTAAAAGTCGCGGCCTTCGGCAAAGGTCCTGCTCCGTTGTTTATAAAATAAACATTTAAAATGTTACGTGAACACACAATTGCGTGTTGTTACATCAACAATGAAGTATTAATGTAAAATATCTTAAAACTGTAGATGATCAACCTCACATTCTTACAAAATCGTCAATATAATATCTTGTTATATTTGTTCTGTTTTCAGGCTGATATGTGCATGTTTTTATCAAAATGTGTGCTGCGTGAAGATTAAGAACATTACTATTCTGGCGTGAACACCATCATAAAAGACATTCAAATAATACAGAAAATTAATAAGAAAAATCTAAAATGTAAAACAATATTAAAATTACTTCTGTGCCATTTATTTTCAAGTACAAAAAGTTTTACTCGGCGTGCATAGCACTTCCGCTTATGTGAACCCTGTAGTTGGGAGAAACATTTACACCATCTGAGCCTCGTGTTTGAATGGCTCGAACGTAACGAGCTTACGTGCAAAGTTGACATGTGTAAGTTGGGCATGAGTAAGATGGAGTTTTTGGGACATTATGTAACGGAACGGACACGAACCAGAACAACACATACAGGAAATTCAAAACAATCCCACACCCAGATCACGTAAACAAGTTAGAAAATTTTTTGGCTTGATAAATTGGTTAAGGGAGTTTGTCCCAAATTTTTCTGTGATAACTGCACCATTGACTGAATTGCTATGTGAAAAGTGTAAATTTGTGTGGACACCTCAAGCCGACCAGGCATTCCGTGAAATCAAGCTTGCTTTGCAAAATTGCAAACCGCTAGCCAGGTTTAGGGCAGAATTATCTGTTGTAGTCCAGACCGATGCGAGCCAGGAAAGCATTGGCGCAGTGTTATACCAAGTGGGAGAACATGGGGAAAAATACATACTGAATTACCACAGAGCAAAGTTTGGCGAGGCAGGACGCAAATATGTTAATGAGCAAGCATGTTTAGCAACTATGCACACACTAAGGAAGTACGGCCGTATCTGTTAGGGAGACAGTTTACATTGGGAACGGATAACCGTTGTCTCGTGTGGTTAGAGGGCATGCATAACGAGAAAAGTAAACTTGCCCGCTGGGCCTTGCTGTTCCAAGAATTCAATTTCAAGGTAGAACACGTGGCGGGGTAAACCAATGCGCTCGCAGACGCACTGCCCAGAAACCCCTGTCCTGAACCTAACGGTAACAGACGACGTGGTATGGGAAAAAAGTGCTACCACCATGTCGTACCACCCCGACAACAGGCACACCAACTTTTGTTTTGCGAAACATTCTCGCCACACTACCTGGTGAACTTGTCTCGTTGAACATCCATGGCGTAATAAGGGAGGTCCATGCAGCGCAGGAAAATCCCCCAGATGCTGTACAACGCCGGCAACACTGCACCACAAGGTATTCTGAGCATTGGTGAGTAGTAGACCGAGAGATTCAGGTGAAATCCTCCAGTAACTGTACCAGATGGCGAACATATGTACCAAAGGAAACACGTGAACTTGTGCTAAAGTATGGGCATGACAGCTTAGAACATGGGCACCCAGGTACCGAGCAGACATGCAGGAACGTGCAAAAATTCTTTCACTGGCCATGAATTCAAGGGGAGGTATGTAAATATGTGAAGTTGTGTCACGTGCAATACCCGGAAGCCGCGGAAAACATACGGCGATGCTCATGACAACTGAGGTTGCCAACTGAGCCATTCAAAACCATGGCTCTTGATATCATGGGCCCGTACCCCGCACCACGAGCGGAAAGAGGTTTTTAGTTGTTATTACTGATTTGTTTACAAGGTGGACTGAAGTGTTGCCTCCAAGTAACGTACGCGCACACACGGTTGCTCAGATAACGCAGACAGAATTTTTTCCGAGATGGGGGTATCAGTAATTTTTGTTGGCTGATAACGGCACTCAGTTTGTGGGGAGAAAGTAGAGAGAGTACTGCATGAAGTGGGGAGCAGAACACCGTGAGTGAACCCGATCGAGCGCCGGAATCAAGATATCAAAATTCAGTTGAGAATTCGGCTAGACGGAGAACACAAGATGGGCAGAGTTAATTTCTGATGTAATGTTTTGCATCCGAAACCGGGTAAATGCTGCCACTGGGGAAACATCTGGCAGAAATGGTCCAGGGCCGCGAGTTGTGCGTTCCTAGAGAACAAAGAAAAAACCCCCCCGGTACCACCCGAGGAAGTCGTAGTACACCAACAACAGATCCATGCGGAGGGCAGGGTGAATCAGGAAAGATATGCAACTTATTGATACCAGAGAGTAGGAAATCTGAATAAAAACAAATATTGTGCAGGACTGGCACCTAGGTGTACAGGGCCAGTGAGAGTGGTAGAGAAACTGGGAAATTCTACGTTCTTAGTGAAGTTGGGACCAAGACGAGTCACGAAATGGCACTGTGACGACCTGCGTATAGCCCTCCCACCTGCAGGGAAGAGAGGCAAGGAGACGCCGTTACGCCTAGTACCTCGGCGAGCGCGGTGTAGCATACCAGGAAGTACACAGGGAAATGTCAACACGTGCACCAATGTAAACAACACTAGCACGGAACAACCAGCCCAGAAAATGTAAACAACAGTTCTGCCAACATAATGTCATTTAGGGGTTTCGTACCATCAGAACACTCCACACCGAACAGGGAGGAAACAGGCGACCAAAACACACACACACACACTAGTGGGAAAAGAGTGTAGTAGTGCAACACAGTTTCAGGTCTTCCCTGCGAAGGCGAATAACAGTGTAGCCAATCAAAGCAGTTTCAAGGGTTTCAGGTGCAGAAATAGTAAAAGTGGTAACACCAATGTAAACATAAGTTGTAACACCACCAGTGCTAGTGATCCAAGTTTTAAGGAATTTCCCCGAGGCACCAGTCAACATGGTTGTAACCAAAGTGAAAATGTAAGGAACAATACCACAAGTGTAAATACCACACCTTTCAGATGTTTTCCGGCATCCCCAGTGGATAGCCTAGTAGGGCAAGAGAGTTGCAAAGTGTTTGGGGAGTTTAGTAGGAAAGATGAGTCACCGCTGCATCCCCACAACATGGTTCCGGCCTACACCCTCACCCCCGTGCAAATGCCGCAGAGTAAGGAGGCTTCCTTTCCCATCATCCTGTGGACCCGGGGCAGAGCCCACCAGAGTAATGTTGAGTAGTTCACACCGTCTTGGCCTTTGGGGGAGGGGTCGTTTGACGCCCATGACGGCACTCACCACTCACTCAAGTGACACGTGGGCATGCATGTGTGCAAAGAGGCTCCAGTTTGAACTTTCCCATAATAGAATATTAATTCACAGTGTTTTTCTTCCAAGGGTCAAAATGTTTTAAGTGTTTGAAAATGTATGTTTAAAATGATTGCACAATGTTTGGTTACAAATTCAAAATGTGCGCTGCGCGAAGATTAAGAACATTACTATTCCGGCGTGAACACCGTCATAAAATACATTCAAATAATACAGAAAATTAATAAGAAAAATCTAAAATTTAAAACAATATTAAAATTACTTCTGTGCCATTTATTTTCAAGTATAAAAAGTTTTACTCGGCGTGCATAGCACTTCCGCTATGTGAACCCTGTAGGCAGCCATGGTAGGTCCGTGAGACGCTAGCCTCGGCGCAGTCATTGTAGGAGGTCTGGCGAGTTATGGCGCTGTCATGTATGCACTTCAAACTTTTTGCACTGATGTAGGTTTCCATAGCTCACTCTTAGTATATACCAATTAACCTTTGCTTGCGTACGTTTTTGCCAGATATTTTCTCCAGCATTATGCTTCTGCTTAACGTAATAATTTGTGCTCTTGCGGCTTTTTTAAATATTAACGAAGGGAAAGGAAGGAAAGATGTCGGAGATGCCACGCGGCCCACGCAGCTTGAATCAGGCGCCATCCGCCTATGTTAAAGGCATTTCACTGTAATTTCTGTATTATTGCTGCGTTGCAATTTTAAGGGCTTTAATTCTATGTATATATATGAGGGTATTTTTCATATTTGATTGGTTTACGGCCACATCACTTGTGACCACATGGTTCAGAGCTGCCAAGTCTATGTCCGTGCCATCCATGCGCTTTGAGAGTTTATTTGTTTAATATCATGTGCGCCATAATTTGTTTCAGGGTTCTATGTAATTTTATTCAGGGTTTCGTGTAATCTTCATGTAATTGATGTTTTGTATGTTTGACCACGCGGTCATTACAATGTCTGATTGTCTTGCTATCCGGCTTGTTACAAGCACAAAACAAATTCAATCTGCAACAGAATAGTTTTCTCAACAGAAATAACATTTTGTTTGACCGTAGTTTGCTGTTTTTGCGGAGAAATGCTGAAATTGCACCTTCACCACGTGCTCCGCTGCAACTCTTATCCAGCGGCATCCACGCCATCTAATCTTGCTTTCCCGCACTTGCGTGTTTATTGTGACCACTCATGTCGTGTTCCATCATCTTTCAAGTGTATTTGTATGATTCTGTGTAATTTGTACGGTGACATTATCTCTGTCCTAGCCGGCTATGCGTATAGGCCGTCACCTCACTAACCACGTGCGGCAAGACGAGCTCCGACAAGTCCAGGCCTAGTTAGTACTGCCAAATAATCACACGTGTTTGTGCAGCTTGTTCATTTTGTAATTCTCTGCGCCCTATCTTCAGGGAAAATCATCAGCCCACCCTAGCAGTTGTTGACCCCTTCCCGTATGATGATTGTGCTTTCTAACACCACAGAGAAGTCATCTATCTAGGAGTGCGCTAGATTAATTGCGGGCTGGGGAGCACCCAAACGGAGTGAGCTAGACACGTCCGAGTGTAATTTATAAAGTAAAATCCTGGCAAGTTTTTTTGTATGAGTGAGTGGTATAATAAAAGCAAGTAGTACAGTGTATCAAGTGTTTCTTTGTAGTGACGGCTACCTCTTGCCGTTGTATTCTAAAAGTTTAGTAATACTGTTCAATAATGCAAAGTGTTTTGTAAGTATGCTCGGGTGAGACGGACACACAGAACCCACCGCATCCCTGAGAACCCTGAGTCTCAACAGTGCGGTGACTGGGAAACACAGCTGGCGCCCACCTACCGTAAGTTATTGTTTACAGTTTGTCTCGTCTCTCACCCGACGGCATATATCCACATACATATATATATATACAGGTATCGTTGGATAGATAGTCTAAAAGGAAACACATTTACAGACACATTTTTTCTGACATGCATAGTTTATGCACAGTAAAATAAATAATATATTGTCCATTCCCGACTGGAACAGAGTTTCTCGGAGCCCTGCTAAATATCTACTTGCATTCTCGTATTGTATCCTTCAACCAAATGTAAACAAACATTGCCATGTGACTGTCATTTAGCATATGTCAAAATAAGTTTTTAAATTCCATTGTGTGGTTGTGTGTACACGTGTTTGTGTACTTTCGCTACACCTAAACATAAACATTGAAATGTGACTTCTACTTTTATACCTATCAAATGCGTTGTTTAGTGTTTATAGCTGTTCAAAGAATTCTGTCATCTTCCAAAAACCATTCCATACACATATTCGTAGTTTAGGTCAGCTTAATGACGTATTAAACATGCCTGAGTTGATGTTAGTTCTTACGGTTATTTTACATTAACATATTTGGTTTTCACGACATAGCACATTACACGTAAGAACTGTAGTATTTAACCATTTGTTATTGATATGTGTTGGGTTATTTCATTAAAAGAATGGCCTCAGTTGGAATAAATATTAAAACTAAGGAACAACCAGTAGTCCACTGAAAAACACTATAAATTCAAGCATGCAACTTGTGTTGTTTATTTTTTGTCATACAAACTTAAAAAATAGCGGTGAATATGCACACAAATAAGCCTACCGTAATTTTTATTCCATTCATATTTCTATGTATTGCTACTTACTGTTTACTAGGTTTATTGAAATTTATCGGACTGGGCTTAGTATTTTTCTTCTGGGATTGTGGCAAATCACGTTACACGACTGTGTTTCAAACACCTAGGGCAAAAGTACAATGTTGTGATAAATAAAAAGACGTGGATGTAAATAATTAACTTCGTCATTAAAACAGTTCACAGTTAAAATATACAAATATTACACATAAAATATTTGAAATCATGCACACACACAGGGCCAGCATAATGACAACCATGTAGCAACGCCACACCATTTCACATGCAACGGTTAATGAAACACACATCACAGTATATTTATTACTGCCGTGGAAACAGATTTATCACAACATCGTAACTTTTCTAGGTAGGTTTAAAAAACACGTAGTCTACAAACGTGATGTGGTAATTTAAGTAATTTTCTGAGTAAGTATAATTTACGCTTCATTTGACAAAAAGCAACATGCCATGTCATCGCTCGCTACATCTGCCAACTTTAGATGGTAACCATCCCATCATATCTAAATATATTAAAATTAGCATTCTAACATTAAAATCTCTCTTCATTTGTAAATTACAAATTCAGAAATCATTATTGTGTAATATGTATGAAATATGCTAATATTTATAACATGTATATTTTGTTTGCTACTTAACGATGCAAAACTCTACCCACCGGGGGGGGGGGGGGGGGAGTGAGAGAGTGCGACAAGCCTCGCCCAGCCGACAGTTGCTTCCTCAGTCGATAAAACAAACACAGTGTCACTAGGGTCTACGCACAATATTTTCTGCTGTTATTGTAAACTGTAACAATGAAATATGTTGCCTTCAGGTCAACCTAAATATTTAAGTATTTCGATAGGCAATGTTTAATTTAAAAATAGCATACCTAAAAGTAAGTTATAACAAAATTTATCTGTGAACTATTTCTTACTAGCATTTCCAACTCATTGCTGCTCTCACTGTTGTTAATTCATATTTAATGCAAAATAAAAATTTCAAGTTATAGAAGATACTAAGGTAAAGATTCATTTATTCAATAATACAGTACTCTAAAGTTAATCACAGTGTTATATATTTGTGGAATACAGGTTATTGAAAAAAACAAGTTGACATGTTATGCTTAGGTTGAGTTTTCAAATGTCTACTGCGAAATATTAATTATTTGTATTTTGGAGTACATTTTGGACAATTAACTCGTAGAAAACCAGTAGGCCTATATAGCAATTAGTGGAATAGGGGCTACATACACATGCATGTAGGCCTAAATGTTTTAATGGTCATTTACAATACGCACTATTTAGTGAATTTGGATTTTTATGAAAATGTATGTTTATTTTTAGTGGCGTGGTTATAACTCAATTTTTTGCATTAGCATTAAGAAAATACTATCTTTTTTATGATAAGAAAATAATTTTACGACTCACCAGTCACTTAAAATTATTGTGTGTGTTTTTCCACCATTTGTAAGCAGTTCCTTTACTGATATCTTTCTGGAATAATGCTGCCATTGTCATGTGCTTTGCTTGCGTGTTTTGTGTACATTTATACATTTCTGTAGCCTGTTTAAATTTTTACTGCCTGACAAGACTTCCTAAGAGTAGCACGCGTGGTTGGTCAGAAAAAAAAAAATTCCTATTTCTCTGACTGGTCTACATACATCATTCAATACACAAAAATACGTAACGCACCGACTGGCACACACAGCCACAGAAACAAAGTCCAGTGCAATTTGTATAACTATGGGAAAAAAATGAACTCCGGAGAAAGCATCACTGCATTTCCGATTTTTTAAATTACTTAGGTTACATTTCCTAGTAAGTGTTTTGCATCAATAGGTAGTGTTTCATGCTATTTGGCCATGCCTTCTTTCTATATTTCACCGTGATAAAGCAATCATTAAAGCTGTTTTACTTTTGCCTATTCTAACTGCGGCAATAAGTTTTCTTCGACCTTTTATTTGTTGTAATCAGCATGTTTGTGCTAGCTACATCACCACCACCTTCTGTTGTGTACAGTAAACATCTGGAAATGCGAAAATTGGGATAGGAGTGAAGTCGGTTCAGCGAGTAACAAAGAGTGTACTGAAAATGGCAGAAAGTTTATAACTAAACAAATTGAAAGGAAATATGGACATTCTGTTTACAGACACACACGGAAATATTAAAAATGAGTGATAACATTCATATTTTTATTTAAAAGTTGACTTTTATGAAGTTTATGTTTTTAGACATAATGTATATGATTAATTTATTGAAAGTAAAGCTCGTTATGTAAATATATATAATGTATTGAAAAAGAAAGGATTTGGGGAGATGGACAAATATCTTTTGGAATTTACGTTGGTTGCCTAATCAGTACACATTTGTAAACAGAGAATGCTATTTACATCATGCTCGTTCCAAAACCATGTTTACTTTTGATTTCCTGAGCTGTTTCTCTCTGTTTACTCAACTCTCGGAATAACGTTTTGGAATGCCGCCCCGCCCCGAAAGAGAGTTTCCGCAAAGGTCTCCGCAAGTGTGATGATTTCATTCAGTCCGTAAGGCTGCAGTAACTGCTAGAACAAAATACCTATAAATGTGACATTCCATAAGAAAATACGATTCCGTTATTAGCTACGTCACTGCTTATAGCCATTTCTTCAATTTATATAGGAAAAAAAGCAACCAAACAAAATTTTTGTAGCAAGCAGAAAGCATACCATTCAAAAACTAATAACAATAAATACCTAGTATAGCACATAAGAGTATAAATATAAATATTTAAACTCTTGTTTTTAAGATTCTAGGTTTTAATATTTGCTCATGTTTAATATTGAACATTTTTAACATCTCATTTAGCATCTTCATAATTATTTTATACTCATTCCTTTAACTCTTGTATAGTTATGTTGTATTTTTCTTTTACTTCCCATTATAATTATTCCTATATAAATTTGCATTGCTTTGTCAATTATACATGTCACAATTAAAAAGTTATTTTGTGAAATAAATATATACGGTGAATAATTAACTGAGTGATCATGTTCCGATTAGCCATACAGTTATTTGTTTTTCCAACTAAATTGTTTATAAAAACAAAGTTCTTTTAATGTTATGACAAACTGTTATTACATATTATTCAGTTACGAATTGTAACATATTTCAATTATTTTTGTCTGTGTAGAAGCCAGATTATGTTTATATTTGTAGCCTATATATATATTATATATATATATATATATATATATATATATATATATATATATATATATATATATATATATATATATATATATATATATATATATATATATATATATGAGTCCACAGGATAAATAAAATGTAACCATTCAAAATGCTGCGGCTGTCAAAATGTATGCTTACAAACTTATGTTACAGCTAGACTACTAACAGATTCAGTCCAAACAGTCATCGAGCGACTTTTCAAATTCCTGTCCGAGCAGAGAATCAAACCCATGCCAACTTAGTGTGATAGTGTACTGTGTCGCGAGGTGAGGATAGTTATTTAGCAACAGAAAAGTGGTTTGACTCTCTCATTTTCTTTGGTATAGGCCTAGTGTTGAAGAAATATACAGCGTTTATGTACTTGTTGACTAAAAAACCCTCTAAAGTTATATAAGCCCTTTGCGTGAAAACCAGGCCACTCGCAAGGCAAATTTTATATAAAATTACTTTACTTTATATTTCAAACGATTTCATTCCCTATATGTCTAAAAAAAAACTGATATGCTTCTTACTTTTTACATGGCAACTTTTCAAGAATTGTGCGCAAACGTTTAGTATATACTTTTTTCTTAAAATATCTTAGTTTATTTAAAAAAAAATGGCTTCTCTGTGATGGCGAGGAAGAAACTGTGGGACAACTTCCTCAATGTGAAACAATTTGTATTAATGGTTTAGGAGAAACTGCGTGATTATTTTAGAGGGTTTTTGCACACTTTGGAATGTAATTTCCCTCGTGCCGGAGTGGCAGTGAATCTTTGTTGCTTGGTACACCGGCTCCAGTAACACCCGCTATGAATGCTTGGAAACACCGGGGGCTCCGTGGTTGCGTCAGCTCGTCCCTAATGGAGCATCGCATGCCCTCTGCTAGCGTGTTCGGCAACGGCTAAGTGACTAGTCCTGCTATTGCCTTGGTGACGATGAGGAATGCATCTGTGTTGAGGCAATGTGGGTAGTGCCAAAATAAATAACTTTGTTGTCATACATGACATGGCTTGGTTTCATGGTTCATGAGGTCCTGCAACCAGTGGCCATGCCGTTTGGGAATGCCCATGTCACCGCTCTATTCCAATGGGATAATGGTCGTCTGCATACTGCTGCTATCTCAAAAGCATGCCTTGAAGCGATGGATACTCTGTTATGGTCAGACATATCGCCAGACCTATTCACGATTGAAAATATGTGGGATGTTACTGGCTGCTCTATCTTGACTTGGGATGTTACTGGCTGCTCTATCGTGACTTGGGATGTTACTGGCTGCTCTATCGTGACTTGGGATGTTACTGGCTGCTCTATCTTGACTTGGGATGTTACTGGCTGCTCTATCGTGACTTGGGATGTTACTGGCTGCTCTATCGTGACTTGGGATGTTACTGGCTGCTCTATCTTGACTTGGGATGTTACTGGCTGCTCTATCGTGACTTGGGATGTTACTGGCTGCTCTATCTTGACTTGGGATGTTACTGGCTGCTCTATCATGACTTGGGATGTTACTGGCTGCTCTATCGTGACTTGGGATGTTACTGGCTGCTCTATCTTGACTTGGGATGTTACTGGCTGCTCTATCTTGACTGCCCCCTCTTACCACAATATCTGCTGAAACTGTGAGCGAATGTTCTTGCTACTTGTGACAGGTTATCACAGGACACCATTTCCATGCTGTGGTGTCTGGCAGAAATTGTGTGCAAACATGGCGGCCTGGTGTTAGTATGTTTAGTGCAATAAATATTGCTCATACCAGTCTCAGTTTGTAATCATTTCTTGTTCTTGTTAACATTTGCCTGCCTTCAAAATAATATTGCAATCTAACACTTCCTTGTGTGTGCAATAATTTTTTTTGGCTGAGTGTAGTGAGCACATTTCCTGTTACAAGAAATGATGTGCGTAGGAAGTCATTGCAATACTTATTTCAGTATATTTAATGTTAATATCTGAAATGTAATATCTTAACACTGCAAAAGCATACATTTTGAAGTTTAAAAGCAGAGAAACTGCTTTGGAGAGTGGGTAAGTACACACACTTTAATGTCAGTATGTCTCTGCACTCTTAAGTGAGCAGCATGTGGCCTGCTGGTTGAATGGCTTCATCGTTGTAGTTCATAACTACCATCATCAAGCACAAAGTGAAATGGCACAGTGCTAACATAGGCCTACTGGTCTCACATTCATGAGGATGTGGGTTTGATTCCTCATGCAGTCATCCTGATTTCATTTTTCCATGCTTTCCTGGAATATCACTTTGTAAATACTGAGATGGTTCTTTAACACTTTGACTGCCACGTCAGACATATCTGACTGACACCGCTCTATTCTTGCAAGGCCACGTCAGACAGATACGGCCTACACACTTCCTTTCTGAACAGGCATTCCTGACTAACACCAAATGGGATTTTACACTGCAGTGTGAGAACATGGCCTCTGGTGAATCTTTTGTCACAATTCTCATGGCCCCTCTTGGTCAACAGAATAAAACTACGAGAATTATGTGAGAGACTTCATGAACTTGTGATTTACAAACAAAACACAATGGAGCTGAGAGAGCATGTGCATTATTGGTGGTGAATAGGATTCATGATTTCAAATGAATTTCACAATCAAACAGACGACTCATGCCTTTTATGATGTCAGTCATATATATCTGACACGGCTGTGTAATATGTCATCACACAATAGGACCATGTCAGATATATGTGACTGTCACATTTTATTTTTCATTTTTACTATTATAAAGTAGATATTCAAATGAAATTGATATAAAATCATTTTTTCCAATACTACCAACGTGTTTGTAAGTAAAAACGTACTTGGCCTCAGGCAACCCTATTACCATAGCTGCCATGACAGTCAATGTGTTAATACAGGCCATAGACATTGCCTTTCCTGTTTTGTAACACATACCCGGAAAAACTTTGACTGCCTTAAGGCCGGTTTCGTACAGTCTGTTATGGAGAAAACAAATTAATTTGCACAAAAGCAGCTTAAATTACTTATCAAACAAAGAAACTGTATAAAATATTATATCTTTAGGTGGATTGATTAAGCCCAATTCCCCTTCCCTGAAGTGAATTTAACAAACAGTGATTTCTTATTCCGTTTTCTTTATTTTTTCAATAAGCATACAAAAACACAAACTTATAATCATAAGTAAAATGTTTACAAAATTATGTGTGGGTGTTGGAATTAAACATTGTAAAATACAATATTAAAACACACAAAAAACTTGCTTTGATTTATTACAAACCTGCTGGATTTATAGCTGTTTATTAGTGTTGTGCCGCTACCAGCTGATGGCCAGTACGGACAGAGGAATCTTGGTAGTTTAAGGCAGTTTTGCGAAAACTCCAGAAGATGTTAAGGGGAGAGTAACGCTGCTGCCACCTACTTTTGTAATTCATAAAAGAATTAATGGCAATAGTGGCCAGGCGCACGGTTCTTAGTGGGCAGTTTTTACTTTGGTTACCAAGGCGACCGTTGGCCTAAGGCCTTCTTAGGAGGACGTGAATATTCGCGGAGGATATCAACCCAGGACCAGAAAGGTGTCAATGAGTCTTAAAATATTTCATCGTTAAAACTTTTCCACTTGTTTTGCCAGTTTTTACTATTCCAAGGAGCACCATGAAAACACCTTATATATTTATTAATTACTTACACCATTAAAATGTTCCTGGAATGATGGCTGCTGCGTGAACATATTTTGTTCTCACTCTTGTTTCACATTTGGAAGCATTATACCATTGAACACACGTTCTATTAGGAATTAAATCTCTCCTTATCAAAATACAATTCTATTAACCTCAATAAAATATGTGTATTCTAAGATACATTCTCTCCACATTTAAGACTACCTACTGCGATGAGAATCTCTACCATTAAAGATCTCGCCTTCATTTCACTGCATCATATTCTTTGGCCACTTGCATCATTTTCCAAAAATTGGTAGAGAGGTGTAATTATTACAATTATTTATCAGATTGACAGTTTATGTAATTAGTCAATGTTGAATTTTATCCAATAAAATACTTAAATGCACTTTCCAGTAAGTTTTATTTATCTAATTTGCTCCCTGTGCAACAGCAGTTATTTTACATGAATATAATTTTCAATTAAAGAACAATAACATCTGACAAATTTAACCCTTTTGATTTACGAGAGCCTTGGGAATTAACAGTTGCCATTTGATAGCAGACTACGAGTGTCACTCAAACATAGGAAAACTAAGTCACCATTTTGAACACAAATCAGATAAATATTAAAGCAATATTCGTGAAGAAGGGTCCTCTACATCATTCTAGGACATTACTCAGTCATTCGGATGCAATATACCTGAATGTTCTACATGCCAACACAACAGTGCAGATGGCAGGAACACAGATGGCTTCCCCTCAACTTAGGTTGAATTAAAAATATTTCATATCTACCGCGTCATACTCATACTTCCTCTCAGCTCTACCTTCAAAACAATAATAGAGTGAAGCCCTTTAGCATTGAAAATGTGTGATGGCGTCCTTAAGGGATCCTGTTCTGGAGCACCCGATGTGTATCCATCTGCTGCCCAGGAAGAAGTCCCGGAGCCATCTGCCTGCACGGCTAATATCTCATCAGCCCCCACCCCACTGTACTCTTCCACCCACGGACTGCTTTTTTGGCGTACTGCTCTCCTACCGGGCGGCAAGTCCCAGACAATTATTAAAATACATCTCGAGTCCCTAGTAGAAGGGGAGGGGGTTTGGCCAAGCTGTTCGCTTCTCGAAGTCACCTTTACACCCACAGTTACAAGAACTCAAATTTTTAAAACAAATTCTACCAAACGTATATCTTAGGGTGGCTTAGTGACCTTCAGTAATCTGCTATATATCAATATAGCATGCAGCAATTAAACAGAAATTTCAATGAAATGCCTTTCACGTAGGCAGATGGCGCCTGATTTCAAAATTGCGTGGGCCATGTGGCCTCTCCGACATCTTTCCTCCTTCCTCGATTAAGTTTAGAAAGCCACGAGGGTGAAAATTATTAGGTTGAGTGGACATAATGCTGGAGAATGTCTGACAAAATGTACGCAAGGCAAAGGTTAACCGGTATTCATAAAGTGAACTATGGTAATCTACATCAGTGCAAAAGTTTGAAGTGCGTACGTGACAGCGTCTTACCTTGCCAGCTATCCTTGACAGACTGCCGAGAGGCAGGCGTCCCACGGACCTACAATGGCTGTCTACGGGGTCCACGCAAGCGGAAGTGCTGTGCATGCAGAGTAAAACTTTTAAATATCAAAAGGAAATTGCACATAATTAATTTGCATACATGATAACATTAGACTTTTAAATTGTGAATTTTCTGATTTTGTTGATTGTTCTTTATGGATGGGTTTATGCCGGAATAATGCCATATTCTTACCGCGGCACACATTTTGAATTTTAACCAAACATTGTACAACATTTTTTTGGAATATACTGATGCCGATCAACAGCCAGCGGCGCTAGAGCCCATAACGGCGCTCACCCATGCATGGGTCACGTGTCCCGCACGGGTGCAAAGAGGCCAGTAATTTTGAACTTGCATTTAAATCATATTTTCCAGTGTAAAATGTTTTCTCTTGTATATGCAGTGTTTAATATGTCTTAAAATGTTTTTAAAGTGTTTGTACTAATTTTAATTGTTTGAATATAAAATTCAAAGTGCCCGTGGCACCGAGATTAAGAACTCTTAATATTCCGAAATGAACGCCGTCATAAAGAGACACTAAAATAACATTGGAATTCATAAGAAAATTATAGAAATGTAAAATAATATTTAATTCAAAATGTGCCATTTTATTTTCAAAATAAAATATTTTACTCGGCATGCATAGCACTTTCGCTTATGTGAACCCCATATGCAGCCATGGTAAGTCCCTGCAACGCTTGTCTCTGGACAGTGTGTCGAGGAGAGCTGGCGAGGTAAGACACTGTCACGTACGCACTACAACATTTTGTTCACGAAGAAAGTGGTAACATAAGTGCACACGTAAATGTCAACACAACCAGTGCCAGTGAGTTGAGTTTTAAGGGGTTTCTCCAAGGCACAAATGAATCTGGTTGTAACAGAAGTGTAAATGAAAATTTTGATACCATTTGTGAAGGTGAGACGAGCAATGTTGCATTGTTTGCACCATCTTGGCCTTCGAGGGAGGGGTCATTTGACGCCGGCTAACAGTCAGTGGCGCGAGAGCCCATGATGGCGCTCATCACGCACGTGTCACGTACGTACGCAAAGAGGCCAATAATTTTGAACTTTCACAAAATTTAATTTTTCAGTGTAAAATGTGTTTTATATTTGTCTTTGCGGAGTTTAATAATTCTTTAAATGTTTTAAAGTGTTTGTTACTATGTTAAAATTGTTTGGTTATGAAATTCAAAGTGACCACGGCACTGAGATTAAGAACACTGATATTCTGGCATGAACGCCGTCATAAAGAGACACTGAAATCATAAGAATATTATAAAAATGTAAAACAATATTTAATTTGTGCCATTTTACTTCTATAATAGAATATTTTACTCTGCGTGCATAGCACTTCTGCTTATGTGAACTCTGTAGGCGGCCATGGTAGGTCCGTGCATCGCTTGCCTCTGGACAGTGTGGAGAAGAGCTGGCGAGGTAAGACACTGTCACGTACGCACTATAACTTTTTGTTCACTGATGTAGGTTTCAATATTCAATTTGGTTTACCGGTCAACCTTTCCTTGCATACATTTCTGCCGGACATTTCCCCAGCATTATGCTTCCGCTTTACTAATTTATTTCGCCCTTGTGGTATTTTGAACTTAATCGGGGAGAAGGAGTAGAAATTTGTGGGCGAGGTCATGTGGCCCGCGCAACTTGAATCAGTTGCCGTTCGCCTATGTTTATGGCGTTTCATTGTAATTTCTGTATTATTGCTGCATGCAATTTTAAGGGCTTTGTTTTTAATGTCTGTATTTTAGCGATTGCATTTTGAGAGCTTATTTATGTAATATCATATGTGCAATATTTTATTCAGGGTTTTATTTTAAATTTTTGTCAGGGTTCCGTGTAATTTCACGTAAATTAATGCTTTTTGTATTTGACCACGCGGTCATGTTAATGTTTCATTTTACAGCCATCTGGCATTTTACAAGCCTGTAATCACGTAAATCGTAAAGAGAATAATTTTCTCACAATTCCACCTGGACCACGTGTTCCACTACGAACTTCATCCAGCGACATCCGTACCATCTAAACTTGTTTTCACACGTGTGTGTGTTTGTGAATATTCATCTTGTCTCACATCTTGTTTCATGTATCTTTGAGGGTTTATGTAATTTTGTAATTAGTGTACAGTGCAATTATTCCTGTCCTAGCCGGCTCTGTGTGTAGGCCGTCACCACACTACCCACGTGCTGGAGGGCGAGCCCCGGCGAGTTTGCATTAGTGATACCGAGTTATCACACTTGTTAGTGTATCATCAGGGTTTCATTTTGTACTTCACCTTTTCCTATCTTCAGGGAAAAATCGTCAGTCCACCCTAGCGGCTATCGACTCTGTTCCCTTGTGAAGATTGTGTTTTCATACACCGCGGGCTGGGGAGCACCCAAGTGGAGTTAGCTAGACATGACCGAGTGTATCATTAATTTCTTGACACGTTGCTTTGTATGCACAGTATCAATAAACACCTTACAGTGAACTTACCTTTTTCATTTGTAGTGACTGTGTCCTAGCCACGTGTGTTTTTCAAGTCATAAATATGTTTAGTAAAAGTTTAGTATTGCCTACATGTTTGTAAGTACGTACGGGTGAGACAGACACACATAACCCACAGCATCTCTGAGAACCTTTAGTCTCAATAGTGCGGTGATTGGGAAGCACCGCTGGCACCCATATTACCAGTAAGTATTTGTGTCATCGTTCGTCTCGTGTCAAACCCGACGGCATCAATACATTTTTAACACTTCAAAACACTGGGACCCTGAAATAAAACAAAAGACATAGTTTATACTTTAAATAAATATCCCATTACAGGAAAGTCTAGATTATGGCCTCTTTGCGCACATGCATGCCCACATGTCACGTGAGTGGTGAGTGCCGTTATGGTCTTAACGTTGCTGCCTGTTAGCCGGCGTCAATATTTACAGTTTTTATTGAACTACACCAAACATATAGTTTAATTGGTGGTTATACTTTGTTCCAAGCCTTCTGGAGAGAAGAAATGACCACTATGGTTTTTCACTACAATACAAAACAATTCATTAACGTCACGGTGAAGAGTGCCATTTGCTGACATTAGGTAGAACCATTTACAAACAAAATTTTCATGTTCTAGTTTTTTTTTTCTAATTGGACCTGACATGAAAAGTCAATTCTCCATACGAGATACCCTGGTCTGATACCACTGGTGGTAACCATTTGGTAACAGCGGTTACTCAGGTGTTAGTCACACTAAGCATTTGGTGTTTTGGTCACAAACATTGTGTGCCAATTCTTACTTTGCACACAGAAAAATGTTTACTACTATCATCACCGCCATTCTGGCAAGAAAGAACCAGCTTGATTATAAGAATTACTTCATATCGTGTCTAACAAAATACACACATGAAATTTTTTAATGGCCTTTACACCAACCACAATTGTAATTATCGTCTGTATGAACCTAAGCACTCTAAACAAACTTTTTTGGCACATGGGTTCACAGGGGACAACCTGCCAAAATTAAAATGTACATAACAAATATAACAATCTACGTAGACATACAATATTATTCTTTTTACCTGAAGGGCAATCACTTATCTTAACATGCCTGCCAAAATTAAAATGTACATAACAAATATAACAATCTACGTAGACATACAATATTATTCTTTTTACCTGAAGGGCAATCACTTATCTTAACATGACTGCATCACTCTCTCCGCATGCCAGTGAGAAATTGAGGTACTAATAAAGGATACTCGTCACACCCCTGGGGCGCAGTGGTTTAGTGGTTTGACAATTCGCCTGCCACCAAGGTGACCCAGGTTCGATTCCCGGTGGGATCGGCCCTGGATTTGTGCACATAGATATTCCGCCAATTCCTTGGTCGGCGTGTTTTCTCGGGGATCTCCTGTTTCCCCTGCCCTTGCATTTAGCCATTGCTCCATACTCACCTCCCTTCAACCTCAAGGGCTCTAAAGACCTCAATGTTGAGAGCCGCCCAAATCTCTTCACTTACTCTCTCTGCCACATCCCCTCTTCTCCACCTGATCCACACCTGTTAACTCGCAATGCAGAAATGTACAGAAGGAACCCAAAACAAATGGAACTTTGACCAATGACAGTTCATTAAACAAGGGCATGTCGCATCTACACATGCACAGAATTAGCATCAAGTGGGACATACGCACCACTCTTCCCACATTCAACATAAGTGGCAACCAGAGATAGTTCATCAATGTGGTCCAATTGCTATGATTGTTTCCAAACATTGCACATCAACTGTTACTGTGACATCACTGAAGAGGGTCGAAGCATTTTGCGATCATAGTTGATGTCTGAACTAAAAGTTTTATTTATGAAATTTTCCAAGAAATATTTAGGAAGGTAACTGTGATCCCTGTGAGCATAGGTCGAGGTAGGGATCCTGTAAATGCACATCTTACAAACATGTGCGGAAGCAGACAGTAACACTTCAGTGTTGTCAGCGAGCCACAACAGTCGCCACACTCTTGGTCCTGTCAGTATGATACATTGCAGGAGCACTAAGTTGGGCAACTAACAGTAAATAGTGTACTAGCTGTACTTATTACACCAACTAATTTAGAGTATAGACACCAGTTGTCTCACGATACATCTCACTACAAACACTGTGCAATTTGGCCGATTATTCGTAGCACAGTCAATAAGTTTGTGGTGCGTGACTGCGTACACTCGGGGGGGGGGGGGCACCGATCACTTCACAAGCATGTTGTCTGTGATAGTATTAAAGGAAATCAGGTTGTGATAATACAGATCAAAATTCATTGGTTAACTACACATCTTGATTCTACTAGGTTGGGTAGTTGCAAAATTATACTAGCGCTTACATGTCTTACTACATATGTGGTACAATTTGGTGGGATACAATCAGACCGAGGGCTGTGAATATGGTAATTGGTCGGTTGGAGGCCCCCACCCAGTCAAAAAGCTCAACTTGACTAGCGAATAGTATAAAAATGAGCTATGATTATTTACACTTTTCTTATTTGGTTCTTTATGACATAAAATGAGAATGATCATAAACATTATTTTTAAAGATATGAAACTCAAATATTGGTACATTTTATAACTGATAATATTGTATAGACCTAACAGGTAAAATGATACAGTATTAAAAAACAATGAAATATTGTTCTGTGTGATGTGTGTGGTCATCTGAAGCCTTTACTAGTGCAGTCAGGTTATGGTTGGTTCAGTAGATGGACCACTTACCTCCCACCACAGTCTAAATGGTTCCATTCCTGGACATGGCAGTCTTGCTGGATGATGCCACTGTTTGGTGCGTTGTGTCTGGGATCTCCCATTTATCCGCCCCAGCATTCTAGCACAGCTCATATCGGCCTTGTTTCACTTCCATTGGCTCTCAATATCTCTTTAAGAGAAGCCTAAATAACTCTCCCCTACTGCAGTCACAAATGGCTGGCTGTTAATAACAGAGCTGCCTATTGGACGGCCCACGTCTGGTATAAAGATGTACCATACTTGTAAAAAATATTTCTTTAACTAATACAACTAGAATGTGCTGGTACTTACATAATTTAAAAATAAAAATATGTAGTTTTAGTATTGATAATGTTCAAATTTTGTATTTCTGCTTGAAAAATCAGTGGTAATAAAG
The DNA here is from genome assembly GCA_029891345.1 of Dryococelus australis. Taxonomy (NCBI): domain Eukaryota; kingdom Metazoa; phylum Arthropoda; class Insecta; order Phasmatodea; family Phasmatidae; genus Dryococelus; species Dryococelus australis. The sequence goes on along the minus strand of CM057007.1, from coordinate 6,609,896 downwards.
TAGTATCAGCATAACTCATAAATTACTATTAACACAAGTTAACATTGATGCCGGCTAACAGCCAGCGGCACTAGAGCCCATGACGGCGCTCACCACGCATGTGCGCAAAGAGGCCAATATTTTTTAACTTTCACATAAAGAGTATTATTTTGCAGCGTAAAATATCTCTTGCATTTTTATTTTCAGGGTTTGATATGTCTTACAGTGTTTTAAAGTGTTTGTTGTTATTAAAAAATGTTTGGTTATTTGAATTCAAAGTGCGCGCTGCACGGAGATTAAGAACACTAATATTCCGGCGTGAACGCTATCATAAAGAGACACTGAGATAATACAGAAAATTCACAAGAAAATTATAAAATGTAAAACAATACTTAATTTATTTGTGCTACTTTTATTTTCAAAGTATATAAAAGTTTACTTGGCGTGCATAGGTCTTCCACTTATGTAAACCCCGTAGGCAGCCATGGTAGGTTCGTGCAACGCTTGCCTCTGGGCAGTCTGTCTAGGAGAACTAGCGAGGTAAGACACTATCACATACAAACTTCAAATTTTTGTTCACTGATGTAGATTTCATTAGCACTTGTAGTATATTGGTTAACCTATGGTTGTGTTTGTTTTGCCAGACATTTCCCCAGTATTATGCTTTCGCTTAACTAATTTATTTCGGACTTCTGGCACTTTCAACATAATGGAGGAGAAATGTCGGAGAGGTCATGCGACCCGCGAAACTTGAATAAAATGCCATCCGCTTCTGCCAAATGTGTTTCATTGTAATTTCTGTATTATTGCTGCATGCAATTTTAAGGGCTTTAATTTGATGTATGTATTTGAGGGTATTTTTCATTTTTGAATATTTCACGGCAACATCATGTACAACCACGTGGCTAACCGACGCCAAGTCTATGTCCGCGCCATCCTTGCACTTTGAGAGTTTATTTGTGTAAAACACCATGTGCACCATAATTTTTTTGAGGGTTCTGTGTCAGTTTTATTCAGGGTTTATTATATTTTCCATGCGATTGATGCTTTTTGTGTTTGATCATGCGGTCACGTTAATGTTTGCTTTTTCCACCTTCAGGCATGCTACACGACTGTAACCACTGTAATCGCAAAGAGAATAATTTTCTCTACCAGAATAATATTTTGTTGGAATTTAATGTGCCGCTTCCACGAAGAAATATTGCAATTTCACCTGAACCACGTAGTCCCCAACAAACTTCATCCAGCGGCATCCGTGGCATATAAACTTGTTTTCACACGTGTGTGTTTATTGTGAGTACTCATCTCGTGCCTCATCTTTCAAGGGTCTTTGTGCAATTTATGTAATTTTGTAATTTGTGTATGGTGATGTTACTTCCGTCCTAGCTGGCTCTGTGTATAGGCTGTCACCACACTACCTACGTGCTGGAGGGCGAGCCCAGATGTGTTTGCGTTAGTGATGCCAAGTTATCACACGTGATAATGTATCATCAAGTGTTTCATTTTGTAATTCGCCGTATCCTATCTTCAGGAAAAATCGTCCGTTCACCCTAGCGGCTGTCAACTCTCTTCCCTTTTGAAGATTGTGTTTTCATACATCGCGGTAAGATCATCCATCTAGGCATGCGCTAGAGTAGTTGCGGTCTGGGGAGCACCCAAGCGGAGTTAGCTAGATATGACTGAGTGTATCATTAATTTCATGGCACGTTGATTTGTACGAACAATATAAATAAAACTGGTAATACAGTGAACCATCTTCTTTCATTTGTAGTGACAGTATCCTAGCCACATGTGTTTCTTTTTCAAAGTGTTAAAATGTTTAGTAAACATTTAATATTGCCAACGTGTTTGTAAGTACGCACGGGTGAGACAGACACACAGAACCCACAGCATCCCTGAGTCTCAACAGTGCGGTGATTGGGAAGCGCTGCTGGTGCCCATATCATCCGTAAGTAATTTGTGTCGTAGTTCGTCACGTGTCTCACCTGATGGCATTAACATAAGGTAAATACTGTTTACAATAAAATGGGTTATTTTGAAATCAACCTTTGGGAAAAAATGACTGCTAATAAATACATATATACTGCCTTACTGACGTTGTGGGCTCCTACTCAGGAACATAACTACATTCCTGGTACTTGGATCTGCATTGCATTGGGTTTGAAACGTGACTTTCAACAAACGTATTTAACATGCGTCCAATATGCTGATAAACAGACCAGCCATTAGAGACTAAACCTGTTGAGTATTTTCAACGCATCGCACGCATTAGAAATACCATTTTGAATAGTTTCAACATGGCTAAAAACTGTTTTTTCAAAGTGCGTTGTCTCAAAATATATGTGTGGAATATACAAAGATACTTGTGGGTCCTGCATTGAACCGTGCTACAGACTTTCCACCAATAAAATGACAGGACCACTGTTGAAGTCTCTTAGCTACACGTAGCACTATGAGAACACTGCCCGTGATAGTTACTGTTCCAGCACTACTCAGCGAGCCCCGGGTAGGCAAGCCATGTAAGTGGCAGCAAATACAATTCTAAGTATTGATGATGTATTGTGAGTGTCATGTTTAAATTTCTGGTTTGGTTGAAGTTAGTGTTTCTTTTGTTATATGTATCTATTAAGAGTACAAATCTGCATGTTAATGGAATGTCTATATTTTTAACAATTCCTCAGTTTCTCTTGGAATGGTGAATGATCAAATTGAGATGGTCCGTGGCAATGTTAATTGTACACAAATTGGAAAGATATAACAAAATGAGAGGGAAAGTAAGTATATCCCAAGTGGTTTTCAAAAGTGCTCAATTGACCCTTCAGGGCATGTGTGTATGAACGTGCACTACAATGCGGTGTCCAGCAGACAATCACGTGTCCTGTGGGAAGCATGGAGCCAGCTGGTGTGTAGTGGATGAGTGTTGGCTCTGTGCAGGTGGAGCCCAGGCAAGTGTCCCCGGGGATGTTCGGCCAGGTGGGGAGCAGCCCCCGGCACGCAGAGGGAGGCTGGGGATGAGGCGGAGAGAAAGGCAGCTCTGGCGGTGAAGGTGGTTGTCCCGGGCACCGAAGTCACCACATTCAAGAAGGGATTTGACATACATGCAGGCAGGTGTTGTGTGTCGACACACTAAAAAAATTGTTTCAGTAGGACCAAATGTCGCAGTGCCTCCTTTTTTATGAAAGTATCCAACTGCGACTTGAAGGAAGCTGAGGAGTTTAGATTAATTTTTTTCTACGTAACAGCATTTGAATAATTTACCATAATTATATGGACTTATGGCCGTGCAAATGTACATGCACATTTGGATTTATTCACATTGAAATAGTAGATCTGGTGTTTCTACGAGTAAACTTAGTGGTTTTTCTTGAAAGTTTAGCCATAGTGCAGTAACTGAGTTACTTTCAGAATTTAATTGGATTTTGCCCATTACTTACACAGATAATAAAGTAGAATCAATGAAAAGACTGCAAAACAAATGGAGAAAATATTTTCATACTATGTAACCAAGCAAAAAAATTGTGGAAATTATAAAAACAAAATGTTTACTTGCAGACGGATATTGAGGGATAAAAAAACCTGAATAGTATGAATAATCAGATGTTTGAAAACTAAACAAAAGTTGTGATAAAGAAAGGCATTGTTAAATATAAAATTAAAAAAACAATTGAAAACCAAATTCCAAATATCACTGTGTTCAACATAGAACACAAACAGCCCACGCATGTGTATTCTTAATGCTATTTTGGCAATTTACAAAGATAAATTAAGTCAGAGGTGATACAATTTTAGATTTCAGGTAAAATAATTAAAATTACTAAAATGAGTTTGAAAGGTAAAACCAAAGTTGTGGAAAATCAACATATATATTAGTGTTGAGTTAAAAAGTAACCTTTTCATCATCAATGATTGCAGTGTGAAACAACAGCATGAAGCAGGTAAAGTGAAGGACTAAGAATGAACATACTTGCCAGGTTGGGAAGATGTTTTGTTGTCCAGGAGCGTAAGGAATGTGACTGGTTGCAGAAAGCGGGGATGGACAGAAGCAGCTGTCCTGCACGCCCTTGCCCCGGTCACAGTCTCCAGTATCTGACAAGGAGGCGGAGCTCGCGAGCTCAGACGCTCAGGAGAAGAAGAACGTTGCGTCCAAGGACGAGGGGAAGACCACACCAAGGTAGGCTGTGCCTTGACGTTCTGTGTGTCTCCTCGTGATGGCATCACAATCTCGTTATCGTCGTTATCGTGTTCATGTTGTCTTTATGAACATTCTGAAGGATTCAGTTTGTGTGCATTAATGTTTCTACAACTGACAAAGGTAACAAGATAATTAATTTTTCAACTTTATTTTGCATTTTTTTAAATTGACCATGAAATTAATTGTTTCAATGTCATAAAACTATTGATATAGCAAGACATGTCATGGTTTTGTCGTGTTGGCATCAGTGACGTAGCAGTGGGTACCTGTCATGCGGGGTCTTGATCCTGCTGTGGTAAGACAATGTCGAGCAGAAGTTTAGGTTCTGGGTGCAGATTAAGACATTTGACAATATCATTCATGTCATTGCGTAAAATTGAAAATTAACATTGATTGCCTTACTTTGTAAAGAAGTATTTCCAGTTACTAATCTTTTATTGAAAGGATGTGCAAATTAATAGCAAATTAAACTGGGTTATTTGTGTTGTATAAGCATTGTATAGAAACACATTTGACTTAGATTTCTAGTACATAGTTTGACAGTTTCTCTAGATGCATGTATGGACAATGCATTGTGAAGCATTGTTTTGATTTCTCTCCCCTTGCTAGACATATAGCTATTCACTGGCTAATGATATATGTTGCCTGCTTCAGAGCAAACACTTTCTGGCTTGACAGTAAACTCTAGTTGTAACACACAAAACTGTTAGAATGGATCATTTATGAAACTCACTGCCAAAGGATTGTACATTGTAAGTTTTTCAGTGAGATGTTATATTTTATAATGTCTTGTCTTTGTATTCGAAATTACTTTCTGGCCATGACATACGTAATATGTCAACGCCATATTTTTGTTTCTGTATGCAAGTCAAGGATATCAAGAAAATTGGGATGAAATTTGAAGAAACTATGATTGAGTGTTTACTTCAATGACAGTATTGTGTGGAAAATGCACATGTTTACTTTATGTGCATCAAACTGGCAGGCCAGTCTAGCTCAACACAAACAATGGACCTCGTATGCCACCAGTTTTGAGTAAACTGAAAAGTAAATGATAAAAATAATCAAAATTGTGATTGTACGGTACAAAATTAATTACAGTGTATTATCGACGTTGTATTGTTCACTAATGTTCCTTCATTTCTAATGTAATTTTAGCCATCTTTAATTGCTTAGTAGTGACAAGGCTGTGAGAATGTGACGTAATGTAACTAAAACCAGTTCAACGCTCCTTCTATATCGGTTATAAACTCTTTCAAACAAGCAACCCATTCTGTTGAACAGACCTCTGTAACTTAATTTGGGTGGGTGCAGTTCTGCTGATATGGGAAGGCAGTTGCAATGGACGTTCACACGGTATCTGCAGGAATTTTGTACCACACCTTGCCCTTATTTGGTTAGGTTTTTGGCACCCAGGTGTGGGGAGTGGGGGTAAAGCACGTGGTAATTTAAGCTGGGTGCACCTGCCGCTCACTAACAGTTGACAACCAGCTCTGTGAAAATAAGTCGAGCATGGCAAATTTCACCCACACTGGCACGCACCCGTGTCCTCTTTTTTTTTTAACTTCAATTTACGGCCAACAACCTTTTTCTGCTAAATTATTTCCACCGGTGTGGGAGGTTGCTAGGGTGCCAGGAGGGAACTGATGTCCCCTGTGCCTTCATAATTGTCTCACGATGCCAGTTCTGGGTGATATGCATCGTAAATTAACTACTGAGATGCTGTTCTATTTCAACTGTCTCATTAAGCTTACTGTTCAAGACTCTGCATTAATAAATTGAAGAATGTGAACTGTTTATTTTTTAACTTGAAATAAAAATGTGGAGGAAATAGTTAAACACTTGAAATTTGTTAATTTTACTATAGCGTGAGTAAAACTAAGCTGCGATTCCTAGTCGCCAAATCTGATGTCTGCGACATTGCACAGTTTCATTCCTATTCAAAGTTTCTCTGTAATCCACGGCAACCAGTCAAAAATACTTCCGCACGTATGCAGACACTAAGATGAGACGAAAACATGTAGAACTACTTCACGCGCAGGTTAGCTAATAGCAACCTGTTTTGATTGTTTACAAAAGCGCTCAAAAATTTTACATTTCGAAAGCATGTTAATTTGAAAAATAAAGCGTGCGCTGGAATAATATTTTGCATGGTAGTATCATACGGTAATAATTTGAATGGCACCATTAAAAGTTTAATCGATTTTCCAAGAAAAATCTCTATTATTTCATAGTTTCTTCAATGGTAGTTTTGAGTGTATAAAAGGAGAAACAAAGTTGCATTTCTGCAATGAAACTGTATAATTTGGTGGCATGTTAGGTGCAAGTAAAAAGTTCTCACAGTTGAGGAAAGCTGGGTCGGAAAGTGAAGCAGCATTGGTTGAGCGGTTAGACTACTCGCCTCCCACCAAGGCGAACAGGGTTCAATTCCCGGTCGAGCCACTTCCAAAGTTTTGCAAGTGAGAATCGTTTCGGACGATGCCGCTGGTCAGCAGGTTTTCTCTAGGATCTCCTGTTCCCCCACCCTTGCATTCTGGCACTGTTCCATTCTCACCTCATTTCATCGTCATTGGCTCTCAAGACCTCTTTGTTAAGAGCCACACAAATCTCTCAACTCAACTCTGTGGACAAAGAAGGGAAAGGCACAACAATGAAATGTGCCGGGCATTCTTGATGCAGGTAAAAAGAACAGAGTTATGATCTTAGAGATTAAAACCTACCATTACACAAGATATAGAATTATTAATATAAACAATTTTATACATACTTAGCTGATAATTCAACAAAATGCAACTCCTGGATGTTGAGATGCTCTGTTGTAACTTGTCATTATTGCTTATATTTTAATATTGTACAGAATAGAAAGTTGGTTTGTGTAGATAATTGTAAGTAGGAGAAGCAGAGTGGTACTGGACCAGTGGACGTTGCCTTTGTGTGTGCAGACCAGCCGCGAACAAGGGGGACGTGATGGTTCAGTACCAGAAGGAGCGTGGCCGCAGCAAGGACCAGTTGCACATGGTAGTGATAGGTCACGTGGACGCGGGGAAGAGCACCCTGATGGGACATCTCCTCTTCTTGCTGGGGCAGGTCAACAAGAAGACAATGCACAAGTACGAGCAGGAGAGTAAGAAGTTGGGCAAGCAGTCCTTCCTGTATGCCTGGATCTTGGACGAGACTGGTGAAGAGAGGTAGGGGCATATTTGTTCATGCTACTGTACTCTTTCTTCTTGGGTTTTTACTTCATACAGAGAGTTTTAAAGTATCATACCAGCACAATAAAGCATTTCCTAAGTCAGATAAGCCACCTGGCATGTGTAGAGGCTTCAAACACATATTCATAGCAATGACAGTGAAAAACACACCTAAATGTTTATCAGAACGGTTGTTTTTATATACAGGCTACTGAAATAATGTTTAAATTAAAGTTTCATTCTGCACAGTTATACAGAGAAATGTTAACGTCAGTTGGGAGTGGATCCCAAGGCCTCTTGGTTAATTATTATGGGAAATATGTTACAAGTTCAGAAAAATAACACTAATAGAGTTAATAATTTAAACTGTTGCTTACTACTGCTGCTACAAAAATATTGACCTTAAATTTTGAAGTTGACAAAAATAAGATGACACTGATTTTCGGAGGTAAGGTGCAATAAGAAAATAGTTTTGTCTGAAGATCAATACTGTGTTTGAAGCGGTTGGTGAAAGCAGTGAGTGAGGAAGGGATGGGGGTGTGTGTACATGCAGGTCAAGGGGCATCACGATGGACGTGGGGCAGTCCAAGTTCGAGACTGCGTCGAAGCTGGTGACGCTGCTGGATGCACCCGGCCACAAGGACTTCATCCCCAATATGATCACGGGAGCGACACAGGCGGATGTTGCGCTGATGGTGGTGGATACGACACGCGGGGAGTTTGAGACGGGTTTTGAGAGCGGCGGGCAGACGCGGGAGCACGCCCTGCTGGTCCGCTCTCTAGGTGAGTCCAGTATGTCCACACTGCATTTGTGCACTTCACAGTCTCACAAGTCAATGTCTCCAATGTTGCATCGGATCTTTCTGTCTTTTACAAAAAATAAATGTAACTTGAAGTCAAACATTAGGGTTTTATGGTAAGTGTACATTACAGAGACTTGAGAAATTGTAATAACAGCAGTTTAATTAAGAACACTTTCATGAATAGCAAATCTCTTGCAAAAAATTATATAACCAAAGTCAGTTTGCTTGATAAAGGTTGTTCATGGTCAAGTGAGGACTTCGAAATCAACCTTTGAAAATGCCACGGTCTGCTACCTTCGTGTATTTTGATGGACACACTGGCTGGAATGCATCCAGTAACTTTGGCAATAATGGAGGGAAACATTTCTTAATTGGATTTCTTAAAATTGGATCAAAAGCGTTAGTTAAGTATTATGTCGGTACTGAAATGATTTCATTTTCTGTGTTCTAAATGCATAGCTATAAGTGTAAGAATTGACAAATTTGTAAAGTTCACTTGACCAACACATGAGGAAAGTGATCAGGCCCATGGCGCAATATTGCAAAGTGTGCATTCAAGTAGATCTTAAGCAAGGCTTTTAAAAGTGCTCACAGTTATCTGTGAAAGGGCTATGTATGCAGGAATGTGGGCCTTGCTCTAGACTGTTTTTGACCTAGAGTTTTTGAGGAATAAACGGCTGATGCCAGTGGATTGTGCTCCACTAACTAGTACGGCCGTCCCCACTTGTTGCCATTTTCCTGCATGGTAATTAATGTGGTCGGTGGCCTTAACATCCGACCTCTAGCTTGACATGTTAGGGCTTACCCTGTGTTATTTAGCATCACAATCTCGATGCTAACGTGGCAATGTCACGCCTTGGGGTTGGAGTCGTGTTCTGTTGAATGGCTGTGCTGTTTTCACTACCTGAGCTATCTTACACACCTGTCGAGAGAAGTGGTAGCCTTGCAGTTACCATAACGTTCTTCCTCTCTTGTTCAATCTGTGAGGCCGGTAGCTTCTACAGAGGGTCCCATTTGCATCTATTTCGTGCGTAACTTCTCAACTAAAATGAGGGTAAATGACTCAGGACGAGGAGACACTTTGGTGGTCCTCGGCTATCTTGTGTGGCAACTCGCCGTAGCATGAACCTTGCTGACTCTTCTGCTCTTGCTTTGTGGAAGGCGTGACGGACAAGAGATTACCCTTTGACAAAATTTGTTGAGGGCTGGCTAGGGCATGTATTCTGGTGTGTCTGGAAATGTCCAAACAAAGATAACCACTTTCAGGAAAGACTTTTTTTTTTTTTTTTTTAGCATTAAAAAATGATGGTGCAACTATTATGCAAGCACACGTAGCAGCTGCTTGGTATAGGCTATTCACGGTAAAAGTGAGCACTTTTGAAAGCCATCTCATTTGGAATAATAGTCACTAAATTAATTTTATTGTAGCGTTAGACGTTAACTTTCGAGTGTGGTGGGATACACACACTGTGTTTATTACTTAGATGACAGTATTAATTGTAAACGGGTGGTTATAGGATAAAAAAAAGGCTGAGCGGGAAAAGTAACTAGGTATTCAAAAGTGCTCACTTTACTGTGAACAGCCTATAAAAGGTGTTCACAGTTAGTTGAGCACTTTCGTTAGTTCTGCTCAAGACAGACTTCCTCAATTTGTACTCTTCTTCCATTTGTAAAATTTACATAGCCATGGGCATAACAGCTTTATTGATGCATCAGTCAAGTGAAGCACCAAAATAATTAGGAACTACAGTATGCTACTAATATGCTGATCTGTACTATTCTAAATTGTGTAAAGTAAAAAAACACCAACTTAGTAGCACTCATTTTAAAAATTGCATTCGCGATACATCAAGACTTGGAATTATTTTACTTAATTTGCTCTCAAATAAAATGGGAGCCAGAGTGCGGTAGTGTGTACGTATGTATGTGATTATGGGCAGTAACTTTTTCCATAGGTGTCCACATTTAGCCTATAGCTGAGGCCTGCTTGTGATTGGTTCCAGGTGTGAGCCAGCTGTGTGTGGCTGTCAACAAGCTGGACACCGTGGACTGGTCGGAGGAGAGGTTCCGGGAGATTGTGCAGAAGCTGGGCATCTTCCTGCGGCAGGCGGGCTTCCGTGAGTCGGACGTCACCTTCGTGCCGTGCAGTGGTCTGACAGGGCAGAACCTTACATCCGCCCCCACTGAGAACCAACAGGTGCGATGGTACAAGGGACCTTGCCTCATACAGGTCATAGGTGAGGTATCATTACTTAGATTTGGTTTTTAATGATATCTACTGGTAATTTATTTCCTTTAAAAGAAAAAGAAAATATTAATACTGGTTAACTGCAAATGTATTTTTTATTGGAGATGTGCTGTCAAAATCAGAATAAATGCATGGTATTGATTACCCATAGAGTTTTTCGTGTAGTGAAACTTCTAAATTTTAATTGTTCTAAAATTTCCAAGCTAAGTAACGTAATACGTATATGTATGTTATTTAAGTGGTGGTGCTGCTGTTCACATCTCTAAATCTGCTCCTCAGTGTCGATGTTGGGTGATGGTGTGTTCAGACCAGTTCCGGTGCCCAGAGCGGCCTATCAAGAAGCCTCTGCGGATGTCCATCAACGACATCTTCAAGGGACAGGGGTCAGGGTTCTGTGTGTCAGGCCGGCTGGAGACGGGTGCACTGCAGGTCGGCGAGCGCGTGTTGGTGCAGCCTCAGGGTGAAGTTGCCACCGTCAAGGGTACGTGTCTGCACTTACGTTCAACTTCAATTTCAACCTAGCTATGCTGCTCGCAGCCATCTCTTGACGATGCCTTAGGTTAAGTGCAACGAAAACCCTTGTTGAGTAACTTTTGAGGTAAGAGGCAGTCGGCGTAGTCAGTATTATTGTTTTGGTTCATGATGCCAATATCACGAGAAACATAAGTATGACTTAGTGTAGCGGGTGCTCAGCTCGTATACAGCACAAGTCATGTTGCCTGTCTGACTGAAACACTATCAGGTGCGACTGTCAGAGCACGGTGAACAGGTTGGCCCTTAGTAATGGGTTTACCTTGTTGGAAGTGGTTCTGTGTAAGCTGCTTCTCCAGTTGCTATGAAGGCGGGTGACTGCTGTACCAGGATGCGGTGCACTGCTGATGTTGTAGGTGTCTGGAGTGGACTGGCCCCCGAACCATTGGTTGGCCATTCCCAGAGGTGGTTCCGCTCCTATGCGGATAGCCTCGACCAGGGGGTGTGGTGAACCATCTGTCTTGATGAGGAGGATAAAGAGTGGTTAGTGTGACACTGAGTGAGTGGGCGGTAAGAACTCTGTCCCGCGGAGGTGTATTGCAAAGTGCAGGAGGAGGAGTTGGATTGCAATTCAAGCTATGTCTGGAGGTGTAAGCTGCCTTCCTACACTTCCTCTGGGCACCACCCTTCAGGATGTACCGCCTCAAGAAAGTGAAGCAAGACGTTGGTCCCTACTGTATTCTGCCAAGGGCCGCAGCCGCACAGGCAAGAATTATACCCTGTGCCCCTTTCGTCTGGCCCTGTAGAGAGCTGTACACTGCTGCAAATGGCAGTGATGACTTGAAGTCAGCTGTCTCTCAGGCAGCGTGACATTCTGCAACTAGACTGGTGGCGCGAGACAGCCTTGAACTGAGGACTGTGAGTCCTATTTATACACAGTGTACAGGGCGAGCGCGGGGGTTGCGGGGTGTGGTGAGAGAGCAGGGGCGGTATGCCGGAGGAGATGAACACAGAAGCTGGAGGGGTAGAGAGAGGCGACATGATGCGAAGCGGGTTGCAGCACAGCAAGTGGCAACAGCTGGGGAAGCTAACCTGGGTGTGTACAGTGTAGTGGCTGTTCTTACGAGGGGGCTGCAGCTGTGGCGAGGCTAGATGAGAGAATGACGTCGCTAGTTTCATATCAAGGTGACAAACCTTTCTCCAGTCTCTGCTTTTACACAGAAACATTAATGCAGTAATAGTCTTTAGTCATATGAAAATTAATTGCAAAAAAATTTCAGATGTTTTAAATTTTGGTGTACACATTAATGAAAGTGTACTGATGCATAGTGGTTTGGTCAGAGTTGAGCCATCATAACAGTTGATGTGGAGAATGTGTGTACAGTAAAGCCCCTCTATTACAACCACATCCTGAGGAACCATGAAAAGTTCGGATCGGAAAAGTCGAAAATTTGAGGCATGTCTAACAATAGATACAGTAATCCCTCGCCAACCATGGTATCTTGTACCGCTGTTTCAGTTATGCGCGGATTTGTTTTTGTAGTCCTTTTCTCCAAGCGGTACTGGTTTCTATTATCCATGGTTTTCTGTCTATGAAAAATTAGCCGTTACTGACGTTAGTGGTCGCTCATTTCTTAGGCTACCATCATAGACTTTGACATTGGTTGTCCCAAGCAGCATTAAGCAATAAAATACTTAATTCCAGAAGAGGACATTGGTGTATTGTCTGTGGAAGTGCATGGCCGGGGGGGGGGGGGGGGGGGGGGTTGCGTGCCGGGTCAGTAAAGATTCTTTATCCTAGTCACATGCCGCCACCTCAGCCTTACCCTCCCTGTCTTTTTTTGCTTCCATTAAAAAGTGGTTTATTTATGCACTAGCGATGATTGAACATGAACTTCATGCAAAAAAATGACAAGTTTGGGGGCATAGGGGTTAGGGGTGGGTCAAAATTTTCCAAATTTTTTATTACGTCCCTGTTCTCGCGAACTGGGAGGGGTCGTAATATAGAGGTTCTACTGTGCATGTATTTTGTGGTGCAGCCAGTGTGGTGAAAAGGGAGGGGGGGTGGTATGAATGTTTGGGGGTTGTAAAACTCACCTTTGCCCTCTTCATTTGATACACCCTTTTCACAAAGGGGCAGTAGAACAACCACCCAAAAGATAATCATCAAACTTCCAAAATAGTCAAAAGTAACCTTTTGTAAGTAACTGAGGGCTGAACATCAATACTGACCCCACCTGTTCCCCAATTTATAACACATGAGATTGCACTTAATTTTTTCCATTTTTGTTTTCTTTGGTTTATAGCAAAAATCACAATTTGTTTTTTGTATATCGTGGAAAAGACAGCACTTTAAAATATACATTATTATGCCCACATGGCATTTCTATAAACTCTAAATCACCTAAATTACAATTATTAAAGATGGCGAACAAAACATTCTAATCAAACCAGTGGTTTTCAATATACCACTCTTAAAGACTTTACCTTGGCCACATACAAAAAAAATAAAGCTAACGACTTACAGGTTTATATTTTATGGCCATATTCACAAATGCCAACAGACTAAATAACTGACAAATAGAAATAGATGAAAAGAAAATATTTTACTGTCTGTTCTCTTGTACCAAAGTCAAAAATGGATTACTTACAACATTCATGGCTATTCAAAATATTAGGGTCAACTGAAGAAAAATGTTACTGCAACGTAAAATTGTTACTTTACTCGTGAAATGTCTGGCCATTCAAGAACTCTACAAAAGTCAATTAAGAAATGGCTTGGATAACTTTACTCACAATGTTTCTGACCATTTGAACAAAAAATACTACATAGGCCAGTTAAGAATTTTTACAAGTTATTATGATTTGAAACATCACTTAAGTCCTTCTGAGTATTATTATTATTATTACTATGGAAACTATCTTTGAAAATCACTCTCATGGTCACTTAACAAGACCAAGGCCATTTACAACTTTACTTTTAAAATTTACTAAAAATTTATAAAAGTTACTGGAGAAAACTATGCTCAACTCTTAGCATTTTCCCTCATGGAAACTACTTCCAAAATTACTCTAAAAGGGACTCTAAAATTAACAAGTCTTTCCTTGAGACTGCCAGAAGGGCTGAACATTATGTTTGGTTTAATTTCATTTTTGGCAAGTTTACTTAACTCAGGCAGGGAGGGTCTGCTGAATCTTGGAGCCACCTTCTCTCTTGAGCCAGGAACCTACCCAGCGAAAATTACACCCCAGGAGAGGAGTGAAAACCAGGGCCAATCAGGTGGCTCAGAACTGCCAACCCCACACTACTGGGGAATTATCACAATACTTATGTGCAGTAATACAATTATTTGAATCGGCCAACCACAATCCACCAAGAAAAATTATTTCCGCTTAGCAACAGCTGAGCGCATACTGGTTACAGACATCGCAATGCAGATGCAAATTCTCAGAAATCAGGCGGGAGACACTGCAGGGGTAAATTCCAGGAAGCAGCGAGCGTGGGCACTAATTGGCCACGTGACAGTCAGCAGCCACACCGCGGACGCAGCTGGAATCACCGGCGGAGCACAGTTACAGCTTTGCCGAGGCCATGCCGCACATTCACGATACGCAGCTGTGCCGAGAATACGTAGAGGACATTTGGGCTAGATTAAAAACCTCACATCGTTCCAAGATATTGCAGGTTGGTGCCAAGGTAGAGTAGAATTATAGCATAGCTAGCAGAATTCTTGACTCCAGGCTGTCAAAAGCACGCACTAACTTTTATTTTTCCAGGATTGTGTAGTAGGTCAGGAACAGAAGACGTAAATTGCCATTTTGAGGTGCTCTGCGTCTCACATTATTAACAGTTAGTGTTAAAATGAAGTCTGTAAGTGTAATAATAATAATTTGCAATTGCTGTTGACTACGATGCATTTTAGGTTATTTTTAACATGTGTGTCAGCACCGCTAATGTCAGTGTTACCAACCCCTGCCTCTTGAGCCTCCTCCTTGAGAAATGTCTTGCTATGCCACTGCATGTGTTGCAGCAATGACGATAGACGAGGTGGCGGCCCAGGTGGCGTTTGCGGGGGACCAAGTGAATGCCACGCTATCCGGCGTTGAGATGCAGAACGTCTCAGTGGGCGATATTCTGTGTGATCCGGCACAGCCCATACCCATCACCTCCCACTTTGAAGCACGCATAGTGGTCTTCAACATCACTGTGCCCATCACCAAGGGCTTCTCGGTGAGTCCTACCTCTCTGCCAACGTGAGCTGTTATTCGAATGCAGGAGTCATGCTCTGTTACATGGCAAGTGACTGCAGTTTTTTTTCATCAAGCATTCCACACTACATGAGAATTTTTAAACTGTATTGTGAGGTTTGATGAAGATGTGGAAAAGTCAGGAAATTTGAAAACGATCAGAGTAAACTTGGATGAGATGGTCCATGACATTGCTAATCATACAGATAGAAATTTGATACAAATTGAGAGGAAAAGTATATCGTATAACTGCAGTTAAAGGTAATAAATTATATGCTACACATCAAATGATAAATTATATTTAGTCCCACTGCTTTTGTCCATACTTATATTCTTTTTGTTATGAAGTAGTGTCTGTTATTTCTATTTAAGATTTTGTTAAGTACGCTGCACTGCAATGAAACTAGGGATGTGCAGATGGAACTTTTTTTCTCACGAAACTGAAACATAAATGAAAAATAATTTTGTAAGAGTTCGGTCTTAACGAAAGTTAAATGAATTTTATAACATATAAGTAATGACAAATTTGGTGCAAAACCAACAAAAAAATGTAAGATATGCAGTATTTACGACAGAGGTTCTTGCCTGTATAGAAATTTACATTTTATGTAATAGTTTCATTTATAAAGTAAGCAACACAGTCTGAATTACAGACAAAAATTTCCTTTACTAGTCCACCTGAGTATTCATCAAAATCCTTGATTTTGATTTTGTTACAACTTTCAGTAACCAAAATTTTTAGTTTTTACTCAAACGATAATGAAAGGTGTTTTTTTTTTTTGTACACAGAACGTTTGCACAACCCTAAACAAAAACTTTGCCTCAAAATATTTAGCATGCAAAAATATGAACCTCAATTTTTGTACATAAAAAATTTGAACATAGTAAAGTTTTAATAAAGGGTAAATACAATACATAGGCAATTTTTAAATTTAGTAGGCATTGGTCTTCCTGAAACAGTGTGGACACATGTACTTAACAGTAAAGGTTTTTGTGAGGAGTGTGCTCTGCCGAAAGATTGTGTGTGGGGTTGTGCAAATGGTAACAAAATGAAACTTTTACTGACTCCAGGCTGGGGGGGGACTCTGCTTTAATGAAAGGTAAAACTGAAATCTTAAAATTTAAAGAAATCTTTTGTTAATGTGATGACATGTGACGCCCTGTGGGCAACTGGGTATGTCATGACCCCAAGTGGTGGTGGTGTTGGGTGCTAGGACATAAGCACCCGGGGTGAGTTTAAATCGCTATTTGCTGTGCGGAACTGGAACTGTAGTCTGACCAGTGTACAGCACTGGCCGTGTGGCTTTCCAGCAGAGAACATGTGGTACTAAGAGTACCAGACCACTCTAATGGACTTTACTAGGCAACCGATGACGGTTGCTGGACTGCGGTGGCTCGGATATACTAGTGCTGACTCTGGAGCTTCGAGTGGTGGTTGTCGCCGGGGTAAGTTCAGTAATCAGGGTTCCCAAAACCACGCATTAGCTATCCCGTACGAAGTGTCTTGGCCACTCAGGTAATGCTGTGAATACTGGGCGAGTTTGGTGGGCAGTGTAAAGAGGTATGGTGAGGGTCCTGACAATGCTGGTCTCTCCAGGCGGTGGATTTTGTTGACCTAAGCTAAGCTCCGACTGGTACTGAAGAGGACTAAAATGGCAGATACTATCTCTTAACGGATATCATTTTGATGGCAGAAGTGCACGAGGAAAGTGTACCTAAAACAAGGCTCGTGGAAGTGGAGCAGATAACATAATGGCCCCACTCGGTTGTATTTCCATGTACCGTCTCTGCCAACACAATGCTGTCTCCCTATTTCAGTATCTGGCACCAGGAGTGCGGTGGATACAGAGAATCTGGTATCACTAGCCGATGGTCCTGATATGTGGGTTAGTTCCCCTTAGAGATCAGTCTTTTGGCATCAGAAGCGCAGTGGAAAGAGCAAACCCCCAGACTGACAAGCTAACCGCAAGAGGAGGAGAACCTAGTGTCAGGCTCTACCATTCCGTACTGGTGTGTCACAGAAACAGTGGCCGTCCAAGGCATGTGTGTTTATACGGGAGTGTTTGGTGGTTTGAATAAATTTCCGTCACCTGCTGTCCCTCTGATGGGAGTGATGTCCTAGTGCTATGAGGAAAGATACCCTTAAGTGGATTAAAACTTGTTTATTCCAGTAAGGAAATAAACAACATGATTGTGCACTACCTCGTAACAAAGAGAGCTTAACAGGAGCTTACTACACGTGGACAGGTGACGGCGGTCTGTTCGTAGGCTAACAGGGGTAGGTAGACGATGCACTATGAGAATAACTCTAACTACGTTGCAGTGTTTGCCCTCAAGGAGCAGGAACTGTGGAAGCATTCAACGACTTAAACGATGGGATCTTCGGCACCAGGGGTCTGGCGAGGACTGGTAGTTCTGTAGGAGTCTTCGGCAGCAGGAGAGACTGGCGTTCCAAGGACCAGGCCCATAGTATTTATACTCTTCCTGGCTCGCCCTTGGTCGTGGTGGTGTTAGATCCTCTGTGCATGTGACCTCACTGTCTAGCACTGGATTCAAGTCCTGCATGTCTTGGCAAACAGACTAGTAGTGCCATCTAGCGGTGCGCTATAGCACTCTGTAGCTCGACTGGTGAATAGTACAATTCTTCTAGCGTCTTTTGCAGTGGGTAAACAGTACAAGTTTGTGTCGTCAAATAGGCTGTACTGTTAATCAAACTCTGTTGAAATGTGAGGGTGAATGGTGCACACTGATGAGTATAAGTTAATTCATTATAAGTGGAAAAGACGTTGCACATCAGTTCACACACACATTGTGGTACATTATCCAGTAAACTCAATTAAAAGTACGAAATTGATCTTGGTATCATTAAACATCTTAAGAGTATTAAGGAAAATAAATATTTCTGTTATTCACATGTCAAAATAATTTGCGAAGGATTAAATGAAACCCATGAAGATCATCATTAAAAAAAATTTAATCAACAGTTTCAGGAACATCTCAAGTTCAGTTTGTGTGGTTATTTTAGAAATAATACATAAAATAAAACTAACATGCGGATGACCAAAATTTTTTCCAAATATTTGTTGAACTATAAAATTTTCCATTTTATACAAAATTTTAGAATCCAGTTTTGTTACTGAAAGTCAAAATGAAAGTTCAGACTATTCGTTATTGTTTTGACTTACCAAGTAGACACAAAAAAAACCCTCTGTGTTTGCGCATGTCATACCAGGTCGCCATGTTATGAAACATATAGTAGAACCCCGTTTTTACATTACCGCTTTTTACATTTTCCCACAAATTACACAATTTATTTTTGGTCCTGTTTTATCTCCACTTGATTCTGTGTACATCTTTCCCACTAATTACAACACACAATATTTTCGTTTCCCACTATTTACACTGAACAAAATCCACATGACAAGAAGATAAGCATGTTGGATGCAGTCCACATTATTTCTAATGCATGGAAGGAAGTTACATAGGAAACAATTGCGAACTGCTTCAGGAAAGGTGGTTTTCCCACGTGTAGTAGTTGGCAATAATGAAGATGAAGCCAATTGGGTCAAATGTATCATTGACTAATTTAGTCAACATTGACTCCGACATGATATTACTGAAGAACAGTTAGTTGAAGATATTAAGTTCCCATGTCATGGAAAGTCAAGACCAAGAAGATGATGAATCTTGAAACGGGAGAAGCATGAGGCATACAAGCTGTATCAACTGTGAGGACCTACTGCTCGGGATTTGAATGCGAGGGCTGTATTTTCAGTCAGCTGAATTTCCTTACAAAAAAAATTGAAATGTTAGCAGTCGGCAGCTGAAGCAGATGAAAATATCAGACTTCTTTCCAAAGTCTAATTGGAAAGTGTGAACTGTTGTTGTGCATTAGTAACTAATCATTCTAAATTTGTATTACCTTGATTCTTATTTTTTATGTCCATTATTATGAAAATTCCAAATGTGACAGAAGTTTTTAAGAAAGTTCTAGGCAAAGTTTGTAAATATATCTTTATTTGTTAGTTTATTTGTTCTATATACAGTATTTGCCAATGTTACATACTTTTTCTTGCTATGCATATTCAATTTGTAAATGTAGTGTATTATATTTTTGTATAGTGTTGATGTATTAAGTCATTCAATTTGAAACACTACAGTGCATTTCACACTTTCCTGCTTTGTACATATTTTTGCTGGA
This sequence comes from Dryococelus australis, assembly GCA_029891345.1. Taxonomy (NCBI): domain Eukaryota; kingdom Metazoa; phylum Arthropoda; class Insecta; order Phasmatodea; family Phasmatidae; genus Dryococelus; species Dryococelus australis. Next base: position 6,590,563 of record CM057007.1, on the reverse strand, counting down.
TCCCTTGACTAGTGTAAAAAAGGGGTTCTACTGTATGCCTTAGTCTGAAAATATTGGCTTCACTTGCCACTTCTTGACACAAACATCGACCGAAAATTTTTTTTTCTGTGCCAAGAAAGACAACCATCAATTTATGTGGGTAAATATGGTACATGGTAGGGACCGGAAAATTGTTTTAGGCATCCTGTAAGAAGCTGCTGCTATTTGTTCATTGGTGGTTGTTCCAGTGGGTAGCTATTTTCACCTACAGCCAGGTGACCTGGGACTCAGCCTTTGTTTCCTGTAGGTTCCTGCGTTTATCCTGGTAAACTGAAAGATACACTATTTGAAGACAAGCTCGCCCTTAAATGAATCACAAAATTTTCCAGTAGTCTTTCAATTGTTTGGTATTATCCTACCTGCTGGTACATGTCCTTCACTTCCAAGACTCAAGTGTTACGAATGTGCTGTATTGAGAGGTACGTGGTGCTAGGTGGTCCTGCACCACCAGTCGCTGGTGGAGCCAGCATGATTAGAGCAGTGGTGGCACAGTGCCCGCAGCAGTGGGGAGGTGGTGAAGCGGCGGCACGTGCCTCACAAGAACTCCAGCGCAGTGGTGCGGCTGGTG